>CM076580.1:1749401860-1750026421 GCA_034641835.2 Pinus albicaulis
TGTATATCAACCACATTGTTAAATGTGATTTTGCTAGTATAATATCTATATTATAGTTCAAAAACATAGTGCTTCAAGTTCATACTAGATTTTTTCGATGAGAAGAAAATATGTCTCATAAGCTTCTGATGGTTTTTTTCCATTTTTCCCTGGATTAGAAGAATCTACAACAACAACTAGAGAATCCTAAGTTCTCCCTTAATTTAAATGTGCAAAAAAGAAATGAAACTTAAAAATTAATCTATAATAAGTATACCATAATCGTTTTCTAAAGACAACAATGATTAAAATACAAAAGTGAAAACTAACCTAAAAACATGATGTGCGATGAGAAATGTTGACACAACCATACAAAATGGACATCCAGTGAGCTACAACATTCACACCTTTAGCACCTCCTTGAATGGAACCCTTTGTTGTGATTTCATGTCCCCATTGTGGTGCACATATACCTCCAGTTGGCTTGCTACTACAAAATGAAAATGGTGCATAGTAAGAATGTGTATAAAAAACTCAATATACAGTATCCGAGATATAATATTATGTTTTATTGGGGTGATCACATGAAAAATTTTAAGAGGAAGAAACTCAAAATATATATATTTTTATAACTTGCTAAAAAAATGTCAAAATGACACAAAATAACATGAACTTTTTTTTGTTTAGAACATATTTTAATATGAGAGACAATTCAGACAGATTTAATGAATACCAATACACTTTTGAGATTAACCTACAACATCTTCAAAAAATCTTTCATCAAATCTCCAATCAAATTTCCTATTCTAGTCATCTATGTCATTGAGATTGTTAAAATATTTCCATGGTATTGGTCATTGAGATTTCAATTGCAGGGTATTGCAATAGAATGGGGCATCCTTCAAGTATATTTAAATAGAACTAGAGAGGGCCATTCTTGAGTCTTACATCATATGAAAAAGGTGGAGTGCAGAAAAATGGTCTCTTAGGTTGACACAATAATATTGTAGAAGCCTCAATATTTAGTTCTCCAATTTTAAGAAAATGGGGTTGATACTATTACATTTTCATCTTCAAGCACCCAATTTGCATGGTAGCACATGATGGTATGATCTTCCCACTTCAATATTTTGTTTGAATAGTTAGAAACACCCACCATGTGGCATTGAAGGTGCTCTAGAATATCATCCATCCTCAATGGGAAACCCCATGGTGAGGCCTTATAGGTTCCTTTATACCTCTTATAGCTCATGTATAGACTCATTCTTATTTTTTTTTGCATTAATAATTCTATAATAGTTTTATACATTTTCATAATTTACTATGATTAGAAATTTTATAACAATTTATAATAGTTCTATTGTTTGGTCCAAAATTGATTAGGATAATTCATCTATGGTCTTAGTGGCTTAGATAAATTTGGGCATGTTTAGTTGTGATTCCATTGATTCAAGGATTTATTAACCATTCCCAATTCCTATAATAAGGTAACCATGAATTTCACGGGATGTATAGAATCTATATGTTGTAGTTCATGGAACAATGCATACATATTTAAGAAAATACATGCAATATAAGCCTTGCAACCCATGATTCCTCATCAGAACCTATAATATGTTTCTTCTATATGGATTTATTAACCCAAAGGGTAGGAAAATGTTCACTAATGCCTCAAATCATTTCCTTAATTATTTATATTTCTCTTATCCTTGTTGTAGAACCTATTCCAATCATGTATTTTTGAAAATAGATATTGCATGATCACTTATGGATTAGCATCAAGTTTTGAGGTATCACTTTTAGTACTCCAAATTCTTGGTGAATTTCCCATATCATCTTTAATTCATCTACATGTATCTCCCACTTCTATTTTGATTTCCTCCTTAAAGTATTGTTGACATGTCATATGGTGTTTCCATTGCCTTTTCCCAATATAGTACCTTTGAAAATTCAACTTTTCTACTTAAAGGGAGGTTCCAATATAACTTAGGTAAGGGATTTATCAACTTATTAAAGGAAATTTAGGTCACCATTCATCACCTAATTTTATATTTTATTTTATTTTATTTTATTTTCAGTATTTGATATGGTATCACCATGGTGTTTTATTACATTGTATTAGATATTGTGATCATGTATATTATGCAAGAAGATGTAGCAACATGTGTAAGATTGTTATTGTTAAGTAAATATCTATTTAAAGCCTTCTACAAAACTTGTATTTATCCCAAGTAAATCCAATACTTACAAAATAATTTTTCAAGTGAGTTCCTCCATTCCCTCCTTTTCCTTAGATACAACAATTAGGTTAATTAACTTATCAAACGAGACTAGTAAATTAATCCTAGTTAGTTTTCTCTCACATTTTTAGTTTTTTATGAACTTACTTCCTCTTTCCGTTTTCTCTTAAACTCCTACAATTTTTTAGATTTCCACTTAAATGGAGTGGCAATTCCACTCTCTATATCTCGCTTGTTGTAGTATGGTGCTTTAACCTAACCATCACACTACGTTTTTTCAAATCCAATAGGGAGTTCCTCTCAAGCCTTACCTCCCATGAGTGACAAGATTTTCTTGTGTTATTCCCATTTTCCGATTACAGAGAATGTTAGTTTAAAAATTATTTAGAGGCCTTACATGTTAAAAATTATTCTTCAATTGGTTCAACTTCTAAATCTTAGTGATATGTAGATTACTAGATTGTATTCCTCTTGTTAGTTGGAAGCCTTATTTTTTAGGTAGGCATGTTGGAGTATGATGGCTTATCTAATCACACGTTGTGACTCCCTCTAATTCAGAGAGAGGATGTTATTTCAATATTTGGAATATACTACCATGGTAGGTATGGATGTGGTAATATTTACCCATATGCTAATCAGAGTAGATAAATTTTCAATTAAATTAGGAAGATTATATCAGTATCAATATTTCTAGGACCAAGTTATTAGTAAGGGGAAGCCTAACATGTTTATGAACTCTATAGATGAAATTATTTCCCAAACAAATGAGAGGTATGGAAGTTAGCAAGCCATGTATCCCTATAGATGAATTTATTTTTATATGAACATCAACAATTAGTTTTTGTAGGTACTAAAGGAAGGAGTATAAAGTTCATGGATGAAGGCCACAATGAAGAAGCCAATTTGAGTTGTAGTTTTGAGACAAAGAAAATAGAAGCCACCAATGACGAAGGGTGAAAGGAAGAACCATAAGAGAATTCATGATGGAAAATGAAGAAGAGATTATTGATAATTTTGTTAATATTTTTCTAAGCCTTTGCGAACAACCAAAATTTTAATTTGTAGAGATATACTGGGTATTTTATGCATTTCTCAATGAGGTATGCAATGTTAAAAATAATCAAGAGATACATTTCTATGCAGAAGTGTTATGGCTCAGCTATAGACAACTCCATTTCTCAATTATTGCTCACATATTGATATTCTCCTACTTTAGCTTTTTGTGAATTTGATCTTATAATATATTTTTAAACAATATTACCATCTTTTATTAAAATCTAATATAAAAAAGTCTATGTTACACTCTTCGAGATTTCCTTTTCACCAGTTTCATCTAATAAGAAATATTTATTGTGTCACTATCTCTTACTAAAATATCATATCAAAAGATTGTATATGATAAAATTCCATGCTCATTGAAAAACCAATTTGATTAATATCACAAACAAATGAAAAATAAAATAAATCCCTCTTGGAAATCACTACACTACAAATTAAAAATATTACATACCACGAAATGAGATCCATGAATGTCTTCAATTGTTCCAGGCTTGAAAACATAAGATCTAGTGTAAATAGCATGAATATGACCTGTAGAGAAACAAAACCACAAAAATTCTTAATTATTCAAGTGAAAACTCTCTCATGCCACATAGCTTATGTGGTTTTTAATGAATCAAATTATTTTTTCCTTAATCGTCCTCCATATTGTGAGTTTTCATGAGCATATATTATTGGCACAAGTACCTCCCTCTCTTTTTTTCCTTAATTTAGTTTTGTTTTCTTTCACAACTATATTATGACAAATGATCTTAGTAAATAGGTTTATACAGTCTAAAATCCCAACAAAAATATACTAGTTGAAGGTGATGTTCTGATTCGAGCAACACTAGAATATGCAAACCCGATTTATGCCCTGATGTAGGATGTTATGTTGCTTGATAAAGTAGGATTTTGACTTGGAATTGCGAAACAATCTATTAATTATTAGCAAATTGGCATTTTTACCACTTAGTTTAAAAATATATAAGCCACTAAAGTTTTTAGTTCTTTGGATAATTATGAAAAATATCTTGGTAAGTAAAGCATGATCAACAACATTAAATAAGATATTGTTTATGATTTCACTTCTTATCCATGATGACAACTCATAGTTGATAAGACATATCTTCTTAAATGAACTAGATTGATATTTTTACCTAGGATTTGCATGCAAGTCTTGAGCCATTGCTATTTTGTGAGCATTTAGGGTTTGTAACCCTAGAAAGGATGTGAATGACTTAGGGATTGAACCCTCCAAATGAGAAATTTGTGCAATATTGAGCATTTTCAGGGTTTGGAAACCTAGAGATGAGCGATGTAAGTGTAAGGTTTGGAATCAAAACCCTGGCTAACCAATTTGAAATCCTAACCAATCTAAAGGTTTGAATAAAATTCTAGGGTTTATAAATTAAATCCTAGGATAGAGGAAGCAAGTCAGTAGTGAATATTTATGATGTATAGCATTTATAGTCATTGGATGAACTTGGAGATACCAGGTTGTGATTGAAATTTTATCGTTTATATAAAAGGAACAAGAAGCTATTGTTTCTGGTAAAATAATGAAAGAACCACTGGTATTGAAGTCCTTGGCATAGTGATGTTGTTTTTGTAATGAATGTGCATGAGTGTTTTCCTCACTAATGCTCTCATTGGTACAATGTTTTCTGGCATTTCAACTCTTGATTAAAGTACTATGTGTGATAAAGTTACAATATTGATTTGGTTGTATAATGTATATTGTGCTTGGGAGGATCTACGGTTTAAATATTGCATGTCCTGGAAAATCCATAGGGTTTTAGATAATCAATATTGAATACCTAGGTTGAATATATAGGGTTTAAAAACCCTAAGTGTGTCAAAACAAGAAAAATATATGGTTTATATATAGATCCCATGAATATAATTCTAAGGTTTGTATAGATATAGGATTTGGATATAAAACCCTATATAATCATTGTAAACCCTAAGGGTTAGGGTTAGGGCTTATGGGTCAATCTTTAGGGTATATTTATTTTATTTTTTAAAATCCATGATGTTAATAAGGATGATGTTAATGCAAGAAATAAATAACATGTTGTTTACTTTATTGATTATTAGTTTCATTTCCTTTATTTTCAATCTCTTGTTTTGGTCAATGCATTTGTTCTTCCTTGGCCTCCTAATATCAATTACAGGACCATCATAAGGACTTCCTAATGGAAGAACATGATAGCAAGAGTGAATGTGTGCTATGATCATTAGTGTGAGACGAGGGAGGAAAAATCAACAAGAATAAAGCATTAAATACCATTGTATCTTATAAATAATTGTGTTGATTCATTTCTAAGAGCCTTGTTGAGATTTGACATTATGGGGTGTATATCGATGGATATCTACTTGAAAAATTATCCACTATTGAATTGAAGAGACCTCATGATTGGAACATTTGATGCATACTTATCAAGGCTTGGTAAAAATAATTACAAACTCCATATCAAGGTTGTGATGGATGAACCTAATAATCTCCTTCGTTATGTGCTTGAATCCCTAATGAAAGAGGGAGTTGGTTGTTGAATTGGATAAGAAGAATCTTGGGCTAATTCCTTATTTGGAACTGGAATTCTAAAGTTGGGAAAGTGAATAATGATATCAATATTCTATTGCAGGCATGTGATGATAACGTGCATGCAGTAAATTCAGTTGCAAGGATTCTCTCATTAACTCAGAGTACTAATGGTAGAAAAGGCACAATGAGTGGTTATTTTTAGCTATCCTATGATCAGTATAATTCATTCTTCTGTGGCACCTAGTTCTACTAAGGTAGGGTGTATGGTAGCATCTGCAGGGAGTTATGAAGCAATTTCTCTTTGTTTTTTCTCGAAAATATATATGAAAATCTAGTGCTCTATGACAAGATAAAGAACATTGGCATAAAGAATCACTACTTTTGTGACTTGATGCATAAGGTGTCAATGAAGCTCCAGTATATATCCACAATTGAGTCCTTCTATACTGAGTCCTAGAAGAGATATAAATCTATGTTACTCTTTTCGAAGAAGTCTAAGTCGAGACCTGGAAAGGATGCGAAGATCTATTATCTTGATGCTAGGGCACTCTATATGATTATGAGTCTAGGAAGAGTCCTAGAGATTCTTTAAAATCAAACTTTATAGATGAAGATATTGGTTGGGAGAAACAATTAATCCAAGACCTACTCTAAAATGTGATTCAAGGAATTCTTGAGAAGGTGGTCAAGATCTAATATTATGTCACATGATCTAGGGATATGTTGTCATCAAAACCCTTCATCTGGTGTAGTCTTATCTTTTACATATGATGAAAAAGTTCATCTCTTACTTAGCATGATAAAGACACCGACAAAGGAAACCTAAGCACTTGTGGATGCACTCTTTGGTTAATATAGCAATTGTCTTGATATACTTTTTATTATATCTCTAAGAAAGGAATCCTTGTTTTGTGTTTTCCCCCGTGTGTGGTTTTTCCTAGTCGCTAACCTCTATATCTGTGTCTCTTATTGTGTTATGTGATATATGTTTTCTTCTTACTGTTATTGATTGATTTTTGAAGTGAATTTAATGTTGGATATGAATAAATTAGACAATATTATCTAAAAACCTCACTTGTAATTAACTAAATCTTATAAATATTATAAATTCGATACAAATGTAGTTTATCAACAAACTCCCTATCTAAGGAGGGTTGTGGACTGGGTCGTGGAATTTGATTGGTCTCCAAGACATCAAATAACAAATACTATGAGTGATTGTGTATTGAGAGAAAAAACAATAGACTCAAACTCAGTTTTACAATCAATAATAGATTATTATTTTCCTTTAAAACTAGTTCAATTATTTTGATTTATCAAGAAGAATCAACGCAAACACTTAAATTGTACAAGATGGGAAAAACAAAAGCATGCAATTTTTTGATACAATGTTTTGAAGAGTAAAATTAAATATGTCAACACTAGTGGATGATATTTTTCTTGAACTTTATTGTTGTAAAAAACAATATTAGTTGGATTTTCTTTTGAGGAAAACCAATTTTTAGGTGATAATATTCAATTTGTCAATAATGCTCATAATTATAGAGATAGTTTTCACAAGTTTCTCCGACCATGCAGTGAGACTTGACATGGTTGGTCTCTCCGTTGGGTTATGGCTAATATAAATATATACAATATCATTCATTCCATAAAAGGTTAAACATTGCACAATAAATATACATTATTGTCTAGAATGATTTCCCATTAAACAATGTTAGGTGGATCAAAATCTATATCATATGATTTTCTTCCATTTGAAATTTATAGCCATTCCAAATATATACATGTCAACATCCTTAATCAAATTTGAGGATTGTGGTAATATAGATCAATATAAAAATCCCTTTTCTAGATATGAGAAGGTGGACCTCTTTCTCTATATACATTTAACTAAAATATATAACCTTGGCTCCCTATTTTACATCCAAAAGGATATTAAAGGCTTTATTATTTTTTTGATGATTTCACATGTTCCATCCTTGTGAAGGTATTCGATTCCCCATAATACTTGGATGGAGATTTTAAATCTCAAAGACCAACTGAGAGGAAGAAAAAATTCATGGAAATGACCATGAAGAGTTCCATGAGGAATGAACTCATAAACAAAAAGATTTTCAGGTGTCTCCTCACAATATCCCAACAAATTACCCAACTAATATGGTGGAGTTTACATATTATTTGAAGATATAAATAAAATATCTATTGTTATTACAAGAGTACAACCTACAATGGGTATCAAAATATTTTCCTTTTGGTTGTATCAATTTATATTGCCAAAGTATATGATGCATGAGCATTAGAACTTTCAAGAAAATCATCTTTGTATTAAAAAAGCTTCAACAAGGGGACCTTGATTATTTAGAAGAATTATTATTCTTCTATGTAAATAAATTTAATTTTCCTAAATTAATACATTTATGAGTTCTAGATAGGGTGAGTTATCGATTTCCAAGGAAAACATAATTGTAATGTAATGTAAAATTGGAATTTCAGGTTCATTATCATAAATTATCATCGTTCTGAGGGAACCAGAAAATTTGGTGGAATGTTGTTCTAATACTAACTATAAATGTACCCATTTTTCTTTAATTGATAGTAAAAAAACCTAGATCCATCTCAACTCTGAATCAGTTAAGTGCTAAAAGGGATCAACTCTACTTAGATGCAAACCTTTTTTTAGAATGAAATATTTCGTAAAAGGTTGGAACCTCATGGGATTTGATACCTTGGTGCTTGATAGATCTATAGGTAAGATTGACCTAGTCTGGTGATAAATCAACACATTGATTAACTGTAAAAATGTGGACATAGACAGGTGCAGGGAAAAGAAAGTCATAAAAAAACTGAAAATGGTAAGGACATAAATAAATGGGAATATATAAATTAAAAATTAAAAAAATAACTAACAATTTATATATATTGGTAATATTAATTTTTGGAGAAACTATTTTTAGTCTACCCATGTTTGCATTTGAAGATACCAAAACAAAGCCCATCATCCAAACTTGTAGTGTGAGAGAAGGAAGTCAATGAAATGGTGTCCTTTTTTCATACACCTTAAATATTTGGATACATACTGTGATGTAATATCTTATATTTATGGTATTGAGCATTTCTTTTTCACAAATTAATATGACCATGAATATTTGGGTTCATACGGAGATGTAATATTCTGTATTTACAGTATTGAGGACATGTATAAAGATAAATAAATGAAAGTGTATGGGGAATATAAATATTCATGTTTAGGTAATTTCCAAATATGAATTAAACTATCATGTGAATTTAAATATCCCTGTGGAAGAAATGGGAAATATATTACAGTTTGTAGTGAGAGACAAAGGAAGAAAATATCAACTTATGAGGTACTCCAGTAACTTATTAAAATTGGGCAGATATTCACTAAGGATGTGCGAGCTTGTCCCACTCATGGGGTAAGGCTTCCAGCCCCATACACGCCAACTCCACTATGGACAAAAGCTATCCATAAGAAACCATTTTCGTAATTCTAAAGTCAAGTTTTCCAAAGTATAAATATCGAGGGCACTGCCTTCTAATTTTCAGAGTAGGTGCTCCAAAAGTATTATAGAGATGACTCAAACCCATGAATTTGTGAGGTTGAAGGGTCTTTCCTTTCTTTTAATAGGGATTTTTGCATTGAGAAAACCACAACAAAATGAAACACCAAGAAAACTTATTTCCTTTTGATTAAAACCTATGATTTTTTTTTTACCAAAGTACTCAAATTGTTTATGCTTCTTGAATTTAGGTTTTCTCCAATTCGAGCGGGATAAACCAGAGTCACATTGCCCTCACTTATTGCATATTTTGTTGTACTATGTTTTTGTTATAAATTTTATTTAAGTTATATTGAGGGTTAGAATTTTATTATGTAATTAAAATTTTTCCATGAATTTTTGTGTTTAAGTTTTGTTAATAATATATGATTTAAGTTCTTATAAATGAAATAGCATTTTTTCTCAATAATTTTAATTTTTTTTAAAACCATATTTCATTAATATAATATATCAATTATGGGTAATTTATTTTTACAAATTTAATAAATTAGAATTAAAATTACTATAATTTTATTAATTTTATTGAATATATAAAAAAATGGCTTATATTCATATAATAATCATTGCAATTAATTTTTAGTTAGGTTTCAATTGGATTGTTAGGAGGAATAATTATTATTTTACACCTACATTTGATTCCCCTATATAACATGTAATAAATTCACACTTTTAATCTACAAATGATATGGTTAGATGTAAATTATGAAAAATAATTTAACCATTTATATTGTTCTAACTTGTTATTGAATTACAACCCTTTGACCTCTAAAATTTCATCAATAGTTGGAACAATCATTATTCTGGGTACCTTGTGGTAAAACCCTGCTTAAAATGTACCTATTCCTCCCTCCTAATATATATGTTGGCAAATTTGGCTTTCTATAAATAGTCATTTTTAAGAGTGTCGTCCTCACCTCTAGATCTACAGTTAGGAAGGCCCTCTCTCTATTTTTAGAATTCAATAAAGCAAAGCTAAAGGATCGAGACTCATATTTATATGCTATAGAAAGTCGTTGGATATAGCTTCTCAATACCCCTCGTGACTCGCTTACCTTACCTGTTGAGTGTCGTTATATAATTAAAATCATGAATTGGAAAATTAGACTCCCTCATAACACAATCGAAGAATGGATTTCCCAACAAAAGAATTGGATCTCATTTTTTTATGGGGCCTCTAAAAGGAACCCAGGAGTGGGAAGAAAGGGAGGGATTCTTCCAAATCTTGAGGTAATACAAGAAATTAAGTATGCTTAGGGGCTTGGACATAAACCAAACAACCTTGTGGAGACGTATGGGATATGTTGTGGCCTTCACTTAGCCAAGTCCCATAATCTCTTCTAAATAGTAATTATTGTTGATTCTCTCATTACCATCCAAAAAATCCTCAAATAATCTAATCTAACAAACAACCAACTCTCACTCCTTGTTTGCAGAATCAATTTTATGTTGGAGGCCTTCTCCTCGAAAGATTATTTTCACATCCTGAAAGGACATAATAAGGATGAAGACACAAAAGCTTCATATATTGACCCCATTAAATGGGTCTCTAAATTTTTACACTTTAGATGGATTTAGAGACCCCTTTGTCTCTAAATTTTAACACTTTCAAAATACATCTGCAATGTTATAATTTTTTGAAATGTAGCACTTTAGTCTCAAATTTGTAATTTTCCATTTCCGGAGTGATACGATTAAAAATGACCATCATAAATGACTAATTCATATACTTATTGTACTTTTTATTTGGTCATATTTTTATTCTTGGACAACATTAGTCATTTAAATTAATTATTTTTTATTTTTTCACTTATTATCTGGTCATCGGTACTAGTGTTGGAGTAAATTAGTCATTTAAGGTAGTCGGTTATGGTTGGGTCATTTATTATCTAGTGATATATTTTATATCGTTTTTAGTGGGGTCACTTAAAATTGTTCAAATTTAGTAGTAATTCAGTTGAAATCATTGTGGTGGCTAAATTTTTGAGTCGCATAGTCACTAATCTCTCAGGTTTTACTAGTGAAAGGAGGAAAGTTTCGAAAAAAACATAAATTTATGACATAATCTATATTTCAAACTTTTTATAAGAGAAATGATGATTGTTATTATTGTGGAAAACTTGGTAATCACTCTAAATATTACTATAAAAGAAAATATAACGAGTCTACAAAAAGAAATATAGGGCATAATGGAAAATTTCTGGACAAAGACACCTCAATGAGTGATGGATTCAAAATTATTAAATTTTTTATTTTGTATGCTTCATTTCCTATGGAAACTAATAATGTGAAAACTGGGTTCATCGATTTAGGTACATCACTCCATATCGCTTGTAATAAGGATTGGTTTGACAAATATTATGAAAACATTGATGGCACATATGTTTATCTATTAGGTCCCTATAATACTAGTGTATCCCCTTATTATTGTTAGTGTAGCCCCATTATTGTTATTGTTGTACCCCTATAGCCCCCGCATTGTTATTATTATGCCCCATAAAAGGCACTATCGGTATTTTTTTTCCCTTACATTATTATTTTAAGGTTGGCTAGGATTATGTTGTGTCCCCATGTACTCCTATATATAGAAAGAAGGTTTTCTCATTTGTATCATCCAATAATGGTTCATTTGTGTAATTTTAAGGAGGTTTCCCCCTCGAAGTGGCTGATTTCTAAGGCATTGATCTCTCTTTTCTTCTATTTTTTGATTTGGTTTCATAACATTTGGTATCAGAGCTTTGGATTCTAGGGTTTCGTTGCTTCATCATGGAATCTTCGCTATAAATTTTTTTCTACGATGGTTAAGACACTAAAAAACAAAACCCATTTCGAATAAATCCTTAGTCACTTCGTGTAAAACTTTCAGATCTTGGCTCGCAACAGTTTCTAAGATATGATCTGTGGAATTCAGGGTTTTTCCAGGCTCCTGAATTTCATCTAAAAGAGGTGATCTTGGGAAAATCATCATAACTCTTTCTTTGAGCATTAGATTCAAATTCTCTAAAAAGTGGCCGAAATTTAATATAATGTAGTTTCCTTTGTACCAGTTTTAGAGCCGAAGAAGGAAACAGTGACACGTGGCATGCCATACAAGTCCGATCTACTGAACAAGTCCATAATTAATTAATTGTGGGAGACTAGACATAAATTTGTCTTGAAGAATCCAAATCAGGTCAGAACTATGGCATTGGAAGGAATACTAAAAGGGATACTACAAGACCAAATATCAATGCTTGGGGATCCGAAATGATAGAGATATGCCAGTTTCAATATCGAGCCCCTCAAAATCAAGAAAAAAGTGTGTATTTGTTTTTTAAAATTGCATAACATTTTTTTTGAAAATCAGTTTGAAGTGATTCCAAGGGAATATTGAAGCATATTTATCATTTTTTGGTTCTATAATTCCGCCCAAAAATAAATCAATGCCCATTAATCCCTCAAAAATCTCTACTATGATGCATGAAGAGGAAGAATTGTAGTATGATATATCAAAGTTATGTTACTGAGTGCAACAAATTTCAATCTTACAATGAGCAATCAAAGATGACATAGATGGTTTAAAAGAAAAAATGGAGACTATGTTGGATGGTTTGAAGGATCAAACGAAAGCTAATATGGATGATAAAGTTCTCCAACTCTCAAAGGATAACCTAACTTTGGTGCATAATCGAATGAAACAATAGCAAGATCTACATCACATCGAAAGAAGTTCTGAAGCAGTCACAGAAATAATAACTCGACAACTACCAAATTGATCAATTTTAGAGTATCTCAGCAAGTAGAAGAACTTACCAATTGAATATTCCACATGGGAGGATGTGAATTTTATACAAAAGCATCCAGAAATAATCTAGCATTGAGGGAAACACTTGTTTGAAGGAGAGAGGCATGTTAGCTCCCTTTAATACTTGTGTATCTCCTTGTTGTTGTTTGTGTACACCCCTTATTGTTATTTTGTACCCTTGTAGCCCCCATATTTTTATTATTCTGCCCCATAAAATTCACTATTGATATTTTTGTGCCCTTACATTATTATTGTTAGGTCGGTTAGGATTATATTGTGACCCCATGAACTCTTGTATAAAGAAACGAGGTTTTTTTATTTGTATCATCCAAGAATTGTTCATTTATTTAATTTAAAGGAGGTTTCCCCCTCGAAGTGGTTGATTTCTAAGGTGTTGATCTATCTTTTCTTCTATTTTTGGAGCTAGATTCATAACATACCAGATAAAAAATCTCTTAAATTTCAAGGTTATGGGGTAATAGGTGTGAATTTTCATCATAGACAAGAGAGACAAATCCATAATGTTATGTATGTTCTTGGCATCAAAAACCATTTAATTTATGTTTCTACTATTTTTTATCAAGATTGGAAGGTGGAAGTTGTTAAATCATAGTGTGTTCATAAATATATTCAAGATCACTATAAGCTTATTACCATAGGCACCAGAGTTTGATGTCGAGGTTCTACTAGGAAGTAGATCCTGGCATATATAAACTCACCTCTACAATCTCATATGAAAAGTATCAATCCTTCTATAAAATAAAACCATAAAAAAAAACATTCATTTAAATTCATATGAAGGCAAAAAGAGCCATGCCAATCAACTACAGACAACAATATCAAAATTATATGGCCAAATATTACATTAGGCACCCTCTCGGCTCATGGCCCTTCAAACCACTCCTCACTCTTCCTGTACTCCTCACGTACTCAACTCTTCAACTATGTCTCTTCCTCACAAAAACACTCACATTTATACACAAATAATGAATTTAATTCACTCCAAAAATCTCTCCACCTAATCCTCAACTAAATCTAATTTAAATTCATTTTAGGTGTGGACTCAAAAAATTCCCATACATAGAATTCCTACTCCCTAAATTTGCTACCTAATTCTATTTTCTCTCATATCCTTTTCATTATTAAAAGAATATATAAAAAATCCTCACCTTTATAATTTCTCTCTTAATTTATTTAAAAATAACAAATTATTTAAGAATCTTTCCGGATTATCCATAGTATTGAGGAACATGTGTCGACGTTTCGAATCCCAACGAGGATCCATAATCAAGACTATTTAGAATATTCCTAATGATGGATCCTATTGGTATTCCAAACGTCGACAATAGTCCTAATGATGGATCCTAGTTGGGATTCAAAACGTCGACACATGTTCCTCAATACTGTGGATAATCCGGAAAGCTTCTTAAAAAATGATCACCACGGGAGTTTAAAAACAAAAATAACAAATTAATTAATAAAACAATTAAAATGTCACACCTCCCTTTATTACACAATTAAATAATGAAAATTTGCCTTAATGCTCCTAGATTAGACTCCCAACTTTTAAATTAATCATGATCTCCCGATCATGTGTTCGGATCTTTGTCTGCCTGGATCCCATATCTTGTGCTGCAACTTTCCATTTGTCGCTGCTTCTGTCTGTTGTTCTTCTCCAGGTCTCCATAATTTGTGTTGCATCGCCCCACGGGATATGCTTTCACAATCTTCTGTTGTCTTTCTCTTGCTGCTTCTTCTTTATTTTACTACTGCTGGCTTCTTCCGGGATACTTTCATCATCATCCACCTCATCAATTCAATTTCTCTGTCTAATAGATTTTCTCTAGCATCTGCAATAAAACCTGTATTCACAAAACAATTATTAAAATAAAAAAACATAAGGCTTCAGTGCCTCTTTATCTGCTGGCAACATTTCAGTATGTTTCTATGAAATTTCCATGTCTATCAACACATCAGTATGATGATTTAAAGTCTTTGTGAGACTATCAATTATTCCCTCCTCCACAGCACATGTTTCAACAATGTCTCCCTGTTCTAGTTCACAATAATGAACTTCTTCGAATTTCAAAATCATTACTAACTCCTTACTTTTTGGTTCCTGATTTTTATTCAGAACGATTTCTTCTCCTTTCTCTTTCAGCAATTCACCCTTAGTATAGATCTCGTTCTTTTCCAACTCTCTTCTCTAAAGATCTAACTTTCTGTATAACTTATCATTATCAACTAGAGTATAACTTGGAAATTTTACACAACTTTCCATACCTTCATTTGCTTTTGACCAATCCTCGGATGGTCCTTCTTCCTTTGCTTCAATATTCTGCTGAATATTTCCATGAGACCCCACTGTCTTTGTTTCTTTCTAAGATATTGCTATCTCAGCATCATTCTGAACATATTTCAGATTCAACTCTTTTTCTTTAACAAAGTTCAAAGTTTGTTCAACACCCTGTGATGTACCTGTAATCACACACCAATCATTACTCTTAAACACATAAGACCTTGTGGTCCCACTGGATGTTTCAATCGGCATCTCTCTTTGTTGTTCTAAATCCTTCATTTCATTCAGTTCTTCTATAGATTTCCCTTCTGTCTCATCACTACTTCCACTCTTCCTCTGGAAATCTTCCTGAATTGTCCTGGTTTCAACATCATTACATTGTAAAATTTTGTCAGCAATCCCATTAAAAAAATACATTTGTTTACTCCCTTGGAATTTTTCTTCAGCATTTCCACTTTGTTCCTGTTCCATAACAGCTTCAACTTGTTGTCTTACCCCAAACAAGAATTCATCTACTATTTCTTCCTGTTGTAAAAAATCAACATTTTCCTTCTCTGAAAGGAATTCTCTACCAGGCTTTACCTCAAGAGTTTCATTCTCCTTTGTGGCAGTTCCATCGGACTGTTCATCGTCTTTCTTACATCCTGCAAACATACATAAACTATGAGAAAAAATGTAAGGCTTCATGTCCTCATCTGTTTCTCTCGCCTTCAGATGCTTCTAAACTATCCCAATAGTTCATGAGATCTTCCTCATTGATCTCTTCACCCAGAATTTCACCGTGTTCCAGGCCACAAATGGAAACAACCATTTTTACCTCAGCCTCTCTGAGTTATTCATGACTCAACATCTTCTTAAGCTTCCTCAACTCCTCCATCAATTGTATGTTTACCTGCTTTTCCCTCTTTGTGTGTAGCTTCTGCTACTTCACCTTATTTCTCATGGTCCAACCATGTGTCTGGTATTTCTCATTTTCCTGCAACAAATTCATTAACAATTCAAGGTGAATTGTTATCTGAGCCTTCTCCTGCTCATACTCTTCATCCATCAACTGTTTACATTTGCCACTTACCTTGGCATTTTCCTTCTTCTCCCCTTTGTTGTGGTCTTCATCAGATCTTCGGAAATGACTATTAACAATCATCTTCCCTTTCTTTGTTAATTGCATCTGTTCACGTGTGGACTTCCTTTAATCCACTTCTCAGAAATCCCTCACACTTACCATTCATCAAAATACAAGTTCTCTTCCTGCGCTTGGCTTCTCCTTGTATTGGAACCAATCTCTGACAACCTTCTTGCTACAATTTGCTGCAAACAACACTTTAGCAATGCATGTGTTACAATGACCAATTCTTTGGGTGTCGGGCTCTGTTGATCATGCACCCAATTACATTCAAATTTTGTACTTATCTTATGACTCTCTGACTTCATACTTATACATAATTTCATCTTGGATGAAAATTCTCAATCTCGACTCAAAACTATCCCAACTTTCATTTGACTCTAACACCTATTTTCACTTCAAGACTGGACCCAAAAATTATGACAATGGATGTTTCAAGTTATACAATCTTCACTTTCTTCCATATTTCATTCTTTATGAAAATCATCAGTTTGTCCTCATCACTTCACATGATACTAAAGTCTTAGTCGAATTGCAATTCAATTGTTCCAAGATTTATTTTAAGGTGAAAATAAATAAACCATTCAATCTCAATATTCAAAAATATTTTACTGAAGTATCATACCTCATGCTCCTGTTAAGGTTATTATTAAACCTTCCTTTCTGCAATCTCAACCCTCGGGTTTCCATTTCTTTGTCCCATCTTCTTCACCGTCAATACTTGCATGCTCACAAGTTTGTCATCTCAATGCAAACATTTCCCTGCACTTATATACACCATGCAACATCAATTCACATCTCTTTACCTGTGTACAACAATAAGCAACTTCTTCCATGAATGATGTACATTTTTACACTGTTTCATCCTGAATATTCCCTCCTTAAATGTTGTCACACGATGGTAAAGCAAATGTTTACAACATCAAGCAATTTCCAATCACTAATCAAAAGAATTCTTCTTTTTCCACTACATGATTGTCAAATTAGCTTAACCAAAATGTGAACAATCCACATTATTCACTGCAGATTATCACACTATGCATAATAGATCTCCTCAAATAAGCATGCATATTTCTCTTTATGTCATCCAGGATTAACACATTTTTCAATTTTACCTCAGCATTTGCAACAGTAGTCTTCAAATATCATCTTCAAAAACAGAGTTAAAATAAGCTCACCTTCAATATCTCCATGTGATCTTGTTCCATCTACCAAATGATGTAGGAAGACAAGATGCAATTCCCATTAATCAATTTGCAATTTTACCAAGGCCCAAAACTTTTTCGTCCATACATGACGAGATTAACTTACCTCTCGTCAATCTAAGTGTGCTAGGTCAATTTACCACGCCCTTGCTTACATGCCCATATTCTTTTTCTACCCCTATACGAATTCAAGTAACCATATTGAGACCACACACCATCTATCCTATCAGAATGGTATTTCCTTTTCAAACCCCATTATAATATTTATTCTTTAAAATTGATCATTTCAAATTTGAATCCGGTTGAAGAATTTGAAATAACATGATACCAGTTGATAGCAGCCTCAGCTTCTAATACCCACATTGACACTTTCCGATGCATATAAACATGCATTTCAAAATTAATTCTCCAAATATAAATTCGCAATCTTCATATGCGAAGTTGTTTCTTCTTCATGCTCTATGGTTATAAACCATAGGCCTTACTCATTTCATGCAATTGAATAAATATTCAATTTTCCAATTAAACCCCAAAATCAATCTTCGGTCAACACTTACCAATTCACATATAACAGTGCTTATATATGCACCCATTCAAATAATTCATTTGATTTATCTCGGCAACCAAAGCTCTACTAACATTCGACCCCATGCGGACATTTCATACCATTTAAAAATTTTACTTTTGTTTTAAAACCAAAGCACCAACCATTATATTCGACTCACCGTAGATTTGGACCCACACCAATACACACCATCGCATCAAAACATTAATACATCTAGGCCCAACATTTCTTACCTTGTTTTAACCTCCACGCATCTTCCTGATGTGAATGTCGTGGATCCTTCAATCTTCAGTATATCATTTGAATGTTTATTTCAAACAAAACCATGCATCTATTACTCACAATGCATCCTATGGTACATATGTCTCATGGCACGTATGCATCATTGGCTCTCGGCCCCTTCATGTATCCTGGCACGTAATGCAACACGTTCACAACGCATCAAAACTGCGTATCTTCAAACTACATCAAATGCACAGTGAATCAAACCTGCGTGTCTTTCAATACACAACTCAGTGGTTTACACAACAAATCTTCCTTCAGTTGTTGTATTGGGTTGCGTGCAGAGAATCAATCTAGTTGTGTTCCCTCATTAACAATTCATCGACTCATATTTCACTGCACCATTGTTTGTGTATTCTCAGCCTTTATCAAATTTATGACTTCAACATGATCGGCCTCCAATATTTCTTCAATATGCACCTACGCATTTAAAATGGAGCCATCGTTGCCTTCAATGCAAGCCTACAAATAGGTTCAAACCCTTTCTTAGGTTCAACTGCAACTTAATTCTCCGCAATCATTTTTTGCTCAATGAACCATCAATTTCTTATTTGAAGATCCGCTTCCTGATTCATAATTCCACCTTCAATTCTTCACTGTAATGTGAACTTGCACAGTAGAATGTGCAACCCTCTCTCTTAAATATGTTATACGATGTAATCCTGAATGTGAGATATATCCAACAAATTTTACCTTAATTAAAAATCTACGGCCCTTTTTTTTTTGCTGCGCGCGCTCATGCTCGACCTGCTGCTGCCCTAGCAGCGCCTGGTCGGTGCCCGCCTCCCCTCCATGGATCCCGGTGGAGGTCCTGCAGCCTCCCCCCCCTCCCCGGAGCTTGCCGCCTTCATCACCCTCGTTGTTGGCTTGGGCAATCGGCCCCCTTCAGGATCCCAGCAGAAATTTGTGAAGAAACTGGACAGTATTGCCACGGTTTCTTTGCCTGTGGAGGAAACATGCAGATCTGCCTTGAATCTGGCAGAGAGGGGCCTCATTGGCCAGTTCACTGGGATTTGGCCCTCCCCGAAGGCTGTCAAAGACTGGGTGAATAGGAACTGGATTCCCCTGGTAAAGGAGAACATCAAGAGTCATTTCGTGGGGAAAGGCTTTTTTGTCTTCGTCTTTGATAATGTGGAAGACAGAAGTTTGATCTTCCGAAACGGGCCATACTTTATGGGCCCTCGAGGTCTCTATCTGAACAAGTGGTCACCAGACTTCGACCCCGCTCAGGATGTGCCCACGGCAGTGCCAGTTTGGGTGAGACTCCCCCACCTTCCCCTCCACTGCTGGAATCAGAGATCTCTGTAGTCGATTGGCAATGCCCTTGGGAAGTACATTGATCAGGCGCCAAGGAAGGATCAGTATTCCTGCGCTCGCATTTGTGTCGAAGTTGATCTTGAAGTCGGGTTGCCTGAAGCCATCAACCTCACGGTAGCAGATTGGTCTCATATTCAGGAGCTTGACTATGAACAGCTCCCTTTCAAGTGCCGACATTGCCATGAACACGGGCACTTCGCCAGGTATTGCAAGAAAAAAAATGAAGAGCTAGCAGAGAAAGAAAAAGGAGAGCACTGGAACCAAGTCAAGAAGACATCAAACAGCCGACAGAACAACAAAAACAAGGGCAAAGGAGCGGAGAACAAAGCTGGGCAAGAAAACGCAGACAACCAAGCAGCAGGAAGCGAGGACAAAGCCAGTATAGAAGCAGATAAGAACCCCTTTGAATCTCTAACTCCACAGCCAGACCCTCCAGAAGCAGAGACGGATGGATCAGCCCCGCCGAACAACAACTCAGCTCCAGAATCTGGTATTATCTTAATCCCCTATCAAGGTAACACCTCCTCCCCTTCTTATGCAGATATTATAAAGTCTAAAAAGAAGAACACAAAAACTATGGGACCCTCGGATGATGAGACCTTTGAAAGGCCATCCAAGAGAGCTGGTAGGAAATCTAATAGAGAAACTAGGGAAGAGGAATCTGAAAGACAAAAAACCCTAGGCAGTCAGTCCACCATTGAGATGACTCTAGGAAGGAATACCAGACTAAGGACCCCCAAGGGGGGTGGACCTATCTCCTCCAGTCTTAAATGATGCAGATAGTCTCTTGGAACTGTAGGGGTTTTGGGAATCCCAATAAGGTAGAAGCTATCAAAGATCTACTGAAAACGGAATCCGTAGACATCCTAATGCTTCAAGAGACAAAAATAGAGGGGGAGCATCTTCTGAACATAAGTAACAACAAGTGGAAATTTGACTTAGGAAAGACAATCAGTGCAAGAGGAACAGCAGGGGGAATAGGCACCTTCTGGTCTCAAAATCTTTTTTCACTAGAAAGAACCCATGAATCTCAACAATGGATCTTTACTGAACTTAGACATAAAGCAAGCAACACAGTTTTGGCACTGATCAATTTATATGTTCCAGTACATTATGAGGAAAAGAAAGAGTGCTGGAAGTCACTCTCAGCCTTTCTAGAGCTTCACCATCTGCAAAACTTAATTTTAAGAGGGGATCTGAACATAGTGCTGGATCCTAATGAGAAGAGAGGAGGGAGCTCTTCAAGGGATCCCTTCCTTCCCATTGTTGAAGACCTTATTACACAGTGGGACCTCGTAGACTTCAAGCCTGTTAAAGGAGCTTATACCTGGACCAATAATAGGACAGGGGGAGATCACATCTCAGCTAGATTGGACAGGTTCCTTTTCAGTAGCACCATTATGCTGGACAATAGAATTGTGCTAACTAAGATTCTACCAAAACTAACATCTGATCATAAACCAATTTTACTATGCATTAAAGAGGAAGAAGACCTAGGCCCTCTGCCTTTTCGGTTCAACCCTCTCTGGGCAGGAATAGATGGGTTCCACGAAACAGTGCAATCTGCCTGGACAACAGAGATCACGGGCTCTCCTAGCTACGTATGGGAGCAGAAGATAAAGGGTACAAAAAAGGCTCTAAAAGACTGGATTAAAAAAGCCAATAAAACGCCCACTTCCCAGAGAAAAGAGGCTGTTCTCCAGCTGGAAGAATTGCAATTTGACATGGAAAAAAAAGACATTTCTCCAACAGATCTATTAGTGGAAAACAATGAGCAAAGGAGAGTTTACCATTCTTTCAGAAATGAAGAGCAGTATTGGAGATTGAAGTCTCACAGCCTTTGGTTAAAAGCTGGAGATAGAAACACTGCTTACTTCCATAAACAGTACAGGGCCAGACTTTCAAAAAATCATATCAACGAAATCACTTTAGCCAATGGCCAGGTCTGCAAAGGTATCGAACAAATCAAGGCCGCAGCAGAGGGACATTTCCAGAATCTACTCACTGCTGAAGGAAATGGGAGTGAGGAATACATTATCGAATTCCTCTCAAGTATTCCGAAGTTGGTCAACCCTGAAGACAACAACTGCCTTTTGACACGAGTCTCGGAGGAAGAAATCCATAAGATTGTGTGGTCAATGGAGCAGGATAAAGCTCCTGGCCCCGACGGATTTTCAATACATTTTTACAAAATTTGCTGGGAGCTAATTAAATTCGATCTGCTAAAAATGACCCAAGGGATCTTGAGAAAGGCAAAGGTGGGTGGGGGAATCAATTCCACATTCCTTGCCCTATTTCCCAAGGAAGCAAACCCTGGATCTTTTGATAGATATAGGCCAATCTCACTATGTAATGCCTCCTATAAGATTATGGCCAAACTCCTGGCAAATAGGCTTAAACCTCTCTTGCAAAAGTTGATCTCTCCAGCTCAAGGTGGATTCGTGCAAGGTCGTCATATTCTGGACAATGTCATCCAAGTCCAAGAAGCTCTGCACTCCAGTCACGCCCGCAAAGAACAAGGTATGCTCATTAAACTAGATATGTGTAATGCTTTTGACAGAGTTAACAGATCCTTCTTGTATAGGGTGCTCTCTGCCTTCGGGTTCTGTCAAGAGTTCATAAATTTGATCAAAGCCTGTATAGATAAGACCTGAATCGCCCCATTGATTAATGGCAGACCGGCGAACTTCTTTCTGGCCACCAGAGGGCTGAGACAGGGCTGCCCTCTCTCCCCCTTCCTCTATATTCTCATGGCGGACTCCTTAAGCAGAAAACTCACCAAAGATAAAAGCAATGGTAGCAGCCCTGGAATAAGAATCGCAAATGGCATTGAACCAGTGAACCATGCCTTATTTGCTGATGACTCGATTCTGCTTGGGGGCGCATCTGTTAGAGTGGCAAGCTCCTTCAGAAATACTCTCCAGAAGTTCTGCAGTATATCCGGAGCGCTAATAAGTGAGAAGAAGAGTGTTGTTTATGGTTGG
Source organism: Pinus albicaulis (assembly GCA_034641835.2). Classification (NCBI taxonomy): domain Eukaryota; kingdom Viridiplantae; phylum Streptophyta; class Pinopsida; order Pinales; family Pinaceae; genus Pinus; species Pinus albicaulis. Next base: position 1,749,424,800 of record CM076580.1, read on the forward strand.
AACACCGATCAATTCACCATTAACAAAATTGCCAACGATCTGGGCTTCATTGGCTTTGCTGAATGGGACAAGATGAAGTATCTGGGATTGCCAATCACGCTTAGATCCAATCGAAACCAACTCTGGGAAGATGTCATAGCGAAGTTTAAGAAGAAAATTAGCGCGTGGGGAGGATTCTGGCTCTCCACGGGGGGAAAACTTATTCTTGTTAAGGCGGTCCTATCAGCGTTACCCACTTACCAGGCAGCACTGATGCTCGCCCCCAAAGCTATCTCAGATCAGATTGCTCGACTCATTCGGAATTTTTTGTGGAAAGGAGGCCGCAGCAACCAAAGAAAATTCCATTTGATCAACTGGGATACCGTGAGACGGCCCATTCTGGAAGGAGGTCTGCAGATACGAGACCCCCAGAACGCTAATCTAGCACTGGGTGGTAAACTTCTGTGGCAGTTAGTCAAGAATCCTCAACATCCGGTTAGCCAAATCTTCAGAATTAAATACCTGCAGAATCGACCTCTGTCCCGATACACAACTGACAATCTTTCAAAAGCATCGCAAGTGTGGAAACTCTGCAGCAGAGGCATTCCTTTCTTCATTTCTCATTTATACAGAGTGCCAGGAAATGGGGAAAATATCAGGATCTGGAGAGACAGCGTTCTGGGCTACCCTCCTCTTAACGAATCCAATGACTTTGCAGATCTCAGAGACTGGCTCAAAGCGCAAGGAATTAGGAAACTGATCGACATCTCTGTCCGGGACACCAATGGCAACTGGACACAATGGAACATCCCCATGCCACCAGCGCACTTGCACTCACAGCTCGCTCTATTCAAAAGAGCAATCACTGACTATGCCCCAGTGCACTTAGATGATACAGATCAATGGGGATGGGGGAAAACTGGGGTCTATACAGCAAAGCAGGGATACCTTCAACGTCAAAGTAGGAAAGATTCGACTCATCCTGGGGCTGTTTGGAAACTAATTTGGGATAATCTTAGCATTCCTAAAATAAAATTCTTCTTCTGGATCCTGTTTCAAAACAAAATCTTGACAGGAGAAAATCTTTGCAAGAGGAATATTGCAGGTCCCCACCGCTGTGCTCATTGCAAAGCAGCGCTGGAAACTACAGGTCATCTGTTCCTGGAGTGTGACTTCGCGAAGGAGGTTTGGTACCTCTTTCTAGCTGGCCTGAATGTCCACACTCCCACTCACTGTACGATTGAATCCATGTTTCTCTCATGGAATGTTGCTTATCCCTACAATATTGTCAGCAAATCCACATGGCAAAAGGTGTGGACAGCCGCTCCCAAATATGTTTGTTGGAAGATTTGGCTGGCCAGAAACGAAACCATCTTCAACAACAAAGAATTGACAGCAGCTAAAGTGGCGGAATAGGCCAAATCCCTCCTTCTAGAGACCTTGATCCACTCACAGATCAAAGAGGATCATACTCTTCGGCCCGATGAAAGGATGTGGTTGGCTCCTTTCACCGGCATGATCAGCTCCTCAACAAATCTTCGCACTGTCTACATGGAAAATTGGCAGATCCGCATTCCGGAGGACAGATTTCACCAGTGGTGGAAATCTCAAGGAAAGCACGTTGTCTTCTTTAATGGTGCCTCAAAGGGCAATCCAGGAAGATCGGGTGCAGGCGGGGTGATCTATTACCCCAATGGAAACAAAGAAGAATTCAGCTGGGGCCTAGGACTGAAATCCAACAATCAAGCAGAAATCTTAAGTTTATGGAAAGCATGTCAAATTGTCAAAAACGTAAATCCAAGTGAAATAGCAGTCTTTGGAGACTCAGAGGTGATAATAAAAACAATAGTCAGCAAGAAGGACCTCAAGAATCCGGTGCTCAATAAACATCTAGCCAGAGTTAATAGAATACTGAGGGACATCCCCTCAGTAAAAGCCTTCCACATACTCAGAGATCTAAATCAGGAAGCTGATAGATTGGCCAATATCGGCTGTTTGCTTCACGAAGGAATGATAAGTCTAAATGCTGAAGCTCCGCACATAACCATTATCCCTTAAAAGGCTCTTGGCAAACTTGATGTAATTGCTGCTCCGAATGAGAATCTTTGTATATTGGCTGCACAGGATCTGCCATATCAGCACTCTTTTTCAATAATATAACCGTTCTAGTTTAAAAAAATAAAAAATCTACGGCCCTTTCATTAAATAACATCGATTTTCATGCAGGAGTCACTAGCACACCAAAGGATGAAGTAACGCTGCTACACTGCATCGTGCCACTCCATTCCAGTTTTTAACTTTGATTTTTTTATCCGATTTAGAGCAGCACTATAACATCATTTCCCTCTTGCAAGTGTGCCCTTCAATTTGGATGAAATTGTTGTATGTGTTTCCATCACACGTTAGGTTGCATAACCAGCATACAATCTCATTCCTGTAATCAAAAACCATGTACAACATACATAATTGCAAATTCAAAACAGGAAGCTTTCCCTGATCTGATACCAAAATGATGTCGGGGTTTTCCTAGGAAGTAGATCATGGCATATATAAACTCACCTCTACAATCTCATACAAAAATGCTCAATTATTCTATAAAATAAAACCATAAAAACAAACATTCAGTTAAATTCACATGAAGGCAAAAATATCCATGCCAATCAACTACAGATAACAATATCAAAATTCTCTAGCCAAATATTACATTTGGCGGCCTCTCGGCTCGTGGCCCTTCAAACCACTCCTCACTCTTCCTGTACTCCTCACGTAATCAATTCTTCAACTATGTCTCTTCCTCACAAAAACACTCACATTTATACAAAAATCATGAATTTAATTCACTCCAAAATTCTCTCCACCTAATCCTCAACTAAATCTAATTTAAATTCATTTTAGGTGTGGACTCAACAAATTCCCGTACATAGAATTACTACTCCCTAAATTTTCTACCTAATTCTATTTTCTCTCATATCCTTTTAATTATTAAAAGAATATATACAAAATCCTCACCTTTATAATTTCTCTCTTAATTTATTTAAAAATAAAAAATTAATTAATAAAACAATTAAAATGTCACACCCCTCTTTATTACACAATTAAATAATGAAAATTGGCCTTATGCTCTTGCATCAGAGTTGGAGGCCTGTATAAGTTGGATGCGACCGTAAGAAGTCATCAAGCATTGACATCTACAACAATGTCAAAAGTAGAGTTATGGAATCTAATTTATGGGCATCTAAATCAATATTATTTAATGTCACTTCATAAGAATACAATGGTTGAAGGTCTTCCTATTATGAAGAATTATCATCTTGACTATGAAACATGTGTAGTTGGTAAGCAACATAGGGAGGAACTTTTTATACATAAAGAAGAAACTAAGAGGAAATACTTGAATTAGTTCATATTTATGTATCTGGGCTTATGAAAACTATATCTATTGGTGGAGCATAGTATTTTATTTTATTATTATTATTATAGATCTAGGTATACATGGGTCTATTTCATAAGGAATCGGAGTGATGCTTTTTAATACTTTAAAGAGTTCAAGAGTACGGTGGAAAAACAAACTCGCTAGTGCATCAAAATTCATAGATCTGAGCAGGGGGAGAATATAAATCAAGAGAATTTAATTAATATTGTAAAATCAATGAGATTCTACGATGATTTATAGTGCCACATACACCTCAAAAAAACGGAGTTGCTGAGAGGAAAAATAGAACATTAGTAGAATGTGCAAGGTAAAAATATTTGTAATGGTTTTTGGGCTGGAGCCATTAACATTGTTTTTTATTTGAAAAATAGGAGTCGAACGAAAAATTTTGAGCCTAAACCACCATTTAAATAATTTTATGGGTATACACCAAAAGTTAGTCATTTAAGGGTTTTTTCTTGCCGGGCATTTTCTCATATTCCAAAAGATGAAAGAAGAAAAATTGATGAAAAGCCAATTAAGTGCATATAAATTTGTTATTGTGATGTTAGAAAACATAGAAGTTGTCTGGTACCAGATCTCATAGACTTATTGCGAGTAGGGATATGGGGTTTCATGAGAATGCAGATGAAGCTCATAAAATGAATAACACTCGCGTATGGCATGATATTGATGATTATGCCAAAATAGATACAATTGTTGAATAAGAACATAAATAAGCACAATAAAAGGTAAAAGTTCGAGGGAAATGAGCATTAGGCATACATGACACTCCAATAAGAGGAGAGGAGACTCCACAAATCTACTAGCACTTGATTCAGTTTGGATTCCTCTCAAATAATCAAGAAGAGGTGAGGTTTTATAAGAATTTTAGGTTGCAAAGGTAAAAATTGGAGGTAAGGGTATATAATAGAGTACGGAAGGGAATCTATAATTGTCATAATATTAATCATAATGATGTCAATCACTATTCCCTAATCAGCAGTAGATGGATAATAATTAATAGTCGATGAGAATTAGTGAAAAATAAATGGAATTCGACGAACTCACTGTAGATTCTACGATTCCATGATGTGTAAATTGAAGTGTTTGGAATGAAATCATCAAGGTTTTTGTTTTTGAGTTATCCTCTAATATGGTATCAGACATGGTGAAGATTCAGAGAGTTGCAGTCCTGAGGAATGTGAAGACTGAAGCAACCATCGCAAGTCTTCAGGAAGTGTGACATGTGTAGTGGATTTTGGGTGAATCAGTGTGCATTGAGTTGTATTTCATTGTTGTGTGGTCGTTGCGTGGAGGTGATTATTTACAGAAACTATTGTAGATGTTTCTTCTGTTACTGGTTGAGAGTAAGAAATATTGTGCTATGTTGTGAGCCTTGCGTGGGTGGTGAAATATTTTCCACAACCAATTGAGCGAATTAATGGTGAATCAAATACTGTAGTTACCACCATTCGAAAATCTTGTGTGTTGTCATCCGCATTTGCAGATAATTTGTGTCATAATTCACCATTGATTTTAATTGTTTAGTGTTTATTTACCATGTGGAATAGTCCAGTCTTTTCTACTTTTCCAAGTAATGAAACTTGTGGTGTAAAGTTTTTGTGACCTAAAGTTTATTAAGCATATTTATGGTAATGGTGTGGTAAATATTTTATTTTTGGAAATTAAATTACACGTGGAGAGATAAGAGGAGAAATACAGGGTTTTTTTAATTGGTGAAAGGTGTTTAAAAAAGGTAAAAGGAATTGCTTTTTTTTTTTTTTATGGTGGGTAAAATTAAAATTGTGGTGATTATTGTAACTTGTGTGGTGGTAATTGTGACTGGTTTTCTTTTAAGGATAAATAAGGTTTTGAAAAGGATTATTAAATTTGTACTGTGGATTTTAGGTGTGGGAAAGGTGATTTTTGGGTACACTTTATGAGAAGAAAATTCCATAAATGATATTTTATTATTTTTCTTTATGAGATCACTTTGGATATTGTGAATTTTGGCTCCATTTGACTTTATATTTGGTGGATTTGGTTTAATTTTGTTGATTGGAGAAATTTTCTTTTTCATAATTTCAAATATTCTAGCTGATACTTATTTGAATGAGTCCATCAAACTTGATGGGGGAAATTATTTGAATTGTAAATTTAAGCTGCTCACAATGCTAGAGGGTTATAATTTTTGTTCCACTATGAGTGGGGATGATCCCAAACCCATTGTTTTAGCTTTTATTCCATATTGGGAGAAAGACGAGAGGAAAACAAAGGTGTTGTTTCATATGCACGTAAAGGACAACATTATTCCTCAAATCAAAGATTGGAAAACATCCAAGGAAACATGGGATATGCTCAAGATTTTGTATGAAACAACAAATACATACCAAATATTTTTTTACAATACTAAAATTTTATCTCTAAAAATGGAAGAAAATGAAAATATAAGAAATTTCATATAGCGTGTCAAATATTTAAGCGATAAGTTAGGAGATATTGGTGAAAAGGTATCTAATATTGACTTGGTCATGATCACATTAAATGGCTTAGTGCAAGGTTATCAAATTTTTTTATTTCGAGTCTCTTAACTAGAGAGTAGCCCCCTACATTTGATGAATTGACAAGAATTCTTCTACAAGAGGAAAGGATGAAAAGCTTTAATTTGGGCTCCAATATTTAATATTTGGTGTTGGTAACCAAGGGTAAAAATCCATACAGAGGCAGACCATGGGAAAAGAAAAAAGGTGGAAAGTTTCAAGGAAAACAAAAATGTATGACATAATATAAATTTCCAACTCATGATAAGAGAAATGATGACTATTGTTATTGCATAAAACCTAGTCATCACTCTAAATATCGCTATAAAAGAAAATATAATGAGTCTAGACAAAGAAACCAAAGGTATAATGTAATTTTTGTGAACAAAGATACCTCAATGAGTGATTTATTTAAAAATATTAAATTATTTTTTTCTATGTTGCATTGCATGTGGAAACTGATAATGTGAATACTTCGTTCATTGATTTTGGTGCATCACTCCATATGGTTTGTAATAAGGATTGGTTTGATGAATATTATGAAAAAATTGATGAAACACATGTTTGTATAGAAGTTAACATATCACTTAAATTTCAAGCCTATGGGGTAATAGGTGTGAATTTTCGTAATGGACAAGAGAGAAAAATCCATAATGTGATTTATGTTCTTGGTATCAAACAAAATTATTTTTTGTTTGTACTATTTTCGATCAAGATTTTAAGGTGGAATCTTCTAAATCATAGTCTGTTATGAAATATATTCAGGATCAATACCAGGTTATTTCCACACGTACCGAAGTTGGACACTTGTATAAGTTGGATGTGACCAGAACATATCATCAAGCATTGGAATCTATAATAATGTCAACAATAGAGTTATGAAATCAAAGGTATGGCCATCTAAATCTCAACGATTTCATGTTACTTCATAAGAAAATAATGGTTGATGGTATTCCTATTATGAATAGTTATCACATTCAATGTGAAACATGTGTAATTCGTAAGCAACATAGGGAGGAATTTACTATACATAAAGAAACAAGGCAGAGGGAAATACAAGAATTACTTCATACTGATGTATGTGGACCTATGCACCCTAGATATCTTGGCAGAGCATAATATTTTCTAATTTTTTTTGCTGATATATCTAGGCATACATGCGTCTATTTCATAAGAAACAAGAGTTATGTTTTTTAGTACTTTAAAGAGTTCAAGAGTATGGTGGAAAAAAAAACTCGCAAATGCATCAAAATTCTCTAATTTGATGAGGGGGATAATATAAATCAACAAAATTTAATCGATATTTTAAAATCAATGAAATTTTACAGCAATTTAAAGTGCCACATACACCTTACCACAATGGAGTTGCTGAGAGGAAACACAAAACACTAGTCGAATGTGTACATAGTATTCTTTAAGGTAAAAATATTTGTAATGATTTTTGGGTTGAAGCCATAACACAATTATTTATTTGAAAAATAGGAGTAAACAAAATTCTAGAGCTTAAAACACCTTTGGAATAATTTTATGGGTATAAACCAAAAGTGACTCATTTAAGGGTTTTTGGTTGCAAGGCATTTTCTCATATTCCAAATGATGAAAGAAGAAAAATTGATGCAAAGTCAATTAAGTGCATATTTATTGGTTATTGTGATGATAAAAAGAAATACAATTTTTTTGATCTGAGGTCTCATAGATTGCTTGTGAGTAAGGATGTGGTGTTTCATGAGAATGCATATGAAGGTAATAAAATGAATAATATTGGTGTATTGCATGATACTGATGATTATGTCAAACTAGATACGACTATTTAATATGAACATGAACAAGAATAGGAATAGGTACAAGTTCAAGATCAAGGAACATCAAGCAGCCATGACACTCCAAGAAAATGAGAGGAGACTGTGCAAAGAAGAAAGAACGATGAAAGAAATAAAACTCTAAGAAGTTAATCACGTCAAAGTCAGGAACCTATAAGGTATACAAATTGTGCATTAATGTCTCTTGCAATGAATGTTGTAGAACATTCAAGCTATGAGGAAGCTAAAAAATATGAAGAATGGAGAGATGCAATGAATTTCAAATATATCTCTATAATGAAGAATGACACATGGGAATTAATAGAATTTCCTAGAGTAAATTTCCATAGGGTTCAAATAGTTGTATAAATACAAGTTTAATGTTGATGGAAGTATTGATAATTATAAATCTATATTAGTTGCAAAAGGATATTCGCAAAAAGAGAAAATTGATTAGAAAAATACCTTTTCACCCGTTGATAAGTTTAACATAATTAGAATCATGATTTCATTAGCTACAAAATATAATTGGACATTACATTAGTTACATGTCAAAGTTACTTTTTTGAATGGCCAGTTAAAAGAAGAATTTTATTTCGCTCACCCATGAGGGTTTGTAAAATAGGGACATGAGCATTTAGCCTGTACATTAAATAAATATTTATATGATTTCATACAAGCATTAAGATCTTGGTATGTGAATATTGACTTGAGAAGAAAAAATGATCCTAACTTCGATATCAAGTAAGATGAAGATGGGAATGTTTCTTTGATATATATATATATATATATATATATATATATATATATATATATATATATATATATATATATATATATATATATATATATATATATATATATATATATATAGATATATACGTTTATGATCTTATCATAACAAGGAATCCATCGAAGTTGATTGAAGAAATTAAAATTCAGTTTTCATAGGTATTTGAGATGAAGAATATTGGTCAATTTCATTATTATTTATGTCTCGAAGTTTGGAGGGAATATGGGAAGAAACTAATCACACAAAGCAAATAGAAAAACGAAATAATTAAAAGGAACAATATGATTTAATGCAAATAAGTATCTACTCATTTAGAACAAAATGTTAAATTATATATTGATGATTGAACCAAAGAGGTGAATGGAACCGTATATCTTCAACTGGTGGGAAGTATGAAGTAACTCACAACTACAATGTCAGATATACCATATTCCGCCAACATACTTAGTGAGTTCATGGCTAAGAATTCGGAAAGCCACTAAAAAGAAGCAATGAAATTCCTTTGCTATCTGAAAGAAACACTTAATTTTGGTATTATGTATACTAATGAATTTTATGTTTAGTTGGTAGGTTATTCTGATTCTGACTAGGTAGGAAATCCATATGACAGGAAATCTACTACTGGATACATGTTCAATATAGGTTTAATACCAATATCATAGAGAAATAAGAAATAACCAATTATTTCCTTTTCATCCACTAAATCTGACTATAAATCATTAAGAAGTGATCCCTGTGAAGCAATACTCAGAAGGATACTTAAAGATGTTGGAGAAACACAACAAGCACCTACAGGAATTAGATGTGACAATTGTAGCACTATCAAATTGGAAAACAATCCTATATATCATGCAAGGACAAAGCATATAGACAAACATGATCCAGGTGGATATTGGTGACCACCCGCCTATTCCACTTGGGGAACCACCATTTTCTCTTTCAGTTTTTCATTTTCGGCACAACTTATTATTTTTAGCAATTTTTCGGGTCCTGAACTTCCAGAGCCGTTTTGAGGCCATAAAAGATATTTTTTGGACATTGTTTGTGTAGTGAATCTGATTTCGTTCTAGAATCTACATTTGTGATCGACAGTTGTAGTCCTCGGATAGATATTTCTAGAAATGTATCATGTGCATCAAACAAATATAGTATGCCAAAGTAACGATCCTGATAAATTGATGTACCAATTTACCCCAACGGGGCCCATTTTCTGGTGTTTCATCTCCTAGGGTTAGGTTTTTGGATGTTTAGGGTTTTCCATTGTTCCTTAATAATATATAGGCCTTCAAGCTTCATTGTTAAATAGTGTTTAGACGCTCATATCCGCCACATCTCTTTTCAGAGATAAGATACCAATGCCCTAGCTAGCTTATTTACATTCTGTGTGTAAGAAAATTTCAGTTCTTTGATATTAATGAAATGAAGTGTTATTTTTGTTGCATATTTGTATTTATGGTTATATGTGTATTCTATTACGTTCCTGCATAAATCTAGATCAGTGATATCAGAGCGGTATGATTTTTCTCAATCCTTCTCTGCATGTCCCCAACGAGGTTGCGGTATAAGGAGTTAGGGCTCGATCTGGTTGAACCTTTGCAAGATCAACCTCGCAAACCTCGACGACCACCCATGGGGGATGAAAAGAAATATGATGGAGCAAGAGATCGTATCAAAATATTTCTCGAGGAGGCCCTTGAAAAAAAATGAACGCGATGATGGATAAATTTTCCCCCATCCTTCAACAACTTCCCATTAGCGGCGCATCTACATCCAGCAACAACTCCAGAGGCATGAATCCCTTTAAGTTAAAATTAAAATTTGAAATTCCCATATTTTAGGGTCGAATAGATGCAAATGAGATAGATATATGGTTGAATATACTAGAAGGATATTTCTCATTTCATGACTTTTCTGACTGAGAGAATATTATTTTTTCACTCATCAAATCTACCCACCATGTCAAGGATTGGTGGGAAACCTAATGTCAGAAATAGGACGAAACAAAACCCTCTCTATTCTCAGTCGTCCAAACCTGGAATTCTTCCTAAAATTCCATAAAGGAACAATATTATCTCATGGGGAGCTATGATTAAAAGTACATACAATGGACCGCACTGCAACAAAAAATGGATCAATATGTGCATGAGCTGACGAATCAGTTCCATACCCTCCGCACAAATTTGGGTATCAAAGATTCAGAGAAAAATTTGGTGCTAAAGTGTCACAATTGTTTGCACACATATATTCAAGAGAAAATGGAGTTCCTCGACATCTCCTTGCTTGGTACGGCATAGTAGTATGCTGCCAAGATTGAGCAGAAATTCAAACAGAAGAAGTGAGACTTTGGATCTGTGAATCAAAAGGAAGGGAAAGGTGCCCCAAAACTATAGAACAAAGGACAAAGGAAAGGCATGGTGGCCCAATACAACCTGTCAAAGCTGTAATAAAAAAACAAAATTGTGAAGCTAAAGAAGGACAGAGGAAAGTGGTGTGAGTCCCATAAGAGATCCACTCACAACACAAGCGAGTGTCGGGCCAAGCAATCACTGGTGGCTGAGATGACGGCTTCTGAATCAGATGCATGCTCCGACTCTTAATTGGAACCTAACAAGGAAAATGATGAAGGGAAACATATTATTTATGTGAAACCCAAAGCCACTATTTCCACTCCAAATATCTAGAAGGAGGAACCGAAAGATCTCGAGGAGGAGGAGTGTCTCTTCCACTCCTAGATGTCGGTAAAGGGTTCCCCGCTATAGTTCATTCTCGACAGTGGGAGCCGAAAGAACCTCATGTCAGCAGACGTCGTGAAGTGGTTGGGCTTCCCAACCATAGCACACCCATAGCCATACACCATCCAATGGCTTCACCAAGGAAGTGATCTCCATGTCATCCAACAGTGTCGCTTTCCTTACCGCATCAAGCCCTTCACAGATGAGTTATTATGTGAAATTTCTCCTCTTGATGTTTGTGATGTATTATTAGGCCAGCCGTACTTTTGGAAGTGAAACATTGTGTATGAGTCCTGACCTCATGTTGTTATTGTTACTTTGGGAAATAAGCTGTATAGGATACCATAGGTACCACCGCTTACTGCTATCTCCTTGGTTACTTAAAAGCAATGCACTAAGTTCATTTCCAAAACCAGGAAATTTCTCTTCCTAATGATCCACCCCCATGGAAAGAAGAAGACTATGGCCACGACCTCCAGACAAGGCTGCTCTGCATGATAACAATAAATGAACAAGGTTATGGAGCAGTACGGGGAAATCTTCACCTCACCCACAGGGGTGCCTCTGCATTTTCAGGTCAAGCACCCCATTAATATGACCCCAAGTGCGCCGCTACCCAATGGACCAGTCTATCGACACTCTGTTTTGGAGAACGATGAAATCAAGAGGCAGATTCAGGAGCTGTTGCAGAAAGGTCACATCTGACCGAGTTCATCACCCTGTGGGAGCTCTATCATGTTGGTACATAAGAAGGACGAGACTTGGAGATTCTTATTGACTATCGGGCACTGAATAAGATCATTGTCCAGAATAGGTACCCAATCCCATGAGTTGATGACCTTCTGGACCAACTCAAAGGGGTGAAATATTTTAGCAAGATCGACTTGAAGTCTGGGTATCAGCAGGTACCAATTGAACCCTATGATGTGTGGAAGTCTACCTTCAAAGCGAATGAGGACCTTTTCGAATGGCTAGTGATGCCTTTCAGATTGACGAATGCTCTCGCAACCTTCATGAGGTTGATGGACGACATCTTGCAGCCATTCACCAACTAGTTTATAGTGGTGTACTTGGATTACATTCTGATCTTCAGCCAGACTTTGGAAGAGAACCTCCACCACATCCAACAAGTCCTCCAACACTGCGGAGACACAAGTTGTGTGCCAATTTGGAAAAGTGCACTTTTGGTATTACCCAGGTTCAATATCTGGGATACATTATTAATGAAAGGGGGGTGCATGTGGAACCAACCAAGGTCCAAGTCATTCGGGATTGCCCAGCCCCAATCACTCTAACAGAGCTTCACAACTTTCAGGGTCTTCATAATTTCTATTGCAAGTTCGTGTTGGGATTCTCTCATATCACTTGGCCCTTAAGTTAAGTCACGAAGGGAGGAGCAAAAGAAAAATTACTTTAGTCGGAATCTCAACAGAAGGCATTTGTATAATTGAAACACTGCCTTTGTTCTTCCCCAGTGCTCACATTACCAGACTTTCAACAACCATTTGAGATCCAGAAGGATGCCTCTGACTATGCTATTGTGGCAGTTATTACTCAGCAAGTGCATCTAGTGGCATATCACAGTGATACATTTTCCAACATAGTCTGCAAGTATCCCACTTATGACAAAGAAATGTATTCCATTTTGCAGGTTTGTCGACAATGGAAGAATTACATTTTGTAGTAGGCTACAATCATCCACACATACCACCGACCCCTGCAGTTCATACAGACACAAGGGAAGTTGTAGAACGACCGCCATCAGAAGTCGTCCACATATTTGGAACAACTTCATTTTAACATCAAGTACAAGAAGGGTAGAACCAATAATATTGCAGACAGCCTCAGCCGACCACCGATCGTGGCACTAACCACCGTTCTAAACTCTTCTGGGCATGAGACTTCTAATTGGCCGCTTCTCTACAAGAGCGATCTAGAATTTGGTCACACATACAAGGCACTCTTGGGGGGTACGCAAGTTCCGAAATTTCACCTCCAAGATGCACTGTTATGTCACGTGGGACACCTTCATGTTCCTTCAAGAGAGAATGTCAAGATGATATGGGAAGCACACTAGAGTCAAATTGTTGGGCATTTCGGGGTCAAGAAAACATTGGCAGTACTACATAAGTACTTATATTGGCCAAACCTTTGACAAGATGTTCTGAAGTACATCAGATCCTGCACTTCTTGCATCATTTCCAAACTGACCATTAATAACCTAGGCCTCGATAGTCTGCTACCTACCCCTAGTCGACCTTGGGAATCCATCTCCGTGGATTACATGTTGGGCCTTCCTTCTACTAAGCATGGAAACGTCTGTGTTTTCGTAGTCATCAACACATTCTCAAAGATGTCCATTATGGCGGCCTGGAAGAAGAATATCACAGCAGAAGCCACTACTAAACTCTTCTTTAAACAAGTGTCGATGCACTTTGGGATCCCATAGTCTATCATCTCAGATTGAGACCACAGGTTCCTCAACACATTTTGGTCCATATTCTGGTCAACGTTTGACACTAAGCTCACCAAGTCCACATCTTTCCATCCACAAACATATGTACAAACAGAGGTCATCAAAAGGATGATTGTACACATTCTATGCATTTACAATTCAAAGCATCCACGCACATGGGATGTAAGCCTCTCCACAACTCAACTGGCCACAACCCCTTTCAGGTGGGCTTGGGATTCCATCCACTATTTCCCATTGACATAGCCATGCCTTTTGTCGCTACTCATGCTGATTCAGCTTATGTCCAGTCTGAAGTTAACAAAGCGAATAGCTTCATCGAGTGCATTCAGCACATCCGCCAACAGGTTCATGACATATTGGATAGAGTGAATGCTAAGTATAAGAAATGGCATGATAAACATCAGGTGCCACACAACTTCCAAGTGGGCGACAAATTCTAGCTACATTTGTTGAAGGAATGCCTCACTAGACCCCACCGCAAGCTTCGCCCGCTCTGATATATGTTGTACACCATCACCAAGGCTATAGGAAACAATGCCTTTGAGCTCGGTATTCCACCATTCCTTGGTCTGAGCCCAGTCTTCAATGTGGACTGCCTTTGTCCCTACTTCCCACCTCTATTGAACACCTCTCACATTCCAGAACAACTCACACCAACAAACTCAAACCCAAACTGCATGGAACAGGCCACCACATATTGTATCATGGACATGCGAATCAAGAACACTCGCCAATAGAAAACCCAACTGTATCAGGTTGTCAAAGCCGGAAACCTCCTGCACTAAGGCAAGTGGTTCACCAGCGACCAAGTTCAATACAAGTTTCCTCATCTCATGGAGTAACTCAACGTAATGGGGACCATTTCTTTTTAAGGGGGGAGGAATGATCTAGGTGGATATTGGTGGCCACCCGCCTATTCCACTTGGGGCCCCACCATTGTCTCTTTCAGTTTTTCAGTTTCAGCACAACTTACTATTTTTAATAGTTAGTCGGGTCCTAAACTTTCGGAGCTGTTTCAAGGCCCTAAACGACATTTTTTGGGCATCATTTTTTCGATGAATATGATTTCATTCTAGAATCTACATTCGTGATTGGTAGTTGTAGTCCTTACATAGATCTTTCTAATGATGTATCATGTGCGTTAAACGAAGATAATATGCTAAAGTTATGACCTTGGGAAATTGATGTACCAATTTACCCCAACGGGGCCCATATTCTAGTGTTTCATCTCCTAGGGTTAGGTTTTTGGATTTTTAAGGTTTTCCATTGTTTCTCAATAATATATAGGCCTTCAAGCCTTATTGTAACATTGAGTTTAGAGGCATGTATTCACCACATCTCTTATCAGAGAGAAGCTACTAGCACCCTAGCTAGTTTATTTCCATTTTGTCTGTAAGCAAATTTCAATTCTTTGATATTAATGAAATGGAGTGTTATTTCCATTGCATCTTTGTATTTATGGTAATATATGTATTTTATTTAGTTCCTACATAAATCTCGATCAACACAACATTATTTTGTAAGAGAAAAAGTGCAATCAAAAGAAATTGACTTATCATATTGTAATAAAAATGAAAATGTGGCTGGCATACTCACCAAGCTACTTGGAAAGGATAAATTTGAAATTTGTAAAAATAAGTTGTGTTGTAGAAAACCCAAATTATGTTGCAAGCCTAGCTAAGACTTAGACCAGCATGAAAGTTAATATATATGTCATAATTAAGAATAAGTGTCTGAGTATCATCATGATAAGAGTTCATTATTCGTTAGTTAATCGAGAGTAGACAGATCATGATAAATACTCGAGAGGAGTTTATTTTTTTGTTTTTTCTTGGACCATAACTGATTATGAGTGTTTCCTTATTGTTGAGTCTCAAGTGAAGGCTCTGATTATATTTTGAAATAAAAAAATAAGAGAAATAATATTCCATTCATTATAATATATTGACATAATTGTTTACCAATTGTCCGTAATTTCAATCAATTGTAAGTAAATTACTCAGAGGGACCGAATGCAATGCATCATCGGTGAGATGGAAAATGATGACAGAATGTTCATGTAACATGAATTACGATGCCTCAGGAATTCATATTTAACGTTGCAGATATCCAACTCCAGGAATTATAAATAATTTGTTTTTGTTCATGGTTTCCATCAACATTTACTTTAGTTGATCCTTTACTACTACTTGATCTGCCCATCGATTGATCTGCTTTCCACTGCATTAATCATTTGTTCTAAAAAGTGATCAAAGAATCTAAACGCTCACTTGATCTGCCCATCAATTGATCTGCTTCCACTGCATTGATCATTTTTTCTACCAAAGTGATCACACAATCTAAACGCTTATAGTAAAATTTTTAATATACATTTCCTTTTCGGGAACTTTGGTTCGTATACACGCTCTAATCATTCGTTCTAGCAAAGTGATCACAGAATCTAAACGCTTATAGTAAAATGTTGAATCTACATTTCCTTTTCGGCAACGCCGGTTCATATACACGCTCTATTGACTTTAATTTAATGGTTCCAAGAAGTTTGTTTCATGTTTATTAATGTTTAATTTGTTATTTCATGACAGGCAACATCACTTCCGTGATACTCTTCTTAGTTCCTTTGTGAGTTTTCCCCAACTTATGTAGTCATTTAATGAGGAAACATATTGATGTTAGAAATATTAAAGTCACCTGCCGTGCCTTGGGCAGTGACAGGAAGAAAAAAGTACAAGGCAGCAGAAGATTGAGTGAGCAGCACTCTGTATTTAAGAATAATGGAAGATCCGTAAGGATGAAATTAAATCTTGTATGGGCCGCAGCCATAGACAGCAGTGGAATTAATTTTAAAGTATGGGTGTGAAGTTAATTTTGCAGGAGGAGCTAAGATTTCCTGTAATGCCAATCTACGGAGGAGCAGGTTTAATTAAAACAGTCAAGTCGGGCGTAAAAGCCCTCAAAAACCAAATTGAAGAAAAATTGAATGAACAGGCGGAAGTTTTCTTTATGAAGCGGCAGGACAAGTGGTCCCTACCACTTGGTCGCACATCGCACATCGCATATTTCAAATGAGTCATTTCCCTCCGCCATCGCAAATGATTAAAGTTGCGATATGCGACGGACGCGCCATCGCATCATCGCAGTATCGCATGGCGCAAAGTTTGGTTCCGCCCATCCATATGTCATCGCATTTCTTGATATTGCGCTATGCGCCTTTGCACCATCATTTTTGTTCGTCCCGCCATATCGCACATCGCATTTTGGCCAACTGCGATTTGGTCCCACTCGTACGTTGTGCCATATAAAATTTTTATGATTCCACAAAGGTTTTCTATGTAATTTGTCTTATTTGTTTATTTTGAATTTGTGCCACCACGCCATATAAAGAGAAAGGCCCGCGCGCATTTGTGTGTGGAATGTATTGTTAGAGTGACCGCTGTGTGAGCCCGCAGGCGAAGAAAAACACAGTAAGAAGAACAGAGCACTGCGTGTGCGTTCTTGAAGAGAGACAGAGAGTTGGTTAAGAGCACTGCGTTTGTAGCAGTCAAATATATTTTGTGAATCCCTCACTGTTGAGGAAGAATCTGTAATAGTTTTTTTTTAATTTCTGTTAATGAAATTGAAGGAAGAATTTCATGCCATCTCTGTCTGCAATTCGGATTCTGTTTTCAATCATCTATGTGTTTTAGAGGAGAGTTTCATTCTCTCCACTGAAAAATGCTTGGCATTTTTCAATAATTCCAACATGGTATCGGAGCTAGTTCAGGCTCTTTGAAGATTTCAAAGAAGCTGAAGAAGAAGACTTGTTGTAGCATTTTCTCTAGCAGTGTGAAAAGCCCAACAGAAGTCGAAAAGTCAGGTATTTCTCAAAGATAACATAGTTGTTATTTTGTTTGAAGATTTTGTTCTTTCAAAGAAGGAAAGACAGTCTAGTTAAAGTTAGAGTTCAGTTCAAGAGCAATGGCTAGACCAACTACTAGTATGAGTCTTGGAAATGTTCAACTTCCACAATTTAATGGAAAGAACTATGATTATTGGGCCATTACCATGAGAGCCCTGTTTGTCTCACAATACCTATGGAAACTTGTAGAAGATGGTTTTGTTGAACCAGCTGATGAGCAGGCTTTTAATGCCTTAACTCAAGCAGAGAAGGATGTGTTGAAGAATAATAGGAAGAAGGATGCTAAAGCTCTCTTCTGCTTGTATCAAGCTGTAAATGAGAGTGTGTTTCCAAGGATAGCAGCAGCTAAGAAATCCAAGGAGGCATGGGAAACTTTGATAGTAGCCTATCAAGGTATGGAAAAAGTTAAGACAGCAAAACTTCAGTTGCTCAGAAGAGATTTTGAAACTCTTTGTATGAAAGAGTCAGACAGTGTAGACACATTTTTTACACATGTGATTGGGATTGTAAATCAGATAATATCCCATGGAGAAACTCTTGAAGAAAGAAGAATTGTGGAGAAACTTTTGAGATGCTTACCCTCAAAGTTTGATGTTATTGTAACCACCATAGAAGAGACCAAAGATCTCTCACAGTTCACAGTGGATGAACTTCATGCCTCACTAATAACTCATGAACAGAGATTGAGCAGAGATGAAACCTCATCTCTTGAACATGCCTTCAAGACCCAGATGCCTTCAGGAAGAGGAAGAGGTCAAGGAAAAGGAAGAGGAAGAGGCAGAAGCCAGAATAGAGGTGGAAGGAACATCCCTTCACATTCACATGGAAGGAGTGACAGTCAAGGTCAAAGCCACGGCCAATGCAACAGCCAGCAAGGTGGACATCAACACCAACATGCTCAAGGACAAAGGTATGAAAAATCCAATGTCTAGTGTCATTATTGCAAGAAATATGGGCACTATGCCAATGAATGTAGAAAGAAGCAAAATGACATGAAAAATAGGAAAAATGCTAATGTAGCAAAAGAAGAAAAGAACCCAAGTAATGTGCTATTAGCTTGTAATGTAGCATAGAATAAAGAAGATGATGTTTGGTTCTTAGATTCAGGTTGTAGTAATCATATGACTGCCAACAAAGCAATGTTTGCCAATCTTGATGAAGAAGTTAAATCTGAAGTGACCACAGGGACTGATACTAAGATCTCTGTTAAAGGAAAAGGCAGAGTAAGTATTCGAGCAAGAAATGGGGAGAAAAAATTTATCCCTGATGTATATTATGTTCCAGGTCTGAAGTGTAATCTTTTGAGCGTTGGGCAGCTCATAAAAAAAGGTTACAATGTAGTTTTTAAAGATGATGTGTGCACAATAAAAGATATACCTCCAAGCAAGAAAATTATTATTGAAATTCAAATGACCAGCAATAGAATGTTTCCACTCAAGCTCAACATTGACTTGAAGGGAAAAGGGAAAAGCATAGCAGCTGTAACACAAGAAGCCTTCCAGAAGGAAGAGAAAGATGAAAATTGGTTATGGCATCTGAGATTTAGACATCTCAATTTCGGAGGATTAAATTTGTTGCATAGAAAAGGAATGGTAAGAGGTTTACCATTGATTGAAAAGCCTGACAGCCTATGTGAAGGCTGCATCTTGGGAAAACAACACAGAGAAAGTTTTCCTTCAGGGGAAAGCATAAGGGCGAAAGCACCTTTGGAGATAATCCACTCAGACTTATGTGGGCCGATGCAAACAGCATCAGTTTCAGGCAGCAATTACATGCTGACCTTCATAGATGATTTCACAAGAAAAGTGTGGGTTTATTTCTTAAAATATAAGAGTGAAGTCTTTCAGAAGTTTTGCCACTTTAAAGCTCTAGTAGAGAAACAGAGTGGGCTGTACATTAAAGTCCTCAGAACTGACAGAGGAGGAGAATATATATCAAAGGAATTTATGCGTTTTTGTAGAGAGAACGGCATTCACAAGCAGTTTACCGCAAGGTACACACTGCAACAGAATGGATTTGCTGAAAGGAAGAATCGAACCATAATGGAGATGGTGAGAAGTATGATAAAGGCAAAACACTTGCCGAATGAATATTGGGCAGAAGCAGCAAACTGTGTTGTGTATATTTTAAATAGATGCCCCACAAAAGCAGTGATGAACAAAGTTCCAGAAGAAGCGTGGAGTGGCAGAAAACAAGGAGTCACCCACATGAGAGTCTTTGGATGTGTGGCATATGTACATATTCCAGACAAATTGAGAAAGAAGTTGGATAGTAAGGGGGAGAAGTGCATTTTCCTTGGATATTGTGAAGATTCCAAAGGATACAAACTGTATAACCCATCCACAAAGAAGTTTGTAATAAGCAGAGATGTGCAATTTATTGAAGAGGAAGCATGGGATGGAAGCATTGAGAAAACAGTCAATGTTAAAAACTGTTTGTCTCATGATGAAGATGAGGAAGATGTGGTTGAAATTGATAACCCATCGGTAGCACAACTTCCACCAGCACAAGGACAGCAAGGGACACCTCAAGCAGCAGCAAGAACACCCTTGAGAAGAAGCGGGAGTGCATCTCCATGCACACCACATGGAGCAGAAATGAGTGCTTCATCAAGCACGGCTACACTAAGTGAAAGAGGAACAAGATTCAGAAGCCTTAGAGAAATTTATGAGCAAGGAGAAGCAAACGAAGGTATGAATTCCTTATTTGCTTTGTATTGTCAAGTTGATGATCCTATTCATTTTGAAGATGCAATTAAAGATAGAAAATGGATAGAAGCTATGGATGATGAAATTAAAGCCATAGAGAAGAATAGAACATGGGATTTGGTTGATCTCCCAGAAGGTAAAGAAGTCATTGGAGTTAAATGGGTCTACAAGACCAAAAGCAATGCTGAAGGAAAGATAGAAAGACACAAGGCCAGACTTGTTGTCAAAGGATATAAGCAGAAGCTTGGTATAGATTATGAAGAAACTTTTTCACCAGTTGCAAGAATGGAAACCGTGAGAGCTGTGCTGTCCATAGCAGCACAAAACAAATGGAAATTATACCAGATGGATGTAAAATCTGCATTTTTAAATGGAATTTTAATGGAAGAGGTATATGTGGAACAACCTCTTGGATATGAGAAGAAAGGCCAAGAGCATAAGGTCTGTAAATTGAAGAAAGCTCTTTATGGGCTGAAGCAAGCGCCAAGAGCGTGGTACATCAGAATAGACTCCTATCTGTTGGAGAATGGATTTGAAAAATGTGAGGGAGAACCCACCCTCTACATCAAAGAAAAGGATGGTAAAATGTTGATTGTTGTTTTATATGTTGATGATTTAATTTTTACAGGTAATGATGATTACCTTGTTGAAAATTTTAAAACAGTCATGAAAGATGAATTTGAAATGACTGACATGGGTTTGTTAAGATACTTCTTGGGAATAGAAGTGGAGAAAAATGAAAAAGGTATTTTTATATCTCAAGCAAAGTATGTGAATCAAGTTTTAGAAAGATTTAATATGCAGGAGTGCAAAGCTACAATTACTCCCACAGTAATGGGATTGAAGTTAAGTAAGAATGACAGCAGCGAGGATTTTAATCCAAATTTATATAAAAGCATAGTTGGCAGCCTCATGTATTTGACTGCAACTAGGCCGGATATCATGCATGCTGTTAGTTTAATTTCCAGATTATGGAGAAGCCAAAAGAGGCACATTGGCAAGCAGCAAAGAGAATTCTGATGTATGTGAAAGGAACAAAAAGATTTGGTATTTTATATACTACTTCAGAAAATTCAGAATTAGTTGGATACACTGACAGTGATTGGGCTGGAAGTGTAGATGATCGGAAGAGCACTTCCGGTTATGTTTTTTATATGGGTTCTGGAGCCATTTCATGGGCCTCCAAGAAACAGCCTATTGTAGCATTATCTACAGCAGAGGCAGAATATGTGGCAGCTACAGCAGCAGCATGTCAAGCAATTTGGATGAGAAGAATGTTGAGAAGTTTGTGCCAAGAACAGGTAAAGGGCACTGTGATTTATTGTGACAATAGCTCAGCTATTGCATTGTCAAAGAATTTTTTGTTTCACAAAAGAACGAAGCACATAGACACAAAGTTTCATTATATCAGAGAATTGGTGAACAATGGTGAAATTTCTTTACAACATTGTAAAACAGAGGAACAATATGCAGATATTTTGACAAAGCCATTGGCATAGAAAACATTTGAATTTCTGAGAAAATGTCTGGGTATGATGGACAACCCAACAGCTGACTTTAAGGGGGAGTGTTAGAAATATTAAAGTCACCCGTCGTGCCTTGGGCAGTGACAGGAAGAACAAAGTACAAGGCAGCAGAAGATTGAGTGAGCAGCACTCTGTATTTAAGAAGAATGGAAGATCCGTAAGGATGAAATTAAATCTTGTATGGGCCGCAGCCATAGACAGCAGTGGAATTAATTTTAAAGTATGGGCGTGAAGTTAATTTTGCAGGAGGAGCTAAGATTTCCCGTAATGCCAATCTACGGAGGAGCAGGTTTAATTAAAACAGTCAAGTCGGGCGTAAAAGCCCTCAACAACGAAATTGAAGAAAAATTGAATGAACAGGTGGAAGTTTTCTTTATGAAGCGGCAGGACAAGTGGTCCCTACCACTTGGTCGCACATCGCACATCACATATTTCAAATGAGTCATTGTCCTCCGCCATCGCAAATGATTAAAGTTGCGATATGCGACGGACGCGCCATCGCATCATCGCAGTATCACATGGCACAAAGTTTGGTTCCGCCCATCCATATGTCATCGCATTTCTTGATATTGCGCTATGCGCCTTTGCACCATCATTTTTGTTCGTCCCGCCATATCGCACATCGCATTTTGGCCAACTGCGATGTGGTCCCACTCGTACGTTGTGCCATATAAAAGTTTTATGATTCCACAAAGGTTTTCTGTGTAATTTGTCTTATTTGTTTATTTTGAATTTGTACTGCCGCGCCATATAAAGAGAAAGGCCCGCACGCATTTGTGTGTGGAATGTATTGTTAGAGTGACCACTGTGTGAGCCCGCAGGCGAAGAAAAACACAGTAAGAAGAACAGAGCACTGCGTGTGAGTTCTTGAAGAGAGACAGAGAGTTGGTTAAGAGCGCGTTTGTAGCAGTCAAATATATTTTGTGAATCCCTCAATGTTGAGGAAGAATCTGTAATAGTTTTTTTTTAAGTTCTGTTAATGAAATTGAAGGAAGCATTTCATGCCATCTCTGTCTGCAATTCGGATTCTGTTTTCAATCATCTCTGTTTTGTAGAGGAGAGTTTCATTCTCTCCACTGAAAAATGCATGGCATTTTTTTAATAATTCCATCAATTGATGCATATATAATTCATAATTGTTTCCCAAACTTTATGATCTGATTGGTACTGTGCATAATTACGTTCTGGAAGATTATTCAGAATAAATTGATAGAACATTTCTCCGGATTTCCGTATGTTTCAACGCTTTTGAATTGCTTGCTTTCTAGTTGGTATGGCATGTCGTTTGTATCACCCAATATCCTTCTTATGAGCATGTTTAACGGAACTGGGGCTGTCATAAAACTCTTCTACGTAGTTGTGTTCATATGCTATATTTGCGACAAGAAATATACACGGTAAGTATAGTATTGCGTTGAATGTGTTCATTTACTTAGCCTTGGGTTGATTGTCTTCATTTATTTCTTCTTAATATGAATAGGGTCGTCCGAAATGTAGAATTTAAAAATGTAATGCAATTAATGTGAAAGACACTATTTTAAATATAGTATGAAGTATAGTATTAGGTATAATATTGATTAATAAATTAGTGTAGATTCATCTTAATTTTTTATTTATCAATATTAAATTTTTTGAGATGCAAATTAGTGAAAAGAAGTTAATTTCTCTCAACACTCAAAATTACAATATCTTTATTTTATTGACATCAAATGTTTACATAGGAGTTATTTTTACTTATTAACCTCAAATATAAAGATATTTTTTAATAAAAAAGTTAATTGGTTGAGGGAAAATCCTAGATAAAATATAATATTACAATATTTATTACTACCCTACCAAATAAAAAGTGGTTAGGCCTTGTGGAGGGAAATATTAATTAAAATGTATTATTATTATATTTTACTTAATATTTCCTAGCACATCTTGGCCTAAATATTACATATTACTAAATATTTCCCCCTAAACCAAACTAATTTTAAAGACTTATAGTTGAGGGAAAGTTAGGTAAAATGTAATATTATAATATTATATTTGACCCAACAGTAAAAAGTTGTTGGAAGTAGGAAAAAACATTAGATAAAATGTAATAATTACCTTTTTCATAATCTTTCTCCACCTCTACACACCACATGGATTCAATGTCATCATTTTCTAGAACTAATTATGTATCTAAATATATCATCAAACTATGATAAATCTAGGCTATTTTAATTTTGCCCGAAATAAGTTATACTCTAGATGAATACCATGGGTCAATAGCATGGATTCTTAAAACATAGGTTAATAAGATGTGTCTTTTTTATTTTTATTATTATTTAATTTTTATATCGTTATTTCTATTTTATTATTTTTTTTCAACAAGTTAAAATGTTGACATTACATTACCTTGTATTACACATTTATGACATACCATAGGGATTAGGTATCCACTCAATGAATGAATTACATATATATTTTAAACTAAAAAGTATTTATATTTTCAATTACTCCATCTCACTATATAAACTCTCATGTAAAATAGATTAACGTTATTAATTTTTTTTTCTAAAGTGACTAGTTTTTTTAACGTAACCTTTTGGACATATGTGACATATGGATATATTAGTGAACACATATATGTTTCATTTTATTTTAATGTAACTTTGAGAACATTTTTGTATTAGCCTATAAAGAGCTTGCCAACCCAATTAATTTTGATGATGGTGATTAGTTTGAATGAGCGTGGATGAAACAAGTGTCGATATTTGGTGTTCTAGTAGTTTTTCTCATTTTGTTTTGGAATTTTATTTTTGGTATTGTTATTGGAACTTATTGGAGTAATCACCACACCTCTATCGAATCTATAATTCATACTCTAGGGATCCCAGTTAGCGGTTTGGAAGTTTACCAATACTTGCAGGTTTTGGTGTCACGAAAAACCTCTTGATGGTATCATAGCTTGGACCCATGTTCGATTCTGTCGAGTTGCGTTTGACAGGGGGTGTTGATTCCCTTGAGTTATGTTTCAGTGGGGGTGTTGGAGTAATCACCACATCTCTATTGAATCTTTATTTCCCACCCTTGGGATCCTAGTTATCAGTTTGGAAGTTTAACAACACCTGCGGTTTTTTTGTAATGACAAAACTCTTCATGGTATCATAACCTAGAGACACGGGTTTGATTCCCCTGAGCTACGTTTGAGCACGGTGTTGGATTAATCACCGCACCTCTATGGAATTTTCAATTACCATCTTGGGGATCCTAGTTACCGTTTCGAAATGTTTACAAAAACATGCAAATTTGGTGTAACAAAAAACTTCTTTAATGCCCAACTGAAATTATTGAATGCAGAATTTCATAACATTCAATGCGCAATTTAAATTATTCAATAGAAAAATTCATAAAAATAGATATTTCTGTGGATTTATGCTTAGTTCTGAATTTCTTTAATTCTTAATTCTTAGTAGTAAATAAAGTTGATGCATTTGTATGAATACAATTATTGAAAATAAGTTTTACCATAAGTTTTTTTATTATTAAATAGTTCCTTCTAATTAATAATAGTGTATATAAAGGAATAAACATTGTAAAAGATATATTGTTGAAGAAATTGTAATCTCGTCTCTGTGCTATCAAATATGAGAGTAAAGGGTAATTTCATATTAATAAAGGTATTATTTTTTTATTTTTATTTTTTTCTTCATAACTTTATTGTGTTGGCCATTTTAGTTCTTTCTACACAATCTTAGATACTATTAGATCTAAGACTTTTGTGATCCATAATGTAGCTAAGTGTCTTTTGGATTAATCAAATCATTAGGATTAGGTTGATGTTTTGAAGAAACTAATGTGGTTCACCATCACGACAGGTGGAGAAACTAATCGATCTCAATGAATAAATAGTGGAGATGCATCATTGCTGGGAAATGATGCGTCTCCACTATTGATTCATCGATATTGATTAGTTTCTCCACCTGTCTTGAGGATGAACCACATTAGCTCATTGGAAACATCGACCTAGTCCTAATGAAGTGATTAATCTGAAAGACATTTATCTACTTTAGATAATAATTTTTTTTCATAATTTGATATTTGTATTGGGTAGCATGCCATTTTTATCACATCAATTTTTTTTCTCCTAATAATTTTTAAGCAATAATATATAAAGAATATAGATATTTTTCATTAATTCTATAAATTTGCAAGAAAGGAAACATACATTTAAAAACTACAAGAAGTTTCACAAGAATCAAAACCGTTACAAAGCCTTCATCCAAGTGGCTCAAGAGACTCTCAAGAGACCAAGAGGGCTGATGATAGGTCAAAATTCAAAGCGGTCAAATTTCTCTTGAACCAGGTTCAGGTTGAAGTACTTGTCTCCCTGATGCCAACGGTGCGAACACATCTCTAATATGAGCCTGTATGGATAAGTTAGAGCAAGTCAATATTTTGGTCAAAGTTGCGCAGTGGGCCAGGTTTAACTGTCCCACAAATGCACGATTAATTGGCAGGGAACCCAGATCCTGAAAATGGGAGAAATTTTGGCCTCATTAATTTGCTCATTGATCCTTAATTTCGTAAAATAAAAAATTTCCATTTTGGTTTTAAAAACAAAAAATATATTTCTAATATGGAGTGGCGGGCCATGACCCCCACCATCTCCGTCGACCAAACCATATCATATTATAAAACATATTTTAAAAAATACATATTAAAAGGTTCGATGGGCCGTGACCCCCACCGAACCCCATGTTCCAATCCACCATAACTATTTAAATGACCATATCACATAAAAATATATCAAAGTTTTGGGTTGGCGGGCCATAACCCCCACCGAACCCCACGGTGGTAACCACCATCCATATGTCACCATATAAACGAAACCAAGGACTATGGGCAGGGCACCTCCGGTAGACCCAACCCATGTCCCAACCCTTATTCAATGAAAAAGTATATATATATATATATATATATATATATATATATATATATCAGCAGTTTAACCGAGTGGGCGCGAAGTCAGATTGCTCGGCCCACATGCATCGGCCCCCAACGAGTAGCCGCATAAAAATTGGGAGTCAACACATTTCACGTGACCCATAAAACAAAATCCGACCAAAATTAAAATAACATTACGTTAAATCCAAATGCGCTAACAAACATTCAAACCCGAAAATTTTAAAAGTTGTGTCTTAAAAACTAATGCATGTTATTTTGGAGTGTGCAAGGATTGAAACCGACCCTCCTCCACTCTATGCACCTCTGCCTCAATATCCCATGAACTGTACTTTGTAAAATCCGCCATCCATATTATATAAACCTTCAGTTTCTCTTCTAAGTGGGGTAGAACAGGAATATACAACAGAGAACACAAAAAGGAGGTAGAATAGAATGGGATGGAGGAGACTGAGAATAGAATGGAGAATGGGGTTCTATATAGTGGAATTATGATATAGTTCTGGGGGGCAGAATGATGGCACATATTTCGAGACAAAGAATAGTTCTTGATGCCCAAAGATTCCTTGGGAGGTAAAATTTATCTTTGTCAAAATACCTTCAAGTTTACAGCCATTTTCCTTAGATTTTCGCAGGGAACGCAACAGCGAGGTCAGATTCTCCATATTATCAATAAATTTGTAGATTCCCTGAGGAAGAGAATATTTGAGAATCTTGAGGGAATATTCCAGATTCCTTAGAGGAAAAAATTCGCCAGAGTTGGAATGAGGTCAACTTTATACTCATTCTTCTCAGAACTTTGCAAGGATATCAATGGTGAGATCTGATTCCTGTTTTGAGTTGCATATTTTCCAGCCAGCTGTGGAGAAACGTATTGGAGGAATCCAACGGGAATGTAAAATATTCCCTACAACCCAAATTTAGACAGTTTCAAAATTCAAAAAATTCATAGTCGATCCTACACCTCTTGGCGACACGAATCCATTGGTGAAGTCAGAGTTTTCATATGATCCATATATCTTTTGGCCATTTTCTAGATAAGGGATAATGGTGTCAAATTTCCAAGTGTGGACTGTCAATCTCATGCCATCCGACGCCATGACTTTGATGGTTCATTCAGATCCAACAACTAAGCAACCTATACTTAATTCGACATGAGGGTTGAGGTATATTAGGTGTTGTTTCCATGTACTTCATTGATTATTGTTGTCAGAAATTTTATGTCGCATCGATTCCTGCTTGATGTATGATGTATAATCTTGATTTCTATGTCATGTGTTATGTATTAAACGTGGATGGTCATTTATGTTATGATATCCCTTTTTTGCCTTAATGGCGGGATATTCTTTGTCACCATGTGTGAGGTTGTCATGTTGTTAAGAGGTTTGTTTATTAGTGAGAGTTTCTTGTAGGGAACATCTCATGTAGATACATTGCCACTCATGTTGAGGGAACACTTCCTGGTATGACAAGAAAATATCGTCCATGTACATCATCAGATTTTCCAGCACCAAATGAAGCGGCCAACACCATCGAAACATCGAGGCCCGGAGACGTAGACCACACTGGACGAACTGTGTTATTAAATGTCTTATGTTTTATTGTGTCATTGTTGACATGTTTTCCTCTTAATTACATAGCCATGTGTGTTCATTAATTCTTTTATAAATTGAAATCCTAATACATCATAGAAGTAAAAGGTTATGGGTAAATCCGGTAGCTGACGGACCCGAATCAAGTGGTATCATAATAGTATTCTTGTTGATGCGAATTGCGAGAGTGAACAACCACTGAACGTACACCAATGAAGGATATTAAAGACATGTAAGAGGCCATTTTGAGGACATCGAAATGGATGGACATGTTGTACTAATATTATAAGAAACAAGAAACAGATAATTTTGAGTTGGAAACACTTCAACAAGGGGAGAGGGAGGACAAATAGCGAGTGCATCTTTAGTTGTAGGCCGCAGAGGCAACCTTGGAAGAACTAAAGCACAAAAACCAGAGCCTTCAAGAAAGGGATGCTGAATTAAGGAGGCTTGTACAATAAGGAAAAGCAGAGAAGTACATATTGCAACTTCAGTTGTGGGTCTTAAAAGAGGCTTTGGAGGAATTGAAGTGCAAAAGCTTCAAGCAGCCATCATCACCTGTTTCTGCATCGACATCTAAGGTAAACAATGTTGATGTTTCTTTACTTTCATATTCACATGCTATCATTCCTATGGGAAATGTGGAGATACCCATTATAGGAATGGGCATGAGACTCCTCACCAATATTGGATAGAAGGGAGGAGGACTTTGCGTTAATGGCCAAGGCATGATTAAAGCATTGGAGGTCGTGCAGGGAACTGTATTATAATTTTTTGGGTACACTGAAGAATAGTGCTCAAAGGTGTCAGAAGCTCCCAATGCATGATTGAAACCATTGGGGAAAGAGATTGATGGGAACACTTTCCCATCATCCTATGACAATACACATGATAGTGAAAGAACTGAGGTAAGCTCTCGTCACCATGATCACACCAGAGACAACCAGGAAAGCTATAAAAAGTCTAGTTATTCTCAAGTTCATTTTTATTAGAAGCATGTTGATAATCATGGATAGAATTCATGGCATAGAAAAAATTTTCATTTTTGTTGTTTACATAACCATGTCATTATTGAGTGCTGCAAGAGAATGGAAACAAAAAAGAGTATGAGGCATGAGAGGCATTATCCATTCCAGGAAAAGAAGAAGGTAAAGAAGGTCCAGAGGATGAAGACTCATTGATGTCATTGCGACAGAAGTGGCCATCAAAGAGCCTCATGTTGGAGGCTCCATCCATAGCAACACCTTAAGGACAAAGCATCAGTGCAAGAACTAGTTGAAACATTTTTTTTACAAGAAAGAATGTCGTAGAGAGATGACCCATTCACTTTAATAAGTGAGAAATGGTTTTTCTAGTTTGGTACTGTATCTCACCTTAATTTTTAAATCATATGTTTCATGTTAAAATTAAAAGTGATGACGTATTTTCCATCACTTATGAAGCAACAATGATATTTTGGCCTTGTATTGAAAGCTAGGGTATAGATTCCATTTGATATAAACTTGACACTGAGTATGTGTTATACACTCGTGGAAAGTGTGGGAAATGCTTGGTTCATAGATTGGTCGCTTATTTAAGCATATAATCCTCACAATATTGTGCTACAGGTTTTCATACGATGCAGGTGTCGGCTCATCACTTATGGCTCCAAAGGACAAATGTGAAGGAGAATGAAGGGTGACCTTTTAGGATACTAGTGGTGCAGACAAGGTACAAAGCAGTTGCAGATTATGAATCATTCTTTTGGAGGACCAAAAACTCATCAGCAAGGAGGATTGATCCAAGTGGCTCTAGACACGCTCATGAGACCAAGAGGGCTAATTATAGGTCAAAATTCAAAGTGGTCAAATTGCTCTCAAACTAGGTTCAAGTAGAAGTACTCTATGCCTTGATTCCAACGGTGTGAACGAATCTCCAATCCAAGCCCATATGGATAAGTTAGAGTGAGTCAAATTTTTGGTCAAAGTTGGGAAGTGGACCAAGTTTAACTATCCCACAAACTCACCGTCAACTGGCAGGGAGCCCAACTCTTCAAAGTGGGCGAAATTGTGGCCCCACTAATTTTCCCAGTGACCCTTAATTTCGTTAAAATAAAAAATGCCCATTTTAATTTTAAAAACAGAAATATATATAAAATATGGAGTGGCGGCCCATGACCCCTGCCACCCCCATCGACCAAACCATATCATATTATAAAACATATTATAAAAAATACATATTAAAAGTTTTGATGGTTTGTGACCCCCGCCGAACCCCACAGTGGTAACCACCATATATATGTAACCATATAAACAAACCCAAGGCGGTCAATGAGACACCTCAAAGGTGGACCCGTCCCTTTAACTCCTTATTCAATGGCTAATGTATATATATATATATATATATATATATATATATATATATATATATATATTCCTTCCTCCCTCTCTCTATCTATATATATATATATATATAAATACCACGATGTATGGTGTGTAGCCAGTGGGAATTGAACCCGCCCAGCCCTCATGAGTCAGCCCCCAATGGGCGGCCCCATAAAAATTGGGAGCCTCGGATTTCAATGACCCATAAAACAAACGCCGACCAAAATTTTTAAAAATGTACGTTAAATCCAAATGCAACAACAAAAATTAAAACTAGAACATTTTAAAAGTCATGTTTGAAAAACTAATGCATGTTATTTCGGAGTGGGAAGGGTTTGAACTTGACCCACCTCCACCTCCAACAACTCAGGAGGTGTATTTTCTAAAATCCGCCATCCATATTATATAAACCTTCATTTTCTCCAGTGCATGCAGCAGACCAAGAATAGAGAACAAAGAACTTAGAACGGAATAAGAACAAAATGGGACGGAGAAGCCCAAGAATGGAATGCACAATGGGGTCCATATAGTTGAACCATGACACAATTCCAGGAGGCAGAATGATGGCATGGATTTTGAAATAGAGAATATTTCTTTGATGCCCAAAGATTTCTTGAGAGGTAAAATTTCTCTTTGTAAAAATGCATTCAAGTTTACGGTCATATTTTTCAGATTTTTGTAGGGAACATAATGGAAAAGTCAGATTCTTCATTTGAGAAACATATTTGCAGTCCCTGAGGAAGAGAATCTTCTAGAATCTTGAGGGAATCTTTCGGATTCCTTAGAGGCTGAAATTCGCTGGAGTCGGAATGAGGTCAAGTTTATACTCATTCTTCTCAAAATTTCACAAGGATCTTAATGGTGAGATCAGATTCCTATTTTGCGTTACATATTTTCTAGTCATCTTTGGAGCAATGTATTGGAGGAATCTAGGGGGAATCTAAAAGATTCCCTACAACCCAAATTTCGACAGTGTCAAAATTTAGAAAATGGACAATCAATCCTACACCTCTCGATGACACGAATCTAGAGGTACAATCAAATTTTCTATATCAGCCATACATTTTTATGCCATTTTCCAGATAAGGGATAACAATGTTGGATTTAAAAGTGTGGATAGTCGATTTCATGCAATTCGACACCACAACTTCAATGGTACATTTAGATCCAGCAGCTGAGTAGCCTATTCTTCAACCAACATCAGGGTTGAGGTATATGAAGTGTTTTTTCCATGTACTTCATTGATTATTGTTGTGATATGTTTGATGTCGCGTCGATTGATTCTTGATGTATGATGCGAAATATTTATGTTTATGTCATGTGATATGTATTCATCATGGATGGTAATTTATGTTCTAAGATCCCTTTGTTTCCTTGATGGCGGTATACTCTTTGTCACCATGTGTGATGTTGTAATGTTGATAGGAGGTTTCTTTATGAGTGAGAGTTCCTTGTAGGGAACATCTCGTGGAGAGACTTTTCCACTCATGGCAAGGGAACACTTCCTTGTATGACAAGAAAACATCATACATGTACATCATCACATTTTATAGCACCAAATGAATCAGCCAACACCATTAAGACACGGAGGCCTGAAGATGTAGTCAACACTGGACGAACTTTTTTATTAAACGTCTTGTGTTTTGTCGTGTGATTGTTGACATGTTTTTCTCTTATTTATGTCTGAATGTGTGTTCATTAATGCTTTGATAAAACACAATTCTAATACATCACATACGTAAAATATTATGGGTAAATCTGGTAGCTGACAAACCTGGATCAAACCTATTGGTACATTTTATCCTAATACATGCATAAACTACAAAAGACTTTACCTGATTGAAAAGCCTTGTAATACCTGGTTTTATGTCTTCATTAGTAGTACATGACAGAGAAATTCTATATGGAACTTCACTTTCACCTACCTAGGTTATGGAATAGTAAATTGAAACTCAATAATACTATCATATACTTAGTTAATGTAGGAGTACAACTAACACTATGATATAAAATCCTTAGAAAAATATTGAGTCTACTACTGAGGTGGTCTGCAAGTATATCAAAGAGTTATAGAGTTGGGAAATCCCTTATCATTACAACCAATCAAAACCCTACTTGAAATTGAAAAAAATGGTGTTAAAATTTTTCATATTTACTTTATGGAAACCATGCTTCTTGCATCTTAGATATAAAACGACTACACAACCTTCAATATTCATAATTAGGGAATTTTATCACTATTGTATCATTCATCTAGGAGTATAAAAATAGGTATAAATTTTTCCCATTAATGTCCTTATGTGGGACCTCTCTTAGTAGATCCCTTTCTCTCGCCTTATTAAAATGGTACCCCTATTCCATAAGCCTTTTTTTTATATAAAACCGCATGCCCTAATAGTGGATTCCTACCTCACTAATTTTATAATAATACAGTCATGGCATCCACAAAAATATCTAGTAAGCCGTGATGTGTGTACCCTCTCACCATTTTCTCACCTATCACTAGCACCACCCTCCCATCACCCTCTTACTTAAGCACTTTCTAGATGGAAATCCAAAAAAAATATCTCATTACTTCTATAGAATATTGTTGTTGGAAATATATTCCTTGATGATTTTTTACTATAAAATAATTTAAAATGAAGAGCCATAGGTGGATAGGAAGAGTGTCCCTACAAATATGAAACGAAATGTAGCATCAATTTGTTTATAAACATATTGGTCCTTAATGAAAAATCATCCTTGACCTACATTAGTTATTAGAAAATATTCTTGTTTCTACCATCCTCAACCTATATCATCTCTCAAAAATAGATGGTATTCTAATCTACCATTTTCAGCTAGTACAACTAACAGTGTTACCGATGAAATAGGTAACCGCACTGTTACCTACTTTTTTTTGGTAGCATAAAAAGCACCCGATTTTGAAAAGTGGTGATGCAGAATCACCTTTTTTTTTTTGGGGCACATTTTCGACACTCTAATATTTTCATTTATGAAGTATGAATATTTGTTTTAAAATGTTACTGATTTTCATGCTAATTTTGAAACATATTGATGCAGCATCAACTTTGTTTTTTTAGAGTGGTGATTTTCATGCTAATTTTGAAACGTATTGATGCAGCATCAACCCTTTTTTTTTAGAGTGGTGATTTTCATGTTGGTAATAAAACACAAAAATTAGATAAAAATATATATATATAAACAATAAAAATGTAAAAAAGACAAAATTAACTCGTAAAAATAAAAAATTTAAACAGAAATAAATAAATAAATAAATAAAAAACAAAAATATTCAAAAATTATATCAAAACAAATCACAAAATTTGAAAAAAAAAACACATAATTGAAAGAAAAAAAACAAAAATTAACCAAAATTAAAAAAAAAAAAAACATGAAAAACATTTTTTTTTAAGCTATTAAAAAAAACCATATAATTAAAAAAAAAAAAAATTAAATAGAAAATTTAAAAATAATTTAAATTACAAAACTAAAATTTAGATAAAAAAAAATATAATACAAAAAATAAAAAATCAAATTTAAAAAATAAAATTAAAATAATAATAATAAGAAGAAAAAAAAATAGAAATTTTAAAATTAACAAAAAAAAAAAAAAAAAAACAAAACAAAACAAAATTTAAAATTGAAAAAGAAAATTAAAATAAAAGAATTAAAATAAAAAAAACTATGATTAAAAAACAAAAAAAATGAAAAAAACCACGTGCAAATAATTAAAAAACAAATATCCATAAATTTACTATTTTTTTTTAAATGAAACAATTTATAAATTTTAAAAATGAAAAACTAAATAAACTAAAAGAGTAAAAAAAAAAAAAATTAAATAAATAATTAAAGTTTAAAAAATAATTAATCTAAAATATTAAATTAAAAAAAAAAAATTAAAAAAAAATTAAAACAATTAAAACAATTTAAATTTAAAATAAAAAAATTGAATTAAAAAACAAATAATTTTAAATTTTTTGAATTGGTGGCGTCGCCAATCGGCCTCCAGCCCAGGTGGTGGCAGAGACTGGCCATAGGGCGGGAGGCCGATTCCGGGAATCGCCCTCCCACGACGGGAGGCCGATTTTGGGAATCGCCTTGCCGCGGCGCGAGAGGCCGATTCCGGGAATCGCCCTCCCGTGGTGGGAGGTCGATTCCAGGAATCGCCCTGCGGCGGCACGAGAGGCCGATTTTGAGAATCTCCCTGAGGCTGATTCCAGGAATCACCCTCTCGCGGCAGGAGGCCGATTCCAGGAATCGCCCTGACGCGGCGCGGGAGGACGATTCCGGAAATCACCCTCCCACGGCGGGAGGCCAATTCTGGGAATCGCCCTGAGGTCGATTCTGGGAATTTCCCTGAGGCTGATTCCCGCCGTGAGAGGCCGATCCAGGAATCGCCCTCTCGCAACTGGATGAAGATTCCCAGAATCGGCCTCTCGTCGCGGGAGGGCGATTCCCAGAGTCGGCCTCAGAACGATTCCCGAAATCGGCCTCAGGGCGACTCCCGGAATCAGCCTCCCGCCGCGGGAGGGCAATTCGGCCTCCCGCCGAGCGGACCACCTCCGCCGCCACCTGGGCGGGAGGCCGATTGCCGGCGCCACCACGATCAAAAAATTCTTTCTTTTTTTTAATTTTTTAAATTTTTAATATATATTTTTTTTAATTTGATTTATTTGTTTTTTATCTTTTTTAAATTCAAAAAATTTAAATTTTTTTTAATTTAGTTTTTGTATTTGAAATTTAATTTTTAAATTTTTTTTTTTTTAATTTTATTCTTTTTCTTTTTGTTTTTAAATTTTTTTCTCTAAATTTTGTTAAAAATTTTAATTAAATTTTGTATTTTTTTTTATTTAATTGATTTTTTTTTTCATTTTCTTTTATTATTATTAAATTTGATGTTTAGTTTTTTAATTTAATTTTTTAAAATTTAGTAAATTTTGTATTTTTTTTAATTGATTTGAATTTAATATTTTTTTTAATTTTTAATTTTTTTTATTATTATTTTTTTAATTATATAAAAATTTTATATTTTTTTTAATTCAATTAAAATTGTGTATTTAAAATTATATATATATATATATATATATATATATATATATATATATATATATATATATATATATATATATATATATATATATATATATATATATATATATATATATAAACTTAATATTTTCAAATTAATTTGTTTTTTATTTTATTTTTTATTTAATGTATTTTTTTTAATTTATTTTTTTCAATTTTTAAATTTTAATTGATTTTTAAATTTTTTTAGCTTTTTATTTTAACAATGTTTTTTTTTTCTCTATATTTAAAATTTATTTTTTATTTCAAAATTTATTTGTTTATTTATTTATTTATTAAAATTTAATATTTTTTTTTTAAATTTAATTTGTTATTTTAATATTAACATTTTTTTTTTAAATTTAATAAAATCTAATATATATATTTTTAATTTAAGTTCATATATATATTTTATTTTTTATAATTTAAATTTAATTTATTTTTTAAAATCTATTTGTTTTTTTAATATATATATTTTTAAATTTAATAGTTTTATTGTATTTTATTTTTCATTTTTTATTTTTAATTAATTTTTCATTTTTTTACTTTTAATTTCAATAATTTTTTTTCTTTTTTCAATTTTTATTTTAAAGTTTTAAATTTATTAAAATTTAATATATTTAAAAAAAAAAATCTAATTTAATAAACATTTTTTTTAATTTAATTTCTATATTTTATTTTTTATAATTTCTTTCCTTTTTTAACTTGTTTTTTTTTTCAATTTAATATTTTTATTTTGTTTTTATTTTTATTTTTTTATTTCTATATATTTTGAAATTTTAATCTTTAAATTTTTATTTATTTTTTTATTTTTTTCTTAAAATTTAGGCTTTTTTTAATGTTTGAATTAAAATTTTTATTTTGTTTTTATTTT
The DNA here is from genome assembly GCA_034641835.2 of Pinus albicaulis. NCBI lineage: Eukaryota > Viridiplantae > Streptophyta > Pinopsida > Pinales > Pinaceae > Pinus > Pinus albicaulis. The sequence goes on from CM076580.1 coordinate 1,749,461,497, forward strand.
TATTTTTTTATTCCTAAATATTTTTAAATTTTAAGCTTTAAAAGGTTTTTATTTTTTAAATTTATTTTTTTTCTTAAATTTTAGGTCTTTTTTAATGTTTGAATTTTAAAAATTCAAAAATGTTATTTCTATTTTTAAAAATGTCAAAAATATGACACAATTTTATTTTTTTTGTTATTCTAGCGTCAATTGGTTTTGTTTTGAGGGTGTTTTTTCAATCCTTTTTTCAAGAAACAATTTTGTTTTTAGCATAATTTTATAAAATGTTGAAATTTTACCTTCAAATAAAACCAAGTGCGTTCTGGAATACACTTTTTTTGTTTTTGGGGTGTTTTTTCATGTTTTTTCAGTATTTTTGGGTTAGAGTTCCCATTTTGAGGTCAGGTTACCTATTTCGTCGGTAACAGTGTTAACTGTATCCTAGTGAAATCTATGCTGGTTTCTTCTCATGCATTCCCATTCTCTTTCCTAGTTTTGTTTTCTAATTCCAAGTGCTCCCTATGTCCTTCGTTCTCATTTTAACCATCCTTTGCATCCACTCTCTCTAATGGGACCATCCCTCCCATCCTCTCTCTCCCATGAAATCACTCAAATTGATTAGTATCCATAGCATTCTTGGCACCTACATCTAGTGAAAGTGTCTTACTATCTTTCTCACACGACTTCATACCTATAGCACTAATTTTGATCATAACCTTTTTTGGGAAAAACTTACCTAACATCAAGGTTGAATACCTAAACGTATCTTAACACAAAAACTTAATATAACCACCAATATATTCAAGCAATAGAGAGAATATATAGACTACTGGAGGAAATACTTACATGGGAACTTGGTGGTCAATGAAAATCATGATTTCCTATCTCCTTCTCTCACTCCTTATCTTAAAACTTGCAACCGATACAACAAGAAGAGAGAAAACAACACAAAGATGAAAGTATAATTTCATATAAATAGTTAGACAAAAAATTGAAATGATTATAGGATAGATGAGTTTCTTTATTGATGTAAGAAGAACCATACAACAAATTCTCTTAATTGATCCCTATCATGGGCACTAAATGAGAGCAACCTCAATATTTCTACTTCTTCAGCCATTGAAGGTACTGTCCACCTATATTCCACTCCAAAATTGATTTGAGAGACGTGAAGGTTTACAAAATATTAAGGATATACAAAGAGGACAAGGAAATAAGGGTTTCTTCATGAGGGAATAATATTAAAACATAGCGAAGAAAACATAAATATTGGGTAATTTCACTAGCATTGGGTTGCTATAATAGAAATATATTTTTCCTGCACCTAAAGCATCAATATATACCACCAATAATTGGTTGGGGGGTAGTTATGGCATAGGATATAACAAGTGGACTTTGATTTAACCCATAAAACCTGTGTGAAAAAGCGCTAAAATGCATTTATTTATTTTTGCTACATTTTGAAGACATACTATCTTTACTTTTAGAGGACCCATGGTTATCCATGATGTTTCTTTGAGAATATTGAAAATGTATGCTTTATGCTACAATTAGAAGAGCATATGGATTCTCAAAATGTATCTCGTAAAGAACATTATGGAGAGAGAAGGTTTTCATAGGGAGGATTATATCATGACATAGCTAAGAACTTTGTCTAGAGAAACTATGGAAAAATAGATATAATAGATTTCCCCTATCATGTGAGGTCAAAGTAGTATCTTATCGCTGAAATACAATATATAGGAGGAAACTATTATGAAATCCAAGGGTTATTTTATGATATGGAAGACAAAATAATACCTATAAGTGATAATTGGAAAGAAAACTAATCTCTGAAAGTAGGCATACCCATTCTTATCAAAAGGAAAGCATTGTCGCCAATTCAAGTACACTATAGATACACAAAAATGTATATACATATGAACTTACAATCATGGTCATGAACAAATAAATAGTGCAGACATGTCAAATAGATCATAGCCATGAGAAACACACATTGGAGCTATGTCTGAGTATATGAAGTTGAAGAATATCTACAGAAAATGAAGTGAACAAACAATCCCCTTCTAAAGTACCAAATTCATGTAGTAAGGAGTGATACTATCCAAAACTCATGTATAAACATATAATATGGTACTAAAATGAGAAGTATCATTTCTATATGGAGAACATTCAGAGAAGTTGAAAAGTTTGGAACAAGAATGCTAAGACAACCTAAGTTCTTCAAAACTAACCATTGAAGGTACAAATCTACACCATGTGACTAGAGGAGTTGAAACTGAATATGAGAGAATATTGTTTGATTATTTTTCATTGATTTATACCATTAAACAATGCAATATCACTCGTTGATACCAATAATAGGTGTCAAGGCACCTAGTACACTCTATCAAGGGAGAATAAATGTATTGCAGTCAAGGAAAATTGAAGGATGGAAATTTCTTAAAATTTTATAAATATTGGAAATTTTCACTAGTTCCTAATATGGATAATGTTAAATGTTGTCTAATATCTTCATAAAATTATCCAAACATGTAAAAATTTTGTATATAGTCCATATATTTTTTTGTGAACTTTCAGGTAAAATAATTTTGTATTATAAAATTTGGGCGGATCATTTTTTTAGAGAGATGGAAATTGGTAAATCCTTTTATTTGAAAAATCATCAAAAAATAGGCGACCTGCAAATATTTTCCCTTCAAATTTTCCTTGTTGTATTTTAACACTTTAAATAATCTATCTATCAGGGGACATAAATGTATTCCCACTACCAATAGTTAAAGAATATACCTTGGATCACTACAAACCCCAAGTTACTAAAATATATGTTAGACCTTATTCCAAAAGAAAATGAGTTGGATCCAATGGGATAATATTTAATGAAAGGTGTACATAATGACATCACCCGTCAACTAATGCAATTTTAGCCATAAGAATAATTATTTTGGAGGTGTTTTTTTATTTATACAAAAAAATAGGTCTATTGTCCCATATAGTTTACCTAAAGATCTCTTTTATGGGCTAAAATAAGAATTAAAATAGTTTCCTAGATCCAGTGGCAATCAACCTTTTACATAGACTGTAAATAGTAGAGGCAACAAAATACTTTACATCCTATGCATATTGATTAAGATCACGTATGTATTTCCGTAGCTGAAAAACTTTCCCTTGAAAATATATCGCACTCCAAATATTTAGTCCCAACATATACACACATACAAAAGCAAGTAAGGATTATTATTTTCCCTTTCCAAAATAAAAATTAGGCAATGACAATCCAATCATGTAAAAAAGAAACATAAACACATAAATCTGAAAATATAGAGAGCAAAATAAAATTTACATTTATAGAGAAGAACATTACAATCAATAGATATACCTTCCAATATTGTATACTCCTTTAGTCCCTTTCTCCTTAGATTACCTTGTCTCACATATAAATTGGACTCATTCATGGAACAAGTCAGGGCCTAATCCGATATTTCTATAGCATAAGGTTATCCCACTATATTATCCTTTTTCCTTGACTCCTAAGAGAGTCTCATTATAAATACCATTTATAGATATAGGAGTATGTTTCAAGGAACTTAGGACCATGATAAGTTTGGCTTAATGGCATGTGAATTAGGTGGATACAAGTCATGGGTAAACTTGATGGAATGTGCACTATGCACTTACAAGTCATGAAGAAGTTCCATGCTCAATTATAAGATTTTTTTGAAGTCACTAAGAAACTCATTCTCAAATATGATACTTTTTTCCTAAATTATGAAATAATTATTATCTCACAATTATGAAATTGTGACAAAATGTTTTTGAAAAAATACTCAATTGTGTTATTTTATCCTGAGAAATTTTAACAAATTCCTCTTAATAACAATATATGAAAAAAAAGGGGTGAAAGGGGATCCATTCTACCCAAAAACTAAGGTAAGTTGAACTACTATCTCTTTAACTAAAATCAATTTGAAAAAATAGGGTTATAATATATTTCCCCCAATGTATGAAGTCGAAATAGAAAATGATGGTCAATGTGCATTATGATCAAGCATCAAAATGCAAGGAGTTGGGATCAGGAGACCAGGGTGGAAAAACTTTTTGAAATGAATTCTTAGTCAGAAATATACCTTCCCCTAGTTGGGTATACTCATGCTCCACAAAAAATAACTAAACATGGGAAATGAACTACATATTTCAAATCATGACCTAAAGTGATCTTACATGGTAATGAGAAATACATAATGGATCTATGAAAAAAAAAAAAATATCATGGCCACTCACAAATACATTATGGATCTATGTCACATTATACACCAATATTAATATGGACATAGGAAAGAGTGGTCCCCTCGAGTATTTTTTTAAGTGAATGAGATGGAATAAAATCCAAAAAAACTTTAGATGGGTGATATATAGGAGTGAGACATACTTAAACCCAAGGTATTTTTCTCAACCCTGATTGTATGAATCTACAACATGAGAATAAATGAGCTAGTGTTGAGTATGGTAGGAACTTTATGATTATGGGTCATTAATAGTTTTAACATACAATAGGGAAACCACCAATGATGAAAATTGACACCAGGGTGCCTAGCACAACCCAAAAAATGTGAATAAATTTGCTGACATCAAACACCTTAGGATTCGATTAATTCGGATTCAATGAATTAAACCCATTATTGATCACAAATATTTGTACCAATGAGGATTGCAAGCTCCATGGTACTACTAGTTCCTAGATCAAGCTCTTAGATACAGAGATAAAATTGATAGAATCAGATCTATAAAAGGAGGAACTTACTACATTCCCCATTAATCAAAATGGAATAGACATAGAGATGATGTTAATAGGAAAATTCACAAAGTACTACTGACACAGGGATGGTTCACACAAATTTTCAACAAGGACTATGAATTACTGATAGAGTTTTAGAATTCCCTTGAACATGTAATGACATGATACAAAAGTGACTTGGTAGCATGGAATGATGAGCATCATGTGATGTCATGCAGCAATGCAGGAGGAAATTAATCACCTTCCATATTGACTAGAAGAGTAACTAGATGAATGAGTAAAATGACTCAGATGCATGGTGTAGCTCTTAGGAAAGCTAAAACCCTACCAGAAGGTATTGCAGAAAACAGGTTCCATGTTCAAGGGTTATGCAATTGACATTGCTATTTTGACTAATAGATTGATCAAATCAATTTCCCTCCCCTCTATTTCATTAGTTTATATCTCCTTCATATTCTAATGAGCAGGAAAGAGAAGAAAAGAAATATTGATAGTGTATTTTTAATCTAGTTTTAATGTGCCTAAAAAATATATAAAGGGATAATTAATAGGGTGTTTTCCTTATGGTTTAATTATCTCGAAGAAGAGATAGTAGTATGCTTGAAAATTTTTCTTTTTCGTGACGTTTTAACACACCTGAAAACTAGATAAACATATGATCACTAACCTTTAGTAAATAACGAGCATGAGAATAATACAAAGGAAGCTACTCCTATAAAAACTTGTATTATAATGGGTAGAAACTCGTTCCAAGCTATTGGTGTAATTATCCCTCTCACCCCCTAATACTATATAGGGATATCGCAGTTGTTACATGCTGATTTGGCCTAATCTCCAAGTATGGTAAGAAAATGGGGTTACCAAAATCCTTTTTTTTCAAATTTCATAAAACTTCAAAAAAAAATGCCTTTGTAAGGAACAACTCTTTGAGAGAGTTTTGGTTATATAAATTTTATCTCAATCCCACTGCCAAATAAAAAATCTTACCTATTTGAATTTTATCCCATTGTATTGGGCTACACTAACATTGAGATGCCACATGGAATCCATGTGGAACTCTCACATCAACATAGTATGAATTCCACATCATCAAAAGGTTTCTATGTGGCATCAAGATGCTCCCTATCTATCTAGCATGGCACTTTCATGTCAACATAATGCGGGAGAACAAATTATTCCTTCCCATTTCACGTTTTACAATATTTTTACACTATACCCAATTTTTTGGTGATCAAGCACTACAACTTTCTATTAGCTCTTGCAATAAAAAAATTTCTAAGATCTATCGTCCAATTCCTCATGAAGTATATCTAGTGTAAGTTCTATAGAATGATATCTGACTCACCATGAATCACCCCACACAAAAATTTTCACCCTCATCGACATTCAAATCAAATATCTCAGATGAAACCATTCCAAGTTGGAGAAATCTAGCCTCAAACACATCTAACACATTGCAAGGGTTGGTGTCCCTTCCTCAAGCCAAATGCCTAGATCCCAGATGTAGTAGGTTTCATTTCTTAGAGGAAAATTTGATTATATGGGACTCGATTTACATACATGTTGGAGTAGGGTCCCTTAGGTCCAAATTTTGATAATTTTTAGAATATTTTTGTAAACATTTTTTAAGTTTAGCTGTGCACAACATAACTAAAAGGGCTTTGGGGCGGGTCAAAACCCCTCATGAGCTGTAATGGGTCAAAGAGTAGAATTAGGGACCTCAAACCATGATTTGCGGACCTTATACGAGCGTAGGCTAAAAGTATAAGTATGAGTCTACATTGAGTCGATATCGACAATGTTAATGTTGATGATAGAGTTCTGACTGTATTTTGGTGAAGTTGTCGGGGTTAGAAGGCTCCTGTTGGCTGTGTGCGTGGAGAACTTAGTCTAGTTGTGTGCAAAACCTGTTGGCTCTTTGTGCAGGTAAACTGAAGGTGTTGTAAGGGATATATGAACTATTAATGTATGAAGAACTTTTTTGGATGATATTTGAGTACTAAATGTATTTGTTATCCGCTTTATGATCTATTTTGCATGTTATTTCTAGTTACTGTGTTATCTATTTTTAGATCGATTACACAATTGTTTTTCTACTCTGGATGAATGATAAATGAATGGATCTATTATTTTTTAGCTTTAATAATATCTATTTAGGATTTTTACATGGATTTTGGACTCTTTTTTAGCGCGTGTGCAAGTTACTCTTAATATGCAGGGTTAGGGATTATGTTGCAAAGGTCTGATCTTATTTGTTTTAGATATGAAGACACCCACATCATTTAATTCTCTCTTATGGTGTAGAAACTTGGTTCCAACACACCCCATACTGCTTTGAGTGAGACTTTGAATTGCGCAAGCAAGTCACTGCTGAAAGGGCCAGTAGTAAGAGTGTTTTTTTGGTTAACCTTAACTTTGAACTTAGGGGAGTACCCCTCAAGCCAAAAAATGGTTTTTTCGCCTAGAAAAGGATCATTTTTAGAGAGATTATATGTTTTGGAAACCATTGAAGCCTGAATTAGAGGACTGGTTTGACAAGAAAATTCAAGAACTTTCCAGTAAATAAAAAATAAGTAAGAATTTATATACTGAATATTGGAAACATAAGTATATTTTCGCGGAGGTTCACGATATCTTCTTTGTGACATTTACGCACAAATTGAAAGAGTGGTTGTCAAGAATAGAAGAGTTCCAAAACTATTGGAAGGATGACAAGATCATGCAATGGATGCCTGAATTAATCCAACAGTTGGAAAAGACTGATAATTCCATCACCCAGACTGTAGATCACTGGGTTGGAAGCATTTTAGGTGGGTTTTTGATATAATTTGAAGTCGATTAGTTTGTGTCGTATTCTGGAGCTGAAAGGATATTTTTCAAGGGATTGAGAGGTATATTCATACGAAATTTACCTGTGCAGATTAAGATATTATTGTGTGAAAAGGGTGTTTCGTGTAGCCACATTGAGTGAATCACCCCTGATAAGATAGAAAGTACCAAGCGCAGCGGAAAATATTATCGAGTCAATTAGAAAGGGGACAAATATTTGTACAACACTCTGATAAATTCACCTAATATAAAAAGTAGCGAGGCTACGTGTGCTGAAGGTAGCCCTCCTGCTATGCCACATTTGAAATCGTACATGGGTAAGACATCTCCTACCCCACCACCGCCACCTGCAGAAGATATGGTCATGCATATGAAGCTACACGCCTTTAAGGGTGTGGGAGATGAGGATATGGATTGGTTTTGGTTTGTGGCAGATGCAGTGTACACTGTGCAAAGATTAATACTGATGATATCAAGAGAGTGCAGCTCGCTATGGCATTTGAAGGTCCTGCATTAGATTGGTTCATGGGATATCTCACTCAAAACGTTGATCTCACTATTGTGCATAATAAGGATTCCCTAAAACAAAAATTCCAGAAGCCGAAGTCCTATTCATAGTGTGTCATATAATTAAAAGATATCAAAAAGGGTTGAGGAATTGGTTTGGGAAGCTAAACGATGGTTGAAGCACACCATCAGTGAAGGATGATTTGTTTATGATGACAAGATCCATAAGGAATGATTCATTGCCATTATCTTTCCACATATGTGTGGACCTATGAGTCAAAATAAGATTGATTATGAAGTCGAAGCTCTAGAATTTGCTATGAAATTATAAGTGGCACCTATAGAAGATGTTCAATTTGGAATGTTGCAGATTTAAAGTCAACTTGAGGCTATGAAATTAGAAATCCAGAACCTACATAGAGATCGTGGTAAATAATTAGAAGCGGATGTCTAGTGCATGCGTTGTAAAGGTTTAGGCCACACCAAGTATCAGTGCACTTTGTTTTCCGATTATATGCAAGCACGAGGACCAAATCCACTATGCCCTAGGGATGTTGCTGGGCAAAGTAGCATCACACTATGGTGCGCTGATTGTAGCTTATCTAGATGACCTGATACAGACCATTGTCCTTGATTAGGAAGCTATGTGCCAGAGCTGAAGCAACAATGGTGTATATTTTGCTCTTCAGTTGGTCATGATGAGCACCATTGTTGGACATTCGATCTAATGATTTAAAGTGCGAACCTTTACAGAGTATAGGCTAACCCGTATTCACCAGCATTGTCCTCTAGATGGGAGGATCCCTCACAAGAGGAAGGGGAGGGTGAAGAGGTGGAGGCATAGGTCGGGGAAGAGGGAAACTAATCTGCTATAACTACAGGGACACTAGACACTATGCACATGACTTCCCTAACCCTACGCAACAATCCTGTATGTACTATAGGTAATTTGATTATATAATTGAATATTTTCCTGTGTTAATTGCTAAAATGCAGGAAAATAACCAACAAATGCCTATGCAAAAAATACAAATGGTTAAATTTGAACTGCGCGATGATGGTCCAAGTTTCAATGTAATTACATGCAGTGGTGCTGCCACCAAAGGAGATGAGGAAAAGAGGTCTGATGCAGAGCCGCTGATTAGAAATGCATATGACAAGAAAGAAGGACTCAACCTGTATAAGTAAAAGGAGACTTTCATTGACTCCAACAAGTATTTTGCTGTTGTAGGAGAGCCCATGTCAAAGTCTATCATGGAACCAAAGGATAATGATGAAGTCAAACCATTCCTACAAGCATGTATTAATTTATTACGCAAGAGAAGGCAGTAGATAATTTGTAGGCCCTGATAGATAGCTTCATGGAAAAATAAGTACCTCAAATAGAGACTAATGCTGTGAACAAGATTTATAAAAACATGAGGAGATTTGGTCAGGAGATGCGCATGACTGTGCCAATTAGATAGTATGAGATGGATCAAGTCATCATGGATTTGGGGTCTGATGAAAATTTTCTACCTAAGAAAACCTGGAAGAAGATGGGAGAACCAAATCTGGAATGGTCCACCATTCAGTTACACATGGCTAATCAGTAGAATATCATTCCACTTGGAAGACTTCCATATGTCCCGATAGACATTTCTGGAGTAAATATATGCGTGGATTTTGAAGGAATAGAAATTTTGGATGATTCAGACCCCTACCCTACACTATTAGGATTGGATTAGGCCACTGATATGGGAGGCATCATGAACCTAAAGCATAGAAGCATGATCTTTGAGAATGATGGTACGCAGGTAATAGTCCCACTGGTTCCAGCAGAAGGATAAAGATATAGAGAGACAGTACACGAAGGAGACGATTTCAATCATATTTACAATATGGATGCATGTGACGAAGATTGGATTAATCCTACGGCTGATGGGATGCTGAATTGGGGGAAAGATAGTGCATTTTTATCATATTTGGATGGCGAGATAGAAAACTAGAAGAACTAGTTGCACGATGTTTCTGCACTTCGTTGCCTCAAGATCACTAAGAACTTATGGTGCATCTCCTCACAGGGAAGAGAACTAACCTATTTTTATGGTTCTGGTAGTGTTAATGTATTTATGGAAGAATTGGAAAAGGTTTTCCTATAAGAATGAAGGTTCTGGGTGCTTGGATTGGTTATGCGAACAACCCCATCATGTTGGTAGGATACTAACAAAGGTGCTTTTAAATACTGGGAGGAATGTAGGAAAATAATGACGTTGCACTTTCAGCCTCGCGATACCCCGCAAATTGATATTTTTTATGGCCAGGGAGACCCACGCAGGCACCTACACATGTGGGTAGAATATTGGAAGGAAAATACTTGGAACAAGTGGGTTCATATGTTTATTCATTCCTTAGGTTCGGTACCTACCACTTGGTATCTGGAAATGGAGCTGCACTGAGGAACTCGCCATTGGATCATATTGGCCAATTATTTCCTATCAACCTTCAGCTTGGTTGAGGGATTAAAAAAAATAGATGAAGCCTTGCAGGACATACATGCCCTTGTCTTTGATGACTCCCGACCCCGAAGGGAATGTGTTGCGCTAGCATGGGATGCACAGATGCAAGACATTTTCAACTGTAGGAACTTGTCAATAGAGGATAATTAAGATGATATGAGAAATGTTAACATCCCTTAGTCTAAAGGGGAGTGCAGAGTTGCAGGGCCCTCATTGGGAATGGTAGATGTATCTAAACCTCTAAAGTTAAAGGAAGTCAACATTGGGACAAAAGAGTAGCCCAAGTTGACCAAAATTGGGGATTAATTGGTTGATGATACAATAGGAAACATTGTGGAGCTACTAAAAGTGTACCATGAGTTGTTTCCTACCAAGTTCTCAGATCTCAAAGGAATTGTATGATACCTAGGTGTAATGAAGATCACCTTGATACCAGATGCACACCCTGTCAAGTAGCGCCCATCATGATTGAATCCTAAATATAAGCAAGAAGTAAAAGAGGAATTATAAAATATGGTGGTTGCAGGCATCATTGAGCCTGTAGAGCTGTATGATTAGGTAATCCCAATGGTGGTTCAGGAGAAGAAGATAAAAGGAGAGATAAAGATTTGTGTAGATATGTGAAAGTTGAATGATTCATGTGCACATAACCCCTTCCCCACTCCATTTTCAAGTGAGATTCTGGATAATGTGGGAGGACAAGACACTTATTCATTTACTGATGGATTTTTAGGGTATCATCATATCAGAATTTCACCTGAAGACCTCAACAAGACCACCTTTGCAACAGTTTGGGGGCCTCTTCAGTACACTGTCATGCATTTCAGATTGAAGAATGCACCTACAATATTCTCGCCCATGGTAGTGGATGTTTTAAGGGAATCCATGCATAAATATTTGGAGGTCTATTTTGATGACTGGATAATGTTTGGATTGGTAAAGAAACATGTGTCAAAACTACGCATGATTCTTGAAACTTGTAGGAAGATATTTTTTTACTCGTTGATGTGGTTACTTATTTTGTTGATATCATGGGAGACTCTAGTGGATGGCATCCTCCCAAAGCTAAAGCCGGTGATATATGAGGGGGCGTGTTACTCCAATCTGTGGGATTCCCCTGATCCCAAGCACATGAAAGAAAATAATATTTTTTGTGTACTATTTGTGTGTGCTAGCCACTGCAATCCACTCATGACCAAGATTATTGATGGTGGTATATGATAAGTATAAAGGCATCACAAATTTCCATATCACAATGCACCATGTGCAGGTGAAGGTGCACAGTGACCCTGTGTGGTATAACTTACCTTTCATGATGACTGAGCCGGAGGTCGACCAGGTTATTGTGACCTAGCCAACAACATGGAAAGTGGGGCTCAACTCCGCTCAGCCTGTTATGAACTCTACCTCAGGGAAAGAAACAACTCCAGGTGCTAAAGAGAAAGAGGCCAGGTTGTGCAATGATAAATATGTAGAAACATGCACACATAAGGACTGTGAAAAAGAGCTTGAGAAAGAAGTAGAGAAGGATACAAAGAAAAACCTTGCAGGCGAAGCTAATGTGGACCCTGGTGGCCTAGATGGGTTATACAATGATGGTGTTGAATCGCTGTGTGGCACCAAGCATGGTACAGAAACTTCAAAGGGTCCACGAAAGAAGTAAAAGGGATCCAAGGCCAGAGGAGACGAAGAGGTTGCTATGAAAAAGGAGAACCTAGATAAATTGCAGACGTAAACGCTTCTCTTTTGGAATACAGATTGACTGCCATGGAGGAGAAGTACAAGGTTGCGATGGAAGCCTTACAATTTGGATTTCGGGTCTTGGAGCTGAAGGATGAAAACCTGCAAGCAAACATGGATCAAGCGAGCCTTCTAAAAACCATGATCATCACAACCTCAGATAGAAGAATCAGCCCCTTCCTAAGCACAACCATTACAATGGAGAATTCGGAGTTGTTTGCATAGGTGAAAATCTGCCCACAAGTAGGAATCAACCTCTCTAAGTTACCAAGTGGAAAGTTACACGGTATCTAGACCATTATCTCTAACGATCTGTAGAGTAGGGAGGCGCACGTGCAATGTTAGTTCAACGAAGAAGAACAAACAATTGTGTAAAAAATAAAAGAGTAATTCTAGGCACAAACAATGTAGCAGGAGGTTATGGCTCAACATGAAAAATTGGAACACTTAATTGACAGACTATGCGGTGATCTTCCTGAAGTGGAAATCCCAGCATCTGTTGCACCACAAGTCAAGATTTAAATCTTGGTTGTCGCATTTAAAGCTTCCAGGACAGAAGTGCAGACACTAAAAGCCGAGTTTGAATAGTATATTGCAAAATTGCAAGCTAAGCTATAGCCCGAGACTCCCCCTGAGGTGCCCGCACAACGGGAAGCCTTAGTGAAAGAAACATCAGAAATAATCTTAGAAAATGTTGACAAGGGTTTCACGCTGCTTGAGACAACCATGGGACTATGGAACTCTTTGCAAAGAGACCCACTCCTCAAAAATATCAATAAGGAGTTATGTGCCAAGGAATAGGCATTTGATGACCTGCAGGAGGCCTTTCCCACTTTCGTTCCAGCCCGGCTCATGGCCCGCCTACACACCAACCAAGTTGTATGAGACGACATAGAGGAGCTCCGTCAAAAGAAGTAGATTGTGACTGAGCATATGAAGTTGTGAGTGAAAAAGGCAATGAATTTGTCTCAAGACTTGCATGCAATAGTATAAAACCTGAATCAGACCCTGCAAAGTATCAATCTAGCCACAAAAGGGTTCACCTCATAGAAGCTGGTAGATACTGCGTAGAGTGCAGTAGATCAGAGTGGAGGGGTCTTAGCACCCTTTGTTGTGGCTATTGAAGAACTGTATAACAAGATGAAGAACCTAGTACCATTATGACTCGGTACTAGTGAGAAGATTGTGTTGGGGGCCTGTTGGAGCAGGGTCCGTTAGGTCAAAATTTTGATATATTTTGGAACATTTTTGTAAAATTTTTGTAAGTTTAGTCATGTGAAGCACAATTCAAGGGGATTTTGGGCAGTTCAAAACCCCTAATGAGTTGTAATGGGTGAAAAGGTATAACTAGGGGCTGCAAACCATGATTTTTGGACATTAAATGAGCGCATGCTAAAATTATAAATAGGAGTATAGATCAAGTCAATAAAGACAATGTTAATGTTAATGATAGAGACATTAGAAGGCCAGAAGGCCCCTTCTGGCTCTGTGCACGGTGACCTTAGTCTTGCTATGTGTGGACCCCGCTGGCTGTGTGTGCGAGTAAAATTAAAGGTGTTTTAAGGGAGATCTGAACTGTTAATGTATGAAGAACTTTTTTGGATGATATCTAAGTACTACATTCATTGGTTACCCGCTTTATGATATGTTCTGCATTTCATTTCTAGTTATTGTATTATCCCTATTCAGATCAATTGCACAACTATTTTTTTCTCTAAATGAATGATAAATGAATGGATTAATAATATGTATTGAGGATTATTACATGGATTGTGGACTCTATTTTAGCGCGTGAGCTAGTAACTCTAGATCTGCCTGGTTATGATTTCTAGTTAGGGATTATATTGCAAAGGTCTTATAATATTTTTTTTGATCTGAAGACACGCACATCATTTAATTCTCTCAGGGTGTGGAAACCTGGTTCAAGCAGCCCCCCATACATCTTCGGGTGAGACTTTTACTTGCGCAAGCAGGGCACTACCGAAAGGGCCAATATTAAGAGGGTTTTGTTGGTTAACCTTCACTCCGAACCTGGGTCAAGACCCCTGAAGCCAACAATACACAACTTATGGCCCTTTCCACAAACAAATTCCAGATGCCTAGATCCAATAATTATAAGCAAATATTCCCATATATGAGATGGTTTTTCAAAAAATATATGGCCTTGTGGCATGTCTCGGTCGTGCTCAAGGGAACCTTTTTTAGATAGCCTCAGGCCTTAAATCATTGGATCTATGAAAAAATGTTAAAGAATAAAAAAAATTGACAATCAAAAAAATATGGGGATTTTACAAATATTTCGCAAGACCATGGCATCTTCCTATATCACGAAATTTATTAGAATAATTTCCTCATCTTAAGCATAAGATATTGACTATAATGATACCTATTCGGATTCAATAAAAAAATACCTATAAGAACTAAACTACGTCATATCATACATTAGAGGAATTCATGGTTCCAAGTCTAATTCACCCACCCTCAATTCTATATAAGATATGGTATGCAAGGAAATTCCACTCATATATGTATTGTAGGTCAAGTGGTTTCTTCATTCATTCAAGAGGGTTACAAATCATGTTAAAAAAATAAATAATAGGGTGTTACGATTGATTAATATTATTAGTTACAACAATATGTAAGTGGACATGGACATACCCATAGATCATCACATCATTAAAAAACAAAGTGACCATTAGCTCTTACCTGCTACTCATTTAACATACATCATATAAATTAAATTCGTAAAAGGAAATACAACATATATTTAATGTTATGAAAATAAGATTCCCACTTCATATATATACAAGATAACTAAGAAATTATAAGATAACATGCTAACTGAGTGAAATTTATACAATCAATAATAATCATGTAATAAATCCTCCAACATAATGAAGATAGCATCAATTTCCTCCTTCAAGCATCCTTACCACCATGGAAAATTAAGATAGCTTATCAACCATGATAGTATAATGATTCAAGCATTCTTTTATGAATCATATAAAACCGTATATCATCTAATAACATAACAAGCATAGTAATCATCCATAAATCAAATATTGATAAATCATTATAGTTATATGAATGAGTTAAATTAATTGTCAATTCAAGAGGGGACGTTTATTATCCATCCAACCATAATCTAACTACACGGAAATCTCTCTTGCAACTAACCACCCTTGAGATGGATCTAGAGTTTGAGGGAATTCTTGCAAACAAAAAGTTCACACAAACCGTATGGTCAAACACTCAGCATATGGAGTCCATTGTCCTCATGATGTGTAAACTAATCTTCTGTAGTAAGCACCATAATGACCCACTTATTCTTTGAGTTTAAAACACGGGGTATCACCCAGATTCTAGGTGGGTTGTGTTTCTCAATTTCTAAGGATTGAATCTATTGTAACTATGAGAGAACTATAAGTTAGGTAATTATCCTAAAGCATCTGAAATGTTTTATTTTTTTCAATTTTTGGATGACCAATTTTTTAAGCTTATTTGAGCAGGTGTTATACCATAATTTATCTTAGTATTAAGAAAGGGTTGATTCTTTAGCTCTTGAAATTAATTTGGATTTTAAAATGCATGGAAGGCATAAATGTAAAAGCCTATGATTATATAAACATTAAGATAGAATAATTATTTAATCATAAGGAATCTGCAAGAAAATTATGTTCACATTACAAACAAATGTATACAATTTCATGAAGGAGTGACAATTTATTAATGTAGAGGAGTTATCAGGACAAACAATCCATTAAACTAGTCTCTGTAATAATTCATAACTTCGCAGGGGATTTAAAATAAGTTGACATTCAACTATATCTTACCTATATTTCTCCATAAATATTAAACACATATAGAAAACAAAAAAATCAATGAATAACTAAGAAGAACTCACAAGATGACAAGCCATTTTGAAGCAAATCCATAATCCTCTTATTAATCAGAAGTAACTTCAGATAGTTATAATTCCACTTTCAAAGCTCATCCCAAGTGTTCAACCCTTTTCAATTCAACTTTAGAATTATAAATACAATTCCTTTAGAAATATATAAATAGTTTTTGGAAAATTTCTAGAACTATTTTACAAAAATCATGCAAAATAATAGTAAAACAAAAATGTTGAAATTGTTGGTAATGTTTTTGATGATTCTGGTGTTGATCTGGCCTGATTGTGCTATTTCTTTGTTATTGATTCTGATGACTCATTAATTTAAGAATTTACAATAATTTTCCCATTTTTATTCATCTGGAACTGTATGCTTGAGTATTTTTCTAAATGTTTCATCTACCTCATCATATTTTTTGAAGGTAGTCTTAACCAAAAATAAATGACTTATCTCATTTTTGATAAGTAAATCATAATGAAGGCCTTCCATGAAATGTTTTCGTGTAATTGAACCCTTTATCTTTACAAATATGGATTTATATTTGGAAATTGAATAAAGCTGATGTTGATATTCATCCAAATTAATCAATTTGTCTCGTATTCTCTTTAATCCATGTAGCTCTTTTTTCATGTAAAATAAAGAACTTTCTATGAAATTTCTGGAAACTGATTCTAGATTATGGCACCTGTTTTCTAATTGCAACATCAAATTTTGCTTAGTGATAACCCTTCTCACTTCCAGAATAGCCTTTTTCCTACCTTCTATATCAAATTCTTTTAATTTTTCTTTGGTTTTAGAACTTAGAATCCTAATAAGAGTTGTGGCTCTACCTAGCTTCATACTCAATTCTTTCTTTACATCTGCAATTACTCCTTTAGAATTTGGATAGGTTCATTTTGTTCAAAGATGATTTGGATTGAAGGCGAGATTTCACTGATGGCCTCATTCATTTCTATCTAGATGTTATCTTTGGCTTCTGATATGACATCAACAATAAGAAACTGATTTTCTAAGGCATTAATATTTTGAGGAAGCTTTTGTATTTTTTTCAATTCTCCCATATAGGCATTTTCTGTTTTTTATTTTTGTTCTTCAAGGTTAGTAAGTTTATCCTTCATCTTTTCAATTAATTTTCCTTTAATGGACAAATATTCCATTTCTTTTGTCAATTATGATGAATTTGTGCTTTTTTTTGTAGATGCACATGCTAAAGTTATTATAGGTAAAATTATTACTAGTGCAATGACTATAACTAGAAATTTTGTTAGGGCACCATTTTGTTTAGGGACTACCTGCTATTTTTCTTTCAGGATTATTTCAAGTTCTTTTTCCATTATGGCTATTTGTACGTTTTTCTAAATTATGATTTTACATATATCTTATTTTTCCTTTTCCAGCTCTGATACTTCTTTTGTTTATGGATCTTCTGTTGTTGGTAGTCTTAGTTGTTTTCTCAAATAAACTAATGCTGCATTTCTTATTTTGATATTCTCCTCTACTACTTTCATGTTATTGGGATCATATATCAATTTTATCACTAAATCTTATAATGATTTTATCTTTGTATCCTTGGTGAGAGAAGATATTTTATCTATTTTCAGCTGGGATTGGACATTGTTCACTAAAGCTTGTAGTCTAGATGCTGCCATAGTTGAGTTTGTGAGAGAAGAAAATATCATTTCACTAGATTATTTGTTCATATCTATTTGTTCAATGGAATGAATTAAATTTGCATCAAAATAGAAAACTAATTTTGTATAATCTTGTGTAGTTATCGATTGAGTAACCTTCAACTCTAAGAAATAAATTTTCATTTTTCCCTTTTCTGTATCAAAGGCTAAAAGTAGCCTATGATGAGAAGTATTTGTCTGCTTCCAAACTGAGTATATGTGGAATCTTTCAAAGCTTCATTCTTCTTTTTAATTTCCTTTTAGACTGCAAATATGTTGGGATTTTTTTTATTTTCTGACATTTCCCATGTCTGTGATGCTGATGCATCCTGAGAGGCTAAAGGAGATCCAACAATTGTTCCTTACTTTGTAGAGGATGAATGTACAAATAACCCTAACATAACAGTTGGATGATGCTATGTAGTATCTTCTTGTTGTAATTTATATATGTTAATTCTCTTTTTCCTCTTAGTGTACATCTTGAATTATTTCCCTAAGAACTTTATGATAGTAGCGGAATCACTTTCCCTTTGGTTTTTGTCCTAATTTTCTTTAGACATTAGAGTTTGAGATATTGCTGCTCATATGTTCTATTCTCCTACTTCCTGCAAGTTATTTTCCTCCCATTAATCCTAGTTCATGTATTGTTCTATTTTAGGTCTAGGAAGGTGTACATATGCAGTAGTTTTTTGCTCTAGCCTTAACTTAGAAATTACTCCTAGTGGGTCATAATACTAGGTGAAACTAAGCTTGAAATTCATTATTTTCAATAATATATCTACTTCTTTCACTGTTAATCTAGTATTAGAAATAAAAGGCCATATTTCACACTTTATTTTGAATTGGGCCTTCTTCCCTGCAACTACAAAATGGAGCCGATCCATCTTAATCATTTTCCTAGTGTATTCCAGAGAAAATATTTGAAGAGGGACCAATTTAGGAAATATATATGGTGGTAATGCATAACCATATACTTTCATTTCATTATGATTTTGGTACAAGTATGAATATCATGTTTTAGTTTTCTCGCTTAAAGGCATGATTCTTTTAATTCTAGTCCTAATCCTTAGTTCTACATCATTGTTTGATAGACTTATTACCACATGTAAAAACTGATCCAAAAATTCATTGAATGTATGTTCATTGTTATGGTTTTGTACTAATGATGTCCATTGGATTACTGATTGTGGATTTCCTTGACTGTCCATCTTTTGCAAAGAAAAAGAGAATCTATCTGACTGATAAAATATGAACAAATACACTAAAACAGAGGCATATTTGAACACTCATTCAATGGTAAATTAAATGAATTTCTCATGAATTCAATCTATGAATAATTGATTGTAGTTGAAGATAAGAGGCTTTTCATTTCATGAGAAAACTAACAAGAAACCAATTGTGAATTCATCGACCCATTAATCGAAATGATAACTTAATAGACATGAATCAATGGATATAATTTTCTTGGTCATTTCTAGAAACATAGATGACTGATAGGGTGGATTTATTTTAGGAAGTTGAGCATTTTCTGGTAACAATGTTTCAAAAATTTTGGTTCTTTGAGGAAAATATATTTTTTTATAGATATCCATGAGGGATTCTGGAGAAAATGGAATTACGGTTTTAGGGTTGTTGACTTGCAGCATGTTGTTTATTGACTCAATACTAATGGTGAACAAGACTTCTTTGTTTTGAGAAAATACTACTCTTTGACTCAAGATATACCTAAAATAACACCACACAAAACATTTTGGGAAGTGAAAGGTTTATGGAAATATAAACTAGTAGAGAGATGAATGCAACATGTTTAATTCATCAGTTGATTCTAAGAACTTATGTTTTAACCAATTTTGGAGTTCGAACAAATCAAAATCACCATTGGTTTCTACAAATTTATAATGTTGGTCCTTGAAATTTTCATTGTCTAAGTCAACATGAGGAGGAAGGATGGGATTATCAGTTCATGGATTTATTTTTTGAAGACATAGTTGTAGACAAAAGGACACACATGTGTGTCCATCCCGTTACTGTTGTAACCATCTTCAATATTTCTTGTTTCGGACAAAATTTTCTTCGACTCATTAACTGGTATGGTGGTTTAGTTCTGCAAATGGTTACAACAGTAACGGGATGAACACACATGTCATTAGTTAACTGAATTTTTTTAAACAAATGAAATTTAAACCTTTGAATAAAGTAATTTATTGGTGAAATTATCCGTTATGCAGGAGCGGGGGAAGGAAATTAATGATTAATGAATAATTTATTATTGAAAAGATGTGATTCGGGGAAAAGGTCCAACACTTGGAAGAATGGGAGTCGTCGTGGGTTTTGGCAGGAGGGGAAACGTATTTTTAATGAGAGAGAGTGGTTTTCAGAGGGGGGGACATGGTTTGTGGTATTAGAGTAAGGGGGTGAAAAATGCATGAAGGGAAGGCACATAATGAAGACGGTTTTCAGGAAGCCGACTTTTCACACACCCCTGTTGATTAAACATCTGATGGAATTAGGGGTTGTGAAGAAAATGTGAGTCATTGATTACTTAGAGTGTATATCATGATGATTTTACCATGCCGACAAGCTTAAAAAAAATGACAAAAGGTCTTGTCGAATGGGCTTTGTCATTAAATCTTATTTTAACAATCACACTAATTACATTTTATTGCTAATTAAATTCAATTAAACTATTGATAGGATGAATTTTAAATTTTATCACCAATACTATTGGGAATACAATATTTTTCTGTTTTTCTTATTTTATTTTTTGTTCCATACCTTTTTAAATTTTTTTATTTTCCATTTTATTGTCTAGAATTTTGTGTTTTTAATTTTCTTCTAAACATGTATAACTTATCAAAACCAAATATGTTACAACATCGGCTCCAACTGGGGACTACTTCCTCCTATAGGATGTAGAGAACATGTAGATCCAAGTGCCTTCTCCTCCGACAAATGGAGTCTCTGTTGAAAACAATCACACTTTTCTGAAAAACCAAACAAATCAGTAATATAAAGTTATGAATGATTGAAGAAGTTTTAGTACTGGATATAATGTTTCAAATATTTTACATTGACGACAATGAAGAATATTGGCCCTCCAAATTCTATAAGAAAAAGGTATTTCTTCCTTTAACTTCTGCAATGCTAAAAGGACATAACCAAATATTATCGAATTTCCCATGTTTCTCTTTATCCTCCCTTCTAGTATCCCACTTTAGTACTAAATATCCTTCCTTGAAGTTTCTTTTTCTCGCTTTCCCGTTAAATAAGCTTTTCATTTTGTTTTGATATTTCTAAAGCTTATACAAAAATTCATCGTTCTCATTGAATTATATAGTATGGTTTATTCTTCTAGAAAAATCATCAGGTGCTGCATTTGCTTCTTGTAAGAATTTCAAAACAGGAGAGGCTAATTGTGTGGGATTTTGAAATTGTGTTTTCCCAAACTGCACACTTAAGATGGATATCCAAAATTCTCTTATGATCTATAAGCACCTTTTTGATGGCTTTGACTAAAATTTTATTTGAAGGCTGTGCCACTCCCTTTCCCTGGGGGTAATAGGGGGTAAAGGGATGTAATAAAACCTGGTATTTCTAACAAAACTAAACCATCTTAACAATACTGGAAGATTTTGTATTGTATGTAACTATCTATTGCAGAAAATAAAATCTTGAAAATATATTTTCTTCAATGAATTTAATAACAGTAGTGTCGGTAGCATTCTTGACTAGGATAGATTCTACCCATTTTGTGAAATAGTATGTGGCAGTGAGAATCCATCTATGTTGATTTCTTGATTCTTGGTGAATCTCTCCAATGAAATCTAGTCTCCACTGTAAAAAAGGTGCTTATACTAGGACTAGAACAAGAGGGAGTGATGTTAATCTCTATTTTCCAAAAAAAATATGACACAGTATACAAATTCTGAACTTTTCTCCTACTTGTGTAAATAATTTAGGCCAAAAAATCCTACTCTAAGAATCTTGTATGATGATTTCTCTCCAAGTATAATGACCTCCACAAATACCTACATGAAATTGATTCATTTTGTGTTTAACATAACAAGAGGGTGTTTAATGGATCCTTCCAATACATATTTTCATTGAAGATGCAATACTTTTAAACCTTTAACTTGAGTGTTTTGCACTGATTCTTTGTGAACCTAGGTGGGTAATCATAATTGCAAAGAAAATTTACCATATCTATGTACAATTCAAACAACAAAAATTTCTCATTAATATGAAGTAGAAGAGGATTGGGCTCATTTCAAGATGAAGGTTCTTGTGGATTCTCATCTATTAAATTTTGAGAAGCTTATTGTGGATTTTTCTCTATTGAAATCTGAGAAGGTTCTTGTGGACTCTTATATATTGAAAGCTGCATTACAGAATTTATCCCCAAGATTTTACAATTGGATTCGGCTAGAAGTTTAATCAAGATTTATGTTAGAATGCAACATAATACACATATAACCATAAATACAAAGATGAAGCAGAGATAACACTTCATTGCATTAATATAAAAGAACTGAAATTTTCTTACAAACACAATGGAAATAAACTAGCTAAGGCACTGGTAGTTTATCTCTGAGAAGAGATGTGGTGACTAAATGCCTCTCAACTATGTTAAAATGAGGCTCGAGGGCCTATTTATTATTGAGAAATAAGGGAAAACCCTAAACATCCAAAAACGTAACCCTAGGACATGAAGCACCAAAACTATGGGCCCCATTTGGGTAAATTGGTACATCAACTTCCTGGGGATGTAACTTTGGCATGGTTTGACACACACCATACCTCGTTCGGAAGATCTATCTGAGGACTACAACTTTTGAGTGAGTAACATCATTCCATGGACACATGTTGGTCCTAGATTTTCTAAAAAACAACATTTAGGGACTCAAAATGGATTTGGAAGTTCAGGACCCAAAAAACTGCTAAAAATAGTAAATTGTGCTATAATTAAGGAAACTGAAAAAATAAAAGAGACAAATGTGGGGCCCCAAGTGGAATAGTCGGGTGGTCGCCAATATCCACCTAGATCAAAGTTTGGATAAACCTTGGGCCTTTATCAGTTTTGTAGAATTTATAATACGATTAAATTCTAATATCATAGTGATCCATCTTCCTCTTCTTCCATCTATATCAAGTTTTGATAGCACAGATTGGACAAGGGAATAGAATTTCTTTTCTATAATCTCATATCTCAACTTAACATATCTCAATATTTTACTAAACATGGAAATGGGTTGATCATATCCATTTTCATTTTTTGTAAAACGATAGAAGCTTAAGTAGTTTGAGAGGAAAAAGAAAAAAATTCTAGAAGGTTTTGAATAGTCTGGACTTGCCAATATTAGGGCTTCAAAAATAGCTATCTTAATTTAGGAAAAAACAGGTTTTCATTGAACTATCCATTTGACTTCATGGTTTATCCTTAACATGTCAGTAATATCCTTGACTATTTCAAAATCGTTGGGTATAAACCTTCTTAAAAAGTTGATTTCTCTGAGGAAATATTGAACTTCCTTTTTATTCCTTAGCAGAGTGACTGCTTGAATGGGTGGCACTCTCTTTGGATCAATAACCACTCTTTTATTTGAAATAATGTGGCCATGTACCTTCCCTTGTTTGATGACAAACATGAACTTATTTGGATTAAGTGAGATTCTAAATTTCCTACACCTATCAAAAACCTTTCTCAAATGCTTTAAATGTTTTTTATCAGAATTAAAAAATAAATTTATATCATACAAATAAATCACAAAAAATTTATTAATATTACCAACAAATTCTAGATCCATGGTTCTATAAAATGTAGCTCCATCATTGGTTAGACCAAAAGGCATCCTTGCATACACAAATGTACCCCAACGAGTTGTGCATTTTTTCTTTTCACTATCTTTCGTACTCACCATAATATGATTGTATCCAGAAAAACCATCTAACATAAAAATTATATTACAAACTTAAGCTTCTTGAAGTAATGAATCCATTTTGGGTAATGGATAATTATCCTTCAAAGATGATTTATTTAAATTTATGAAGTCTACACACAATCTTATCTCAACATTTGTCTTTCTAACTGGGACCAAATTGGCTATCAAATCAGAATATCTTCAGGTAACTATTATTTTATCATAAAACAATTCTTGGAAGTAAAACTAGATTTATCCTTAGTTTATGTTTAAAAGGTTTGGCTACTATTTTAAGAGGAAATTTGTGCTCAATGAGTGTGGTATCATAATTTTTTAGCTCATCATAGGACTAAGCGAAAAAATCTTTGTAATTTTCAAGGAGACTTGGATATTTATCTTTTGTTTCCTTTGGTAGTGATGCAAAGATTTTAATGTTTCTAGTCTCTCCATGAGCACCAATATTACACTCTTCAATGTCTTCTTTAGTTGAATTTTCTAATAAATTTTTGGGAACATCATTATGATAGAAAAGTTTTTCAAGAGGAATTAGGCCCTTTGGAATTAAATTGTTGGATAACTGAATCATATTATCATAAGATATTTTCAATTTTAATGATGAATTTTTTATTTTCATTATCCAAATTTTGATCACTAAGATGTTCATCACCAATTTGTAAAGATGAAAACTCATCAATTACTTGTAATAGTAGTTTCAATGGTACATCATCCTCAAAGAATTGTGAATATTTAAGATTATAAAGAATTGAAGGTCTATATTATACTTGAATTTGATAATGTGTCCACATTTCATTAGGAATCTTAAAAGAACTAGATGAAATAGCCAAAGGTTCTGCATGAATATTTTCATTTCTTGGAATAGTTGTGATGTTAAAGGATTGAAAGAAATCATCCACTATATCCCATACCTAATTTTTATAAGATCTACGTATATGATGTTTTACTTGATGTAGATTTCTTACTTGTTTAACAATGCAATTGAAGTCATTGAAGACAATTTTTTTTTGGACCTTTAAACCTTTAGCTAATTCCAATCCTGAAACGAAAGCTTCGTATTCAACTACATTCTTTGTAACATCAAACTCTAACTTATAATATTGGGTAATGTTTTATTTTTCTACAAAAATAAGAAAAATACAAGCTTGAGCTCCATCCTTTGAGAATGATCCATCAAAATATAATTTCCAAATATCATTTTTCTTATTTCTTGGTTTATCCACAATCTGTTCAATGTGAATCTGGGTATTTTGAAAATAGTTAGTTGATAATGTAAAACATCCAAAATACTGATCAATGACATAGATAGGATAACCCATAACATGATTAACCCTAAAAATATTATTTATGAATCTTACCTCTTTGTATAACCTAAGGTGTTCTCCTCCATACACAAGAATAGTAGCATAGGACATATCCATCTGCAAAGTTCCTCCTAATTCGACACAACATAATCTTCGTAATAGATTTCCAAATTTAAGAGGAATATCTGTGACTACAATGTGTAAGACTACACTTTTAACTATAATTAGTGCTAAAGTGACAATTATATATTTTATTAGACCAAGGAAAGCTAATTTATTTGAATCAAAAGTAAATAAATCATGATAAGGTCTAGTGATCTGTAGTTGAACCTAATCCATGATGACTTTGGGCATTAGATTATTGGAAGCTCCTAAATCTAGCATATAATTTTATAATATAAAATCATGAACTTTCAAAGTGACATAAAAGGGAGGGACATTTTCATCAATCATATCAAAACTAGGACCAAACATTACTGAAGTTTTTTCATCTTGAATACTTGGCACATATCCTTTAGAATCAACACTTCAAGATTGGATCCATTTAGAAACTTGATTCTTGTAGCCTGGATTCTTGGAAAGTTTAAACAAAGGAATAGGTATTTTAACACTTTCTAATTATTTTTCAACATTGAAAATACTCAAAATTATTTTTTCCATAAAAGTTTGATCATTTGATTGATTCAATGGTTGAATGATCGTTGTTTGAGTTTCAGTTTTTTAACTGTTGGCTCATTAACAATGATTTTTTTAGATGGTCTACTAGGTATTGTTTTGGGTCTTGAATCATATCTTGTATTTAATTATACAACTAAGAAATCAGACATGGCATGATATTTTGAAACTTGTGAATTTTCTTTCTCCTATTGAGAGAATTGATTTTGAGGAAGAGGAACAATGGCATTCTGATTTGATCAGTGATCAAAATTATTGATATCATTTGTAATTAGGGGGCCAATATCCTCAGGTTCATGATCATCAACCATTCATGGGGGTTGAATTTTTTGATCAGTATTACGCCTCTATAAAATATGAGTTTTGTGAGATATTATATAATGAGTTTGAGTTCTATTAGAAGCTCGTTTGTCTACTCTAGGATGAGCTTCAATTTTGGACATTATATTATAAATATATTTGAATAAAGAAGTGATTTCATCAATCTTGTGATCTTCATCCTTACTTCTTTGATAAAAAGTGCTTTCTTCTTTAATTTTATTTTTCTTTTCATCCTTTTCAGACCTTTGACTTCATTTTATTGGATGCATAAATATTTACCTCTATTTCAATAGAATTTTTTTGCATGTTTGCTAGGGTAAGGGACCCTATTTCTCTTAGCATAAAGAAAAATTCATCATCAAAATCTTTTGAAAATAGAACCTTTTGTTGTTTCTACTGAATGTTTACAATAAGGAGGCATTTTATTATAAATTTGATTAAACCTCTTAATGAAATCTAACATAGCTTCTCTAGGGTTCTTCATTAAACCATCGAATTGTGTTAGGAAATAGATAATATCTCTCTGAAATCACCATTGATTGTTAAAAATAGTAATTAATTCATTCCAATTGCGTATGGAATCTGCTCATAACTGTCTAAACCATATCCTGACATTACCCTAAAGAGATTTCACAAAAAATCTTGTATAGACATCGTGATGCTCAATATTCATATTATCAACAAAATCTAGGAAATTAGCTACATGATCTTCTGCAGATAACCTTGTGATCCGAATGGAAAATGGCATCCACTCATGGTATTCATCTACCCATGTTATCCATCCACCCATGGAATTTACCCATGGTATTGTAAATGTCATCAACCCATAGTATTCATCCACCCATTGTATTTATTCGCCAATGGTATTGTAAGTTATATCTATCCATGATATTCATCCAGACATGGTATTCATCCACACATGGAATTTACCCATGGTATTGACCCATGGTATTGTAAGTGGTATCTATGGTATTGACCCATGGTTTTGACCCATGGTATCTACACATGGTATTGTAACTCCAAAAAGGCTGTAAATAACAAGCCTCACTTTGTCAAAGGACGAATTGTCCACCACAATGTAGCTTCTATAGTTATTCTCTGTTTTAATAAAACAAGTTTCCTTGTGGTTTTATTTTCTTTGTGTTCTCTCTTTTTTTTTCTGGCATTCTAATTTTGCAGATCTTGTCAGATCCATTTCAATTTTCTTAGATCTTGGGGGCCTGCCCCCAAGATCCGGATCAGTGGTATCATATTCAGGTTACGCCTCCATGGGAATGAGGGTTTGAAACATATTTCAGTTTCAATGTTTTGCAGCAATCTTCACCAAACTTCATGAATTTTTTTTTGGGCGGCGAGTTTGAAGATCACATCTGAAAATTTTAAGGAAAAAATTACAAAAAAAAATTACCAGATCTAGATTCGATGCAAGAAAATACTCAAATTCAAAAAAAAAAAAATCAACCAAATCGCAATCCGGACAAGGGATTTATCGCTAATTGAAAATCAATTATTTTTTCAGAAATTTTGTGACGCGGGACAGTTCCAATGCGAATCTGAGAGTCTAGGGTCTCCAGATATTGATTTCCAACACATGACAAGATGCAAAATGATCATTTCATTTCCAAAAACGAGTTATAATAAATATTATGAGTTATATTGACCGAGTTATGCTCATTTTAAATTTGGAGCAGCATTCGAAGCGGGTTCCCTTTGGAGATGTGCCCTCCCATCCCGCTTCAGTAGGCACCCACTTCACATTCATCAGTTTCAAAATAGTATCATTCGGCTTGGATTATTTAGATATATGCCCTCCCACCCCAAGATATGTAGGAACCTACTACTTCATCAACAATCAACATCACAGTTATGGTTCAACTGCACAAAATCCTTCTCATCGAAGTCCATTTGCTAGACCGCACACAGTTAGTAACACAGGTGGTCACAAGCATTACAACGTATCTCTATCCTCGAATCTTCGTTTGTCATGGTTTTAGTTCATCCACAAACCCACACTTCATCGAAGTCCATTTGCTAGGTCACACACTGTCAATATCACAGTTGGTCACAAGCATTACAGGGTATCTCTATCCTCGGATCTTCGTTCATCACGGTTATGGATTAACTACATGAAACCCTTCTCTTCAATAGCTATTCATATTCAACAAAGGCCTCTTAGGAGGGAACTTCACGCAATGGGGACCATTGCTTCTTAAGGAGGGAGGAATGATCCGAATGGAAAATGGCATCCACTCATGGTATTCACCTACCCATGTTATCCATCAAACCATGGAATTTACCCATGGTATTGTAAATGTCATCGACGCATGGTATTCATCCACCCATTGTATTTATTTTCCCATGGTATTGTAAGTGACATCTATCCATGATATTCATTCACACATGGAATTTACCCATGGTATTGACCCATGGTATTGTAAGTGGTATCTATGGTATTGACCCATGGTGTTGACCCATGGTATCCACCTATGGTATCTACACATGGTATTGTAACTCAAAAAAGGCTATAAATAAAAATGAATTGTCCACCACAATGTAGCTTCTACAGTTATTATCTGTTTTAATAAAACAAGTTTCTTTGTGGTTTTATTTGCTTTGTGTTCTCTCTTTTTTTTTTGGCTTTCTAATTGTGAAAATCTTGTCAAATATATTTCATTTTTTTTAGATCTTGGGGGCCTCCCCGCAAGATTCAGATCACCTTGTTTCTCAATTAAATTTGAGAAAATATTTTAAATATCCATTTTGAAAATAATTTATCAAATTAGGAAGTACAAATGTTTCATAAGGAGCTTGAATGGTTCGTTATATGCAAACAATTGTGTTAGGTGTGTGGGATGTAGGAATTTTTCCTTTAAGATGATAAGTGGAACCACTAGAACCTTTGGAAGGAGGTAATTGAATTACCAATTTTTTAAGTTTTTTGTCAAAAATTTTATCACATTCAAACAAAGGTTTAGTTTATATGGAAATTATATCCTCAGGTTTCTAATAAGTTCATGGAAAAGTGTGAATAACAAAGATTAAATCAGTGGGTTTTAGTTCAGGTAATTCAACTTCTAAATTTGCTTCAAATTTTGAATATTCTAAAATTGTTTCAGGGATCTGATATGACTCTAATTGATGACAAATAAGAGTATATTGCAAATCAAGACATTTAGATAATAGATCTAACACTTTAGGTGGTAAATCTGATATTTGAGGAGGAATTGATACAAGTCTAAAAGGATGAGTCTCTGGAACCATTTATGGCTGAAACGAAGAAAAAGTTGAATTTTAGGCTTCTGGACTTCTCCTCAAAGAGGAAATTCTCACTAGCCTCTCTAGATCTGATAATGGAGAATGGAGATTAGGATATGAGTGAGATATGGTATGCCTTGATGAATCCATATTTATTATGTGAAGTCGTCACAGGAATAATTTTAAC
The DNA here is from genome assembly GCA_034641835.2 of Pinus albicaulis. Lineage (NCBI taxonomy): Eukaryota > Viridiplantae > Streptophyta > Pinopsida > Pinales > Pinaceae > Pinus > Pinus albicaulis. The sequence continues at coordinate 1,749,491,086 of CM076580.1, forward strand.
CAATTGACCCTTTATTCTCCTTAAAGGGAGAGATTAATTGTTGTCCCAAGGAAAATAATTCAATTTTTCTTCCCCAGCAACGACACCAATATGATATTGTATCTCTGAGATAATTCTAGGTTAGGTAATTATGCCCAAGAATTTATTTATTTTTTTGTTTTTAATTTTTGGATAACCAATGTTTTAATCTTATTTGAGTAGGTTTTATACCTTGATTGATCTTAATATTAAGAAAGGTCTCATGCTTTACCTCTTGACAGTAATTTGTATTTTAAAAGAGTTTCAAGAAAGAAATGTAGGAGGCTATGATTCTCTAAATATTCAGACACAATACTTATTTAATCATAAGGAAAGATGAAAGAAAACTAGGTTCACATCCCATGAAAATCTATATAATTTCACGAAGAAGTGACAATTTATTAATATAGAGGAGTTATTAGGACAAATAATCCATTAAACTAATATTTGTAATAATTTATAACTTCAAAGGGGATTTAAGATAACTTGACATTCAATTATATCTTACCCATATTTCTCCATAAGGAATAAACACATGTAGAAAACAACAAAATGAATGAATAACTAAAAATAACTGACAATGATGACAAGCTGTTTGGATGCAAATTTAGAATCCTTTCAGTAATAAGAAGCAACTTCTGATAGTTGCAGTTCTTCTTTGGAAATCCATCCCAAGGATTCAACCCTTTACAATTCGAGTTTGGAGCTATTTATACAATTTATTTACAAATATCCAGATTCATATATCTAGATCTATTTTGGAAAATATATATAACTATTTTACAAAAATAATGAAAAGTAATAGTAAAACAAAATTGTTGAAATTGTTGGCACTTTTTTCGAGGATTCTAGTGTTGATCTAGCCTGGTTGTGTTGTTGCTTTGTTGTTGATCCTGTTGAGTCATTAATTTAGTAATTTGAATAATTATTCCCATCTTTCTTCTTCTGGAACTGTATACTTGAGTATTTTTCTAAACTTTTCATTTACCTCAATATATTTTTGGAAGGTATTCTAACCAAAAATAAATGACTTATCTCACTTACAAAAGTAAATCATAACTTAGACCTTCCATAAAATATTTTCTTGTAATTGAACCCTTTATATTTGCAAATATGGATTTATCTTGGGTAATTGAATAAATATTATGTTGATATTCATTCAAATTAATAAATTTGTTTACTATTCCCTTTAATCTAGGCAAGCCGTTTTGATGTAAAAAAAGAACTTTATATGAAAGTTCTCGATTCCTGATTCTAGATTGTGCCACTTTTTTTCCAATCACAACATCATATTTCTCTTAGTCACGCGGAAAAACTGAAACTTTACACAAAATCTGCGAACCTGTGGGCTATGGGTCCACATAAACGTGGAGGCATGCAACAACAGGTCGCATTATGGTAGCTTCAACAGTTTTAAACAGATCGCAATTGACTCCCAAAACAATATCGGAGTTCAAAAATTTTACGATATCGCATGTCACGGCTAATAACAAATATCTTTGAAAGTAAACAATAAAAATGTTGATGTGAAGCATTGCGATGATGATATCGCATTGCATCATCGCAACCCAAACCTTCGTAAATTCACACATTTAAGTTTACGTCGTTAACCATTAAACCATATCACATGCGATGTGCGATATGCTCATGGACCTCCACCCAACACGTGCCCACTATGCTATGTTCACAAATTAATACAGCAATGTGATTTGGTTCACCCATCTCTCGCTTTGTTCTACGACTTGATCACAACCGTCCATATTAATCTTGTTACACTCATTTGGAAATATCTGGAATTAATTTATGGATTCTAATAACTCAGGGAATAAAAAGAAATAGACACAAAAACACATGAGACAGAGCATTCCAGAGTATAAAAAATACACGCTTCTTAATTTAAATTTCCAACCTGATATTACATTTTCTTGTGGCCTCCATGGCCCTGGTTGTCACACGCCGAATGACATTATAGCTGGCCCCCTTTCTCACATAAAAACTAAATTCATATTTAAATAAATTATGAAAGAGTGGATCATCGAGGATCCATGATTTCTTCCCATAAATCACTTAACTAACCCCTGGAATTGCTCAGAATATCTAAAAATAATAATTTTATTAATAAACAATTAACAAACTCAAACGAACATGACTAAATATGGTTCTCATGCCACGTTTGTGTTCTTGAAGCTTCATGAATTTCAACATTGACTTGGGGTTTTTTTTTCTCCTGCATCAGACTCCCAAGGTACAAAGCTTTTATGACCTCCTGGTCATATGCCTTCTTGATCTCTGTAACAAGTTTTCTACTTGCTATCAGTACCAAGTCCTTTTATTTCTCTTAGAACTTCTACCCACATTCTGTATGGAATTTCCTTTATAATATTTACGTAACAGCATTCGTGAGATGCAACAAAATCTCTGCAGTATCAAGTCATCCCTGCTACATGATACCTCACTAAAATTCTCTCCTCTGAGCTTTGTATTTCGACACCTCTCTGGTTCTCTCCTCTAGAACCAATTGAGAACTCCTTGCTCTTGGCTGCTGCAAATACTCTCACTTCTTTTGCTACTACCTGTACAAAATATAAAGACCACACGCTTACCAATATTCAATATATTTGTACCTCCTTCCATTGCACGAAAAAATCGCTCTGTAGGAAATATTTCCCTCCTCTAATACCACTTTTATGTAGCAAAACTGCAACTTTACACAAAATCCGCAGACATGTGGGTTATGGGCCCACATAAAATTGGGAGCACGCAATAGCGTGTCACTTTATGGTAACCTCAACGGTTTTAAATAGATTGCAATTGACTCCCAAAACAATATCGGAGTTCATAGATTTTATGATATTGCATGTCGCGGCTTATAACAAATAACTTAACAGTAAACAATAACAATGTCGATGTGAAGCATTGTGATGACGATATCGCGTTGCATCATCACAAACTAAAGCTTATCACACTTAAGCAATTCATAGATCTGAGTTTACATCATTAACTGTATGGACCTCTGCCTAACACGTGTCCACTTTGCTCTGTTCACAATTTAATATAGCGATGTGATCTGGTCTACCCATCTCTCACTTTGTTCTACGACTTAATCACAACCATCCATAATATTTTTACCCTTGTTTGGAAATATTTGTAATTTGTTTATGAATTCTAATAACTAAGGGAATAAATAGAAAGACACACAAAAGCACATGAGACGAAACATTCTAGTGTATGAAAAATACACGCTTCTTAATTTAAATTTTGAGCCTGATATTACATTTTCTGGTGGCCTCCCAAGGCCGTGGTTGTCACACACCGATCTACATTATCATTGGCCCCCTTCCTCACATAAAAATTAACTTTGTATTTAAGTAAATTACAAAAGAGTGGATAATATAAGATCCACGATTTTTTCCCATAAATCACTTAACTAACCCCTGGAATAGCTCATAATCTCTAAAAATAATAATTTTATTAATAAAAAATTAACAAACTTAAACAAACGTGAGTAAATCTCGTTCTCATGCCACGTTTGCATTCTGGAAGGTTCACGAATTTCAACTTTGACTTGGGGTGGTTTCGCTCCTGCATTAGAGTCCCAAGGTACAAAATTTTTATGACCTCCTAGTCATATTCCTTCTTGATCTCTGTAACAAGTCTGCTACTTGCTATCATTAACGAGTCCTTTTATTTCTCTGAGAAATTATATCCACATTCTCTATCTAATTTCCTTTGTGATATTTTAGTAATAGCATTCATGAGCTACTACAAAACCTCTGAAGTAGAAAGTCCTCCCTACTACACGCTACCTCAATAAGCTTCTTTCCGTTGAGCTCAATTTTTCAGCATATATCTGGTTCTCTCCTCTGGAACCAATTGAGCACTCCTTCCTCTAAGCTACTGCAAATATTCTCACCTTCTTGTGTTGCTACCTGCACAAAATATAAATACCACACACTTACCAATCTTCGACATATATGTACCTCCTTCCATTGCACGCAAAACTCACTTTGCAGGAAATATTGCCCTCCTCTAATACCCCTTTTATGTAGAAAAAGTGAAAATTTACACAGAATCCGCAGACCTGTGGGTTATGGCACCACATAAACTCAGAAGCATGCAACTACAGGTATCTTTATGGAAGCTTCAACATTTTTAAACAGATTGCAATCAACTCCTAAAACAATATCGGAGTTCACAGATTTTACGATATTGCATGTCACAACTTATAACAAATAAATTTAACAGTAAACAATAACAATGTCAATGTGAGGCATTGTGATGACGATATCCCATTGCGTCATCGCAACCCAAAGGTTATCGCACTTCCACAATTCACAAATTTAAGTTTACATCGTTAACCATTAAACTATATCGCATGTGATGTGTGATATGCATAGGGACCTACGCCCAACACATGTCCACTTCGCTATGTTCACCATTTAATCCTGTGATGTGATTTGGTCTTCACATCTCTCACTTTGTTCTACGACTTGATCATGACCATCCATATTAATATATTTACCCTTGTTTAGAAATATCAAGAATTTATTTATGAATTCTAATAACTCAGGGAATAAACAGAAATGCAAACAAAAACACATGAGATAGAAAATTCCAGAGTATAAAAAATACATGCTTCTTAATTTAAATTTTCAGCCTGATATTACATTTTCTAGTACACACTGATCTACATTGTAGTTGGCCCCCTTCCTCACACAAAAAATAACTTCATATTTAAATCAATTATAAAATAAATTACAAATATTCCATTTCTTTTGTCAATTTTGTTGCTGGATATGTGCTTCTTGATGTAGATGCACTTGCTAAAGTGGATGTAGTTATAAGTATTACTAGTCCAATAAATGTATCTGGAACTATTGTTATGGCATGAATTTTTGAAGGTCTTGCCTGCTCTTTTTCTTTTAGGTGTCTTTCAAGTTATTTTTTCATTGTGGTTATTCGTACATTTTTCTCCATTATGATTGTAAGGATATCTTCTTTTTCATTTTCCAACTCTCTTACTTCATTAGTTTGTGTATATTCTGTTGTTGGTAGTATGAGTTGTTTATCAGAGAAGCTATGTCTTCATTTTTACTTTTGATAATATCCTCTATTGTTTTCAAATCAGTGGGATTATATCCATATTTCATCACTAAACCTTCTAATGCTTTTATCTTTGTATCCTTGGCTAGAGAAGATATTTTCTCTATTTTCAGCTGAGATTGGACATTGTTCACTAAATATTGTAGTCAAGATGCTTCCATAGCTGAGTTTGTGAGGATGAAAATATAATTTCACCAAACTATTTGTGCAGATATATCTAGTCAATGGAATGAATTAAATCTTCATCATAAGAGAAAACTGATTATGTATAATCATCTGTAGTTTTGGGATGATTAACCTTCAACTGTAAGAAAGAAATTTTCATTTTTCCCTTTTCTGTATCAAATTTTGAATATAGTCTATGCTCTGAAGTAGTTATTTGTTTCCAAAACTAAGTATAAGTGGAAGCTTTCAAGGATTCATTATTATTTTTTATTTCTTTGCAAACTACAAATATGTTTTTCTCATTTCAATTTTATGGCATTTCCCCTGTCTCTGATGATGATGCATCCTAAGAAGATGAAGGAGATCCAATAATTATTCCTTATTTTTTAGAGGATGAAGGTAAAAATGGCCCTGTCATAATAATTGGATGTTACTGCATAGTATCTTCTTCTTGTGATTCATATGTTTTATTTTTTGTTTGTCTCCTAGTGTAGATATTGAATTCTTTTCCTAAAATCTCTATGATATTAGGGGAATAACTTTCTGTTTCTCTTTTGTCCTTCTTTTCTTTAGAAACTAGAGTTTGATATATTTTTGTTGATATGTTATGTTCTTCTACTTCCTGCAAGGTTTTTTCATTCCATTCATCGTAGTTCATGTACTATTGTATTTCAGTTCAAGGAGTGTGTGCATATGGGGTAGTTTTATTGCGCTGCCCTTAAATTATAAATTAGTCCTAGTGAGTAATAATACCAGGTGAAAATGAGCTTTAAATTCATTAGTTTCAATAGTGCATTTGCTTCCTTCCCTACTGATCTAGTATTGAAAATAGAAGGCCCTATTTGAGTCTTGATTTTGAATTGGGCCTTCTTCCTTGAAGCTACAAAATGGAGGTAATATATGTTAATAATTTTCCTAATGTATTCCAGAGAAAATATTAAAATACGGACAAATTTAGGAAATATTTATGGTGGTAACTCACAGTCGTATACTCTGATTTCTGTATAATTTTGGTACAAGTACCAATATATTGTTTTAGTTTGCTCACTTAAATGTATGATTCTTTTAATTTTGGTCCCAGACCTTGGTTCTGCATCACTATTTAATAGACTTCTAAACACAAGTAAAAACCGATCCACAAAGTCACTGAATGTATATTCAATGGTATTGTTTCTTACTAATGATGTCCATTGGATTACATATTATGGATTTCCTTAACTATGCGAATTCTGCAAATAAAAATAGAATCTATCTGAGTGATAAAATAGGAAAAAATACACTAAAACAAAGGCATATTTGAACACTCCTTCTATGATAAATTTCATAAATTTCTAATGAATTGAACATTCCAAGAAATGATTATAATTGAATATAAGAGGCTTTAATTTGATGATAAAATCGACAAGAAACCAATTATGACCACATCCACACATTGATTGGAAGATAGCCTAACAGGCATGAAACAATGGATATAATATTCTTGGTCATTTCTGTAAACATAGATGATTGATAGGGTGGATTTCTTTTGGGAAATTGAGGATTTACGGCAAGAATTGTTGGGAAACATATTGAGGGGGGGAGGTGGAATCAGTATTTAAAACTGACACAAACCTTTAGTTTCTTTACTAAATTATATGTGTGACTATATTTTAGCCAACCATCATATTTACATTCGCATATGCTTATGTAGAGGACTTCCATTCAGGAAACTAATGTATGACCTAGTAAGCCTATAATTTAGATAAATATTCAGAACTTTACTTAGACTAGTGCATTAATTTTTCATTGTAAATTTAGTAAGTAGTAAACATGTGTAGTAAGAAGAGAATAAATCATCATACATAATAAACACATGTGAAAACCAAGATTTAAGGTGGAAACCAAAATTGGGATAAAACCACCACTCTTGTTGTCTCTTTCTTCAATATTTATTATATACAAAACTTCTTACAATATTGTAATGGCACATACTCATACCAATACGCAGGTACCAACCTAAAAAAGGCTGCAACCTACACTCATTATCTTGCTGTTATTGGAAAGGAGCTCCAACTCCCTAGCCTCATTTATCAACAACCACTGGAAGGGAGCTTCGACCCCCTGCTCTCATTTACCAACTACTACTGGAAGGAAGCTACAACCCCCTAATATAAACACCATAATCTCCTAGGAGGGATATTTGACTTCCTCATTGAAGGCTCCAACCCTTAGCACCACCATGGACTACGATTCATAAATTTTCACACAGGATCCAATTTATTTAACAAATCATAGCTTGCAGGCCTCTTTTCATCATATTTTCAGACTGGAGCCACTACACTCATTCAAGCCCAATACCATACATAAAATTGAAACATATAGTTGTACCAAATCATTCACTGAATCATCGATCAACCAAACAATCACTGATCTTTAATCACAATCAACTAGAAGCATAATCAAGACTCAAACAACCTTGGTCTCTATCAAGAAATCATCGACACACATCATCAATAAAACAAAACTAATCAGAAATTTTCTTCAACATTATTCAGCAAACCCCTAGCTAGCATACGTGCTTTCTAGAAGGCATATCTATGTTTGTATGCACTTATCCCATAACCAACTGACGTATAGATCTCAATACGTAACTAAATATATATGCACCTCTGTAGAACCAATCCTGTATGTATATTCGCCTGCCTTGAGTGGAACCCGCGTACATATCTGTAAATAATTCTAGACCGCACAACACTTCAGAACTACAAAATTACTCTGATCATATCCTTCAGTATAACAAACATGTGCCAAACCATAGATCTAAACAAATCATAAACCAATCATGAAAATACATAGTCATTTCAGGTCTAGATATTTTGATCCATCATTGTATACATGAGTGCATCATTATATCAAATATATCAATTTACTATAGTCCATTCCATACTGATATACTTCATATTGAAGTATTTATTCAATTAACATACTCATGCCCAACTATCACTATGATCTTAACCTCCTTATATAATTTGATCCTTAGCCAATAAAATGAGCCAAAACCACACAAGAGTCAATGGTATTCTTGGAAGGGATCAAATAACCCTTATTATGCTCAATATCATGGGATAATACCATGGTAAATACCCCTGGTATTGTAAAATTAGTGTGCTAGCACATACATGACTTTTATTCTTTGTACCCGCGTGTATACTCAACTTGGTCTTTACTAACTCGCGTATAGTTCTTCAATTATGTATCTTTATCAATATTTTGATTATGATCTGTAAAACCTCTATCCCAACATTCTGTCACTCTATTCCATAACATTTTCACCTCTGAGCTTATCCAGAAACTATATAATTGGTCTTTACAAGTGGGTTTCCATCAAGGACAACACATGCATCATAATGCCAACAATCTCCCCCTTTGGACTTGATGGAAACCATGTTGGTGTTTGATCACCACAAATTTTAGATACCTAGTAGACACATGAACATAAGCATTATTCAAAACCAAGTTACTCTTCACCCTTGACATCAAGGGAAAAGGGCAGACCAATGCTGAAAAAAGGTTTCTCTTTCCTTGTAGATTTGATGGGAACTACACTAACCATGCTCACCCTAAGCACATGTTGAATATTCAGATAGATTTTCAATGAAGAACATGACCATATAACTCAATTGAGTATGAACTTTCCTATCACAAAGGACTCATACATACATCAATCACCCAAACAAGTGGGATATCATATTTGACACAACCACTGAACCAAGTGGGATGACCTCAAAGTCCAATATACATGCCTAGATATGACAATGATTACATATTTTGTCTCAACATGGCCTTTACATCAATTTATAGATATGACTTCTACAACCAAGACCAAAATTCCTCAATATAGAGATATCAATGAATCAAAATTCAATGACCATGATACACATAGTTCCAACAATGCATTATATATTGAAAGCTAATTCTTGCCCTGAACCTATGCTACTTGAACATGTTCAACAACCCATTCATCAAGAAAATAAATATAAAAGAGGAAAATGTAGCTTAAAAACCATATCAGCAGACTGTACCCATCAACACCTGATCAATAGAACCAAATCATAATTTTTAGCAACGTGAGAAATTCTATTTTGGAGGCTTACCCATTAATTTCATGTCAGAGATATCCATGCATGAATTTCTGAAAATAGATTCACGTATATATGCCACTATGGTTCAAGAAACCTGCGTACCAAAATAATCCTTCTGAAATTTCATCTGAAAACATGGTAGATACATTTAATAGCATAATGAGGCAACAACAACTCCCAGTTTCTATCTAAGATATTCAAATGCTTCTCTGGGAATAGGTTTAGTAAATATTTCAGAAACTTGTTCTTTGGAGGGAACATACTCCAACTTACCTTTTTCTCAAGCACTTGTTCTCGTGAAAAGTGATACTTAATAATAATATGCTAATAGGATTTTTTGAGATACTAATAGAACTTGTATTATCACATACTATGGATATGGGTGAAGAACATTTAATTTGACTATCTTGTAATGTCTGCATCATCCATAGAAGTTTTGTTCAACATGATGCGACAACCACATATTTTTCTTCTGTTGTAGATAAAGAAATTGAACTTTTTTCCTTATTGAACCAAGATAGTAATCGAGGCCCCATATAAAATGCACCTCCAATAGTGTTTTTCAGTCATCAACATGTCCACCCCAGTCTACATCTGTGTAAGCATGAAGGGTATGATCATAACTTTTAGGATACCATAGACCAAAGTATTTAGTTCCTTGGATATATTTGAATAATATCTTTACTTCCTGAAGATGTGATTCCTTTGGATTGGCTTGGAAATTTCTAACAATCCCAACTGCATACATGATATTTGGTGTGGTACCTATTAGATAAAGCAGACTCCCAATTATAGATTTGTACTCTGGTTGGTTTACCATGGGAGAATCATCATGAGAACTGAGGTTACATCATATCATCATTGGACTACATAGATGTTTGTAGTCTTCCATCCCATACTTCTTCAAAACCTACTTGAGATATTTTTTTTTGTCAGAGAAAGATGCCATCTTTTTCCTTTTGCACTTGTAAACCAAGAAAATATGTTAGTTCCCCGAGTAAAGACATTTCAAATTCTTGCTGCATAAAATAAGAATTTTTTTTACTCATGGATTCTTTATTACTCCCAAAAATGATGTCATCAGCATAAATAAAAATAATTAATAGTTTTTCATCCTCAATTTTTTTGTATAGCCTACTGTCTGCAGATCCTTGTTGTTGAAGATATTTTTCAAGATGATAATACCAAACTTGTGCAGCATGTTTTAGCCCATATACATCTTTTTTGAGTTTGCAAACAAGTTTTTCATCATTCCCCAAAATGAATCCTTATGGTTATTTGATCCAGGAGGATATTGTTCAAATACAATTAAGCAGAAAGGTCTAGTCAACTTCAGCAGTGTGATGTCCAGATCACTCTTCATATACATAGTTTCGTCAGTATCGTCCGTGATCCAGTATTAGGTTCATGGCATGGTCGTCATGTGTATGATATGAAAGTGAAAAAAAGTGGGTTTAATACTTGGTGAAATACCTTACAATGTAATTCTAGACTTATGTGAAAAAATCTAATGCTAATGTCTAATTATAGCACTCTTAAACTAAAGTCTAAACCTTAAAACCTAATCCTAAAACCTAACTCTAAAACCTAATTCTAAATCCTAATGCAAATTTCCTATGGTATAAAACCTTATAACATATCAAAAAACCCACTCTTAGACTTTGGAATAAAATAAAAATTTGAAACACCACAGATAAACCGCGCGGTCATTAAAATCGTATTCGAGGTTAAACTGCTGGCATGTGAATGGGATATGAAACCGCGGTAGAGAATAAATTTGTGGATGTGGTTCATATTTGTTCTGATCGACAGATGTTAGAACCCACGACAGAGCAGCATGTGACAATTGTCGGTATTAAATATCAATGCCACACTGATCACATGTCGGAGATCAAAACTTTTGCCAGGTTTGTAAGCCGCCCGATTCACATTTTATCCTAAATTTTTTATTTGGGTTTTTAAAATAAATATAGCACTAAGGTCAAAGGATAATTATCCCTCGGTTTTAGGAATCATTAATAGGAGATATAGATTTGAAACCTTATCACTCAAAAAGCTCAACCATCTTCCAAATTTTGATTTCAGAGGTTTAGAGGCACCTTATAAAACCATGACAGATACATTCAAAGGAACAATTTCTGTTATTGTAGATCAGTTTCAGCAGGTTGGAGATAGTTTTATTTGCAGCATTTCTCAGTCTTCGGTGGTCGGAATTGAGCATGGAGACAAGTGTCAGGAATGCGAGGAAGGGTAATTTCTGATTTCAAGGTTAAGAAGTGCCTATGAGCACATTCATTCTATTCCATTTCGGTATAAATTTTCTTCAATATCAATCCTAATAAAATTGGACGACCACTTAAAAGCGGACCCGGAGATGTAGTCCAGCAGGGATGAAATCCGTCATCAAATTGTTTGCTTCTTCTTCTCTTTAATTATTTTTGTTATTTAATTCATTTATGCTGCTAGTTTATGTCATTTTTCATTAAATCATACTTCAGTTAACAGTCAATCTAAATGAAAAAATAATCAAACTTCTTAAGCACCTTATTCGATCACATTTAGATGAATTTTTGGTATCAGAGCAGGTTGTGCTTGTAGTTGATTTTTCAGTGGATGTTAACCAGGTTGGGATCGCAACTTGGAAAAGGAAAGCTTGAGGAATTTCATCCAGATATCGAAAGGCAGAAATTCTATCATCAATCAACAATGACAGGGACTGAGACCATTGAGACTCCTGAAGCTACTGTAAAGAAACACATGGATGATAATCAAATCCAGTAGATGTTTCTAAACATGTAAAAAATGTTGGCAGAATAATATGAAGACAAGAAGATGAGGGATGAAGCCTCATCGTCAAAGTTATCAAATAAGGACAAGGGTAAAGGCAAGGCAGATAAATCTCCTTCTCCTCCATCATCTCCATCATATTCTTCTTCCTCTTCTACTTCTAGTTCTAAATCAAAAAAAAGAAAAGAAACCTAATAGTCCATTATTGAAACTTGATGTTAAGTTCGAATTACCTATGTATGATGGTGAAATAAACCCTGAGAAACTAGATAATTGGGTAAAACAGTTAGAATTCTATTGTCATATTCAAGATATTTCTGATGATAATACAAATATCCAATTAGCTACTCTTAGAATGGGGGGTACTACTTTGATCTGGTGGGATAGTAAGACACAGATAGATTTAAAGCGTAAATGAAAAGTTATCACCTCATGGACTAAGTTTATTAAAGCTCTAAAGAAACAATTCTATCCGTTGGGTCACACAAAGCAAGCTATAATAGATTGGCAATGCTTGCGACAAGGTAAGGGACAAAGTGTTCAAGAGTTCACAAAGGAATTCAGAAAGAAAGCATTAGCACCTGGTATTTCTTTGGACACAAAAAAAAAAATTGTTGAATTATATTGGTAGTTTGCATTCATATTTGCAGCATAAATTATTAATGTTCAATCCTAATTATTTTGATGAATTTTGTGTCCAAGCTATTCATGTTGAATTAGGTGGTATACCATTCAAGTTTACACCAAAGGCATATAAGCAAGGGGAAACCAAAGACACCATGAAGAAGGGAAAATCAAAGGGAAAGAAGACTACCACTGCTCAAAAGGAATATGAATGACCTACCTGTACACATTGCCAAAGGATCAGTCATACTGAAGCTAAGTGTTGGAAACTCCATCCGAAACTTAAGCCAAAAAGTTCCAAAAGGAGAAGGGTGATAAGAAGGCTTCAACAACACTTCAGCAGGACTTGGGATCTGATTCAGGTGATGAAGGAAAAATCACTGCTATGGTTACAACAGGTAAAATCTCTGAAGCTATTACTTCTACCTCTTCAAATATCACACAGTTTAATGAAGGAAAAAGAATCGAGTTATTTCATATAAGGGTAACTTCAAAGCATACTAAGATAGATACATTGTTCGATATGGGATCACAAGAAAATTTTATTTCTGATTCATTGGTTAAATAATTGGGATTGAAAACAAATAATAATCCAAAACCATATCCTTTAGGTTGGTTAAAAGATCAAACTCAGATTCATGTTAACAAATAGTGTCGGTTAAAATTTGCAATCACAGTTAACTATGTCGATGAAGTGGATCTAGAAGTGATATCCTTAGACATTTGTGGAATTGTCTTAGGAAGCCCTGATCTCTATGACTGTGATGTAGTATTCTAGAGGAAGGAACATAAGTATCATCTTAAGAAATATGGAATTGAATATATCGTAAGGGCACATAAAACTAAAAATCACTTGGACTTAATCAATGCTAGTCAGATAAAGTGCTTAATTAGTTCAAGTAAAAGATACATTTTCATGGTTGTTAAGGAACAACATAAAGATTTTCAAGATGCATTTACAGGTTGTGATGTTTAGTTTAAAGATACTCTGGTTAAAGAGAATCATTTCAGAATCTAGTCAAAGAACCTAAACGTCTTCCTCCAAAAAGAGAAATACAACATGAGATTCAGTTAATGTCTGATTACTCTGTTCCTAATGTTGATATGTATCGAATTTCAATAATAGATAATGAAGAAATTAAAAGTAAAATCCAGGAATTGGTAGAAAAAGGTTTAATTCGACCAAGTACATCTCCATGTGGTTCCCCTATCATTCTAGTTCCTAAGAAGGATGGAACATGGAGAATGTGTATTGATTTTAGAGCCTTAAATAAAATCACAATAAAAAACAGGAACCCTCTTCCTAGGATTGATGATTTTCTCAATCAATTGAAGAATGTGATTTACTTTACTAAGTTGTACTTACATATTGCATATCATCAAATAAGGATAGAAGAAAATGATATATGGAAGACATCATTTAAAACTAGGCAAGGACTATTTTAGTGGTTAGTAATGCCTTTTGGTTTATGCATTGCGGCAGCAACTTTTATGAGAGTCATGAATGATTTATTTGAACCATATATCAACAAGTTTGTCATTATTTATTTATATGATATCTTAATCTTTAGTTCAAGTAAGGAGGAACATATTAAGCATGTTAAGCAGGTTTTTGAAATATTGCACAAAGAAAAACTATACATAAAACTATCAAAAAGTGAATTTGGGAAAACTTCATTAGTTTATCCAGGATACATAGTTGGAGGTGGTCATTTAAAGATAGATCCAAATAAGATAGATGTAATCCTTAAGTGGCCAAGAGTACAAAATGTGATTGAAGTTAGAAGTTTTCTAGGGGTAGTTTAATATTGGAGAAAATTTATTGCTCAGGTTTCTTTGATTGCATCACCATTACATGCTCTAACAGGATCTAAAGTCATTTTTCAATGGGGAAGTAAAAAAAAAAAAATTTGATACACTTAAATAGAAATTAGTTATAGCACCAGTCTTAGCATTACCTGATCTTCAATAGCCATTTGAAATAGAAACAGATGCAAGTGGATATGCAATGGGAGCAGTCGTACTCCAAAATGGAAAGCCAATTTGTTTTCATTTTGAAACTTTTTCTAAGGCAGTAATTAATTATCCAAAATATGATAAGGAACTATTTTCTTTAGTATAAAGTGTAAAGAAATGGAAACATTAAATTATGGGTAAGGAAACACTGATTCATACAGATCATCAGCCACTTCAATACCTTCAATCACAAACTAAGTTGCAACAATCTCGCCACTACAGATGGATGGGATTTCTTCAGCAGTTTCACTTAGTAATAAAATATCAGAAAGGAACAGTTAAAAAAGTAGTTGATATGATGTCTAGAGCATCTTTGAATGTTTCAATAATACTACAAAATAGCTCATTGAAACATGAAATTTATGTAGAACAGTATAGTACTGATGAATATTTCAAAGAAATATATGAATCACTAACTCATGGTACTAAGATAGAACAAATCGATTATCATATTCATGACAGGTTATTATATCATCTGGGTAAGTTATTTTTTCCACAGACAAAAAGGTCACAAGTCGTTCAAGAAGATCATTCTTCTCGAATAGCAGGGCATTTTGGTGTAAGTAAAACTATGGCACAAATTCAAAGGTATTGTTATTGGCCTCGTATGTATGAAACAGTATCAAAGTACATTAAAGGATGTGTAATGTGTTCAACAAGCAAGCCAAGTAATCGAAAGATTGGTTTGTACAAGCCAATTTCAGTTCCTTTGCGACCATGGGAAAGCGTTTCCATGGATTTTGTTGGAGGACTACCTATGTCCAGAAAAGGACATGATTATATGTATGCCGTGGGGGATAGATTCAGCAAAATGTGCATTCTTGTTCCATGCAAAAAGAAAGTAACTGCAGAAAAAGTAGCACAAATGTTCTTCCAACAGGTATGGATTCACTTTGGGTTACCTACTTCTACTATTTCTGATAGAGATACTCTGTTTTTAGGAGAATTTTGGTCTAATTTATGGGGAATCATGGATACCAAGCTGAAGAAGAGCACAACCTTTCATCCGCAGACCGACGTGCAAACTAAAGTGGTGAAAAGAACCGTAATACATATTCTTTGGGGTTATCGTAGTAAACATCTTAAGTTGTGGGATGAATCACTACCTTATGTGCATCATGCTTACAACCGAGCTCTACATTCTTCAACTCAAAGATCACCTTTTGAAACATGTTTGGGGTATCTACCAAAGTCACCGATCGATTTTGCTTTCGGTGAAGAAGATAAAGTGGATGGACCAGATGATTCAAGCAAGGCAGTCAAGTTCATTTAGCGAATACAATAGATACATGAGGCAATACGGGATCAATTGGAGAAGATTTAGGCCAAATAAAATCGCGCCATGGCAAGCATCGAGTCGATCATCATTTTCAGGTCGGCGATCAGGTACGGTTGTATATCAACAAAGACAGGTTAAAAGGGGAAGGTAAGAAGCTAAATTCTATCAGGTATGGTCCCTTTAAAATTATTGAGAAGATTGTAAATAATGCATTTCAATTAGATTTACCACCTTACATGCATATTTACTCAGTTGTGAATGTTAAAAATCTAAGATTGTGTAAACATCCAATTATTGTTGATCCCGAGGATGATACACATATTCCTTCGATTGATGACTTGTCACTTGAGTACATGAAAGAGTTGCAGGAAGATACCATATTCGATAGAAGAGTTCGTACTTCTAGGCAAGGAGATGTGGAATATCTTCGAGTGGGTCTCAAGGAAATGATTCCGAGTAAGGAAAAGTGGATGGAAATTGAAAAAGTGAGGGAGTTGTATACTCACTTATTGTCCGCTTAAAATCAAGATTTTCTGGTCCAAAGCTTTCAATTGGAGAGGATTTATCCAGGAGCATCTTGTTCAGATACAATTAAGCAGAAAGTTCTAGTCAACTTCAGCAGTTCGATGTCCAGATTAGTCTTCATATACGCAGTTCTGTCAGTATCGTCCATGATCCAGTATCAGGTTCATGGCATGTTCATCATGTGTATGATGATAAAGTGAAAAAAATGGGTTTAATACTTGGTGAAATACCTTACAATGTAATTCTAGACTTATGTGAAAAAACCTAGTGCTAATGTCTAATTCCAGCACTATAAAACTAAAGTCTAAACCCTGAAATATAACCCTAAAACCTAAGTCTAAATCCTAGCGAAAATTTCCTATGGTCTAAAACCTTATAACATACAAAAAAACCCACTCTCTGACTTTGGAATAAAATAAAAATTTGAAACACCACAGATAAACTGCGCAGTCATTAAAACCATGTCGAAGGTTAAACTGGTGGCATGTGAATGGGATATGAAACCGCGGCGGAGAATAAAATTGTGGATGTGGTTGAAAGTTGTGTTGAAGGCTCGAAAAATCGAGTTTATAACAAAGGGGATAACCACCCAGTCCGGACCTTAAAGCAACTCCTCCTCCGCTTAGAATAGTGGCTCCGACAGGGCATGATGGGACCAGTTTCCCAATCTCTTTATGATGGGTGTAATAACGGGATGATGTTTTTGTTTTTTAGGGTTTAATGGGGTGAATGCTTATTCTAAATCTAATCTATCTTTTAACTATCATATGCAGTATATTTTAATCAAAGAAAACATCTAAATCTAAACTGTCTCGGGAATAGCTTTTATTTATGCGATTTAAAATAATTTCTCACAGAAATTGATAGTGAAAATCATTCAATTACTACGAAAAAAGAATCCATTAAAGATGATTGTTTCATATAAAAAGTTAGTCGAAAAAATTATGAGAAATATATAGTATAATATTTATTCATATATTCAGCATAAAAAATATGTCATCACCATACAGAAGTGCAATAATGACAAATAAACATTCAGAATTTCATATATCAATAACTAAAAATAACATATCACTTGGCATATAAGTAAAAAGTATTAGGAGATAAAAACACCATTGATAATAATTTCTTCTCATCAGCTGCAGCAATATAGATTTATCTTCAAATCACTCAACATATACTAAGAGTACAAAAGTACATTTTAGTATCAGATATCAAACTCATATAAAGAAAAATATTATTCAATCTATTTTATCAAAACTTCCTCAATGAGGGGCAGAAGTACACGTTCTAAAGAATTTCTTTTGATAAAATTTTGTACCCCCCTCTAAATGCATGAGAGGGGTCTAAATACTAACCTATGAAATATAAAAATAAATATTACAAAAATAGATGAGGATGTTCAAACCACCTACCTCATTTTAAGAAAAAATGAACTAAAATAAAAATAAAATGTATCTATGATAAATTATGCATCTGATCCTTTAGATTTCAAATATCCATCATCAGTTTCAAGAGCGTCGGTTGGCCAACTTTAGCTTCTAACTGTCCTGCAAATACGACATTGGCAAGAGCTGGCACCATCTTCTCGGCAGAGGTTATGAGGCATCTCAGGGTCATGCATTGGCTGTGTGGCTTTACCAGTTACCACCAATATGTGTACCAGTTTAACCTATTTATCTATTTAATTATCTCTACGTTTTCCTCTGCTATTTTTTTCCACTCCATTTGAAGTTGTTGTGCCTTTGGAAGGAAGCCTTGGGTAGCCTCTACTATCAAATTGGCAATGTAAAAATTTTCATTTATGCACTCAATGATATTGTTCGTTGCTTCTGCTACCTCTCCCATCGCCTATTCTGCTTCTTTAAGCTAGAAATCCCAGTTTGCAAATAACATCTCTGTCGATTCTAGGCAATTCTGCTCTTTTCCCTTCTTATGATTTCTACCAGTCCAAGAAGTCTAAAACCTTCTTAAAAATTGAATCATAATCAAGTCGTGAATCTATGACTTGATTTGTAATCTTATCTCTTATTTCACAATGGGAATTCCATTGCTATAGCTTCTGGAAGAATAATTCTTCCTGTTGCAAGAGCTAAGAATTGAGAGCGAGTGTTTCTGTGATACAATCCCCAATTTTGGGGTCATCCTTATGCAGTTCTATCATATTTTTTAACTGTTATTCTTTACTGGCTAAACTTCTTTGATGATCTAATTTCATGTAATGGAAGTCTTGCTGAAGTTTTTCTAGCTGTGTCTCTGCTTCTTGATTGATGCTAACTTGTTGCAGTTGCTGTTCCAAAAACAAAATCCTGTCCTCTTTATCTTTAAGTAGTAACTAAACCTTTGTTGCTTTATCAATTTTTGTAGAAGCGTATGCTCCTGCGATTTGATAGAGCCTAGTTAGATTTTTCGATGGGTCTGTAGTGGGATCTTTCCAAAGAACATCTAGAGGTTCAACTTCTAGAGCGAGCATGGCCTCTAGCTTTCTTTTTTTTCTTTGCCTTCTGATGATAGCCTTATGTTGAGGCTATAAAATACGTCTAGAGGAGGAATTTCCTCTATCCTTAGTACAATTTCTGATGACGGAGCAACAGGAATATGCTCCGTTACCTGAGTATTGATAGTCCCTTATACCTCCATTCTTATGGCTGCCTCTTTTGGGTTTGTCAGCGGCTTTTAACTCTATTCTTCATTGTTGATTACCTTATTAAAACTCTCCCATTCTCCCTCTAGATCCGCTACAATTAGCTTTGTTGGCTTTGCAAGAGGAGTGGAATTTTCGGCTTGTTTCAGCGACAAAACCTGTTGGCTAGCCTTTTCTTTAGATTGAGCTGTATCTTTAATTAACCCTTCACTTCTTTTGCGTTCACTCTTGGACTGATCACTAGATTTTCCAGTTGATTCTCTTTCAGAACTATATTTAGATTTTTGTTTTGAATTTCCACTTATGCTAACACTGGGAGTAGGTTCCCTTGGAGGTTCGATGAGAAAATGGTCCAACGGGACCTTTGATAACCTTTGTTTTCTGTAAATGTCAAACTTTTGGAGTTCTTCTTGGTCAAACCGAATTTGTTCCATATGCATAACCTCTTTGAAAGTGTTATTCTATAGAAATAGATCGTCAAAGATATATTCTTCATTGAAAAACACTTTTATTTTAACAATTGTAGTAAAATTACTTACAACACCAAAGGGATCATATTTCCTCCCCGGGAACTTTGCTAGTTGCAAGAACAACATATTATAAACTTCTTTAAAGGCATGAACTAAGTCAAACAATGAAAAAGCTTTGCATACTATAGGAAATTGGGGCCAAATGGCCTTCTTAGAATCTTTCAGTGTCTTGCTCATTCCCCCCACACCATAGGTCTGATAGGCTATTTCCCTGGCCATTAGTTTGTCAAGGACGTAAAAAGGTAGAACATGGGGCGAAGCAATGTTGCCAAACACCCTGATATACGTGAACTATTCTTCCCCAAACCACCTTCCCACAGGGAGAATGTCTACTTCAGCTTCTGGGGAAAAGCTTGGGGTATCTTGATTAGAGAGCATTTTATAAATAGGGAGCATAACTCCATGACAAATCTTAAATAAATGTGGGATGAAATTGGATTCCCATAATACTTTGTAATAAACCTAAATGGGAAGTGGAATTTTTACCATATATTTCCATCCCATAATAGGGAAATCGAAAACAAAACAAATAGCGTCCATGACAAAAGCGCTCAAAAAGAAAGGAGGGTAAATCCTTAAAGTAGAGCTTCTTTTATTTCTATACGCCACAATTGCAGAGGCTAAATTATCCGATAAAATTTGGGCCCAATCCATTATGGTGGCATTGATAGCCGCATCTAATAAAGGTAACCATTCTGATGAAAACTTGTCAATGTTTGGTTTCCCAAACAGTCTACATAACATTGCAACGGAAAAACAACAAGAATAACAAAGAGAACCAGTGGCATACATACCATTTTTATCCTTCTTCAACCTTTATTCATTGTTTGACCAGTGCTTTGTGAATTATGCCAAGTCTTCATTCTCTTTGGTGAAATTTTCTACTTATTGCTTGTTGTAGCTAGCCTGGGGTTCTGGAAAATGGTACATACATCCCAAATTGTTTGGGGTAAATGACCCCATGACTTGCTAACTGGCCGTCTTGAACTGTCTATCTGATATGCCTTCTTGATCGATAATCCATTTCACCATATTAGTGTAGGGGAGTTTCTTTGGCCTTGCAGCAATGAGGTGTAAAAACAAGCATGCAAGCTCAATTAGGGATGCTTCAGAAGAGATGCATTCATCTGA
Source organism: Pinus albicaulis (assembly GCA_034641835.2). Classification (NCBI taxonomy): domain Eukaryota; kingdom Viridiplantae; phylum Streptophyta; class Pinopsida; order Pinales; family Pinaceae; genus Pinus; species Pinus albicaulis. Next base: position 1,749,512,029 of record CM076580.1, read on the forward strand.
TGTAACTGTAACTTCCATAATTTTCAGGTTTTCCTCCTCTAACAACTGATACATAGCTTCCCAGGTATATATCCCTGCGTCTCTACTATAGGTGGTGTCTGTGAATAATGGGGTCATTTCTCACTTCTCAGACGCGGGAGCCTTGCCTTTCTTCACCGTTTCTTCGTAGTTTACGCTCTTGGTATTCTTCGTGAAAGTTGTAAGAAGAGAGAAAATATGATAGTAATTACAGGAAAAATGAATAGAAAGACAAAAATAAGGTGACAGGAAAGCTTTTAATTCTAAATCATATCAAATGACATCAACTTGCGTTAGATGGTCCTTTTACCCTGATCCGCATCGTTTTTTATAAATGAACACTAATGGACTGTTAAGCTAAACTTTAATGCTCATAACTTTGCATCGAATGTCAGAAAGTTACTATCCTATAACTATGAGCCCTTTGATCTGCGATAAAAGCGATTTTGTGATTTTCTTCGCAGTATCGCAAATCGCAATATCGTAAAACTTACCATCGTTACGTTGGGCCGCCACGATAGGTGATTTGCGAGAGGCTATGAGGTTGTAAGCTTTGTGATCTCGCATTTTTGTGGATCGCACTTTTAAGGAGCGACTTCTATAAAGGATGCCCATTGTGACCTTTTTGCGATGCAATAATATATATATATATATATATATATATATATATATATATATATATATATATATATATATATATATATATATATATATATATATATATATATATATATATATATATTTAATAGGTTATTAAAGCTTCCCTTAATGTTCGAGACTTTTTGATATAAATTTTTTCTTAGGTCTAACGGTCATGTAGGGATTTTTCTATAAGAAAAATCATAATTTGTGATGTTCTATGCGCTTGGAATATGGGAAGGTAAATTTACATGTTTTAGCAAATTCTACTTTGATATTTATTTTATTGTGAAAACAAAAGTAACCTTAAATGCTAATATTTGATTTGATTTTTTAGTGGGAAGGGTCCCCATTTATTAGTGTTATTACTAACACTAAAAAAAGGGGGGGGGGGTTGTTGATGTTACAACAATTGGCGATTCACTTGGAAGAACTAGTTATCTCTAATTGTTTTTTGAATTTTCTAAAAACTTCTAAAATAGAAATGGTTTTGAAAATGAAACTTCATTGTAGAAATATAAGGTAAACAGTGTTATTTATTAACAACAACGTTTTGTTCTAACTATATTTATTCTGATTATCTTCTCCCCAAAATTAGTCATTTTACTCATATCAGTCATTACTTGGTTTATAAAGATAAAAACAAAAACATCTCCATAGATCAGTTTAGGTGTACTCATTTGTCGTAGGTAGAGCCTCTGCTGCCAGTAGGCGTTCATAGCGTCGACACGGTTACATGTTACCTAATAATGATCCTGTGTCCCACTTTGAGAAGCATGAAATTTTCAAAGATAAATCCTCATATACACTTAAATTTCCTTTTTTTATTATTTCTTTCTTTTAATTGTTAAAAAACAATGTCTTGGTTTGGTAGCCAAAATTGACAGTTCCATTCACTTGATTTATAACTTAACTGAACAAGCTGGCTCATGATGAGACCCCTTGTCTTTTGATTAAAACAATCTCAAGCCATTACCATGTTTTGGTATCCAGTATGGTAATGTCAGTTAGTTATAATCTTTATGATCATGATAAGCCAGCTCTTGATGAGACCTCTTATTCTTTAAGTTTGAAGTGCATAGTTGGATTACCCTTTGAATCTCGCAGTTTCCTAAAGTGGGGAGGAAGTCATTGGTCCTTAAGAATTCTTCAGGATGACAATTATAGAGTTTTAAAAATAGCTTTTTTGTGAAGAATCTTTGTTTTTTTATTGGTACCTTTTATGACTGATATGAGGAAAAATTCTTCTTGAAAGTTGATTCTAACCAAAACTTGAATAGTTGAAACAAAAGAACAAATAAGAATTTTCAGAATGATAGCACTTGACCCTATGTTTCAAGAATAAAGATTAATTTTCCTAACCATACCCACTTATACAAGCGCAAAAACAAAATTGATATGAGACACTATTCTTTTGTGGAAACCAAAAGGAAATATTCTCAACTTGTTTTATTTATCAAAGAAAAACTAAAACAAAAACAATAATCTATAGAAAATAGAAGAGATCATCTTCTAAGGGAAATATTTTTTAAGGATCTTTCCATTAACAGGTAAAGACTCTCTTTTCTCTACTAAATCTTGTAACATGAAAGTTGATGGACCGATGGTTTCGACAATTTGGAATGGTCTAAGCCACATCCATTGGAATTTAGTATGCTTGCCTTTATCTTCATGGGCTTTATCCCATTTTAATACTAAGTCTCAAGGCTGAAAATCTTTTCTAGATGCCAAGTTTGAATCAAAAGAAGATTTTACTAATTGTTGATGATTCTCATGGATAATTTTGTCCTTTTCCCGTTCTTATTCAAGTTTAAGGATCTGAAATTGTCTTAATTGCAAGGATGAAGAATGGGTTTCTTCAATGAATTGAACTAAGGCTAAAGAAAGAATAGCTATATTTTTTGGGAGGACCACTTCTTTCCCATAAAATAAATTAAAAGGAGAAGTGCCAATAGAATTTTTTTTAGCTATTCGATCTGCCCAAAGAGCATATGTTAAAGACTTATGCCAGTTTCTATGATTTTGATCAATAGTCCGTTTAATGATCCTAATAAGGTTTTTGTTCGTTGATTTAGCCAATCCATTTCCTTGCGGATAATAATTAGCAGAATATTTGAGCTTAAAACCTCTTTTGAGCGCAAATTTAGTCATAGTGTTACCTAAGAAATATGATGCATTATCAAACATTAAAGCAGAAGATAAGCCAAACCTGGTAATGATAAATTGATCTATAAATTCGATGATACTTTCAGATTTGGCTGTCTTTAGCAGAACTACTTCTACCCACTTGGTAAAGTAGTCAGTAGCTGTAAGGATGTACTTATGTTGACTAGAATAATGAGGAACAATCTCACCTATTATATCTAATCCCCATTATTCAAATGGTTGATCAATGTTGACTGGATGCAACGACAATGATGGTTTCTTTTGTCTTCCGGCAGCAGTCTGGCAGATCTGGCATTTCGTTACATAGTTATGTGCATCCTTAAATAACGTTGGCCAGTAGTAACCTGCGCATAGGATTTTGTGAGCTGTTGCATCTCCTACGCAGTGTCCGCTTGCTGGTCCATCATGAAGTTCCTGCAATACTTTTTTTGCTTCAGATTTGTCAAGGCATCTAAGGAGAAAAAAATCATAATTCATTCTAAAGAGTACATCATTTACAATTTGGCACTGTTTAGCTTTTAGACTCAGGGCTCTTTTCTTTGTATGATTCAAATGTGGAGGATCATATCCATTTTTTAAGTAAAACATGATATCTTTTTACCTTGATTCAGAGTCTTTTAGGTTTATCTCATATGTTTGTACTTCATTGTCTGGAGACTGCGTTTCTGACAAGTGTGATGCTCCAACCAACATCCTGCAAAAGCCTTGACCTTTTACAATTTTTGCTGGTTTAATTTCAGCGTCATATTCTTGCAGGGATGTGACGCAATTTGCCCTCTTTTCACCCACATCTTTCTGTGCCAAAATATTTCTCACCACTGGAAATGGTACTATTATTTTCATATGTGTCTTGAGAAGGAAGGGTATAAAGTGTTTGATTGCTTTGAATACAACATAAGCCTGTTTCTCCATGTCGAAGTAATTTAATTCAGCTCCTTGCAAGTTTGAAATGAAGAAGGCAATTAGGGCTTCAAATTCATCTTGATTGGCTTGTGTGAGTATTGCAACATACGATTTCTCAGAGGAAAATGTATATAAAGTGAAAGGATTGGAAAAGTTTGGATTTGCTAGAGATGGGGCATTTATAATCGCTTGCTTTATCAAGTCAAATGCTTCATGTTCTGCCTGACCCCATTTGAAGAGAGAGTTTTTCTTTATCATGGCTTGGAGAGGTGAGACGATTCTTGAGAAGTTGGGGACAAATATTTTAAAAAAATTGATTTGACCAAGGAATGATTGCATAGCTTTTTTGTTATGGGGTAGGGATATCTCAGAAATTTATTTAATCCTATCTGGGTCAATATGGATTCCAGATTTAGACACTATAAATCCGAGAAGCTTCTCTTCACTTAATGCAAAAAAATATTTTTTTGGATTGAGTGAGATCCCATATTTCTGACATCGTTGGAGAATTTGTTTTAAGTCTTTGAGGTGACTACTGCATTTTTTAGAGTACACTGTTATGTCATCTAAGTAAATCACCACTGACCTATTCACTAATCCTTTAAATGCAATATCCATGGCCCTTTGAAATGTGTCACCAACATTAATCAACCCAAATGGTATATTTTGATATGCGTAAGTGCCCCATTTCATTCTAAATGTAGTCTTCAATTGATCTTCTAGGTGGAATAAGATTTGATTATACCCCGAGAAGCCAACTAAAAAGGACATTAGTTCATACCCCTCGAATGATTGTAGTATTTGTTCCATAGGGGGTAATGGAAAATTATCTTTTTCGCAGGCCTTATTGAGATTTTGAAAGTCAATAAAAATCTGGATATATCCGTTTTTCTTTCTGACTGGTACCATGTTGGAAACCCATCTAGAATTCCTAACAAGAAAAATAATCTTGGCTTTAAGTAATTTGTTCAACTCAAACTTAATCTGGTTTTCCAAATTGGGATGGATTTTCCTCAATTTATGTTGGATTGGCTTTTCATCAGAGATCATCAGAATTGTATGTTGTATAGTTGAAGTGTCATAAGTCTTGAGATCATCATAATTCTAGGCAAAGACATTTTTGTATTGTTTTAATAGTCGAATGAAAGCTAATTTTTCCTCGAGTGTTAGACCAGGACCTAGGTTGATATTCTGTGGTTTTATGTCAGCCCCCAGATTTATTAATTCATATCTTAGATTTGAACTTTGGATTTTTGAATTGGTGGACCATTTAAATCTATCCTTTAAATCATATAGGTCTTCCACTTAACTACGGATTTGGGTATAGCGTTATTGTTGTTTCCTTGTTTCAGCTGCTTGTTGTGCTGGTCTTCATCAATTATCTAATTATTGTAAGACCCTTCTGAAGTCAGAAAACTTACGATACCAGGGTCATTGTTGAAAACTCTCCAATTGGTAATGTTATCCGGGATAGAAGGTCTAAAGATCAATTCAACAGAGAATCTATCTAGGCTATAGTCTTCTGGTGGAATGAGCTTGGAAGCTACATTAGCGAGGATATCATCACTAGCATTTTGGATTCTGGGAATGGATGAAATATTAAATGCTATAAAGTGTGAAGTCAGGTCTTGTACTAACGATTGATAGTGCTTCAAGTGTCCCGACAGGCAATGTATAGTATTTCTTACCTGTTTGATAACAATATCAGAGTCTCGAAAGAGTTGCAGATATTTGATATCAAGCTCGATTTCATTGTATAACCCTTGAACTAACGCTTCATATTCAGTAGTATTTTTCATGCAATCGAAATCGAGTCTACATGTTAGCATGGTTTTCTCTCCTTTTGGGCTGACGAATATACAACCTGCTCCTGCTCCAGTAGTAGACTTAGAACCATCAAAAAATAATTTCCAAAACAAAGTTTTATTTACAGGTCTCTCTTCAAAATTAATGCACCTAGAACTATCTGTTTGAGAGAAATTTTCTATCTGGGATAAAAAAAAAATTCTTAAAAAGGTGAAGTATAAGCATTGAAATTTCCTAAGAATGAATCATCAGAATAATTTCCAATTATATTGTTGTTGTATGCTATAGCCTCGTTTTCTCCTTCTAACTCTGTCACTATATATTTTTGTTGTTTTTCTCGTTCAACCTTTATCTGATTTGGTTTACCGTAGTAAGGGAGCCATATATGAGACCAGTGGGTCGCAAAGTAACCGTGAAGCTTCTCTGACAAATCCATACTAAGGATTAGTCCATAAAATTTAGGAATGTCTGTGACAAGTCTATCAATAACTTTACATACCTTCGGGTTTAATGAAAGCCTTATGGTTACTTGATTAAGTTCACCGATAACCTCGACTTGAGACTGATCTAACTGCACTATGCATACTGCAAATTTTTTAGGTTGGATATTTAACTTTGTGCAAACTATTTTAGGAAAAATATTAGATGAAGCACCTAAATCTACCAGAAAATTATGCAATTTTTTATTGAAAAATTCAAAGGTAAGGAGAAGTGGCGAAGTATGGGATTTTTACCTTCCTCCAATCAAAGCGATGTCATTTGGATCGACTTTATTTTTCATCCTAGTCAGAGGCCTTCCAATTTCATTAGTAGCTTATGAAATTACATCTGCAGGTAGAGGCTTAATAGGTACTGCATGCAGCTCTTTCAAGAGCAATTTCTGTTGATGCTTTAATTTGCTGAGCTCATGAAATGTAATATTGGCCCTAGTTTTCTTCATGTATTCAACAATGTTATACTCCATTTCATCAGAGATGATAATAATTTCAGATGGAGTTGTTGAATCAGATTGAACTGGGTTTGTCTGAGTAGCCCTTCATGAGGATTTCTTACCTCCGATTTTGTCCTTGGGAGTCAGGCTTGGGTTTTTCTATTTAGAATTGGGTTGTGGAGGATCAAGTTGATTTCTACTCTCGTAGCAATAGGAAATACATCTTGATCTTATTCTTTTGGAAGAATGAGGTCCCACATACCTTGTAGTTCCATGACTTCATCATCATCGATTTGTTCCTCATTGGAAACTTCTTCTTCTTCCTCCCCTTTCGATTCTGCATTTGTTATAGCGTTTGGAGGTTTTGAATTGGTTGAATGATTTCTCCTAAAGGGTTTAAAATATTTCTTAGAAGAGGTTTCTTGTACTTGTTTCTTAATATCAACCATTTCATTAGACATGGTTTTCAAAAAAATTTGTAACCCTTCCAAGTCAAATGGGTCCTTTAATTGTTTTTTCTTAGGATCATCTCTAAAAGAGACTTTTTTAGACTTTCTTTCATCTACAACATTTTTATTTTCTATGGATAGGATACGTTTTTCTATAGCTATCGCTTCTTTCATATTTTCAGTGAACGTTGGCTTGGCAACCCTATCTACAAAAATGGCTAAATTTGAAGGCAAAGAATAAATATACCATTCATTTTGGACTTTGTTGCTGGGCTTTGATGTTTCTGGTATTTTGTTTAATAATTTTTTGAAGTGAGAATTGAAATCCTTGATTGGTTTTCTTGGTTCAGCTTTCAAATTGGAGAGGTCATTTATCAAAGTTGTTGTACATCGGTCATCTCCAAATTTTTTCAAAAATTGACCTTGAAATGTATCCCAGTTATTAATGTAGCCTGATGGTAATGAAAAATACCATGATCCTACTGCTCCTTTTAAGGTATAAGGGAATAATTATACAACTGCGTCCTCTTCTGTTACTCCATTTAAATTAACAGACAGCATGAAATTATTTATGTGCTCTTCCGTTGATAGGCCATTATCATGATTAAACTTGGCAAGCCATTTCTCAGGATTAGCTGGTAATTGTGATAAAGGTGCAGCCATTCTCACAGCTCCTAGATTGGTCCATGGCCTTGGTGGAGGGTTTCCTGCCATTGTTGGGGTATGAGTAGGAGGAGGTGTAGAAGCAGCTCAAGGTGGATGGGTAGAGGAGGATGCTTCTCCTGTACCGGTGTGAACCACGATCTGGAGTTGAGGGATGGATGAATGAACTTGTGATGATATGGATGCGATGTTAGATGAATATGATGATAAAATCTCACTCTGAGAGTCTGTTGATGATTTCTTAGCTTTCTTACGACTCGGTAAAGAAAACTCAACTAGTGGGATTCCTAACTTTTTTCTTTGTTCTCTAGTCAGTCGTTGATTCGGGGTCAGATGAGAAGTGACACTACCTTGGGAAAATTTAGATTCCTCTTGAGATAAATAAATTCCCTGTAACTTATGAATTAAAGTTTGTAACTCAGGGGTATCTGAAGAAGAATAATCTGGCTCGTTTGGGATTTCAGTAATGTGTTGTGTATTTTTCTTTTCAACTTCTGGTTGAGTGATGGAAGATTCAGAATTTGAACGATAAGTTGAGGGATATGGTGAGGGATTTTTAATCTTAGAATGGCATGAAGATGTAGATTTAATTTCCATTCGCAGTCATTCCCTCCTTCTAGCACCAAATATGTTGAAGGCTCGAAAAATCGGGTCTACAACAAGGGGGATAACCACCCGATCCATACCTTAAAGCAGCTCCTTTTCCGTTTGGAATAGTGGCTCTGACTGGGGATCATGGGACCAGTTTCCCAATCTATTTATGATGGATGTACTAACAGTATGATGTTTTTTTTTTTCAGGTTTTAATGGGGTGAATTATTTTTCTAAATCTAATCTATCTTTTAGCTATCATATGCAATATATTTTAATCAAAGAAAACATTTAAATCTAAATTGTCCCAGGAATAGCTTTTAGTTATGCGATCTAAAATAATTTCTAACAGTAATTGATAATAAAAATCACTCAATTACTACGAGAAAAGAATCCATTAAAGATGATTGCTTCATATAAAAATTTAGCTGAAACAATTATGAGAAATATATCGCATAAGAGTTATTCAAATATTCAGCATAAAAAATAAGTTATCACCATACAGAAGTGCAATAATGACAACTAAACATTCATACTTTCATATATCAATAACTGAAAATAATCTATCACTTGGCACATAAGTAAAAAGTATTAGGAGATAAAAATACCATTGATAATAAGTTCTACTCATGAGCTACAGTGATATATATTTATCTTCAAATCACTCAACATCCACTAAGAGTACAAAAGTGCATTTCAATAGCAGATATCAAACTCATATAAAGAAAAATCGTGTTCCATCTATTTTATCAAAACTTCCTCAATGAGGGGCGAAAGTGCATGTTTTGAAGAATTGTTTTTGATAAAATTCTAGACCCCCCTCTAAATGCATGAGAGGGGTTTAAATACTACCCTATGAAATATAAAAATAAATATTACAAAAATAGATCAGGAGGTTTAAACCACCTACCTCATTTTAAGAAAAAATGAACTAAAATAAAACTAAACTGTATCTATGATAAATTCTGCATCTAATCCTTTAGATTGGAAATATCCATCATCTATTTTAAGAGTGTCGATTGGCCAACTTCAGCTTTTAACTGTACTACAAATATGGCATTGGAAAGAGTTGGCACCATCTTCTCGACAGAGGTTATGAGGCATCTCAAGGTCATGCATTGGCTGTGTGGATTTACCAGGTACCGCCAGTATGTGTACCAGTTTAACCTATTTATATGTTTAATTATATCTACTTTTTCCTCTGCTATTTGTTTCCACTTTGTTTGAAGTTGTTGTGCCTTTTGAAGGAAACCTGGGGTAGTCTCTGCTATCAAATTGGCCATGGATATATTTTCATTTATGCACTCAATGATACTATTCGTTGCTTCTGCTTCCTTTCCCATCGCCTGTTCTGCTTCTTTAAGCTGGAAATCCCATTTCACAAATATCATCTCTTTTTGCGATTCGTCAATTCTGGGCAATTCTGCTCTTTTCCCTTCTTCTGATTTCTGCCAATCCAAGAAGTTTGAAACCTTATTAAAAATTGAATCATAATGAAGTCGTAAATCTATGACTTGATTTGTAATCTTATCGCTTATTTCACAATGGGAAATCCATTGCGAGATCTTCTTGAAAAATAATTCTTCCTGTCGTAAGAGCTGAGAATTGAGAGCAAGTGTTTCTATAATAAACTCCCCAATTTTGCGGTCATCCTTATGCAGTTCTGTCATATTTTGTAACTATTCTTATTTATTGTCTAAACTTCTTTGATGATCCAATTGCATCTGATGGAAGACTTGCTAGAGTTTTGCTAGCTATATCTCTGCTTCTTGATCGATGCTAACTTGTTGCAGTTACTGTTCCAAAAACAAAATCATTTTCTCTTTATATTTTAGTAACTGAACCTCTATTTCTTGATCAATTTTTGCAGAAGCGCATGCTCCTGAGATTTGGGAGAGCCTAGTTAGATTTTTCGATGGGTCTGTAGTGGGATCTTTCGAAAGAATATCTATAGTTTCAACTTTTGGAGCGAGCATGGCCTGTAGATTTTTTTTCTTTCTTTGCCTTTTGATGACATCCTTATGTTGAGGGCTATAAAATACGTCTAGAGGAGGAATTTCCTCTATCCTTAGTACAATTTCTGATGACAGAGAAACAAGAATATGCTTTGTTTCCTGAGTATTGATAGTCCCTTCTACCTCCATTCCTGTGACTTTCTCTTTTGGGTTTGTCAATGGCTTTGTGCTCTGTTCTTCACTGTTGATTACCTTATTAAAACTCTCCCATTATCCCTCTAGATCCACTACAATTAGATTTTTTTGCTTTGTAAGAGGAGTGGAAGTTTTAGCTTGTTTCGGGGACAAAGCCTATTGGCCAGGCTTTTCTTTAAATTGAGCTGTATCTTTAATTGACGCTTCACTTCCACTGTGTTCACTCTTGAACCGATCACTAGATTTTCCAGCTAATTCTCTTTCAAAACTGGATTTATATTTCTATTTTGAACTTCCACTTATGCTAACACTGGGAGTAGGTTCCCTTGGAGGTTTTATTATCAATTGGTCCAACGGGACCTTTCATAACCTCTGTTTTTTGTAAATGTCAAACTTTTGGAGTTCTTCTTGTTCAAACCGAATTCGTGCCATATGTAGAACCTTTTTGAAAGTGTTCTTCTGCATAAATACATCGTCAAAGAGATCTTCCTCATCGGAAAACACTTTTATTTTAACAATTGTAGTAAAATTACTTACAACACCAAAGGGATCATATTTCCTCCCCGGGAACTTTGGTAGTTGCAAGCATAACAAATTATCAACTACTTTAAAGGCATGACCTAAGTCAAACAATGCGAAATCTCTGCATACTACAGGAAATTGGGGCCAAATGGCCTTCTTAGACTCTTTCAGTGTCTTACTCATTCCCCCCACAGTACAGGTCTGATAGGCTATTTCCCTCGCCATTAGTTTTTCGGGGACTTAAAAAGGTAGCACATGGGGTGAAGAAATGCTGCCAAACAACTTGATATACGTGAACGATTCTTACCCAAACCACCTTCCCACACAGAGAACGTCTACTTTAGCTTCTGGGGAAAACCTTGGGGTATCTTGATTATAGAGAATTTTATGAATAGGGAGCATAACTCCATGACAAATCTTAAAGAAATGTGGGATGAAATTGGATTCCCATAATACTTTGTGATAAACCTGAATGGGAAGTGGATTTTGTACCGTCTATTTCCATCCCATAATAGGGAAATCAAAAATAAAACAAACAGCGTCCATGACATAAGTGTTCAAAAAGGAAAGAGAGTAAATCCTTAAAGTGGAGCTTATTTTATTTCTGTACGCCACAATTTCAGAGGGTAAATTATTCGATAAAATTTGGGCCCAATCCATTATGGTGGCATTGATAGCCGCATCAAATAAAGGTAACCATTCTGATGAAAACTTGTTGATGTTTGGTTTCCCAAACAGTCTACATAACATTGTAGCGGCAAAATAGTAAGGAAAAGAAAGAGAACCAGTGGCATACATATTGTTTTTATCCTTCTTCAACCTTTCTTCATTGTTTGACCAGTGCTTTGTGAATTCTATCAAGTCTTCATTCTCTTTGGCGAACTTTTCTACAAATTTCTTGTTGTAGCTAGCCCGGGGTTCTGGAAAATGGTACATACGTCTCAAATTATTTGCGGTAAACGACCCCATGACTTGCCGACTGACCATCTTGAACTCTCTATCAGATATGTCCACTTGATCTATAATCCATTTCACCATATCAGTGTAGGGGAGTATCTTTGGCATCGCAACAATGTGGTGTATAAAAAAGCATGCAAGCTCAGTTACAGATGCTTCAGAAGAGCTTCGTTCATCCGTTGTAGCTGTAACTTCCATAATTTTTAGGTTTTCCTCCTCTAACAACTGATACATAGCTTTCGAGGTAGATATCCCTGCGTCTCTACTACAAGTTATCTCTGTGAATAATGGGGTCATTTCTAACTTCTCAGACGTGGGAGCCTTGCCTTTCTTCACCATTTCTTCAGAGTTTACACTCTGGGTATTCTTCCTGAAAGTTGCAAGCAAAGAGAAAATATGATAGTAAATACAGGAAAAATGAATAGAAAGACAAAAATAAGGTGACGGGAAATTTTTTAATTCTAAATCATATCAAATGATATCAACTTGCGTCAGATGGTCCTTTTACCCTGATCCACATCTTTTTAATAAATGAACACTAGTGGACCGTTAAGCTAAACTTTAATGCTCATAACTTTTCATCGAACGCCGGAAATTTACTATCTTAGAATTGTGAGCCCCTTTGATCTGCGATAAAAGTGATTTTTCGATTTGCTTCACAATATCGCAAAACTTACTATCATTAAAAACCATCGTTACGTTGGGCTTCCACGATAGGATATTTGCGAGAGGCTATGAGGTTGTAAGCTTTTTGATCTTGCATTTTCGCGGATCTCACTTTTAAGGAGCGACTTCTATAAAGCATGCCCGCTGTGACCTTTTTGCGATGCAATAATATTGTTTTTTTTTTTTTAATGGGTTTATTAAAGCTTCCCTTAATGTTTGACACTTTCTGATATAAATTTTTTCTTAGGTCTAATGGTTATGTAGTGATTTTTCTATAAGGAAACTCATAATTTGTGATGTTTTATGCGCTTGGAGTATGGGAAGGTAAATTTACATGTTTTAGCAAGTTATACTATGATATTTTATTTTATTGTGAAAACAAAATTAACCTTAAATGCTAATGTTTGATTTTTGTGGGAAGGGTCCCCATTTATTATTGTTATTAATAATAGTAAAAAAGGGGGGGTTTTTGATGGTCACAACAATTTGTTCTGATCACCAGATGTTAAAACTCACGACAGAGCAACATGTGACAACTGTTTTATGAAACCATCGGGGTGATTGCCGAAGGAAAACCGTAACTGTCAATATCAAATATCACCGTTGCACTAATCACATGTGAGAGATCAAAACTTCTACCTAGTTTTCAAATTGCCCGATTAACATTTTATCCTAAATTTTTTTTTTGGGTTTTAAAAATAAATATAGAACTAAGGTCAAAGAATAATTATCTCTAGGTTTCAGGAATCATTAATAGAAGATAGGGATTCGAAACCTTATCACTCAAAAAGCTCAACCATCTTCCAAATTTGGATTTCAGAGGTTTGGAGGTAGCCAATAAAACCATGACAAATACATTCAAAGGAACAATGTGAGTTATTGTAGATCAGTTTCAACAGGTTGGAGATATTTTTATTTGCAGCATTGCTCAGCCGCCGGTCGTCGAAATTGAGCACAGAGAGAGTCATCGGAAAGGCGAGGAAGAGTAATTTCTGATTTTAGGGTTTAGAAGTGCCTCTGATCATAGTCATTCTGTTCCATTTCAATGTAAATATTCTTCAATATAAATCCTAGTAAAAACGGACGCCCACTTGAAAGTGGACTCGGAGATGTAGTCCACTAGGGACAAACTCCATCATCAAATTGTTTGCCTCTTCTTCTCTTTGATTATTTATATTATTTAATTCATTTATGCTGCTATTTTATGTCATTTTTCATTAAATCATACTTCAGTTAACAGTCAATCTAAAGTACAAACTAATCAAACTGCTTAAGCACTGTATTTGATCACATTCAGATCATTATTCTATATATACTTCTTCTTCCGGGTCTCCATTAAGGAGATAATATTTTACATCCATTTGATAAAATTTGAAATGTTGAAAACTTGAAAATGAAAGAATCATCCTGATGGCTTCAATTCTAGGTACTAGTGCAAATTTTTCTTCAAAGTCAATACCGTCTTGTTGAGCATAACCCTTGAAAACAAGTCTAGATTTTTTTTCTAATTACATCTCCATTTTCATTTAACTTAATTTTGAATATCCATTTTGTCCCAATATCATTTTTATTATGAGGCCTTGGAACAAATTCCCAAGTATTATTCTTTTCAATTTGATCACTTTTTCATACATGGCCTTGATCCAACATTCATCTTTACTAGCTTGATTTACGTTTTATGGTTCAATGGTGGATACTAATGATAGATAACTAGGAGTTCCCACAAGTTATCTTCCTTTTTTTACCCCATATTCCCTTTCTCCTAGAATTTGAGATTCCGGATGATTATTTTGAACATACCTAGATGGAGCCTTTTCTTTATTAGATGTGTCTTCTTCTGATGCTTCATTAGTTTATTCTTCTATATAATTGTGATTTGATGTGGGAAAATATTCATCATCATCATCATGCTCTCTTTTTCTGTCGCATTTTTTAGACTTGTGCATGCTTCATCAATCAAAAAATAAATACATTCAATAATTTGTAGAATTTGTATCCTTTAATTCTATATGACTAATGAAGAAGTATTCCTTCATCTGATCTAGCTTCAAACTTACAGATTTTTGTAGAAATTTTTTCCCAACCTCAGTTATCAGTTTCTCCTTATTACTCCCATGTAGTTAAATTCCCATTCCCATAACCATAAATTCAACAAGATAGAAATAATAAATATTTCTGAAAACACAAATTTTGGAAATTTTTAAGTGCTGGAAAATGCAGAAATAAAACTCAGAAAAAATTCATCCACACGCATATAAAATGAGATGTTGATTTTTGGTCAATATGACCTTGGAAAAACCCCATACAACTCTTGGGGAAAACCAATTCGAAAGCTCTTATTTATTTCTAGAAAATTATTTTAAAGAGAACTGAAATATACAGAAAAATTCTAGCAAACAATGAATAGACTCATCTCATTTTCCGTGCTTGCCTCCACCTTGGAAAATGTGCCAAATTAGCAAAACAGTCGAAACATAAACTTATGACAGCAGTGAATGGACTTGAAACTCATGTCCATACTTAGTTGTACAGCCATATAGATTGTACAAAAAAGTACAATAGTACCTCCTCCTCGAAAACCATGCCTATTGTCTCGAAAACCATGCCTAGCGATTTCAAAAATTGTGCCTTTACTTTGGTGTACCTTCTCCTCGATTTCTATGTTGTCCATCTCCTAGAAAACCATGCCTCAAGCTATTGTACAAAAATATGCCACGAAATCTGTGCTAATTAATGTTTTATGGATTTATGTCTCGAAATCCATGCAGTCTCTAGCTGTTGTATGGATTTGTTGAACTACTCCTCTCCTTCACTTTCTTAAGCCTAGAAATTTATACAGCTCTCTTCTCCTCCTTCTCTCAATCTGCTCATGAAAGACTCAATGATATTTTCTCTTATTTTCCTCCTTTAACCTAACCCTAATTCCAATGGCTGAGATAGCTTTAGATCTAGGGCTCATATTAAATGCACATTTAAATCTCACTTTTTATTTTTTAACTCACCCCACTTTAAAAAAGACCCTCTTAGTCATTTATTTCCAAAGTCATTTTTCACTTTCTAATTTCACATTGACTTTATTAAATTCACTTTAAAATTAGACTTAGTAACTTTATCACTTATAAAGTCACTTTCAAATTAGATTTGACTTTACCACTTATAAAGTCACTTTAGGAGAAAAAGTTAAATACATTTTGGACACTTTTCCCTAGGCCAAAGATCAAAGCCTTAGGGAACCACTTGTCCTCTGGTACCCAAATTTCAACAAGTTTTTCATAATTATTTTGTATGAAACATTTTCTTCCAAAAACTCTAGAATGTTTCATAGTGGGAGGCTTACCATACTAGAGTCCGTAAGGAGTTTTATAACTATTCACGCAAACATGAGCCTTTTTTAGAATATTTACTACAATATGTGCAACTTCATCGCAAAGGCTGCCAGGAGTTCCAGACTCATCAAGCATAGCATGAGACATTTTTTGAGCTGATCTATTCATTATTTCTGCCACGCCATTTTGTTGAGGAGTTCCTGGTACAGGATATTGTCTTTTTATGCTACATTTTTCCCATAAATCAAATAATTCATCTGATATTTATTCTCCTCCTCAATCATATCTGACACATTTGATTTTTAGATCTAATCCACTGTCAAATAATGCTTTGAAGACCTTAAATTTATCAAATGCGTCATCTCTGTGTTTCAATAAACTAATCCAGCTCATTCTAGAAAAGTCATCAATGAATAAGATATAGGATTATTCTCCAAAAAATGAATTTATATTTATAGGTCCACATAAATCAGTATGTATAAGTTCAAGAGGCTTACTTGTTGATGCTTCTTTGGCATTAAATTTAACTATGTTTTACTTACCGAATTGACATGACTTACATATGGTGCTTTCTAGTAGGGTGATGTTGGGTAGATCACGAACAACTTTGAGCCTACTTTATTTTCTTATTTAAGAAAAGATCAGATGTCCCAACCTTTTGTTCCATAACCATTTCTCCACATATTTTCCTAGATAACATTGTTCTTGGCCTTATTTCAATATATACATATTTCTTGGTGTTCTTGTTCCTTTTATTATGGTATTTCCTGTGTCAAGTTTACGTACCACAGATTATTTTGATCAGAAGGCTACTTAAATTCCTTGGTCACACATTTGACTAACACTCAATAATTTATGGTTTAATCCATAAATATTCATAAAATTACCATATTTAACCTTTTATTTTAGAAAAACATATCCTTTACCCTTAATGACAGCACAAGAGTCATTTCCAAAAGTGACATTCTTTTCCTTTTCTATCACATTGTGTGAGAAGAGTTTATCTTTATCATATGCCATGTTTTTTTAACATCTGCTATCAATGTACCATTGATTTTATTCTCCTTATGCAAATAAATCTATGCCACAACTTTTGAATTGTAAATCCTTCTTTTTCCATACCTTAGAATTTGTTGATATTTTTTCTTTTGGCTGAGGTTTTCTCATGCATTCAGATTCGTCATGTCCAAAGTTATTGTAAAACGAAAATACAATTCCATCTTTAAGAGGAGCGAAATTGCTATAAATATTCTTCTTCATTCCTATCTCATTTCTTTGTCTTCTTGCTTCTATAATCATGGTGGTTTTGTATTCAACACATTGAGAAACTTTTTGACAAAAATTATGCCATGAGAAACATTTACCATCTAAGAAGAAACGTCTATGATGATAGAACCTTCTAGTGTTGTTTACCTTTTGATTAATGCTTCTGTTATTGTTTATCCTTGAATTATAGAAAACATGGTTTACCTTTGAATTTCTTTGTTCTTTTGTTGAGTGTTGAAACTTTGCTGACTAGATTTTGTTTCATATAGATAGCTTTTGGTTGTGGCTGAGGATTTTTATTTCTATGAAGACTCACCAATGTACCCAAGATTTGTCTTAATAAGAGGAGAGGGTTGAACTTTGATAATATCTTCTAAGGTTTCAGATCCTTTATCAAATCTAATATTTAAAGTTTTCACTTTCTCAAATTCCTTTATTAGTCTTACATTTTCACATTCTAACTTCTCTTTATGCTTCTGCTTTTCTATGAATTGATTCTTTATAGTATCTATGGCTATTTTGTTTTCTTCCAAGAATATTTTGAGTTGAGTAATTTCTTCAAAGAAATAAATTTCCTCTAAAGAATCCATCAAATTATATTTAGACTCATTAGTGTCATTTTCAAATGCCATGAGTAATTTTAGATCTTTATCAAATTGTCCTTCTTCAATATTTGACAATCCATCACTATATTCATTAGTATAATAACTTTTCCTATTTTCAAATCGTCTCCTATTATATTTTTCTATATCCTTTCCCTTCTCATGATTATATTTATGAGGATATTTAGCAGCATAATGACCAACTCTTACACAAGCAAAAAAATTGAAGGGAAACTTATCTCTAATCCTTCAGGTGTCGAGTTCATGTTTATTTACAAAATTTACATCACCTTCTTCTGATACATACCCTAATTCCTTTTGTTCTTACTTCTCTTTTCCTTTTTCAGTAGCTTTAAATGCAACTTCTCTAACTTCTAACGAATGTCATTTTCTCATTTCAAAAGAAGTTAGGATCCCATGAAGTTGAACAACAGTAACTGTCTGCAGATCCTAATTCTCTTCAATAGCATACACTTTTGAATCGAATTTAGGAGTTATAGATCTTAATATTTTCTCTACTAAATTTTTGTCTTTTATTTCTTCACCTAGATTTCTCATACGATTTATGATCTCATATAGACGTAGATAGAAACTAGGAATACTTTCATAATTATGCATTATGAGATTTTCATATTGAATTATGAGAGTTTGGAGTTCAACACTATTTACCTTGGGATCGTGTTCATAACTTAGAATTATTTTCTACCATATTTCCTTTGTTATATTTAACTGCATGACTTTGACAAATTCTGAGTCGATCATACATCCCAATAATTCATTGACATATTTTTCATTGGTTTCATAAGTCTTCTTTCGTGTTGGATCTGTGGGAATTATGGTTGCATATTGGTAACCTCCTTCAACAATTGTCCAAACATATGCTCTAATAGACTAAAGATAGGATCTTTTTCTTGTCTTCCAAATGATTAAATTGTTTCCTTTTAAGAGTGGTGTTTTGATAGATGATGTTCCATCTTGATTTCTCATCTTCTTAGATCTTCCTTCAAGCAATGAAGCTTATTCAGAAGGACCTACTCTGATACTAATTATTGGGAAAAATACAGAGGGGGGGGGGGGTGAATTTGTATTAAAAACTCACAGTGGCTTTTACTTTTATTTATAGAATTCTATATGCAACTCTAATTAAGCCAACCAATGTATGTACGTGACTTTCATTCAAGAAACTAGCATATGGCCAATCAACTTATAATTAAAATAAATCTTCAAAGAGTTACTTAGACTGGTGAATTAATGATTCATCATACATTTAGTAAGTAGTAAACATGTGCACTAAGAATAGAATAAATCATCACACATAAGAAACACACATGAACACTAGGATTTAATCTAGAAACCAAATGTGGGAGAAAACCACCATTGTTGTCATCTATGTGTTCAATATTTTTTATATATAAAACTTCTTACAATATTGTACTGGCATAGAATCATACCACTACGAAGCCACCCACCTGTAGAAGGATGCAACCTTCACTCGTTATCCAACTGCTACTAGAAGGTAGCTCCAACCCCTTGATCTTGTTTACCAGCCACCACTGGAAAGGAGCTTAGACTGCTGCTCTCCTTTACCAGCCACTACTGGAAAGAAGCTACAACCCCCTGATATGAACACCAGGTCCTACTGGCACGAAGCTTCGACTTCCTCTCTGAAGGCTCCAAACCTCAAGACTAACACAGGCCACATTTCATAAATTTTCACACTCGATCCAATATATTTTAAACATCATAACTTGTAGGCCTCTTTTCATTAGATTTTCATACTGGACCCACTACACTCATTTAAGCCCAATACCATACATCAAACTGAAACATATAAATATACCAAATAATTCACTCAATCATAAATCAACCAACCAATCACTGATATTTAGTGATAAACAACTAGAAGCATAATAAATACTCAAATAAACCTGATCTCTATGAAGACATCATCGACAGACAACATAAATACAGCAAAAACAATCAGACATTTTCTTCAACATTCTTCAGCAAAACCCTGCCTTCCATATGTGCCTTCTAGAAGTCATATATGTGTATGTACACACTTCTCCCGTAACATAATCACGTATAGATCTTAATATGTTACAGAATATATATGCGCCTCGACAAAATTGAAACCACATGTATACACACCTTCGTTGAGTCAAACCCGCGTACAGATCTGTAAATAATTCAGGACTATGCAACACTTCAGAACTACAATCTTACCCAAATCATACCCTTCACTAAAACAAACATGCACCAGACCACATATCTAAACAACTCATAAATAGATCATGCAAATACATAGTCATTTCAGGTTTAAATATATTGATGCATCATTCTATATATGAGTGCATCATTATATCATATCTTTCCATTGACTATAGCCCATTCTATATAGAAATACTTCAGATTGAAGTATTCATTCCCACCTAGCATTATGATCTTCATGTCCTTATATAGTTTGAGGCTTAGCCAATACCATGAGCCAAAGCCACACAAGAGTCAATGGTATTCTTGGACGGCATCAAATAATCATTATTGTACTCACTATTGTGGGATAATACCATGGTAAGACCCATGGTATTGTAAAATTAGTGTGCTAGCACATACCCGACTTTGCTTCTTCGTACTCGTGTGTATACGCGACTTGGTATTGACTAACTCACGTATAGTTCTAGAATTATATGTCTTTATTAATGTTTTGATTCTGATCCGCAAAACCTCTATCCCAACATTATGTCATTATGTTCTACCACTTTCCCACCTATGAGCTTATCAAGAAACCATATACTTGGTCTTTTACAATAGGAAAAAACATGCATCATAATGCCAACAAGAATGATTCAAAATTTGTGGTTCTTTGAGGAAAATATAGTTTTTTATAGATATCCATGAGCCATTATAGAGAAAATGGATGTAAGGTTTCATGGTTTTATACTTGGATAATGTTTTGCATTGACTCAGTAGTAATGGTGAACAACACTTCTTGATTTTGAGAAATTACTGCTCTTTGACTCGGGATATACCTAAATGGACACGACATAAAAAATTAATGAAAGTAAATGATTTGTGAAAAGATAAACTTGGGGAGACATGAATGCCAAAGGTTTAATTCATGAGTTGAGTCTAAGAGCTTATTTTTTAACCAATTATGGAGCTCAAATAAATCAAACTCCCAATTGGTTTCTGCAACTTTAAAATGTTGGTCCACCAAATTTTCATCATCCAGATGACAAGAAATAAGTGGTTCATTAAAAAAACCACAAGAACTACGTGGTTCATTATCTAAATACAAGCACGTGGTGATTGAATCTAATCACTGAACAACATATTTGAAACATAGGCTCGCACAAGGACTTTAATGGTCCTAAACATAATCAAAGTATTTAATGCCAAAATTCTCAAGGTATGGGGTCAAGGCTAGAGAGTACTAGTATCTAAGTTAGCTATAACGCTACTAGGACATCCAAGTCACGCTTCATAGCTCCACATTGTCTCAAACCATTCTTGAGGTATTCTATCCCTCTAAAGATATAAATTCCACTGGGATTTTCAATAGTGAAATACTGAGAAACTGAGTTTCAATTGAATAATCAAACCTCACTTCACTTGTATTGTGCGTATAAGTAAAATTTCGCATGCATCTCCTAGTACATCTAAGAGAGAACCACCATAGTTCTTCAATGCCTTTTCTTGGAGTTTTTTTTTTTTAATTATTAAATTTAAATAATGTATATAATATCAAATTTACTATATATATATCTATATATATATATATATATATATATATATATATATATATATATATATATATATATATATATATATATTAGCTAATAGCTTAATGAATATATAAAAATATCAAGTTTTTATTTTAATAAAATATGTTTTGTATAATTTTATAATTATGCTGACAGGTGTGTCTTTCTTGGAATCAAACTTCTAAAATTTTAATCTAATTATCAATATTTATTAAATGCTAGGGATTTATCTTCCATATTAAATATTGATATTTATCTCAAAGATAGTAATTTTTTTTCCGTTTTAATTAATTTGATTAATTTATTAAAAAACAATGTCATATAAACATGAGTTATGGTTTTTTGGGCATATAATATTAGTAATCCATGGTATTCGCCCATGGTATTGTAAACAAGCCTACTTAAAGAATAAATGAGGGTGAAACTTCATGGTTAAGAATCTTGCTAGATGCTATATTAAATATGTATATTTTTTTTACTCATATATTAATTGGTTTTTGTATCAAGAGGTGCTCAATAGCCTAGTATAAGGGAGATGTTGAGGCATAATGTAAGCATGTCAACGTTTTTTAAATGTCAAGAAAATTAAATATCAGCTTCATATGTTTTAATTAATATTTAAACTAAATCATATATAAATGTAAACTGTTAAATGTAATGTAATGAAAAATATAAAATTCAAAATGTAAAATGCAAAATGTAAGATTTAAAATGTAACACAATGTTAAATGAAAAATATTAGATAAAATGTAAGACCAAATCTACCAATTTGATTGGAAGAAATTGGTTTGTCTATAATGTGAATTTAACGTACTATCGTTTCTTTGATAGTTTATTTCTTTGTATATTATTATTGGTATAATAATCAATAATATTAACTATTATTATTAGAATATAGTATAATAATAATCATAGTCATTATAATTTTTATTATATTAGACCTTACATATGGTATTGATTATATGGACTGACAATTATCGATCATATGGATGGAGGGCGGAGAGAGAGGGAAAAATAGAGAGAGATAAAGTGTTGCAAATAGTGTCATTGATGACAACAATTTTCATTAATTCTAGAGGGGATGTTCGAGACAAAATATGTATCATTCAAAGAGATAAATTTGATAGCTATATATCTTGCATACCTTAATTAGGTGAAGCCAAAGAAAGATTTAATTTTTTTGAGTTTTTTATAGGGCTATCGTACCATAATGATCCTACAAATAGCATGGTTGTTTAGGCCTCATCGAGACCATTCAAATAGTATCGCCTACTCTGAAAAAATTCTCCTGGATGAGAAGTTATGAGCATTTCAAATTCAAAATTAGTTTAGGGCCCACAACTATAATTAAAAACCTCTAAATATTAATACATTAAATAGTGTGCAACTCTTAAGTAGATCCATGGTACCATGGCTAAGTAAATGGAAAACTTTGGTAGTACTTTCATGAATTTTTATAGCCTCAAAGAGTGTGAACCCTTCTTAAATCGAACGATAGATATAGGTCAACATGTGCAATAGATAAGATAAGAATGTTAGTCAATCTAGGGATAATGCATGGAAGTTCTTGATTAGATGATGACGTTCCCCCCTTGTATAGTCACTTTACATGTGGTAGTGTTTTATTGGTTGATGAAATATCCCCATTTGAACATTCATCCATGATGTGGCATCACTTGATTAGATGATGATTTGGAACCTTCTACACAATCACCCATAATTTGGTACTTCTTGATTAGTTGAGGAAATGGACTCATTTGCACATACACCCACTATGTGGTAGTTCTTGATTAGATGATTACATGGACTCCCTACACAATCAACAGATGACATCAAAATTGTGGCATGGAAGTACTAGGGATTGTCACATGGAAAATATATTTTTTGTGTTTTGATTGGTAAAAATCTCAAAATATGGTGACATGTGGCACCTCTCACATGCTTCCATGTGGCATGATGATGTCATGCTGACGTCATCATGTGAATTACCATATTCCCTAAGGCCATGGTCACCTGGAAAGGTCATATGGAGTTTAACATGAATTATAAGCAAGGTTATATGGTCACAATTTCATTGTCTAAGGGTTAAGCCCTGGGATTCATGGGAAATGAATTTTAACAAAAATCCATATGTTAGTGTGGTCAGCCCCTAGGTTGGCCCTCGAATCCTTAGGAAAACCCCACACATAAATATTACAGTGACATGACCCTATAAAAACCATTAATCCACCAGAACAAAAACATGAAACTTATATGTGATGAGCTTCTTGTGGTAGCACAATTGGTATGTTGCATGTTAAACGTCTTGGGAAGGAATTCTATGTATAAGAGTGTGGCATCTCCATAGCGAGTTAAAATGTTTCTTTGTATGATAAGTTTGATGCGGTAACATGGTTGGTGTATTATGAGTTTAATCTCTTGAGAAAGAATTTTATTCATAAGTGTGTGTCATTCTTATGGATATTTAACATACTTTTTTGTGGTGAGTTTGATGTGATAAAATGATTGGTCTATTTCAAGTTTGAGCTCTTGGATGAGCATTATGTCTATAAAAGTGTGTCATTTATTTTAGAGAGATACCAAAGTTTTTGGTGGCTCGACATGGGGTCTGGTTATGTGATAGTGCATCGACCTCTCATCACAATACAATGGTCAAGTTATTTGGTCAAGAGATAACATTATTTCTGTTGGTTCAGCTCGATTACTAGTTATGTGACAATGTGTCACTCTGTGATCAAAACGAAATGGTCAAATTCGTTTGTTATTTTATATGGTTTATATAGTACACATTGTGGGTTCAAGTCCGGGTAGACTCATTTGAATTTTTTTTGTAGAATATTTCTTGGGATTCTTAATCTATCCATTTTGTCACAAAATTAAACTTTTTTCGTGGTTTAAATAGCCCTTTTGTATAATGTCTCTTAAATAAGTTTCTTTTTAGAATATTTATTTTTCATTTTATATAGTTTCAAATGGTTTGTGGAGGTTTTTCGGGTAATATTAAGTCCAAATTTAATTTTGAAAGAACCATGACAATTAATGTTCAATGGTGGACAATCCTAGAGCCATGAAGAGTCTAGATGATATATTGTTTATGATGATAATGTTTGTTATATGTTTTGGGAACTTATAAGTAGATTGTAGTTGGTGTTGAGGATATGACAGAAACACATTCCTGGATGAGTTTCATCTAACCATATTGATGAGTGGGTTGGAAAATTTTTTGAACAAGAAAAGACAATTTGTCGACATCAATATGAAAAGAAATTTTTATTTATTTTAAATACATATTGATTGCAGATAAGGTGGATCCATCTCGAGATATTTTTAAAAGTGACCGATAAGAAATTAAAGAAGGAAGCAGGCGCATGCACTAATTTTGATTCCTAAATGAAGTTGGAACCTAAATTAGGTTTAAGATTTCATAACACTAAGGTTGGTCCCTCAATTAGGTTGGATCATTACAAAATTTGAAGCTTTCTCATCACTGAGGTTGGTGTCTCAATTAGGTTGTAGCTTACAATGATTCGTAGATTACACGTTCTTTAGGTTTGTGCCTAAACCAGGGTGAAACATACTACAAGTAGTATATTGCATTTCTTGTTGGTGGGTTCCTCTAGTAGGCCTGTGACTACAAATCTACGTAATAAATTAAAGAAGAAGAAGAAGAAGAATAAATTTTGGTTTTCCCTTGTATTGGTTTCCACATAAAAGGTTGTGCAACCTTGAATTAATGTGATGGATTTTTTATGTGTTGATTAAAATGTTAATGGATTCTTCAGGAATTGTTTTATTCATTGATATGATGAAAATATGTTATGACACATTTATACATGAACTTTTATCCATAAAATTTGCGAAATATTAAAATTGTTGTCATAATGATTCAAACACCTCCCCCCCTCCTCTCCTCTAAATGTGATATTTTATGCAACACACACACACACACACACATACAAGGGAGAGAGTGGGGGAGGGAGAAGGATATAGGGTGGGAGATAGTGATAAAGTTGAAGGGAAGAGAGAGAGAGAGATATATAGAGAGTGATGGAAGGGAGAGAGACATGGAGGTGGGAGAGAGAGATAGAGGAAGAAAAAGAGGAGGCAAGAGAGAGAAGGAGATAGGGAGTGAGAGAAAGATGGAGATAAAGGGGTAAATAGAGGAAGATAAGAATAAATATAGAGATATGGAGGTGGAGAGAAAGAGGGAGTGATAAGGGAGAGGTGGAGAGAGGAGAGGAGGGAAGAGAAAAAGGAGAGGAGATGGAGAGAAAGAGAAGGGGAAGAAAATGAGAGAGGGAGACATTTATACGAAGGGGGGATATAAGGTTAGAGAGTGATGGGGGGGATATTTTGATGGAGGTGGGAGACAAAGGGAGAGAGAGGAAGGAAGAGAGAGAGAATAATTGAGAGATAGAAGGAGAGAGAGATGTAATTAAAAGGGGAGAGTCATGAAGGGAAGAATAACTAAATAGAGAGAAAGCTAGAGAGAGAGGGAGTTACAAGGGACATATGGTGGAAGAATAATGAAGAGAGTATAGCGTGAGAGAAGTGAGAGATAAGGAGAGAGAGAGGGAGAGAATGGTAAGAGAGGGAGAGGGGAAGGAAGAATGAGGAAGGGAGATATATAGATATGGAGAGAGAGTGTGTATGATAATTGGGAGGTGAAATAGAGAGACAAATAATTAGAGACGTAGGGTGATATGGATATAGATGGATGGGAGAGAGGGGGAAGAAGATAGGGACAATGAGAGGTATATATGTAGAGATATACATATATGCAGAGATAGAGTGTGCATTTATGTTTGGGGGCTAAGTGTTACACATCATTTTGACACCATGGAAAATAATAGTGAATTTGGATCTTTTGATATTCACCAAAGTTTTCCAAAGAATTCCCCTAGAAGGCTAGAACCTAAAAAATACTAAAGAAAATGAAAATTATAAGTACAAGCTCCAAAAACCTATTTTTTGAGTACCTGCACAGTTCCCTAGAAAGCTTCTACTCATATGTAGATTTGACTATTATATATAGCGCAAAAGTGTGCTTTGTCTTCCACTATAAACTGCATACATGACTCAATCAAAGTAAAAATGCAAAATTAAATATAAAAGTTTTGTTGGGTGAATATTTCCAAACTAAAAGCTTTGATTTTATGCTTGCTTAGGCATGTCCCTTTGTTCATGGAGCTAATTCCATTTCTTTTTGGAACCCTAATCCCAACTTTTGAGGATCTTGTCCCTTAGGAAGAGGACCTCTAACCTCCTAATCTTGGCCTATAAATTAAGCGCAAACCTAAGGGTTACAGAGGATTGTTTAATATAAACTTATGATGTTGAAATAGGGATATAAGGCTTGTCATATAAGGAGAAAATTTGATATCATTGGCAGGAGACATACTTCATCATGGCTAAGGTTGTGTTACTCCTTCATTCTTGAGATTAATAAAAAATATTTTTTCTTCCCACTTTATTTTTCAATGGTATTTATGTATTGTGTATTTTATTCCATTATTCCATTGATAATTATATTAGGTACTCATCCCCATGATCACTAGTATGGGTTTTATTGAGTCAATTATCTGTCATATTCCTTTGATATTTTGTTGTTACTATGTTTGTAGGTCTGAATTTTGAGCATTGAGGAGCTACATCAAATCATAGGGAGGATATTCGTTGAGAATGTTTTTTGAAAGGTATGGATGTAATCGTTTACCATTCTTGTTTATGTTTCAATAGGAGTGAACTCTGGTAAAGACCTACTAGTTTGCATGCTTGTTACTAGAGTGAGTCATCTAATATAGGGAGATTAATTTTGTCACCATAAGACATTAATAGACCATAAAAATAAGTCATATAGAAAAATAAGGATATGTGGTGGGAGATATAGATATAGATGGTAGGGGGAGAGAGGGGGAGGAAAAGGTATAAAGACAGAGAGTGATTTGGGGAAGAGAGGGAGGGGGAGAGAGAAAGAGAGATGGAAGGAGATAGAGATAGAGATAGAGTTGGGAGAGAGAGGGAAGATGAAATATACACAAATAAAATATAGATATTATATAATATTGGAACATTAACCATAGGGGAGGAGGGATTAAGGCTTTTAGAAAAGGTAAAAGAAGTTGGATATAGAAATCCATGAATATTTTGTCTTTTCAATTAAATAGATGTATTGGTTTCAATGTAAGCACAAAAAAATTATTGACGACATGCATTGATTTATGTGTTATAGTAATTTAGACATAAATAAAATACGTCAATCTTCCTCTTAACTAATACATTCATTTTATTCTTGAAACTATAAAGTATATGTAATTGACGACTTCATTCTTATTTATGTTTTCCATCATTCAACATTTTTAGTCACTTTTCATTCAAATAAGTTAATAGAAAATTAATATCATTGACACTTACCTTGGGTTTAACACACCATAACTCATGATGATTGAATTTGGGGAGAGATACTGTTAATATTGGAGGGAAAGAGAGACAAGGCATGGAATTTACTACAATAGCTCCAACTAAATATTTGAATGGCTTGCTATTTTGACTGCCCTTTTTATATAATCAATATGAAAAGATGGAAAAACTAATAGGTGTGAACAATAATACTAGAAGGAAATAGTTTGGCATTCATTACGATGAAAAAAATTGGTATTTGACTACATTTTTATTATTCACACTTCCATCATTCAACACTATTACATTGTCCCTTTTCATTAAAAAGTAATTTTTCATCATTCAAGTTATTAACAGTTCCTGTCACCTCAACAAACTGAGGTAACTAAAATTAAAAATTAAAAAAAATGAGAAAATTATTCTTAGACATATTTATCACATTTAAAATGATCATAATAATTATATGTTCAACTAATTTTGTGTGACCATTCATGAGTGAAACCAACCTAGATCCATATTAACCATAAATCTTTCAAGTGTTGAGAGGGATCAAATCTCTCAAGATGAAAACCTTTCCCCAAGTTTTACACTCAAGAAAGAGGTTTGGTAGTGCAAATTGAATGATTGATGGTTTTAGGATGGAAATAAAATGGGGTTAAGATGCAATGATGGTTTTAGGCTGGAAATATTATGGTTAATATTTATGGTTAAGATGGATCTAGTCTAGAAAATCAAAACAATATTCTATCAAGATGGATTCAAGGTTCCATTTTGTACCATTTCCATCGTTGATTTTGTTCATGTGATTATACTACATGTGTATGCATTATTTTAAACCTATTTTCTGAGTGTAAACTGTGAGAAATGGTCTACACCTTGAGAGGTTTGATCCCTCTTAGAGCTTCATAGGTCCAAGGTTAATATGGATCTAAGTTGATTATAATTAATACTTATAGAAATATTTAAAATAAAATTATAATTTAGTTAATATTTATGATTCTTTTTTAATCTTAGCAATGTGAGATGTATAATGAGGTAATTGTTTTGATATTTTTCGATGTTTACGAACCATTCATCTCTATGATACACCACTTTTATGTTAAATTGAAAATTACACAATGTTACTTTTTCTCTTACCTACATATTTTCAACTGGACTTTGCTTTTCCAATAATAATTTCTTAGAGGTTTGAATTTTTTTTTCTTTAGAGTCGACATTTTATTTAAAGTTATAAAATATCGGTTTTATATATTACATAATTTTGTTTTCAATTATGTTGGAAATATGAATTTTCCTTGAGACAATCTGATAGTATGAGGATTGTGGGAAGCTGGCCCCATTAGAATGGTTTTCTCCCAAATATGCCACCCTCAACTCTTTGAAAACTAACTAATTTACATATATATTTTAAAATCTAGAATTTACTAGGCTTAAACTTGTTTGAATGTTAATAATAATTGAAGTATCCATATTTCATATTTTATTCTTTTTATTAACAAAACTAATATTTAAATAGTATGATTCTATATTATAATAATTTAAATTAAATATTATAGATATATATTTTACAATTTTTTTTTTATTTTATTGTAACCAAAGGAATTGGCAACCGAGTAAGTTTCATACTCGCATGATACAGTGTCAATTCTAGTTGCTACCACTATAAACTTTGGGGTGATGGTCTATCCTCCTCTCCAAACCAAGCTACCTCTGTTGGATTCAAAACATCGATATTTGAGTTTACAAATACTTCATATCATGGTGATCACCAACTAAGATATACTTCAAGAACTATTAATTTATTAAATTGATGATAAATATTAATAGTTAATAAAATATATTGAAAATAAAATTAAAATAAATTAATCCAATTTTACTTAATAATAGTGACCAAGAAAATATCTATTAAAAACCATTTGTTCAATAATCACATATTATTTAATTACTATTGAAATAAATGAAAAAATAATATTGCAATGATTAATATAAAAAATATTAAGGAAGCCATATAAATTAAATTACTAGTAAATGTAGATAGTTGTCACTTATTCTGCAAGAGGTGCTCTTCAACCTAACATGGAAGATATATTATCATTTCTTTTCCTAGCATATCCTATTATGTAATGTAAAGATTTCTACTTAGTTAAATTACATAAAAAATAAAAAATAAATTTTATATATATATATATATATATATATATATATATATATACTATTAATTATTAATAATTAAACCAACCTAGATCAACCTTAAATTTGGATCTATGAAGTGTCGAGAGGGATCAAATCTCTTGTGTTGTAGACCTCTTTTAGAGTGAAAATAGATTTGCTATCTCTTGGCGCTTAGTAGATCTAGAGTTAAGATAGATCTAGGTTAGTGGTAACATCAAGAAAAACATGTAATTATATTTTTACTAGTGCATTCTTATCGTATAATTAGGATTTATTATAATACCATGTGAAAATACCATGACATATCAATAATATATGTATAAAACATCGTAACTCATTTTATATGCCACTTGTTCATATGAAATTTTTTAATGAGTAAATTTATTTAAAAGGGTTGGAAGGAGAGAACTACCTTTTCGACAAATCTCAACCTTAGATTTGTGACTACTATTAAAAATAGTGCATCCATATAATTTAAATGGTTATAAAATACCAATAGACATCAATCCATCATAGGAATCAAAACACTTACTTCATCGTACATCTCAAGCTGCTAAAATAATAACAAAAGCATAAAAATTGTATAAACCATCCTATGACCATCTTAAATATGGATCTACCAAGCCCCAATATGGAGAAAATATCTTGATAAACAAACCTATTTTAGAGTGAAATATATATATAATCCATCTCGGCCATTAGTAGATCTATAGTTAAGATGAATCTAGGATGGTATTATATAAGTTTCACATTTCTATATAAAAAAAGAATTCTGATTTTTAATTTAATTAAAAACTTGGTTTTATCTTTAGGGAGATGATAAATTTGTTTCATTTTCAGGTTCAGGCTGAAACATGCTCTTTAAAAATAAAAATAAAAATTACTCTAAATAAATAAAACAATGTTGAATATAATGAAAAATAAGTGAATATACATATTTGGTTAGATTTAATTAAAACCATTATAAAAAAATTAATAATATCACTCTCATTCTGGAGGTCCAAAAAACCAAAATCCAACTAGAATCTTTTTTGTAACCCTAGTCCTCAACGCATATTATAGACAACTCAGAAAAATGCAAAGGCGTACCCCTCGAAACCGGAGAGTATTGACTACAGGGACCTAGACATTATGGGGCTTGAAGGTGCATGCAAGAGGAAAGAAATTCTCTCAACCTCCCATCAGCAGATCTAGAAATCAGAGGAAGTCCTAATGAGAGCATAACAGCTAGCCTCCCTTTTCATTCAAGGTGGCACTCTCCTAAACACCAAACTCATTCTAAAAGAATCCTGAAAACATGGAAGAAGAATAGATCTACAACGACTATACATCATGGGAAGAGAATTACTATAATCAAGGTGCTATCAAAATTTAACTGGGTTCTACTTAGTCGTTCGTAATGCCTCTTAATGAAGCTCATCTCATGGAATATCATAGGGATAAACAACCCCTCCAAGCATAGGTTAATCAAGAAAATAATCACTAAGGAAAACCCCATGATCTTCTTTATTCAAGAAACCAAATTATGTTCTATCTCAACTCTGAATACCATCTTCAATAGATAAAGACTGCAACAACTTATCCATCGATGCATGTGGAGCTTTGGGAGGCTTAGAAATTATTTGGAACCCCCAATTGATCACCATAGAGAAGAATCAGGAAAATCACCATTTCATTCAAGCCTCCTTTCACCCCATTGGAACCAACATTCATGGACATCTCATCAATGTCTACTTCCCATAGTCAGTGCAACAAAAAAAAGATCTTTTAAACAACATAGTGGAGCTCAACAACTAGCGAACTCACCCTCTTTGAATGATTGGAGGAGACTTCAACATGATCACAACCCTTCAGGAAAAAAAAAGAGGAAGGATACATCTTAACATGGACATCACCAAATTCAAGGAATTCATCCAAGGTAACCATCTAATATATCTACAAACATCCAATGGAATTTTCACTTGGAATAACTGGAGGGGAGGATCCCATAAAATTTCTTCAATATTGGATCACTTCCTCATCATGGAAGATTTCATCCACTTGGGAGGGGAGATAGCAGCCACCATCACTCCGACCTCTAGTTTGGATTAGTGGCCGATCGAGCAACAATTGAAAAGAGCTGGTATGGCCACACCCAAACCATTTCACTTTGAAAAATTTTGGCTCAAATAACCGGGACTCGTCTTGGATTGGTGCACTACCCTCAATCCAACTTTGGGCCCAAAAATGTATCAGTTCAGTAGAAGTTGAATATGCTCAAAGGGAAACGAAAATTGTGGAATCAGAATACCTTTGACAATATCTTCCATAACAAAAGAGAGCTGGAAAATCAAATGCAGTATATCCAACAAAAATTCATCTCAGAAGGTAGATTGGTAGACTCAAAAGTCATGGAAAAGATGTTAACAACCCAACTTGAAGAAATAAGAAGTTAAGAAGAAATCTTAAGGAAATAGAAATTACGAATTTGTTGGCTCAAGGAAGGAGAACGAAACACAAAAAAAACTCATTGCTCCACAATCCAGCATAGGATGCAAAATAGAATCACAGTCTTTAAACATCAAAATGGGGAGTGCATGGAAAACCATGAGAAAATCAGAGACGAATTTTTCAATTACAAAGACATCCTCAAAGAACCCAACACCTAGCAAGAGGAGGCTATTGAGAAAATCACACAGCATATTCAAAAACTAGTCAATGAGGATAATAATAGGATGTTTCTCAAAGCCACAACCTTGATGGAGGTCGAACAAGCTGTTTTCCAACTAAAAGAATAGAAAGCCCGAGGTCTGGACAAATTTAGCACCAACTTCTTCCACTTTTTCTGGGATACAATCAAAGAGTATGTTGGGGGCATAGTGGAGGAATTACACAACACTCAATGGATTATTCCTACTCTTAATCAAAATTTCCTCACTCTCATCCCAAAGGAAGATAACGTGGCCTCCCCAAGTAAGTATAGGCCAATAGCACTTTGCAATGTTATTTACAAAATAATTTCAAAAATTATAACTAATAGATTGAAGTAGATTAGCTTCTTCCCATGCTCATCTCTCCGAAGAAAATGGGTTATGTTGAAGGCAAGTAGATCCTTGATGGAATTATTCTAACCCATGAATTCATGCACTCCTTAAAAACCTCAAAAAATCCTGGCATGATTCTCAAAATTGACCTCTCCAAGGCCTTTGACAAACTCAACTAAAACTACATTAAACATGTACTTCTAGCCTTTGGTTTCTACCATACTTGGGTCTACTGGATCATGAGCCTGATATCCTCTCCTTTCTTATCTCCTAGTCAATGGCATCCCCTCGGCAACATTCAAACCCTCTAAGGGTGTAAGGCAAGGAGATCCTTTCTCACCTTTTCTCTTTGTACTTATGGTCGAGGGTCTGGGCTGCCTAATCAAGAACTAAAACTTCTCTCATGACCTTCAAGGTATCCCCTTACATAATCAACATCCCATTTCTCATCAACAATTTGTGGATGACAACATGATCATGGGTCACCCCTCTGTGCAAGAAGATCGCACCCTTAGAACCCTTCTTGATAGTTTTTCTAAAGCCTCCAGAACCACTGTTAACCCTGAGAAATAACAAATCTTATTTTTCAATACACCCACTATAACTCAATGCAATATCGCTTGAATCCTTGGCTTCACCATAGCCTCTCCTCCATCTAAGTATTTTGGGGCTCCCATCACAGACTCAATTATTAAACACTCATCCTGGAGAGAGCTATTGGACAAAATGGAGACTAAACTGTCTACCTAGACACACTAATCTCTCAACATTTTTGGACGTCTGGTTCTAATTAAATATGGTCTTCAATCTCTGCTCATATACCTCTTTTCCATTCTAGCTGCACAAAAATGGGTCCTCAAAGCCATTCACAATATTCAAAGAAATTTTCTTTGGCGTGGATCCAAATACAAGCACAAATAGTGCTAGTCAAATTGAAAGAGGTATGTATGATGAAAACTCAGGGATGACTTGGTCTAAGGGATCCAGAGCACAACAACATCATCATGGGTGCTATTATTTGGTGGAAATGGGTCACCTACCCACAAAAACCATGGGCAACCTTATGCACAGCCAAATATGCAGGAAATTGGCCCAAGGAGGAACTAATCAGATTCAATATTTCTTTTGGAGGATCCCAAATCTAGAATGCAACTAGTGAACAAAAATATCTGATCTAGACCCGTAGCTTTTAGGAACTGCACGATGAGGCTCAAGGTCAATTCTAGGAGAACTCATGGAAACAAATGATAAGTCTCTCCATGATCTTCCTGTGCCCCATCTAGAGCACAGTTTTACAAGTAAGAGAAAAAAACTACGTCCGGGACATTTGGACTAATGATGTTTCTCAAGGTTTCAAGAATTGGCTCCCCACAGATAGATGGAAAGCAGACCAGAACAATGAAGAACACAAAGATATTTGGGAGGAATTAACAAAAATGAGAATCATAAATCAGCAAGGACCAGAACTAATCCATTGGGGCCATACTCCAAGTGGAAATTACTCAACCAAAGAAGCCTACCATATTATTCAACTTTCGAACCCTGGCCCCACAAATCAAATATGGAAAAATATATGGATAGCTAAGCTATGGCCCAAAGTTGCTAATTTTTTATGGTTGTTAAGTAAAAGAAGCATCTTGACATGGGAGAACCTCATGAAGATAGGCTTTGTAGGTCCTTCAAGGTGTCCTCTATGCCATAATGACATCGAAACTATCGATCACCTGCTAGACCTTTGTCCCATATCCAACACTTTCTGGGACAAGATCGATATCCTCTACAGAAGATCCAACAGAGATCGGGGCAACATCACCAGCACCATCAACAGGTGTCAGGATAACCCCTACTCTATAAATATCCTAAATAATCATATTTTGGTTTCAGAAACTGTTGGAGGATCTGTTTCTCTTACCCACTATGTTGATAATGTTTCTTTAAAAGTTGGGGGGGAAATTGTTAAAATATCAGCAGTTCAGTATAATGATACTTTTTTCTCTTCTACATATTTTCTAAACTTCTTGATTTCATCCTTAGAAAATAAGTTCAAACCAACAATTTGTATAGATGGTCCAGAAATTCTGATAGTAATTTCGACTTCTTTGAGAAATGATTTTCTTTTAAATGCCATAGTAATAGGGAGCTTATATACTTCAGTCGCAGAGAGAGAGGGTGGATTCCACTCAGAAGGATTTTCAATTTCTTCATGTTCAATTTCTTCAGATCTTGATGTAACTTCATTTATGATACGACGATCTATACTAGAAAATGATCTGCGAAGTAAATTTGCCATAGGAACAGAAACAGGGCTCTGATACCAAAACTTTAAGGGTCTAGCACAGAGATAGACTGTAGGGGCTTTTACTGATTTTATTCTTATAGAATAAGAACAATTCAGAGGCTACCTGGCCCGATTACAGACTCTGTCTACTAGAATTTATTTCAATCATTTAAATCTTAAGATGGAGGACTCTGTAACTTACTTGAAGGTCTAAGAACCTTAATCCGCTAGCTCAACACCATCGAGATATGCGACGCCACTCCTCAGGTCTTATTCGCCTTACAATCTCCTTACTTGTGTCTTCTTGCTAAACTGTCCTCAGACAGGCGGCCCAGAAGGCTTCGATATTACTTCAGTAAAATGTTACACACCTTGTTATGCTGCAGAGTTTGAGCCAACTAGCTTCTGTACTCTTACAGGATATTACAATACTCAGAAAATCTCTAAAAACTTACACACACACACACTCTCACTCAATGGACGATGATCTAAATGCATGATCATCTATCCTTTATATACAAAAACTAAGGAGACTATTGAGGGTCCTGTCAGGCATTACTGGCCCAGACGGTGTCTACTCAATATTCTCAGGTACAATAATGCAACCGAAAGTAGAATTACCAGGGCCCCTTGGGGCTACGGTCGGAGTCATAGTCTTCATTAGTACTGTCCGATTCCTCTTGCTTTTTATAAAGCCATTCTAAGTACTTTGATTCCCACTCGGATTCATGATGAAGCTGGGCATCTTGATAAATATCAATGTGCACGGGTTCCTTTTCTCGTACTGGATATTCTGTAGCCATTTTGCTTTGTCGACTACTTTTTTCTTCTGTAGCAATACCTTTTCCTTTATCAACTGTAGAAGATTCTCCTTTACGTCTCATCGGTAGCTGACTGCTATCTTTTGTGACAAAAGTACTGCTCTGAGGGAATAAGTATATGTCTGCTGATCGGGTCCATTTACAGACATAGGCCATCAGATCGACTTCAATATCAAGGAACGAATCTTTTTTAGCTTTTCTGAAATTTACATGTGATTGTACTGCTAACTCGACCCCATCCAAAAGATCTAACTTAAAAATCTGGAACATAGAAACTGATTGTTCTATACAACACTGAACCCAATATTTACAAAGGTGATTCAAACCATAATGTTCTTGCCATCCAAGCTCGAAACTTACTGCGGATGCAACATGATTGGATAACAACAAACTTATCAGATAAGCAACATCTGGAACCCAATTACCATGTTTAATGATAATTGTAACTAGAGCTTTTTGATTGATTACCAATTTTAGAGCACCACATTTTTGCTGACAACATTCCAAAGTTTTAATCATACTGATTTTTTCATGGAGTCTTAAATTTGGATAATCTTTTAACCAAGAGTTTAATTTTTTGACTTCATCTGTATTATCAGCAAGTATAGATTCCTCAGTATTTTCACGACCATATACTTGAGAGAATGGATTTGGCTCTATTGGTTCTCTGAGCTCTAAACTATTGTAGCTCCAGGGAGTTGAAAAAGTTCTCAAATACTGCATTGATTTCATGATACACTGAGTACTTCTGATTTGATATTTCTTTTTGCACAAACCTTCTTTAATTTTCCAATCCGCGAAGGGTTCAAAGATTTCATACTGTGGGAAAGTATCAGTACTTGCAAAATACTCAGTTGAGCTCTGAAGATAAGCTGCTTCTAATTCATCAAACATTTCGTAGATTTGGAGAGAGGCCAGAAATTTTTGAATTTGATCTTTCATATCTAATTCTTCCAAATCTAACATCTTAGCAGCAGTATAAACCTTAAGATCAAAATCTACTGCTCCAATCAACTGATAATAATTTAATATCTTCAGGGTATGAATCATATCATCAGTAAATGTTTTCATCCAATAATCACATAATGATTTAAAATAAAGTTTAACCTTCATGTTCGGCAAAGGATAAACTTTTAGAAGTTCTTCATCAAAACCAAGGTGAATACCAACATTCTTGGATTGCCAAGCTTGACAGCGCTGTATCCATTGGTTTCTTCTCAATCTCATGCCAACCACTCGCTTTATTTCATCGGCTATAGGACCTGCAATGTATTCTAGCATATAGAACCTTTTTACAAAAGATTTATAAGTATCAGGTTCTGGTAAGGCAAAAGGACTTGTTCGATGCATTTTGTTCATGTCCCTTGTAAGCGAATCCGCCAAATAATTTGAAATCCCTGGGATCCATACAACATCAAAATCATACATGTTAAACCATAGCTGCCAAGTTAAGAGTCTTCCTCTAGCTAACTGCTTTGATATTTTAGCTGTAAGGAAATGAGTAAAATTCTTTGAATCAGTTCTAATTAAAAACTTGACGGGAGCTAGGTAAAGTTCAAATTTCTGAATCCCATTGAATATAGCAAGGGTTTCTTTTTCTGCAGCAAAATAACCCTTTTGGTGAGGCAGAAACTCTCCAGATGCATAGGCACAAAGTTCTTCTTCTCCATTTTATAATTTTTCAAATAGAACTGCTGCCCAAAAATCATTAGATGCATCTGTTTGTAATATGAGTGGTCCTTCTCCTGGTGGCTTTAACTGAGGTAGCTTCTGGCATTCTTTCTTAAGCAGTTTGACTGCTTCTGTGGCTTCTGGAGACCAACCTGCATGCAAGTGTTGTCGAATAGGAGCTGTCTTCTGTGATAATCTTGGAATATACTTATGGATATAATTGAGTATTCCAAGAAATCTCTGAATCATTTTAGTATCTTCTAGCTGATCAGGAAATTCTGCTAACTTAGTAAGAACATGAGGCTGCATTTGAATTTTCCCATCAACTATATTGATTCCTAAAAAATCAACACTGCTTTGAAATAATACCATCTTTTTCTCCGAGAGAACTATACCATGATATTGTACCTCTTTTAAAAATACTCTAAGGTGAGTAAGATGGTCTTCCAGGTTGTCACTAAAAATTAAGATATCATCAATATAGACACATATGAAGTCATATTTCCCAAAAATATAATCCATTCTTCGCTGGAAGAATGCTGGGGCATTTTTAAGACCAAAGGGAACTACTTTCCACTGATAAAATCCAGCAGGGCATGTGAAAGCTGTTTTATGCCTATCTTCTTCTTTAATCTGGATTTGATAGTAACCTGACTTCATATCAAACTTACTAAATATTCTTCTTTTCTGAATTTTCTGCATTATTGTTTCTTGTCGAGGCAGAGGATAATTAAAACTTTTGGTTATAGCATTCAATGGCTTATAGTTTATAACCATCCTTGCTTTTCCTCTAATGATCTCAGAATGGTTTCTGACTAAAAAGGCAGAGCATGAATAATGAGACTTACTAGGTTCAATTAATTCTAATTGCAGAAGTTCATCAATTTGTTTCTTAATCTCTTTCTCATCAGAAGGAGTACAGGGTATTAATTTACCTTTTACCCCATTATCGTGGAGTGTGATAATCTCTTGCTGAGGGCTTTCCACTGACCAAAACTTCTAAGGGTTT
This sequence comes from Pinus albicaulis, assembly GCA_034641835.2. Taxonomy (NCBI): domain Eukaryota; kingdom Viridiplantae; phylum Streptophyta; class Pinopsida; order Pinales; family Pinaceae; genus Pinus; species Pinus albicaulis. The sequence continues at coordinate 1,749,550,821 of CM076580.1, forward strand.
TCAGAACAGTTCTTCAGTAATTCTTCATAAATATCTTTTTTCTCTTCAGACCAATCTTCCATGTTAATGTTTGCTTTTTGTTTGCTTTGACTGGCTTTTTCTTCATACTTCTGTAAAACTTCAATCCAATCATTGGAATCTTTTATTGGTCTTTTTGATCCTGCTTTCTTCTGGCTACTCTGTCGTTGAGGTTCAGAATTGGCCAAGGTTAGCCTTGGGACAGATATAGCTTTCTTTTTGACATTTAGGATAAGTTTATCTTCACTTATAGTAACTGGGAAGACTGAAGACAGAAATGGCATACCTAAGGAAAGGCTGCAGGAAGTATCATTATACTGAACTGCTGATATTTTAACAATTTCCCCCCCAACTTTTAAAGAAACATTATCAACATAGTGGGTAAGAGAAACAGATCCTCCAACAGTTTCTGAAACCAAAATATGGTTTAAAGGCTTCCACGGACCTTTAAAGAGTGAAGGACGTGCCAAATTATTAGATCCTCCAGTATCTATAAATGCATGGACTTCTATCCATTCATTTCTGACTTGAACTTGAACTGGAATATACAAAAGATTATTTGTCTTAACAATCGTTTTGAGAAATGAAGATTCTTCAGAAGTAATAGAGGGCGGTAAAGAAGTGGGAGACACATTCTTTGGATATGGACAAAGAGTATTAAAAGATGGAGTAGATACAGATGTTGTGGGTGGTAAAACAACTTGATCATCTACAATTGAAGATTTATCATCTTCAGTATATACAGACAAATTTTCATCTTCTTCTTCTTCTTCTTCATAGTCATCTTCTGTTTCAGAAGTTAGTTCTTCATCACAGTACAGATAATCATCAGAATAGAAACAACGATTCATCTTTTGGGAAGATTGATTATTATCTTCTTCTTCTGAAGAGACATCTGTAATAATATATACTTCTGAAATGTCATCATCAGATTCAACCATAGACCATGAATCAACAAATTCTTCAATATCTACGCATGCTTTTAATTTGTTTGAGGAGCTCTTGGGACATTTTCTTGCAAAATGACCTTCTTGCTTACAGATAAAACAACAGTTATTCTTTGGTTTTCCTTGATTTCTCTTCTTGAGATATCTGTACTTTCTAAAAGGTCTTCTAGGCTGAGCTACTCTTTTGGTTTTGAATTTACCATATCTTTTAGATCTCTTCTTTTTGAAAGGTGTCCATGGAAGAACAGATCTACAAACTTCTAAGCCAGGGGTAAATTCAGAGGCTTTCTTCTGCCAGCATAGATATTTGATTTTTTCAGAACATCTGAATAACATATCAATCCAGTAAATATTCTCCACAGTTTTATTCTGACTTTCCAAATCTTTCAGGATCATATCTCCTAGATTTCCAGGAAGCTTTGATAAAAATGAAATTTTTTGCACTGAATCATTTGCTAAATTTGCCTTGAAAACTTTAGCCATGTATTCATCACCAAATTCTTTAAAATATTTTGCTTCTTTTAACTCCATTCTGGCTAGATCAGTTATGATCTGTTTTTTCTCATCTTTTGGTTCAGGAACAAACTGAGTTTTCATTAACAATTCTAAAGTGGTTAAGCCAGCATTGCAAACATTCACTCTTTCTTCTGCTGAGCCTGCCATCCACCAGTCATAAACTATTCCTGACATTCTTTTTTCGGCCAGATAGAAGATAGATTCATTGTTCAATTTAGTGGTGATTTGCATTTGATACAAGGCACCTATCCAAATTCTTTTTGATTCAGCGGGATTTTTTGACTTTTCTAAGTCAAGAACATAACCAGCAGTACTGGTTGCAAATAAGTCTTCTTCAATTCTGGGATATTTTGCTTGATCTCTAAAAGTATGAGCTTTCTGTAATGAGGGCAAGATAAATGATGGAAACTTTTTAGCAGCATCTTCTAAAGTTGCTAATTCACTTTTAGGCTTGTGTATTAGCGGAGAAGATTCATAACTAATTTTTTCTTTACCCTTTGAGATCTTTTTCTCTGATGCTTCTGGCTGAGCACTAGATTATGCATCAGGTTCTTCTTCTATTTCTTCTAATTCCCAGGGAGTTGGTTGTTCCATTGACATAGAAAAATAAGGGATACTGTGTTCTCTTTTTCTTCTTTCTTTTTCTTTCTTTCTCCTAACCTTTTCTTCTTTTCTTCTTTTGTCTGCTTCTTGCTCATCTTTCAACAATTGGAGATTGGCTAGGATTTGCTCTGACTGGACTCCTAAATCATCTAGGACATCCTCAGCATGAGAACACCAGGTTGTTATGTAATTTCCTAACTGGTAAACTTCATCCAAATCTTTTGAATTATTTACACTATGCTCTATAATCCCACAGCTTATTTTGGGCCTACGCACTTGGATATTTAAACATGCGTCTTTAAATCAAGAGGAGATCTCGGCCAAGCTACATAGAAACTTAGAACAAACTCTTGCCTTGGAACACTGGGGAAAGGATGACTTTCCGATAGCGACAGCTGAATGCACCATATGGAATAGTTGGCATATGAGTATTGAACCCCCTGTGGAGAATCCCCCCCCCCCATGCACAGGTAGTATCGGCTCTCTTGAACACTAGAATCCACCCCCTGCCGGTTTTTTTCAAATACAACCTTGATGGAGCCTCAAAAGACAGCCTAGGGGAAGACATATTTGGGGGAATATTCATAGACTCTAGTGGCAACCCCTCACATGCTTACTACGGAAACCTAGGGTGGGACAGCAACAACTCCGCGAAACTGGAAGAGCTTATATAGGGTATTTCCATAGTCATTGAGCTTAATTTTTTCCCACTAGAAATGGAAGGAGATTCTCAACTCATCATCCAAACTTCCACACACATCCTCCTTGACTCTTCATCCATAGAGGTCTCCACTAGCTCGAGGCTTTCCAACTGCCTCAATCATTTGGAACATTTGTTGCAGCATCACAAGGCCATGACTTTCTGTCATGTGCGCCGAAAAGCAAACACCATAGCAGACTTCCTGGCCAACAAAGGATTGGATAGCAACTTAACTCTCTACCACAAAAAATTTCATCAAATTCAGGACGAAATCCTATGGAAGAGCTGCCTCACACTCCTCCAGAAGGATCAATTTTCCACGAATGCGGGTGACACAACCAAATCGCACGAGGACATCTCCTCCCATGCTCCAGCTAATGTCACCCTACAACGCCAACTCTAACATGATGTGAAACCTCAAATCGCCAATAATTTTTACAAGTGCTCTGCCACACTTGGCCAATTTCCACACTGCGTATCACATGTAGACACACTTGGACTATCCCTCACTATCGCTGCGCTCATGCCACATGCCTTCAAAAGGCACAAAATCTACTCATTCAACCATCTCATTCCTACTCTAGCCGTTCCTGAGAGCCATCGTTGCTACTCCCCTAGAAATCACACTAGTACTCTATCTTGCCTTGCGCACAACCATTGTCGTTTCCCTCCCTCTTGTGCACTCCTCATGTTGTGCGCACTCTGCCATGAGTCCCCTGCCACACACCCTCCTTTTGTGCACCCCTCCCACTGTGATCCTCCTTGTTGCACACCACCTGATGCAATCACCCCTGCCTCGCTCCCCCCTGCTGCATGCCCCTCTCACTCTACATCTCCTTGCTATGCACCCTCTACGATGAGCATCCCTGATATGCAACCCCCTATTGTTCGGCCCCCTGTTGCATGCCCCCTTGTTGCGTGCCCCTTCTGCGTGCCCCTGTTGTGCACTCCCCTCCTCTCAGCATGTACTCAAAGTTGGCTACCCTTTCTCTTCTTGATAGACTCTCCATGGCACTGCGCCAATGTCAAAATCCCATTAGAAGCAACGTCAGAGGCTCATTCTCGGGGCGCTATCACCGAGGCCAAGACTAGCGTCTGGAATCCATAAAAGGCTCCTGAATAGGAAGTCATGAAACGGATGCTACTCAAGTGCCTGAAAGCTCCCAGGATGAGAATTTCTTGACTCCAGAGAAGCCTAAGGTAAAAAAGGCACTAAAAAATCTACCATAGTGCACTCTGAGCCACCCACAACACGGAAAATTGAGCCGCTCCCTGTTCATGAGCTTGTGGAGGAGGAGATAGATGTTTGGATCATGGATTCAGATAGTGTCTAGACCAAATTTTTAGATGCAGAGTACCATGTTGCTCCCATCGTCCCTACGGCCCCTCCTTAGCCTCTGCATGAGCCCACGTCTAAGGAGGAAGCCACTGCATGTGAATATTGATGTCTTATTGAGGAAGAGGACCACGTGATAGAGGAAGATGAAGGAACTCCATGACTGCTCTGTAGCAAGTTTCATCTCAGTTTTTTGTTAACTCAAGACATACTTTAGCCATTTCCTTTTATGTTTCACTGCATATTTTGTAAAAAAAGGTTGTATGATGCTATTAAGGGGTTCGTTTCCTTCGAGGAGGCAACCCCAAACATGTGTTATTTTAAAAACTACCAAGGCAGGGATTGGCTAAGTACTACTTGGCATCTTTTCCCAAAGCCTTTGTAAAGTTTCATTTATGATTTAATATAGTTTAGTCTTACTTACAAAAAAAAAAATTAATATCACTCTCGTTGTACTCACTTACTTATTATCTGATTCTTTGTTAATATTACAAGCCAATATGAAAGAAGTAGATGTGGTAAATATATTTCACTTTCACTCCCATATCATAACTAAAATATTTGGATGTATATTTTTATATCAATTCTATAAAAATAAAATAATTAAAAGTTAATTTTTCTTATTTCTACCTTATAAATATTTCAATATGTGACTTAAATAAAATTATTGAATATTCAACTCATATATTTCAACATGAAATAGGGGGAGGCTGGAGTGGGAGGGGTGTTGTATAACCCTAATAGAGAAATAGAGACGAAGTTTGCATGGTGATTTGGAATATCCTCTAACAATCAATCCAAAACCTTAGCCATTTAGTAAGGGATAAAGATTGCTTCTGCAAGGGGACTTCGCCAAATAATTTTATTTGGAAACTCAATGGTCAATATACTAATATGTATCAAATTAAGAAACCAAAAGAATGTTTATATTCCCCATATTTTCCCGCAAATAAGGATGCTCCAAAATAAATTTGTTTCCTATTACATTTATCATGTCAAAAGAGAAAATAACAAGTTAGTTGACAAACAAGCCAATAGGGGAGTCACTCAAAAACAAGGGATCATAGTTGTGGACCAAGGGAAACCAATATTATGTTATATACCATGAAAGCTAAAATCCAAATATTGAATTATCCAAAGGATTCGAACAAAATGGGAATTATCTCTGACAACCCACTCATGCACCTTAATCAATTCAAAGCATGGAAAGTCTCAGGTGGCGAGATAGTCTACAGGATCCTCATATGATGAGATGGGAGAAACAGGGAATTGAGGCCATGACAAGGGACAAGTGGAGAGGATTAGAATCAACATCTAATAACCACTCTAGCAATCAAAGATATAGTACCTTAATCGGACATTGGAAATTATTTTGAAGCCGAGTTGCAGGTGGAATGACGACACGGAGAATGGAAGCTTGTGTTGAATGCCTTCACAGATGGGTTTTTTCATTCAACATGAAGGGATGTCTGCAAGATATGGTATGGATTATATTGGTAATGTATGGAGCCTTGTGCAGTATTTAAACATGAAAGTGATTCTAATCCAGGGAAGGATAGCTAATAAAATGGCATCATCCAAAAATGATGATATTGGTGCTCTCTTGTACGAACAGGTGACTTTGATCAAGGATGGAAAAGAAAAAATTGGCGTTACGAAGGAAAAATTCGGGTTAGAAGATGTGTCCCCATATTTTGGTTCAATCCTATCGAGTAAGTAGAAGAAAGGCGCAGTGATAAAGTGGTGATTTCGACTATGGATGTCAATGAATCAATTCCTCAGCAAGTGAGTGCAAGTCCTCCTGAATAAATGGTCGGAAGTGGGTAGCAACTTTCATTTCCTTATGTAATTTTTTTTCGGTTTGTGTAGTAAGGCGAATAGTAACGAAGAATCATGGTAGCTATAGGAGGTGTTTTGAAAAGCTTTGGAAAACACTGGACAAAGAGAAATCTTTGAATGTGAAGGATCTGGCCTAATTCAAGTTTGACATTTATAAAGCTACTCGTTCCTTATATATATATATATATATATATATATATATATATATATATAGATATATATATATATACACATACACATACACACACACACACACACACACACACACACACATATATATATATATGAATTCTCAAGGGAAAAAACAACTAAAAGTAAACTAATTGAGTAAGATGTGTAGTTTATTCAACTCTTAATATAAAATCCATATGTGGCATTTAAAATACTATTTACAATAAAAATATTCAATAGAGGTCATCAATAAAATATTTCAATATCAACTATACATATATCTATATATTATATAAATTGATTAATTTTTATTTTTATGTCTAAAACATTTCAAGTAGTCTACCTATTTTACATTTTGGACTTTTTCATGTATGCTTTTTTGGTCAATTTTGTCTAAAATTGGTCGAAGATTTATTTTTAGAATTGCAAATTTAAATATTAAGGATCAAACATTTCAAATCATTTCAAATAATTTAGCTCTTTTACATTCAGAATATTTTTCTTAGGTATATTGTTTGGTCAATTTTTTCTCAAATGTAGAAAAAAGAAAGGTTTGAATTGCAAATTTTTTTCTCAAATGTAGAAAAAAGAAAGGTTTGAATTGCAAATTTAAATTGTGTAGTGTACACAATCCACGTGTTGAATGAAATTTAAACAATGAAAAATTATGCATGGTGTGTATTTATGTATGTATAGAAAGAGAGAGAGGGGGCTGCAAACCTTTACACTTTAATAGAGGTTTGCGTATTTGATAGATATGTGGTTAAGATGGATCCATGCTGGAAGATAATGCAATGCTTCATCACTATGAAATGCTAATCCATTTATCTCCAACTAGTTGTGAGCCCATAATTATTTTATCAATTTTTTAATCTACCAATCATAATTTACACCCTCCATTAGCACAAAATTCTTTTTTTTTTCAGAAGAAAAAAACAACTTTCTATTAGCACAAAATTCTACATATTTATTGAGATCACTAAAAACATGCAAATATGCTATTGAGAAAATTCCTTACATTGTTTTTTCATTCTTTTTATAAGAATTTATAATGTTTTTCTCCTTTGAAAAGGAGTCATTCAACACGTGTTGAAAAAAAGGAGACAGTCTATTTGATTTTCTTTGGATAACTGTAACATCAACACATTAAAAAAAATTTAATTAAGACATCAATACACCATTATAAAATTACCCTATTACCATCGCTAGAATTATTACTATAATCTATGTTTACCCGTACATAACCGCGCCCCAAATTTCACATTGTACATTTGATTTTGGGTGAATTAATATTATAAATTGTATACACTATGTACTAACATGACTTTCAGGGTATTGTTTAATTCCTCACACAATTCTTTTGTTAACTATATCGAGCTATGTGAAACCATGGATAGGATTGTGTTATTAAAACTGTAAGGTTATTATTGCTATGACATTTAAAAATATGCCTATGGTGGAATCTGGCCACCAGTTATCTCCCAGCACACGGTGCAAATCCCAAAACTCTTCTTTCGGTGGGATCTAGAAACATGTGCGTCGTTGATCCTTCAAGCTCCAAATCGACGGTCATCATTATTCAGTTGGGTATAAGGACTATTCCGAGGCTTTGTACTCATATCATCTCAATCCATTTGCTCATTTCGCTCTTTAGCTCCTTTGTTTCTCATTCATAGTATGAAGGTAACCCTCCAGTGCCTAGTGCTTTCCGCATGACTTTAACTGGTTGGGCCCAATAAGCTTTGAAGCCTTACTACCATTCTGAACTTTGGGAGCTTTCCTTGTGGCAATATTCACTCTCCAGCCATCTCTATGTCCAAGAGTTTCATCAGCAACAAGTAAGCAGGGTATGAAGTTTGGTTTTTAACACGTTCTCTTCATTTTCCAATCTTTTTCGTTGGCTTCATTGATTAACTACGTGTTTCCCTCTTTATTGCATGTTATCAACGCAATAAGGTCTATGGTGAAAATTCTTGAGGTAATTTTATACCCTTGAAATTTCCTCCAGTTTTATCCACTTGAACTACTAGTTGGCCCCAGATAACCCTCTGCTATGATTCACATAGATATTTTCTAGGTCCTTCACTGTGTTTATTCTATACTTTGTTGCAGGATTGCGTTACTTTAACCGAATTTTGGAGTTTTTTATCGGTTCATTAACACACAAATTTCTTACAGGTGCACTTATTATGGGTACTTTGTTTTACTCTAAAATTTCTAGCATAATTTCAACCCAAAATTACAAATACCCTAACGGGTTCTTTAGTACATTTCATCAAAGAGTTCATATGTAAATGTAATTTTCTTCTGTGGTTCGTTTCTGAGTTATATTGTACTAGGTTGTTTAGGGTTTTACCCTCTCTTCGGAGTTTACGTCATCGCTGAAAGAACATGAATATTATGAATTAGAACAACAATATTTAATTTTTTACATAAATCTTAGTATTTTATTTTAATGATTTTAGCCGAGAATGGGCATAGTCTGATATGAATGTTGGAATATTGAAAATTCCAAAATAAGAATGGCGAGAATAAAACTCCCCTCTTTAACACAGAGAAATTGAAAATTTCACTCACGGATCAGAGTTCAACACTTTGAAAATTTCTATTTCATTCACACAAAAGAAACTATTACAAACTTCCTCACTCGGAGGGATTACAAAACCAGGACTGCTACAAACGCAGTGCCAATCAACTCTCTATCTCACTGTGAAAAATAAAACTAACACACTGTTGTGTTTTCTTTTTTTCTCGCACTACTGTGCGTTTTCACTGTCTGTGTATATAACAATAATATTACATGCGACAAGCTCTCGGGCCTTTTCATTATATATGTCGCGCACATTGAAATAAAATAAAACATTACAAAACATATTAAAATAAAAATAAAGTCTGATTTAAAGACTGTTGGGCCCACCTTTCAAATCACGCCAATGTTAAAACATTACCATGTAAAACATTTGAAAAACAATACAAAACACAACTCCGCCGGATTTGAAAGTTTATGAACCAAACTTCATGACACCCATCGGGTCCGTGTTTTAACAAAAACAAATGGACCACAAAACTCTCTGATGCGATTGACATAACGGACGCGATGGCCCATAAATAAATCCGCCATAGAAAACACGTCGGGTCCGGATTTCAATAAAACAAATGAGCGACTATCGGACTTCCGATTGCGATTGGGATCGGACCCGAAGTCAAAATTTTAGCTCTACTGCATAGAAGGGATCGGGTCCGGTTCTTTTGAACGTTCAATCGGGCCATAAACAAAATGACTCCCGATCCTGATTATAAGCATAGATGCAATGGGGTTCATTAACTCCACTATCTAATATTGGATCAAGTCTGGAAATCCAAAATGCAATCGGGGCATAAAACAAAACGCTCCCGATCTATAACTTGTGAGCGGGCCCAAAACAAAAGGGTTTCGATTCAAAAGACTTGCGACTGTATAAAACAATGCCACGTGGTCTGTGGGACCACCCGCAGGCCTCTGCTACGGTGGAGGGTGATTACTATAGTTTGTTGTGTTATATGGTAAATTTTCCACTTGCAGAACTCTACACATCAACAAGACACTGCCTCCTATGGGGACTACGGGGGTTAAAAAAAATAAAACGCCCGCATTCAAAAATATCTTTGTGCCTGTGTTTTAAAACAAAGGTACTCCGTTTTTCCAAAAATAGAGACTTTCTAGAACAAACTAAAAAGACTGTATTTCAAAAAAAAAAATGGACTGCGCTGATTCAAAACAAAATCTGAACTGACTGTTCACTGATTTTAGAAAGCGGCTGGAGGAGAAAAATCTGGAAATTTAAAATAGAAAGTGGCTCTGTACAGGACTGTTGAAAGTAACATTTCAACACTCCCCCTTACTTTCAACTACTGGTTTATCAGTCATACCCAGGCATTTTCTCCAAAATTCGAAATTCTTTTGTCCCAATGGCTTGGTCAGAATGTCTGCAAACTGCTCCTGAGTTCTGCAGTGTTCCAAAACAATTTCACCATTTTTTACTAATTCTCTGATGTAATGAAATTTTGTGTCAATGTGTTTCATCCTCTTGTGAAAGAAAGAATTCTTGGATAAATCAATAGCTGAGCTATTGTTACAAAAAATCACAGCTCCTTTTGCCTGCTCTTGGCACAAACTTCTTAGCATTCTCCTCATCGAAATTGCTTGACACGCTGCTGCAGTAGCTGCCACATATTTTGCCTCTGCTGTAGACAATGCTATAATAGGCTGCTTTTTAGAAGCCCATGAAATGGCTCTTGAACCCATGTGAAAAAAATAACCGGAAGTGCTCTTTTAATCATCTACACTTCCAGCCTAATCACTCTCAGTGTATCCAACTAAATCTGAACATTCTGAAGTGGTATATAAAATACCAAACCTTTTAGTACCTTTAACATATCTCAGAATTCTCTTCGCTGCCTGCCAATGTGCATCCTTTTGCTTCTCCATGAATCTGGAAATTAAACTAACAGTATGCATTATGTCCGGCCTGGTTGCAATCAAATACATGAGGCTTCCAGCTATGCTCTTGTACAAGCTGGGATCAAAATCCTTGTTGTTGTCATCTCTGCTGAGTTTTAATCCCATCACTGTGGGAGTGATCGTTGCTTTGCTCTCCTGCATATTAAATATTTCAAGCACTTCATTAACATATTTTCCCTGTGAGATAAAAATCTCATTTTCATCTTGTTCTACTTCTATTCCTAAGAAGTATCTCAACAAACCCATGTCAGTCATTTCAAGTTCTTCTTTCATGACTGTTTTAAAATTTTCAATAAGGTAATCATCATTACCTGTGAAAATAACATCATCAACATATAAAACTACAAGCAACATTTTACCATTCTTTTCTTTGATGTAGAGGGTGGGTTCTCCCTCACACTTTTCAAATCCATTTTCCAGTAGATAGGAGTTTATTCTAATGTACCACGCTCTTGGTGCTTGCTTCAGCCCATAAAGAGCTTTCTTCAACTTGCACACTTTGTGCTCTTGGAATTTCTTTTCATAACCAAGAGGTTGTTCAATGTAAACCTCTTCCATTAACACTCCATTTAGGAATGCTGACTTCACATCCATTTGGTAAACTTTCCACTTGTTTTGTGCTGCTATGGACAACACTGCTCTCACGGTTTCCATTATTGCAACCGGTGCGAAAGTTTCCTCATAATCCATCCCATGCTTCTACTTATATCCTTTGACGACAAGTCTTGCCTTGTGTCTTTCTATTTTTCCTTCAGCATTACTCTTGGTCTTGTAGACCCATTTAACTCCAATGACATCTTTACCTTTTGGGAGTTCAACCAAATCCCAAGTCTTGTTTCTTTCTATGGCATTAATCTCTTCATCCGCAGCTTCTATCCATTTCTTATCCTTAATATCTTCTTAAAAATGAATAGGGTCTTGAACATGACAATATAAAGCAAACAAAGAACTGATACCTTCATTTGCTGCCTCTTTTGCATAAATGTCATTCAAATTTCTGAACTTCTTACCTCTTTCACTAGGTGTACAAATGCCTGAGGAAGCACTTGAATTTCCTGCTTGTGGTGTGCTTGGAGAAGCACTGTCATTTCTCCTCAAGGGTGTGCTTTTCTGCTCTTGTGTTGGTGTTGCTATTTGGGGACGTATTTCAGCCAATTCATCATCATTTTCATCATGAGATAAACAGTGTTTAACATTCACTGTTTTCTCTATGCTTCCATCCCAAGCTTCTTCTTCAATGAACTGAACATCTCTGCTCACAATAAACTTCTTGGTGGATGGGTTATACAACCTATAAGCCTTGTATTCCTCACTGTATCCAATGAAAACACATATTCCCCCCTTGGTGTCCAACTTCTTCCTTAGTTGATTCGGAATGCGTGCATAAGCCACACATCCAAAAACCTTCATATGTGTGACACTTTGCTTTGTGCCACTCCATGCCTCTTTTGGCACTTTGTTCATCACTGCTTTTGTAGGGCACCTATTCAAAATGTACGCTGCACAATGTACAACTTCAGCCCAATAATCATTAGGCAAATTCTTTGCCTTTAACATACTCCTCACCATGTCCATTATGGTTCTATTCCTCCTTTTGGCTACTCCATTTTGCTGCGGAGTATATCTTGTTGTAAAATTCTTATGAATACCATTTTCTCTGCAAAAAATTAGAAAATCTTTAGAGATATACTCACCTCCTCTATCAGTCCTTAGGAATTTGATGTGCAGCCCACTTTGCTTCTCAACAAGTGCTTCGAAAGTGCAGAACCTTTCAAACACTTCACTTTTGTTTTTCAAAAAGTAAACCCAAGTTTTTCTTGTAAAATCATCTATGAATGTTAACATGTAATGGCTACTAGCAAGTGATGGAGTTTGCATCGGTCCACCCAAATCTGAGTGGACAATCTCTAAGGGTGCCTTTGCCCTTATGCTTTTCCTGGAAGGAAAACTTTCTCTGTGTTGTTTCTTCAAGATACAACCTTCACAAAGGTTGTCCGACTTCTCTATCAATGGTAAACCTCTTACCATTTATTTTATATTTAACAAATTAAGACCTCCAAAGTTGAGATGTCCAAATCTCAAGTGCCACAACCAATTTTCATCTTTTGGTTTGCTTTGGATAGCCTCTTTTCCCACTGCTACTATCTTTTCTTCATTCTTCAAATCTGCTCTCATTCTAAGAGGGAACATCCTGTTCCTTGTCATCTTTACTTCAGCAATACATTGTTTGTTGGGTGTTTTTTCCATGATGGTACAAACATCATCCTCAAAAAATACATTATACCCCTTTTGAACAACCTGTCTAATACTTAAGAGGTTACACTTCATTCCTGGAACATAATAAACACCTGCTATGGATTTCTTTGCACCTTTTCTTGTCAAAACATTTACATTTCCTTTTTCCATAATAGAAACTTTACTATCAGTTCCTAGTGTGACTTGTGACTTCACACTTTCATCTGACATAGAAAACATTGCTAAGTTTCCTGTCATATGGTTACTGCAACCAGAGTCTAGAAACCATAAATCCTCACTTTTTTATTCAACAATATTACAAGCTAAAAACAAATTATTTTGGCTGATATTTTCTCTAGTGAAATTTGCACTAGTTCTACTTCCCATATCATGCTGCTTCTTTCTACATTCGTTAGCATAATGACCATATTTTTTACAATAGTGACATTGGACATTGGACTTATCATACCTTTGTCCTTGAGCATTCTGCTGACCACTCTGTTGGTTGCTGCCTTGGCCTTGATGCTGATTTGGATCATTGCCCCTTCCTTGAGCATTTGTTGGACTATTCATTCCACCTCTGTTTTGGCTTCTGCCTCTTCCTCTTTTGTTTCCTCTCCCTTGCCCTCTTCCTGTTCCAAAAGACATTTGGGTCTTAAAGGCATGCTCCAGAGATGAGTTTTCACTCCTACCCAATCTCTGCTCATGAGTCATCAGTGATGCATGTAGCTCATCCACTATGAACTTTGTGAGATCCTTAGTCTCATCTATGGTGGTGACAATCACATCGAATCTTGAGGGTAGACTCCTCACGAGTTTTTCCACAATCCTCTTATCTTCAAGATTCTCTCCATGAGATCTTATTTGTGTGACCATTACAATCACATGAGTGAAGAATGAGTCAATAGTATCTGACTCTTTCATACAGAGAGTTTCAAAGTCTCTCCTCAACAACTAAAGTTTTGTTGTCTTCACTTTTTCCATGCCTTGATAGGCTGTCTTGAGAGTTTCCCATGCTTCTCTGGATCTCTTGGCCATTTCTATCCTCGAAAACACACTCCCATGCACTGCTTGATACAATAAGAAGAGAGCTTTAGAGTCTTTCTTCCTAATGCTCTTCAGCAAATCTTTCTCTTCCTGAGTTAAATTATCAAACTCTTCTCCATATGTTTGCTCTTCAAAGCCATCCTTAACAAATTCCCATAAGTATTGGGAAGTAAATAAAGCTTTCATAGTTATTGACCAGTAGTCATAATTTTCCCCATTAAATTATGGGAGGTGGATATTTCCAATACCCATGCTAGTGCTGGCTCCAGCCATTTTTCACTCTTAACTATGATTCAAAAAAAACACTTGACTGTGTATTTAAAATAGCTTACTGTTTTGAAACAGTAACACAATAAACTATATAGAGAAATACCTTGAATTCTTTGTGGCTGAGTCTTCACCTTTGGTGAAGAATGGTTACGCAACAAATAACTCCTTCATGGAAACTGTTGACCTTCAAATATCTGGACTAGCTCTAATACCATGTTGGAATATTGAAAATTCCAAAATAAGAATGGCGAGAATAAAACTCCCCTCTTTAACACAGAGAAATTGAAAATTTCACTCACGGATCAGAGTTCAACACTTTGAAAATTTCTATTTCATTCACACAAAAGAAACTATTACAAACTTCCTCACTCGGAGGGATTACAAAACCAGGACTGCTACAAACGCAGTGCCAATCAACTCTCTATCTCACTGTGAAAAATAAAACTAACACACTGTTGTGTTTTCTTTTTTTCTCGCACTACTGTGCGTTTTCACTGTCTGTGTATATAACAATAATATTACATGCGACAAGCTCTCGGGCCTTTTCATTATATATGTCGCGCACATTGAAATAAAATAAAACATTACAAAACATATTAAAATAAAAATAAAGTCTGATTTAAAGACTGTTGGGCCCACCTTTCAAATCACGCCAATGTTAAAAGATTTGAAAAACAATACAAAACACAACTCCGCGGGATTTGAAAGTTTATGAACCAAACTTCATGACACCCATCGGGTCCGTGTTTTAACAAAAACAAATGGACCACAAAAACTCTCCGATGTGATTGAAATAACGGATGCGATAGCCCATAATTAAATCTGCCATAGAAAACACGTCGGGTCTGGATTTCAATAAAACAAATGAGCAACTGTCAGACTTCCGATTACAATTGGGATTGGACCCGAAGCCAAAATTTTAACTCTGTTGCATAGGAGGGATCGGGTCCGGTTATTTTAAACATTCAATCAGGCCATAAACAAAATGACTCACGATCCTGATTATAAGCACAGATGCAATGGGGTTCATTAAATCCGCTATATAATATTGGATCGGGTCCAGCAATCCAAAATGCAATCGGGGCATAAAACAAAACGCTCCTGATTTATAACTTGCGATCGGGCCCAAAACAAAAGGGTTTCAATTCAAAAGACTTGCGACTGTAGAAAACAATGCCGCATGGTCTGTGGGACCACCCGCGGGCCTCTACTGTGGTGGAGGGCTATTACTATAGTTTATTGTGTTATATGGTAAACGTTCCACTTGCGGAACTCTACACATCAACAAGACACTGCCTCCTGTGGGGACTATGGGGGTTGAAAAAAATAAAATGTCCGCATTCAAAATGTCTCTGTGCCCGTGTTTTAAAACAAAGGTACTTTGTTTTGCAAAAAACAGAGACTGTCCCGAACAAACTAAAAAGTCTGTCTTTCAGAAGAAAAAAAATGGACTGCGCCGATTCAAAACAAAATCTGAACTGACTGTTCACTGATTTTAGAAAGTGGTTGGAGGAGAAAAATCTGGAAATTTAAAATAGAAAGCGGCTCTGTACAGGATTGTTGAAAGTAACATTTCAACAGAAAAGATAATAGTGATCATTGTAATTCTTCTTTCATTTTTATTGTATGTATCATCCTTTATGTTTTAGTAAAAGAAAGGAAGAATGTTTGTAAATTTGTTTATCTCAAATGGCATTAAATCAGATGCGTGGTTACTGTTTAATAGTGTTATTATTTTCAATTCTAACTATAAACACTAATTCGGGGCAAAAGATTTCCTCAACCAAAGACCCGGGTAGTTGACCCATTCTGGCTTTGCCCACGACTCCAAATGAGGGGCCTCCCTCTAACCAGTTTTACTCCAGACATGTAAGCTTAATATAGATACTTCTAATAGAGAAGTCCCTAACAGAATATAGTTTATTCTCTATCATGTACATTTATTATCATTGTTCGGTCTTGTCTGTCTTATTTGGATGTTCGAGATTTTAATGTCATTTCTACTTATTGGCCATGACAATGTTGTATTTGTTTTATTTGGGGTCTCGATATACAAGCTTTCAAACCACCCCAAAAAATAATATAAAAGTAAACTAACTAATTTAAACACCTCACGTGCATGAAATAATTTGTAAAAAGAAAAACAAGGACTATGTTTTATACTTAACTTAGCTTGTACAGAAAATATTTCAGACTGTCTCAGCTAATGAAAAATTTCAATACTAAACAATCAATAATTTTAACAGAAATAATAATATCTACTTATCTATTTGTGAATTACCTAATATCACTTATATGTCTATCAACAGTTCTTGTATTGACTAGGATCTTAACTTGCTCGCCTCCCAACCATAAGTTCTGTGATTACCTTCAACTTCCTCTGAGCTATCACACCGCAGAATAGTAGGAGAGTATGAGGAAATCTAAGGTCCAGTCCAGTCTGGCCTTATGACCTCCTGTGCAACATTTATCATTTATTCTACCGATAGGGGCTCCACTGGTACTCAATCATCTCTTGATTTTTTTCCAAAACGAAAGAAAATCGCAAGAAATGTAGCTTCTTTATTTCTTTTCCTTCTTCTCATTACTTTCCTCTACCCACATTACCTCCAGCCTCCTGTGCATTCCTCATATTTTTTCCCTCTTGAGATATCCATCTATCGAGAAAT
Organism: Pinus albicaulis; assembly: GCA_034641835.2. NCBI lineage: Eukaryota > Viridiplantae > Streptophyta > Pinopsida > Pinales > Pinaceae > Pinus > Pinus albicaulis. The sequence goes on from CM076580.1 coordinate 1,749,567,673, forward strand.
AGGGGAGGTGTAACCATTTTCCTCTTATTTTTTCACGGCTTCTTTACTTTCTCGGGTGTTACCCATAAATACTACATCCGTGGATAGACGCATACATCAAGAATTATTATCATTATTTCCTTTTAAAGATCAATTAAATTTGAACTAGGAAAATTAATATATATATATATATATATATATATATATATATATATATATCTTTTCTGCATGGGAACGACTCCCGACATTTCAGAAACTCGTTCCACAGGTTCCTTTGCTCCCTGGAGCTTTGGAACGGTGCCGAAACTTACCATTTTCTACAGGAGCTGTGTCAGGAGCTGCAGCATGTTCTTGGGACATTGACAACTGTAATGATGAATGTTTCGGAGTTTCCAGCTCAATTTTCCGCCAAAAAAAACCTTCAGGTTGTGTTTTTAGTAAGTTTTCATCTAAAAGGAAACTTCCATTCTATAGTTTCCAGCTCAATTTGACGCCAAAAAATACTTTCCGGTTGTGTTTTCAGTATGTTTTCATCTAAAAGGAAACTTCCATTCTGCGTTAAATGTAGATTTTCCCAACAAATTTCCCAGCTAAAAAACTTACATTCTACCAAAAAAATATCTCTTTCCCACCAAAATCACTCACAATATTGCATAAAAGGTGTTAGTATGCCTCCACTCATTCCATCAAGGTCATTGTTTACTTGTTGAGAGCGCAGCGCATAGTTATTCTCGGTAGCCTGGTATTCATTTGCAAACAAGGAGGAGTGTGGTATTCATTTGCAAACAAGAATAAGAGGTTCTCTGCGGCCAATAACTTCAGTAAGTTCCAAAATACTGTGTTATTTTCTAGCATTTAAACTCCAATAGTTGTGAGGGATTTCTGCATGACTTTTATTGTATTTTAGTACGTTGGAATTGTATGGTTTCACCCAAAATATTATTTTGGAAAAAATTCTAGTCATCATGTCTGCTTAGGGTGTCATTAAATATATACTTCTTATCCACGTAAAACAATTCTTAAAATAATTAAGTGACATCCATTATACCTATGTTAAAGTTGCAAGCATTACACATATACTTTAGTTGCACAATTATTTTTATAAAGTGATGAGTGATAATGGTATATTTCTGTCTTTTAAAAATATGATCATAAGGGTTACAGTAAGGTTAGTAGCAAAGGTGAGCACTATCCAAGCATTATGCAACATTAAATGTCTCATCATTTATTTAAATTTGATTCATTTATAAATCATTTTTATAAAATTTATTTTAACTAACCAGGTGATTATAAATCATTCATAATAACATTTAATGCTATAGAATCAGATGAATAATGTTCATTATAAGACTGGATAATGAATAATGTTGGATTAATAATATTTATTATGAATACAATTGAGTCATATTGTTATAGTTATGTACTTTCAAACTAGTTAATTTAAATAATGTCATTCACGTAAAAGACATTATCCATTATGTATCATATGATGTTATAAAATTGTTGTTTTAACATTTATGTATCATATGATGTTATAAAATTGTTGTTTTAACATTTTGGGACAGCGAAGATACCGATTTGAGCACCTAAAGCTGGCTTAACATAATTTTATTGGAGCTTTCTTTCGATATTCAAAATATTTTAAAAGATAATTTTAGATGGTTTCAATATTAAAACAACTAGTTCCAAAGTAGTCAAACATTAAATTGTCATTAACTAGTTTTCAATTAAGTAATGATAATATTTATGGCAGTATGATTTGAATGCATTTGTTAACATACATGTCAGATCATAGACAAAAATAGATCATTTGTGAATAATGAATCAACATTTTCAATTAGTAATGATAATATTTGTGGCATTATGATTTGAATACATTTGTTAATGTGCCTGCTAGATGAATACATTAGGGTTGTGTTACCATGAAGTTTCACTAAAATTATTTAAAAAAAAAATATTTTTCAATATTTATCTGAAATAAAGTATTTTATTTTTCAACTTAATTGAATGTTATTTGTATTTAGGAATGTACTCTATTATTTATGAATTCAATAGATTGTGTTACTGCAAAGTTTAAGTGCAAGTATTATGTATTTTTCTTTTTCAATTTAATTAAAAAATTAAAAAATTGAAAATTGAAATTTATTTAAAAGGTAGTTATGGAATTTTTATTTTTCAATTTAATTTTAAAAAAATATTATATATATAAACAAAACCTATTTTCACATTAAAAATATGCATGATAAAGTGAGCATGAATATCTGTGATTAAGAATATTGCTGAATATTTTTTCAAATGTATACCATATTGAACTCTATAATTTATAAATTTATAGAGTTCAATATCATAATTTCAAATTTAAATTTTCCATTATGTGATTAAGAATATTCTTAATCACATAAATTTAAATTTAAATTTATAGAGTTCAATTTTCAAATGTATAAATTTCTTTTGATATTGAACTCTATATGTTAGTTTCTTTTATAACTAGGGTAAACATAAATTTAATGTTGATAGAGTACATAATGGCTTACTTCCTCATACATATCACATTTCCAAAAATTAATGGAAATGGAAAAAATAAATTATATTTTAATTTTATTATTATTATTATTAAAATAATTGATATATGAGTGATCGATATATATATATATATATATATATATATATATATATATATGAACATGTTACTTTTACCTTTTAGTATGGACAGGTGCAATATGGAGTTGAGATATTAAGGAACTTGATTGTATGCATAATTTATACTCTTCTAGATGTGAAGATGTGAAGTTGTGGCCTATTAGGAAGAAACACATGTTACTAGCCATTAAATCCACTTAACATTAGAGCCGATTATTGATACTCCATTAAAATATTTGAACAAAATAAAATAAAATAAATTACAATTCAGATTGTACTCCATTTCTTTCAATACAATCAAACAGTTCCAATTCATGCACTGAAATGCATTGCATGCATTCATTCATTTTTCAAGAAATCTTTGACTCCTTGAGTTATTTCTGCATCCAGAAAAATTAGTGATTTTTTTTATATGTCTTTCTTTGAAGTTGCTATGGAGTTTATCCAATTTTCATTATAAATTTGAAAATGAGATAATATTAATAGAAAATTTTAGTTCAATTTATTGTTTTTATTTTCATCACATTATAAGGAGAAAAATCCCCTTTGTACATTTTCTTGATATGAAACATTTTTTTGGAGAATTTTGGTGTTTTTTTAAATATGGAAAATTTGATGGATTTATTTTAATTTATTTTATTATTTCTTTAATTATTAAAAGTTTTAGAATAAGCATGATTAAATTAATAATAATCACTAGTTCAATAATTATAATTTTAGTTTTGTTTTAGAGAGCATCTAGCATTATATTTTCTTAAAATACAAAGGCCAAAATTCATGGTATATCAAATTTCTACGTTTTTAATAAGAAAAAGTACTTAATAATTTAATTTGTGCCTTATGGGATATTACGATAAAGTACTTAATAATTTAATTTATGCTTTATGGGATTTCTACCTTTGTTTTTAAGGTAAAGTAATTAATAATTTAAATGTATTTGAATTCTTGGTCAAGTTAGATAAGAATATTAGTTATGGTAACATGATAGCTTTTCCTTTAAGTAGCATTTGAATGTATAAAATTCAAATTCCTAATGATTTATGGACAACAAAAGTTATTAAAAAATTTAATTTTAGTTTTGTTTTAAGAGAATATTTAGAATATATTTTCTTAAAATATCTTAAATAAATTCCAAAATTCATACCTTATGAGATTTCTACATTTTCACGGTAAAGTGATAAATAATTTTAAATGTATTTGATTTCTTGGTCAAGTTAGATAAGAATATTAGTGATGGTTACATGGAATCTTTTCTTTTAACTAGCATGTGAACAAAATTATTGATGTATAAAATTCAAAGTGCTAATATTTTATGGACCATAAAAATTATTAAAAATTAAAATTTTAGTTTTATTTTAGAGAACATCTAGAATTATATTTTCTTAAAATATCTTAAACTAAGTACAAAATTCATGCCTTATGGGATTTATGAGATTTCCTTAATAATTTTAAATATATTTGAATTATTGGTCAAGTTATATAAGAATATTATTGATGGTAACATGGATATCTTTTCCTTTAGCTAGCATCTGAACAAAATTTTTGATGTATAAAATTCAAATTCATATGGTTTTATGGACAATAAAAATGACTTAAAGTTATAATTTTCGTTTTTTTTTAGATAATATCTAGAACTATATTTTCTTAAAATATCTTAAATGAAAGCCAAAGTTCATGTCTTATGACATTTCCAAGTTTTTACTGTAAAGTACTTAATAATTTTAAATGTATTTGAATTCTTGGTCAAGTTACATAAGAATATTAGTGATGGTAACATGAATATTTATACCTTTAACTGCAGCTGAACAAAATTATTGATGTATAAAATTCAAAGTCCTAATTTTTTAAGGACAATAAAAATTATTAAAAATTATAATTTTATTTTTATTTTAAAGAACTAGAATTATATTTTCCTTAACACCATCTCGATTGCTATTATAATCTGTTACATAAATTTTATTATATAGATTGTTGAAAAGTGTGTTCTTAAGTACATTTTCAATTGCATTTTCATTTTTGTGTACAAGTGCATGCTATTTTTTTTTCATTGTACATTTTGTTTATAATATGTTTTTTTGTCTCTTGTATTAATCAGGAAAATCATGGAGAGTGGTAGTTCAATACCAGCAAGTGGATATGACAATTCTTCTCTTCCTCCAATTCCAAGCGGTCAAGTCCAACAAAGCACAAACCCCAAGAAACCCTTTTTGAAATTTGTGAAGAAAATTAATAAAAACAAGAAAAAGAATAGTGGTGGTTATGAAGAATGGATGTGCACATTGTGTAATCATGTGTTTAAGGGAAGTTACACTAGGGTGTGGCATCATCTTCTATCCATATCTGGTGATGGGGTAAAGGGTTGTACATGTAAAATTGAGAAAAGGATGGAGTTGACAAAGCTTCATATGGCTTACCTAGAATATAATGTAATGAACCTGGACAATGATTGTAATTTTAAAGTACCAAGATCTCCTTCCCACGATATAGAAGATTTGGTTAGTCAAAATGCATCAAACCAATTTGAGTCTGTGGGGGGGTCTACTTCTGGGAGGAGTAAGAGGCCTGCTAGTTTTTCTCAGGAACAAATTTCTAAAATCTACAATGTAGTACATAGGGATGAGTTTGATGATGCTATTGCTGATTTTTTTATGGCAAATGGAATCTCATTTAATACTACCCATTCTCCACATTACAAAGAAATGGTGTGCAAAATTATAGCTTCTGGCCCAGGATATGCACCTCCAAAATACAACAAAATGAGGACATCATTGTTAGATAAGGGGGTGACAAGAATGCAGGGCTTATGGGACCTCTTAAACAATCCTGGATTTATTCAGGATGTTCAATAGTTATGGATGGTTGGACAGACATTCAACAAAGTTCATTGTTGAATATTATTGTTACATCTCTAGCTGGGCCCTACTTTTTAAGATCAATTGATTGTAGTGGGAAACCGAAGGATGCTACCTTCATGTTTGAAGTATTGAAAGAAGTAATTGATGAGCTTGGTCCTTCAAATGTAGTACATGTAATCACAGATGTAGCCCCCATTTGCAAAGCAGCAGGTTTGATGGTTCAAAGTTGATATAGGCATATCTTTTGGACCTCTTGTTGTGTACATGCCTTGAATAATGTCCTCAAAGATATTGGAAAAATATCCTGGATTGAAAAACTTATTTTAGATGCAAGAGATGCACAAATGTACATTTGCAACCACCATGCCTCATTAGAAATCTATAGGATGTATTCAAGGAAGAGGTTTTTGAAACCTACAGAAACAAGATATGCTACATACTTCATTCTTCTTCAACGTATGGATGAGGTGCATGCATCCTTACAAGCCACTGTTGTTTCCCAAGAATGGAATGCAAGGTCTGAATCTAAATTAGTGCAGGCAAAAAAGATAAGAGAGCAGCTTCTTAATGATGATTGGTGGTCTAATTTTAAATATGTTGTTTCTTTCACAAATCCAATTGTGGAGTTGATTAGGTATGCAAATTCTGATTCTCCCACCCTTGGAGAAGTTTATGAATGTATTGATACAATGGTAGGCAAGATAAAGCACATCATTCGGGAAAGAAACCCCTCTTTGGAGTTCTTTAAAAAAATTCATAAGATAATAGGACAGAGATGGATCAAACTCAATAACTCTCTTCACATGGCTACTTATGCCCTTAATCCAAAGTGGTATATGGAGATACCAAATAGAGTTCTACCCATTGATGATGAAGAAGTGAAGCAAGGCTTTCTTGATGCCATAGGAAAAATCTATACACCTAATGAAGCAAATGTAATGCGAGAACAATTTATTGATTTTTCTACCTTAAACCCTTCCACATTCTCTTAAGATGCAAGGGTGGACATCAACATTTCTGCACAAAGGACTCCCATTGGATGGTGGATAATGTATGGGGGGGAATCCCAAGAGCTTCGAAATCTTGCCTTATGCTTGCTATCTCAGGTTTCTAGTTCATCAGTAGCTTAAAGGAATTGGTCCACTTACAGTTTCATTCACTCCGTTAAGAGGAATAGGCTTACCTCTAACAGAGCAGAGAAATTGGTTTATATGCTAGTAGTCTCCGACTTCGCTCAAAGAAGCTACCTGAGTATTTAGAGGGCCCGGCAGTAAGATGGGATGTTGATGCTGAGGATGCTTCTCAGATTGATGATGATGAGGATAATCCTTCACCAGATGCAGGTTTAGTTGGCATACCTTTGGGTAGCATCGCAGTTTATCTTGATATTGATGATGGTGATGATGAAATTGGAGTTCCTAGCAAGGCTCAAGGTTATATGGATAATCCTTCTGCCAAAGATTTCAATTTATGATCATCTTCAACTTTAGTCTTTAATGTTACGTTTTGGCCTTTGGGCATTTTTGGACCATGTGTTACTTTTCTACTTTGAGAATTTGCACTTTTTTTTACTATGTACTACATTGGGCATGCTAGCAATATGAATATTAATATGATTTCTTTGATTTTCACTATGTTTCATCAATTCAAAAGTGGCCCTTGAATCATTTACATTTTCAAATTTTCATTTTTTAATTTGATACTCATACAATGAATTAAAATTTGAAATTGATTTTAATATTTTAATATTTTGATTCAATAGTAATTTTGATTATTATATAAATTATGTAATTAAAAAAAATAAAAATAAAAATTAAGTTTTTAAATTTTTTTATTATATAATATTACCGCTCCCCATTAGCTATTTCCTATAAATTTTGGGGAAACTTCTAGCCGTTATAGACACCCGTACCCAAGTTCCCAACGTTCCCACATTCCAGAAACTCATGCAACATAGATATATATATTTTAAGAGTAACTTTGTTTTGTCTCTTATAATAATTATTATCCAATTTTACCAATAAATCATAGTAAATAATAAATTTTCATTTTACCTGAGTGTTACATCTACCCCCGCCCCTCCCTTGGACTAACCACCATCCTCTCAATTTGCATCATATTTATAAAACAGTTCCACGTAGGATTATTTCATAAATTCTTCATCTTCCCGGGTAGAATCCTACGAACTAAAATGCTTCCATAGCACTTTAACTTTGGTGATGGCTCATCTTTGTAATGTTATGTCTCTTCGTTCTAGGATGCGTTGAGGTTATACTAGGCACTATCCATCAGGCGTGACCTGTAATAACCACCACACATAAATTTTTACATACAAATCTTTCTATCACAACAAAATAATATAATCAGGAGATTTCATGAATATTTTTTCAGTCAATTACATGACTAGGATCATACATATATCGTTTTAGTAAGGATACATTAAACATGTTATGAACTTTCATTTTACTGGGTAAGGCTAATCGATAAGCCACTGGTCTAATTCTTTCCAATATCTGAAAAGGGCCACAAAAACGAGGGCCAATTTTTTCACAGCTCGCCGATATTAATGTGCTTTTCTAAGGTTTGATGCACACATATACATGATCTCCAACCTCAAATTCTCTATAACTTATTTTCCAATATGCATAATTTTTTTGTTGATTCTGAAAGAAATTTAAATTTTGTCGAACATTCTTCACCTCCCATTCCATTTCTTCAAACATTTTTTTCCCTAGCATTAAAACATTCTCATGGTTATTCCATTTGGTAGGGGTTCTACACTTCCCCCCATAAAATACTTCAAAGGGAATAATATTCAATGATTCGTGATATGCATTGTTGAATTCAAGTTCTACAAAAATTAAATATTCTTCCGACAACTTACCAGGCTATTTCATAACATACATTTGTAGCATGTCCTCCAGTACTCGACGCATTTATTTTTTCCATACATTTGAGGGTGTTATGAAGTTTTGAACTGGATCTGAGTTCCTAAGTGTGTGAAAAGAGGTTTCCAAAAGGAAGACCTAAAATTTATATCTCTCTCTGATATGACTAGGGAATACCATGTAACTGAAATACTTCCTTCATGAAGATGTCAGCAACTTTAATTGTCTTGAAGGTAGATTCCAGCAATATGAAATGTGTTGTTTTATTAATTTTATCCACTACCACCATTATTGATTCGCTATGCTTCTTGTATTTGGATAACCAGATAATAAAATTGACTGTGTTAAACTTCCATTTCCATTCTAGTATGGTTATAGGTTGCAGAATTCTAGCCAAACGCTCATGTTCATTTTTGACTTGTTGACACTCCATACACTATGTTAAGTAATCCACAATATTCTTCTGTATTCCAGGCTAGAAATAATATTTCTTCACTGGTAACTAGGATGAGAAATATAGGGACTCCTATGAAGCTCATCTAGAATCAGATGCCTTATAGTAATATATTGAGGACTATATACGCTTCCCCTAAAGGTCAATAATTTGTCTTCACTTATTTTATATTTAGATTGTTTTACTTGGCCACAAAAATTGATATTTAGGATCTTTTTGGGAAACCTCTTTAATTGATCCAGGGTAAAATCTAGATACCCTTAACCAAGACATTTTACTTTGGCTGATAAATAGAATTGCATTAAATTAAGACGTTAAAGAACTGAAATGAACAATTTTAGTTGTACATAAGAGGAACATAAATGAACAATATCAGCAATCATAAGAACACGTTGTTTGATGACGGAGTTCGTCCAGGAGGGACTACATCTCGAGGCCTCGGTGTCAAGATGGTGTAGGCCATTTCATTATGTGTTGTAAGAAGAAGATGTACATGGATGTGTTTCCCTATGACATACAAGGAAAAATTTCCCTCACGCAGAAGTGGCTTGACTTCTTTAAGAGATGTTCCACTGCAGAACTCTCATACATAAAGAAATACTCCTATCAGTGTGACCATAGATGACATGTAATAAATAAGAGTATCTCACCAATCTTAGCAAACACGGTGTCTCAAAAATACACATATGAAAATGAGCATCCCGCCAATGTAGCATAAAAGGGACTCATACATGATGCAAATCCATAGCTGAAAGTACATCAATAACAACACAAAGCAAGATCCCATGAATCATGTATCAACCGAGATCTGCAAGACATAATGCATCTCAACGAGAAATAAATAAAGAAGTACATGGAATCCACATCATATACCTCATGCTACCATTTGCTGAAGGCTGAGCTGCTTTGCAGCTGAATCTGAAAACACCATCAATCATGTGGTGTCGAAAAAGGTGAAAATGATTGCTCACATGCGAAAATCTAACACTTGCATAACCCACTTCCAAAAGTGGCTGAAAAATCAAAAAATCAGATGAAGAAACTGAGCACGCCATCAGACTCATGGTTCCACTGCACCTGCAATAAAAAAATAATAACCTCAAATTGGATGCGCGCTCTCCGCTCCTCCATGGCCTGGGCGCACTTTCAAATGATGGGTTTATGTAGAAATTCGTGGGCGGAATTACCAAAAAAATCCGTTGGGCTATTGGTTAAAGATCCGAATGTGTGGGAGGGGGTTGGGTGATCAAACCCCACCCCATCCCTTTTAAAAACCCGAAATCGTTTTTACAAACTGCTTTTTTTTATTTTTTTAACCCACAACATATATTTTTGAAACCGCACTGTTTAAAAAGGGAACACGTGGGGTGAGACGGGGCCGGGTCCACCTTGGGTAGCCCGCCCCATTCACTTGTTGGCTCTTTTGTTTCTTTTCTTTTGTAAATTGGTTGTGTGTTGGGCCACCCGTGGATCGGGCCAACCCACGTGGCCAAGCGGGTTCGATTCTTGCTGGCCCACTATTACATGGTGCCATGTATGGAGTGGCCCACGGGGTTCACACCCTGTGGGACCACATTTTATGGTCGGGTGGTGGGATTGGTGGCCCCACCACTTTTTTTAATATATTTTTTTTTATTATAAAACAAACTGTGCATTTTTGAAAAATTCGATTTTTGACCGTAGGATACAAATTAACTAGGCAATAATTTCGCTCAGAACCTGGCTTGAGTGTGCTAGAATCCGGTGGCAAGGTTTGGTCCAATTTGAGTCCTCTTTAAGGCTACCCAATCACCAAGTCAAACCAAAACTTTGTCTGCTCCTAACTCCTTCATACGGATTGGGAATTGAGTGTCGTCTACACCGTTGGAATCAGAAAGACGAGATCTACAACATGAACCTAGTTCGAGATATTTTCAAACACTTTGTTTTTTGAGCCCTATGTGTTGAGCCACTTGTACTTGTACTTGTTTAATCCACCTAGATCAATCCTCCAAACAGAGGAGCTTTTGGTCCTCCAAAAGCATCAAGCTTTACCTATCATCAACTGTCTGCAAATGTCGTTGAGAGGCACATCCCCACATGACTCCTTCACCTGGAGTATTTCGGAATCAAAATGCAAATCCATCATCTAAAACTATTGCAATGCAATGTATGAAAAGGCACATCCTTTGAATACTCCTTCTCTTCTCGTACTTCGGAATCAAGATGCAAAGCCAACACTTGCAACTGCGGAAATGAAAATGTTTGAAAAGGCACATCCCTTGAAGACTCCTTCACCTCACATGCTTCAGAATCAAGATGAAAAGCCAACACCTGCAACTGTAGAAATGAAAATGCCTGAAAAGGCACATCCCTTGAAAACTCCTTCACCTCATGTACTTTGGAATCAAGATGCAAGCCAACACCTGCAATTTGTTGCAACACAAATGTTTGAGAAGGCACATCCCTCGAAGACTCCTTCACTTCTGTCCTTTAGAATCGGAATGCCAACACCTGCCTAAAGCTGCAACAAACATTACATTCTCAATGTGACCAACAATTACCCAAATATTTCCATACTTTCCACGAGTTTATAACATGTACTCGGTGGTCAAGCTTACAAAAAAAACTGGAAATCATACCTCAACAAAATTACAAGACCAGACCTCGTCGTCGCATTTCGAAGTGATGGAAAAACACCTCATCACTTTATATTAAGGAAATGCATTACAAGACTCATAGAACATGACCAAAACATAATCGTCACATCTCAAAATGATGGCAACACATCATCACTTTTACATGTAAGAGATCTAACACACGACTTATAAAACAAGGCTAAAAAAAATGTCATGGTCGCTTAACTGAGTGATGGAAACACATCATCACTTTAATAATAAAAATACGACAAATGACTTACAAGCATGGCCATGACAATCTTACATCTCTACAAAAAAAAAAATCTAGAAGAACCACTTCTAATTTATTAAAACGAGTGGATCATTTCCCTGTGGCGAACTTTCTTGTCGATCAGCTCTTTTGACTGGTGTATGCATAGGCGCTTTGGCTTTACGGCGCTGTTCTGGATGAAGTTTCCAGCATGTGGTTCTTTGGTGGCCACTTCGGTCACAATGGGTGAAAATTTTCTTTTTCCTCCAAACCTGCTTAACAAATTTCTTTTCCTGTTGAGGAGAAGGATTTTCATGCCTCTTCCTCCTTTGTGCTGCCATCCTCTTCCAACACTCAGAAATCACATGGTTATTTAAACCACAAAATAAACAATTTTTACGATGCCATATTTTACGACCATGGTTATCAACATTATTATAGTCAAAATGCACTCTGGAATAATGAGACTTAGTATACCTTCTGGGGTGGTCTGTAGTGCGATCATGATGATGGGAGCATGCCTTAGTTCCTTCACTGCAACGTGCACTGCCATGGAACAATGGCGAAGTGTCCCTATCATTCCTCTTCCTCAGAGAGTTCATCATTATTTTCTTTCCCTTCATGTCCTTCAAACATCCTTCGCGAGTGTACCCCAAACCTACATAACGAGGTCGTTGCACAACCTCCAATGGTTTGGTTATGCCTTGGCCATGAATGCCAATTCCTCCTCCTCTATACCCCATTTTGGTGAGGAGTCTCATGTCGTTACCTATGATGGGTATCTCCACACTTCCAACTGAAATTATATCATGTGAAGAAACTGAAGAAAAATCAACACTGTTTACCTTAGGTGTCGATTGTGAAACAGATGAATAAAGCTGTTGTAAGCCCTCGTACAATATGTCCACTTTCTCAGACACCATGAGCATGGTTTCATACATGTCCTTGACACTCTCCATGGCTCAACTTAGCAAACGTTCAATTTTCACACCTGCAATCCAATCAGCAAGAATACCTGCTCTGATACCACTTGATCCAAGGTAAAATCTTGATACCCTTAACCAAGACCTTTTACTTCGGCTGATAAATAGAATTTCATTTAATTAAGACGTTAAAGAACTGAAATGAACAATTTTAGCTGTATATAAGAGGAACATAAATGAATAAGATCAGCAATCATAAGAACACGTCGTTTGATGACGGAGTTCGTCCAGGATAGACTACATCTCTGGGCCTTGGTGTCAAGATGGTGTAGGCCGCTGCATTATGTGTTGTAAGAATAAGATGTACATGGATGTGTTTCCCTATGATATACAAGGAAAAATTTCCCTCATGCAAAAGTGGCTTGACTTCTTTAAGAGATGCTCCACTGCAGAACTCTCATACATAAAGAAATACTCCTATCAGTATGACCATAGCTGACATGTAATAAATAAGAGTATCCCACCAATCTTAGCAAACAAGGGATAAAAATACACATATGAAAAGGAGCATCCCGCTAATGTGGCATAAAAGGGACTCATACATTGCGCAAATTCATAGATGAAAGTACATCAATAACAACACAAAGAAAGATCCAAGGACTCATGTATCAACCGGGATCTGCAAGACATAAGGCATCTCAACGAGAAATAAATAAAGAAGTACATGGAATCCACATCATATACCTCATGTTGCCATTTGCTGAAGGCTAAGCTGCTTTGCGGCTGAATCTGAAAACACCATCAATGTTGTGGTGTCGAAAAAGGTGAAAACGACTACTCACATGTGAAAATTTGACACCTGCATAACCCACTTCCAAAAGTGGCTGAAAATAGAAAACTCAGATGAAGAAACTAAGCACACCATTAGACTCGTGGCATCGAGTAGTGCTGAAATGACATAAAATTTGTCCCATTTGGACAAAGTCAAAATTTCACCCTCCTGAAAGTTGAGCTCAATCAAGGTTCTGCCTGCCTCTTTTCTGGCTCATGGTTCCACTGCACCTGCAATAAAAAAATAATAACCTCGAACTGTGTGCATGCTCTCTGCTCCTCCATGGCCTAGGCACACTTTCAAATGCTAGGTTTATGTAGAAATTCGTGGGCGGAATTACCAACAAAATCCGTTGGGTTGTTGGTCAAAAATCTGAATGTATGGGAGGGGTTCGGGTGGTCAAACCCCGCCTTGTCTCTTTCAAAAACCCAAAATCGTTTTTACAAACTGCATTTATTTATTTTTTTAACCCACATCATATATTTTTGAAACCACACTGTTTAAAAAGGGAACACGTGGGGTGAAATGGGGTCGGGTCCACCTTGGGCAGCCCGCCCCATTCCCTTGTCGGCTCCATCGTTTCGTTTGTTTTTGTAAATTGGTTATGTGTTGGGACGCTCGTGGATCGGGTCGGCCCACGTGGCTGGGCGGGTTCGATTCTCGCCCGCCCACTATTACATGGTGCCATGTATGGAGTGGCCCACGGGGTTCACAGCCTGTGGTACCACATTTGTTGGTCGGGTGGTGGGATTGGTGGCCCAGCAACTTTTTTTAATATATTTTTGTTTAATATAAAACAAACTGTGCATTTTTGAAAAATCCGATTTTTTACCGTAGGAGGCAAATTAAATAGGCAACAATTTCTCCCAGAACCTGGCTTGAGTGTGGCGGAATCCAGTGGTCGGGTTTGGTCCAATTTGCGTCCTCTTTAAGGCTGCCCAGTCACCAAGTCAAACCAAAACTTTGACCACTCCTAACTCCTTCATATGGACTCGGAATTGAGTGTCGTCTATGCCGTTGGAATCAGAAAGATGAGATCTACAACATGAACCTAGTTCGATATATTTTCGAACACTTTGATTTTTGAGCCCTCTATGTTGAGCCACTTGTACTTGTACTTATTTAATCCACTTGGATCATTAATTTTTTCATGAAATTTAAATTCTACGTGATTATAATATAGTTCAAAATACAATGTATTCTCCTACTTAAGGCATATTAAACATGATTTTATTTTCCTTTTAAATCTTGACTTTCAAATTCAAACTCTCTTAGGAAGGAATTCGATCTTGCTTGACAGGAATTTACATTTTGATGCTTGAAATAACTTGTCAAGGTGATATGGCTGGTCATTAACAAAAAATTCCTTCCTAAAAGATAATGTCGCCAAGCATTTAATGCGTTCACTGCATCAGTTAGCTCTAAATCATGAGCAAATTAGTTATGCTCATGTTACTTCAGCTTTCATGATTCATACGCAATCACCTTCCCATCTTGTGTCAGTACCACCCCCACTCCTTCTTGGCTTGCATTTGTGTAGACCACAAATTCCTTTTTGGGGTCAGCAATTTTCAGCACATGAACAATAGTGAATAAATGTTTTAATTATTAAAAACTCTATTACAATTTTTGGTCTAATTAAAATTTCTTCCCTTTTTCTATAACGAAGTAATGGGAAAGGAGATTCAAGAAAATCATTCAATGAAATTTCGATAATATCCTGCTAATCCCATAAAAGACCATATGTTAGTCTTGTTCTGGGGTACTTTTTGTTGGGTGCTAGTTTTGTACACTTTTCCTACACTTGTTTTCCCTATTTTGCTTCATAACTCTAACCAATGGGAGTATCCTTGCCTCTTTTTCCTACCTTTCTATCCTAACTTGTGATGTTTCACCTTGTTTTTATTACTCTGCCAATTCATCAATCATTATGATATATTGTTCCTTTTTATGACTAATTAAGGATGAATGTTTGGAGAAGATCTATGGTCTTTGTGTTGTATTTACAGATGTCATTTATAGCACCAAAGATCCCAAGCACGAGGTCCACAGGAGTAGTCAAGGGGGTGTTGTTACAACGAAGAGATGTTGTTCCACCTTTCTATTACAGACCCGCTGACAAACTACTGTTACAGACCCGCTGACAAACTACTGATACATTTGTATCGTTGACTGGATCTCATCAACACCTATTTCTAACCTGTCCTTTAGTCATTACACTACAGCTATGGTTCTATTACAATAGCTGTAGAAGTTGTTTAGCATTGTATTTTTGGATAAAAACCTAAGGGCATTTTTTATTGTAATCTATAATTCTCTACTCATAAATTTATTAGGAAGTGGTTATAACTATACAAGTTATATTTTGATCAGCATGAAAATCATAAGATTCTCATAACTGATCTATCTCTTGATTTTCTAAGATGTAACCACTATGTAGTTCTCAGCCCTAGAGGTCGAAAGGTAAGCGGAGAACATCATTATTTTGGCTCTGTAATTGTGTTCAAATTAATACAGATTATCCTGTTATTGTTGTTACATGTGTTATTTGATTTAGTTTATATTAAGTTCTTCCTCTACCTACGCCCTGCTAGGGAGGAAGGGCCCTCCTTCTTAGCAGGGATTACATTGATTAAAGTAGTTGTGTTTATGTATTTGTACTTCAGTTTATGTATCAGTAGAGTGTTGTTGTTGATGTTCAGTTGTGAATATATCCGCTTCAATTTCAATACTTTGTATGCTCTTACACATGTGATATTAGAGATACTAGCTGGATACTTGTTGTTTGGCGCGCTAGAATATATTAATTGAAGTGTGATTCCAGTCTTATAGATCCTTTTATTTATGCATGACTGATTTACTTCTAGCATTTACTTCAGCAATTATTTCTTTTCTTTGGAATTGCTTCTGGTTGGTGTATCGGCATAGACAGTGGAACTATCATTGGAATAAAAAGATGTCCTTGGATTGATAATTAATGTGTAATGTTTAGTCATTTGACAATGATTAATACAACCCAACATTTTGGCATCATTGTCGGGGATGGCAGTGACGACCCAAGCAATAAGAGTTGTTTCTTAGAAGTGAAATTTCCATGTGTTTCTTTTTAGAGTGTCTCTACGAACACATTTTTCGAGCAATAAGACGAGAGGTAAGAACCTGTGCAACGCTCTAAAAAACTTGAGTGTGCTCACCAATGTCTTTTTGGGACACTTAGGAGAGTGAATTTCTAAGCATTTTTTTTTTAGAGTGTCTCCGGTGACACAATTGCCAGGCAGTAAGACGAGAGGTAGCTTTGGATGTTTTTTTTAGGCTGTCTTCTTCTATACAGTCATTGGGAGGTAAGACAAGAGGTAAGAAACTGCGCATCACTGTAAAAAACTTGGGCGGGCTCATTGTTATAGAAACTGAAAGCACTCATAGGATGAATATATACGCATAGGTCCCATGTGTGCCAGTAGGAACAGATCAACATATAAAAACACCACCCACTCTGCTGAATGTAGGAAAGACGAGTTGTAAGAAGGAAAAGAAGAGTTCAGATTTAGGAAGAAATACATTCTTTGGAGATTTGATCTCAAGGGAAGAAAAGGAACAATCCATGTCATATAGAGATAATAGGAAGATAGGACAACATAAACTATCTACCATATCAAAGCCTACACCATCGGTGTCTTCCATGTCTCAACCTCACCATTCTTTGAACAACATATCCACTCTTGATATAAAAACTCCAGATTCAAAACAATAGTGGAGAATCATTGATCGGGATCTGAGAATTGAAGGACATAGAGAGACCAGTGGGGAGCATCAGGGACCTGAGGAACAACATTCAATTGATCATCAATTGGACCCTGGTAGTGTTGTTAAACAGTTGGTCCTAGATAGCTTGATCCTTTTATTTTTCAATCTCTAGTACACTCCGAGGTTAGTTCATCCCATCAGGAAGAATCAGCCATGGGGGACAAGAATGTCAAAACAGATAGCTTTGCTACTTTTGAATTCCTAATAGTAGTAACACGGGATGAGGCTCCCATGAAGAATATTCATTTATCATCCCTATCATCATTTCAAGGGATGGTTGTTGAAGACCTTGATAAATTTTTTTTTTGAATTTGATGTGTTGTGTAGAGGTTATGACTACACTTCAGCTACCCATAAGCTAAAATTATTCCCTGCTACTCTGAAAGGAGCAGCATTAAGATGGTTCATGAGATTGGCTCCTGGCACAATTCAAATCTGGAATGACATGAGAGAGGCCTTCCTCTTTAAGTATTAGGATTACTATCGAACCAAGGATTTGAAGGACGAGATTTTCAGAATTGCACAGAAGGAGGAGGAAATCCTAGAAGACTATCTGGAGTGATTTCACTACAATTTAAAAATTTCTAGGTTCAGTAACTTAGACCTGGAAATTCTAAAGCCAATATTCTTAATAGGTATAAGAGATGATTTTTTGGAGCATCTAAACATATTGGGAAAAGGAGATATATCGCAAAAACCATTTGATGAAATAACAAAGGTTTGCATGTGTAGCTCAAGGGGATCGGTCAAAGGGAAAGTTTTAGTTTAGGATCCTTCAGTGCGGATACAGAAGTCCACGAGAAGAGGAGTAAACAAATAAGAGATTGGGAATTTATTTGAGGATTTTCAAACCGACTTCCTTAGCACTCTCTCTACCCAGATCACTACAGCACAAGTCAAGAAAGCACAAGCAGAAGATGAAGGAGCCTTAGCAATATTCTATCCCCGATGCAAAAAGAAAAATTTGGAGAGAGAATGTGGACTGAATAATTTCAACCTATGCAACATCTGTGAGTTGGTTCACTCTAGGAATCAGTGTCCTGAGTTACCTAGACTGAAGGCGGTAATTCAAGAATCAAGCGAGGATGTTTAATGTTATTATTTCATCCGATCAAAGAGATCATGGCAGCCGTGACCTATAGGTATGCCTTCAGATTTTTTCTCTTTTTATCCTTGGAATAATGTTTATAATAGTCAGCAATATCCATGGTCGTATCTTACTCCTTCCTCAACACAATTCCCTTCACCATGGAACCAGTGGTCGTCTCCTCCACCAATGCAATATCCTCCATCACAACCCAGTCCTTAGGGTGAGAACTGGAGATGTAATGGCCAAGGTCCAGTACCCCCTCCAATACCAATGCAACAAAAATAGTTACAAATGCCTTCTATTCAAAATCCTACACCTTTTGTCCAACCCCAATTACTTGTGCAACCTAACCCCAATCCAAATAATAAGGCAGCCTAGAGCATGGATGCTCCGGTTACCCTCTAGACTTATCTTATTATTCCTATTGGACGTAACGAGGTTCAACTTCGATCAGGGAAAGTAATCAGATCTGAACATACTCCCATTATTATCGAAGAATTTGAATCACCTAGGAAGGATATGGACGATTATGAGGCAGTTGTTACACATGTAACAACTGATACAGCACCCACTGTTACATCTAGAGTAGCAAACTCGAGAGGATTTTTTGTTTTTGCAGCAGCTAATCTGAGTAATTATAGTACATTTTTTATAGCTGACTTAGTTGTTAGCATTCAAAATCCTCCATACCCCCAACGATTAACTAAAACTAGGCAAGTCTCACAACCTGAATCCAAATTCCTCAAGGAGCTGCAAAATTTGTATGTGTGGATTTCGATGTTACAAGCTCTTAAATAAGTGCCTATCTATGCTAAAATAGTGAGGGATATATGTGTCAAAAGATCTCGAAGGAAACCTAAAGACCCTACTACTATCCACGTCATAGGGAAGTTTTTCGATCTTCTAATTCATCAACCTTTGTTAACTAAATATAATGACCCAAGGAACCCTATGATGACTGCCCATATTGACAATCATCCCATAACCAATAATTTGATTGATCTATGGGCAGCTATTAATCTCATGACTAAAGACCTCTTCATCTTTGTAGGATTTCATGGACTTAGACCTACACCCACAGTGCTTGAATTAGAAAATAGGTCCCATGTGAAGCCCAAGGGAATGATAGAATATGTGGTTATCATTGTGGCTTCCTGGACTATCCGTATGAATTTCTCATTTTAAAAACCAAATCCAACCTAGGGGTTCATCCTTTAATCCTAGGGAGGTCGTGGCTAGACACTGCATATGCATATATCAGATTTAGGTCTGAATCTATGGTGATCTCAGATGGGAAGGTGATGCAGCCAAAGGCTGCAAAACCCACATTCTCCATATAAAAATGCATGGTTCATTTATAAACCAAAATAGTTTTTAAACGTACAAACTCTAATGTGGAAGCTACCTTTTCAATCGATGGTTAAAAGCATATAATAAAACCCAACAATACAAACTTCATATGCGGAAGTTGTTCCTTGCCCTATACCTTATGGTTATAAACCATAGGCCAAAACCCATTTCATGAATTTTGAATCAATATTTCAAAATTTGGTTAAAATTATCCAAATATGCCAAAAATAAACCTTTGGCCCACATGTTACCAATGTGCCTTTATACCATCCTCATATATGGGCTCACCAATCCACTACCAATAAACATTAATATATATTCGCCCACAACGTAACATTTCATTTCATACAAAACTCCGACTTTGGTTAAAAATCCAAGCACCAACATATATTAATTTTCTGGGTACCGCAACATTTATAATTTACCTTGCACTAACCTACACGCAACTTTAGGTGCGAACACTGTTGAATCTCTGATGGCTAGGATCAGACGGTTATTGCATTAAATTAACTCCAGAACTTTATCGCTCCAATGCAACGCAAAATCGGCGGTATTGAAATTTCGTCTATTGCTACGTGTCACACACTGACAATTATCGTGTTCAATTGCAATGAAGCCATTTACCACTCGAAGGCCATGCGAAAACCATTTTTGGTTTTTAAAAACCACCTACACTGTTCCAACCCCATAATTTTTCCATGTTTCCACTGCGCTTTGGTCCACCATTCTGCCTTCAATTCTTCACACTATCACGTGTTTTCTGCCTCCTCTTCAGACCTGCATCATCCACTTGTTATTCCACTGTGTTTCATCTCAAAATTTCGAACAGGGTGAGGGTTCCAATCAATCTCCAAACCCTCTCCAGCATTCATTCCACACATAGTTAACCTCTATTATTCATTGTATGTGGTTCTTATCCATCGTTTTCCATTACAGTAAAAAAACCCCAAATGCGTAAATTAAAACCCTCGGATCTCCTTCACTGTGTTTACACAACAGAGTGTGTAATAACTCCATGAAATTCTTTATACGATGTCAATTCCAATTGCGAAATACATCTAGGCAATCTTTGTCCCTCAATTTAGGAATCCAAGTAATTTCTTTGATGGCATCAATCCATTCTTTGATCGATGATAATTTTCTCAATCACACAAAATTCAATAAATGAACATTCACCCTCAAACCACACAGTCTCTTAAAAAATGTAGCTTGAATATAAAATAAAAATATTTCCTTTGTTCCTGTCAATTTCACTTGCACACAATAAACACTCAAAACACAAACTCAAAAATTGAGTTTTCTGTATTAAAACCAATATTTACATAGGAACTCTTCCTCTGGCCTGATCTTCTGTATCAGTGGTCTTTTTCCTATTCTGTCTGTAGACTTTCAACAAACCCCTATTTGCCTAAAACTTGAATCTCTACCTATTTTTAAATCTATCTCTTTATTCCTTTTAGGCTTGCAATCTATACAGAAGGTTCTGAAATTATTTTTGGTTTCAGTTCCTCCATCTTCTCAATAAAATCCTAAATATCCTCTATGTCCTCACTTGACTCAAATAATCCCTAAGGATCCTCTTTCATCACAAAATCATGAAACCAATTCTAATTTAGGATTTGTAATTAATTCCTAAATCTACCAATCCCTATACACTCTCAACTAGTCTAATTCTCTCATGTTCTCCAACATTCGAGAAAATTTCCAAAATTCCTCACAATATTTAATTAAGTCTCATTCAAATCACTCAAATCATTTCATAAGAAACCAACTCCCTTGAAAACACAAAACCCCTAGGTTTATTAAAATACAAGGAATTTTCTTGAGCCTAATGCCCTTGCATCAGACTCCCAAGGTCAAAAATAATCATGATCTCCTAATCATGTGCTTTTAATCTTTCCCTCCTGGATCCCATACTCTATTTTGTTGTTGTTCAATAGTTGCACTATTCTTCAACTGCACTTTTCCATGCTTCCATACTTTATTCTGCATCTTTCCATTAAGTATGCTTTCACATTTTGTTCTTGTTTTTCCTTTTCTGTTGTTACTTTTATTTCTTCCCGTTGTCTTCTTCTGAGACACCTTCATCATCAACCTCCTTATGTTTTCAATCTCTATGTCTAGTTTATCTTATGTCTGTAAATTACTCTACCTTTTGTTGCTGCTTTCAATTTCTGTTTCTTTTATTGTTGCATATGTTTCTTTTGTTGTTGTATATGTTGCTACCAATACTATTGCCTTTTTTGCTACAGATGTTGCCTCCTCCCAAATTTCCTAAACATCTCTTAAGATATCTCCCTCTGTAACATTCTTCTTCTACTCACTACTTGCAAATTCACTTTTAAAAAATGAATTATCATTTGATTCTTTAACAACATCAACATAATCATTCACTGTTCCTTGTATACTAGTAAGCATAATCAAATTTGAAAAACTATTATCTGCTCCTACCTCTTTCACAATTTCAGGAATTTTCACTTTAGTATCTGCAATTCCTTTCTCTTGTTCAAAAATTTCCAACAAGCATTTATGCCATTCCCTTTTTACTTGTTTCACATCATCAATATGTTGCAATTTAGTTTCAGCATAACCTTCTTCTTCTTCTTTGACAATATTCAGTAATTTTCCATCACCTCCTTGATTGATTCTGGCAATCAATTCAAATTCTTCAAACCTTGTATCTTCATCTTTTATCAGAATAGAATTCTAATTCTCCATCACTATGGAAGTTCTAAAAGTATGTCCTAAATTATTCTCTTGGCTAATCAGACAAGCTAACTCTTCCTTGTCATTAATAATAACAAGTTCCTTCATATGAGACATGACTGTCTCATCTTCCTTGGGATTTATAAGTTCCTTATTCTACAACAATTCATCTTCATTCAACACAATTCCAAGAGATGGATTGTCTTTTGCAACACCTGTAAACACAGTAAATTTAACAATTTCAAAATTGCAAAACCCAATGGTCTCATTTGATGATCCAATCACCAAATATTCTTCTAGTAGTTCCAAGTCTCTTTCAAGACTCAAAATATCTTCACTTTCTTTCTTTGCAGCTGCCAAGGTTATCTCCATTGTGCCAATCATCATGATAGAATGATGATCTTCCACTATGTTTTCAGCTAACATAGTTTCCTTTTCATTAAATTCTCTGACATTTTTCATTTGTTGTCTTTCTTTGCCTGCATAATTAACACATGAATTATCATTATTAAAAATACAAGACCTCAATGTCTCTTCCTCCTATGGCAACATTTCAGTATGTTGCTTTGAGTTTTCTTCTAAATCCTTTTTCAGCACATCAGTATGATGATTTAAATTCTCCATGAGACTGTCAGCTATTCTCTCCTTCTTATCATATGTTTCAAGAATGTCTCTCTAATCTGGTTCATAATAATGAACTTATTCAATTTGTTGAATCATTATTACATCCTTATCCTCTATTTATTGACTTTCATTCATGAAAATTTATTTGTCTTTCACATTCAACAATTTATCCTAAGTATAGATCCTCTGCTTTTCCAACTCTCTTCTTTGAAGATCTAATTTTCTATATAACTCAAAAATTTAAACTAGGCTAGAACTTGGAAACTTTACACAACTTTCCATACCTTCACTTATTGTTGACCAATCATTAGATGGCCCCTCTTCCTCTGTTTCAATATTCTGCTAAATATTTCTCTTAGACCCCTCTGCCTCCTTTTCTTTCTGAGATTTTGCTATCTCAGCATCTTCTAAACATAATTCAGATTCAACTTCTTCTCCTTAACAAAATCTAAAGCTTGTTCATCATCCTCTGATGTACCTACAATCATACACAATTCATTAGTTTTAAAAACACAAGACTTTTCAGTCTTATTTTCTTCTTCAAGCATTTCTCCTTGAACAGATTTGTATGTGGAATCCTCAAATTCCATCTTTGACTCAAAAAATATGAGTTCTTCTTTCCATAAGGAAATCTACTTCCTCCACCACTTCATTTCTAATAGTTTCCAAATTACCTTTTTTCCCTTCAGTGGAAATATCCATCCTCCTCTCTAGTTTTCCTCTTCTTGTAGCCATTCCTCTAGTACCTCCAATTGTACTTTCATCACTGCAATATTTGTTTCTCTATCCTTCATATTATCTCTATGGAATCCTTTAGAACCTCTTATTTGATCCTCCATAATCATATTCTTCATGAGCTCCTCACTCAATATGAGTTGTACTTGGCCTCTGCAACATCAAGTTCTCCCTGCTACCACTTACCTCGCCAAACCCCTCTCTGGACTTGCTCTTTTGGCAAGCACTGGTTCTCTATCTATGGAACCTCTTGAGCACTCTCTTCTGCTCTCTCTAGGCTCATATCCTCAACTCTCCTTCTCTTGAGAACACTTCATTTGTTCTCCCTATCCAACCTTTAGCTAGAATATTAGATTCACTGCCATCATCATCAAAATCTTTGTCTTCATCTTATCTGCAACCATGATTCTGCAATCACATTTTTCAAACAAGATTAAAATTATCTCACCTTCAAGATATTTTCATTTCCTTCTCCTCTTCATTGACTTGGACTATCTTCATTTATTTCTGCAAATGCCTGTTCACTTCAATTCTATGCATATGCTACTTATCAGATTTAGAATCTGATCTCTTATTTTCCCCATCACACATTCATTCTGATTTAATTTTTTTTTAAATTTTTAACTTTCAAAAGAGATTTTCCTGCTCTGATACAACTTGATGCAGCCAAAGGCTGCAAAACCCACATTCTCCATATAAAAATGCATGGTTCATTTATAAAGAAAAATAATTTTCAAACGTACAAACTCCAATGCGGAAGCTAATTTTTCAATTGATGGTTAAAACCATATAATAAAACCCAACAATACAAACTTCATATGCAGAAGTTGTTCCTTGCCTTATACCCTATGGTTATAAACCATAGGCCAAAACCCATTTCATGAATTTTGAATCAATATTTCAAACTTTGGTTAAAATTATCCAAAGATGCCAACAATAAACCTTCGGCCCACATTTTACCAATGTGCCTTTATACCATCCTCATATATGTGCTCACCAATCCAGTACCAATAAAAATTAATATATATTCGCCCACAACATAACATTTCATTTCATACAAAACTCCGAATTTGGTTAAAAATCCAAGCACCAACATATATTAATGTTCTGGGTCCCGCAACATTTATAATTTACCTTGTACTAACCTCCACGCAACTTTGAGTGCAAAGACCGTCGAATCTATGATGGCTAGGATTGGATGGTTATCGCGCTAAATTAACTCCAGCACTTTATCGTTCCAACACAATGCGAAATCGAAGGTATTGAAATTCTGTCGATTGCTACGTGTCACACGCTAACCATTATCGTGTTCAATTTCAATGAAACCATTTACCACTTGAAGGCCATGCGAAAACCATTTCTGGTTTTAAAAAAACACCTACACTATTCCAACCACATAATTTCACCACATTTCCACTGCGCTTTGGTCCACCATTCTGCCTTCAATTCTTAACAGTATCACGTGTTTTCTACCTTCTCTTCGTACCTGCATCATCTGCTTCTTATTCAAATGTGTTTCATCTCAAAATTTCGAACAGGGCGAGGGTTCCAATCAATCTCCAAACCCTCTCCAGCATTCATTCCACACATAGTTAATCTCTATTATTCATTGTATGTGGTTCTTATCCATCGTTTTTCATTACAGTAAAAAAACCCCAAATGCGTATATTAAAACCCTCAGATATGCTTCACTTTGTTTACACAACATAGTGTGTAATATCTCCATGAAATGCTTTATACGATGTCAATTTCAATTACGAAATACATCCAGGCAATATTTATCCCTCAATTTAGGAGTCCAAATAATTTCTTTGATGGCATTGATCCATTCTGTGATCAATGCTATTTTTCTCAATCCCATAGAATTAAATAAATGAACATTCACCCTCAAACCACACAATCTCTTAAAAAATGTAGCTTGAATATAAAATAACAGAATTTCCCTTGTTCCTGTCAATTTCACTTGCACACAATATACACTCAAAACTCAAACTCAGAAATTGAGTTTTCTGTATTAAAACAAATGTTTACATAGGAACTCTTCCTCTGGCCTAATCTTCTGTATCAGTGGCCTTTTTCCTATTCTTCCCATAGGCTTACAACAAACCCCTATTTGCCTAAAACCTGAATCTCTACCTATTTTTAAATCTATCTCTTTATGCCTTTTAGGCTTACAATTTATACAAAATGTTTTGAAATTATTTGTGGTTTCAGTTCCTCCATCTTCTCAATAAAATCCTAAATATCCTCTATGTCCTCACTTGACTCAACTAATCCCTAAGGATCCTCTTTCATCACAAAATCATGAAACCAATTTATTTTAAGATTTATAATTAACTCTTAAATCTCTCAATCCCTATACACTCTCAACTAGTATAATTCTCTCATGTTCTCCAACGTTCGAGAACATTTACAAAATTCCTCACAATATTTAATTAACTCTCATTAAAATCACTCAAATCATTACATAAGAAACCAACTCCCTTGAAAACACAAAACACCTAAGTTTATTAAAATACAGGGAATTTTCTTGAGCCTAATGCCCCTGCATCAACAGGCCACTCAGAACCTGAACCTTTATACCCCAGAAAAACCTCATATTGATTCAATTATTCCCTAGTGGGATGAATTTGTACCTGAATCTAGTCTTTCCCTACCTCTTCTCATGCTTGGAAAAGCACAATACTTTAAGGATGAAATAGAGGATGATATCATTAATGGTTTTATTAGTAATTCACTCCATGTTTCCTCCATTAGAGATTTGGGAAAATAAGAGGAATATGATGCAATTATTGAACATTTGAAAACAACTCCGCATACTATCAGCAGTCCCATTGAAATTGGACCTCGAAAATGTTTAAACATCAACCCTAACCTGACTGCTCAACAAAACACATTGCTGATATAGTTGTTATACAAATAAAAAAAAGGCATTTGCATGGGAATATATGGATATGAAAGGAATCCATCCTAGCCTATGCACTCACTGCATTTACCTTAAAGAGGACTGCAAGCTAGTTAGACAACCTCAGGTTCAAATGAACCCCACACTTAAGGAGATAGTGAAATAAGAATTGCAGAAACTCCTTAATGCTAATTTCAACTACCTTATTTCTGATAGTCAATGGGTCTCTCCACTCGTCATAATTTTGAAAAATAATGGAAAATGGAGAATTTGTGTTGACTATAGAGATCTTCACAAGGCCACTCAAAAGGACCATTTTCCTTTACTATTAATTGATCAGGTCTTGGACACTCTTTCTAAAAAAAATTATTTTCATTTATAGATGGGTTTAGTGGCTATAATAAAATATAGATTGCCCTAGAAGATCAAGACAAGACAACCTTCACTTGCCCACGGGGTACTTTTGCATATAGAGTCCTTCCTTTTGGCCTATGTAATGCACCAACAACCTTTGAGAGGGAAATATTGGGCATTTTTTCTGATAATTTGAATGGTTGTCTTGAAATATTTATGGATGATTTTACACCCTACAGGGATGCCTTTGAGACAGAATTAGCTAACTTGGAAAAAGTGTTGGAACATTTTGAACAAACTAATGTTGCTCTGGGCACGGAAGAATTCCACATGATGATGACCAGGGGAATTGTGCTGTGACATTTCATTTCAACAGATGGAATCAAGGTAGATCCTGTAAAATTTGAGGTAATCTCGAAAATATTGACCCCTAAGACTCCAAAAGAGGTACGTATTTTTTTGGGACATGCAGGATACTAAAGGAGATTCATAGAGAACTTTTCAAATATTTAATCTCCTCTATTTTCATTACTCATGAAAGATGCGGAATTTGTGTAGACAGGAAAGTGCGAGCAAGCCTTTTAAAGTTGAAAAACTATGTAATAGTAGAACCTATTTTATGAGGACCAAACTGGGAATTTCCATTTCATATTGCTATGGACGGATATGACATTGCTGTGGGTGCTATTTTTGGGCAGGTGGAGGAGAAGAAACCTTATGCTATTTATTACATTAGCAAGAACTTAACTCCAACAGAAATCAACTACATTGTTATTGAGAAGGAATTCCTAGCAGTAGTGCACTCTATCAACAAATTTCAGCACTACATCACCGGGTACCAAGTATTTGTACACACTGACCATGTTGCAATTTAATTTTTGATGAAAAAGCATGTTACTAATGATAGAGTTACACGATGGTTATTGCTGTTATAAGAATTTTATATTACTATTTTAGATAAACTCGGAAAAGATAATGTAGTAGTTGATTTTATTTCTAGATTAACCATAAGTGATGACTTCACTGCCACTGAGGATTCATTTCCAGATGAATATCATTTTGCCATCTCTACTCACTCACCATGGTATGAAATTATAGCGAATTACCTTGCTATAGGAAAATTCCCACACCAATTGTCTTCCAAGGAAAGATGAAGATTATACAACAGAGTGCTACATACTCCTGGATAGAAGGCAACCTCTGTCACACCGGGCTAGATTTTCAGATTAGGTGATGTGTTAGAGAAGATGATATATTTGAGATCTTGAAGGCTTTTCATGAGGAACATTGTGGAGGACACTTCACCAATAAGAGGATAGGACATAAAGTACTCTCAACAGGTTACTACTAGCCAACTATATTCCATGATGCGAAGAAGCTTGTGAAAGGATGTGATAGCTGCCAAAGGATGGGCCAACCTTTGAAATCAGATGAGATGATGTTACAACCTTAGATAGTGATAGAACCATTTGAGAAATGGGCCCTAGACTTTGTGGGGCCAATTAATCCTTTATCACATCAAAAATCATACATAGTGGTCTACACCGATTATGTCACAAAATGGGTCGATGAAAACGCACTAACCAGAGCAACAGAGCACGTTGTTTTAGACTTTTTGTTCCAAGATATTTTTTTTCACTTCGGGATACTCAGAGAGATAGTGACAGACGGGGGGCCCCGGTTCACATCTCATTTGATCAAGAAGTTGGTGGAAAAGTATGGAATTCATCACAAAATCACTTCACCATATCACCCATAAGAAAATGGTCAAGTATAAAGCACCAATAAAGTCATTGAGGGGATCTTAACAAAGACAGTAGCCAGGCACTAAAGAAACAGGGCCGAGAAACTTCCAGAGGTATTGTGGACTTATAGGACAACATGGAGGAATAATATAGTATTCTCACTATATGAATTGGTGTATGGTAAGAATCCCTTATTCCCCATAGAGTTTGAAATAAAGAAATTAAGAACAACATTGTGAGTTGATCTAGATTTGAGTACAACACAGACTCAAAGACAGAACCAACTCAATGAGTTGGAAGAGAATGACTGGCTGCCATTGAAAAGACAAAGATCATTCAGCAGCAAAGAGATATATCACATGATAGGTTTATTAAGAATAAAAATTTCTAGAAAGGGGATTGGGCTCTTTTGTATAATTGAAGGTTCAAAGATTTCAAAGGCAAGCTCTGCACGAAATGACTAGGTCCTTACGAAGTGGATACGGTCTTTGATGATGGGACTGTACAATTGGTTACCATCGATAGTGCTATGACATTGTTACTAGTTAATGGGCACCATCTAAGGATATATCATCAACCCGCTTCGAAGGAATTATTTGTCAACGTTGTCATGGACTCTGATCTTCATGTTACGACAATAGGGGAACATTTTCCTATGTAGCCTCAAAATTAAAATTCAAATAAGTGCAACAGTTGAAAACCACCTTTGTGGCAGTTTTTATACCTGTTTAAAAAACAAAAATAAAAAATAAAAAATTGATAACAAAATAAAAAGAAAAAGAAAAATAATAAATCTAACTATGAAAACCATTTTCGGGGCGCAGTCAGAAAATTGGTATCAACTAAAAACCACTATTGTGGCGGATGTTACACCCATGTTTTTCTTCCTGAAACATCATCTTCCCTTTCTGATTTATTTTATAGGATCATGGTATTCATTTAATTTTCTTTTCTGTACCAATTTCCCCTAATTATTATGTTTTTTTTTAAGAATAATCTAAGGGATGTCTTGGTTGTTACACATGTAACAGCCGACAGCCACAAACACTATTTATTATATTTTATTCCATAACAACAATAATCATGCCAGCCAAATGCAACAATAGATGTGCTGCAAGTAGAACGCCCCCAATTTGAAATGTTCCTCAACGTCACCTCAAGTATGTCATTCAAAAGGTAAACATTATCATTTATGATTTGGTGATTAATTGGCGGAAGTAATGATACTCCCGTGACGGACGTGGGTGACCATCACCATTACGGTGGGGAAGGGGATATGTCTTGAAATCATTTCAAAAATCTGTATTCATAAACATATATAAAATCCGCATGCACCCAATTAATAACAGAATTGCCAATTATGACCGAATCCGGTTGGAAAAGAGCATGTGTACTAGATCCCATTACTTTCGATAATGAAATATTTATGAATATTACTGGGAGGTACGATTTGGTAATCCATAAAGTACGTCACCTCCCATCAACCTCCTCGACTGAAACCTTTCATCCTCCTTTTAAACTCGTTAATTTGGATAAGCAAAGACACCATGAAGCAGCGAGTTCAGAAACACAGTGATATTATAGTGGGGCTGAGCAACAAGAAGCGAATTTAGATGGGTGGAGAAGCCATCAGGAATGAGACAGATTCTATGTATGCCTTGCAAAATTTTCTAGAAGTCTACCATATATTCAGAGATTCCATATGGATTGATTATTTCTAGAAGCTTCAAGGCTCAGGCGAGGCAGTGGCAATTGAATTTTCTCAGAATTTGAACAATAATCGAACCCGAGTAAGGGGCATGCAAGTGGAGGTGACTGAAGAGGTAATTTCCTAGGTAACTTCATTTCCAATAGAGGGGAAGAGGTGGTTTAATAGAAAAATCAATGAACCCTCCTTGAAAAACACTTCCTAGTAGGAGAAGAAAAACTTGAGAAGAAAGGGAGAGGAATTGACAGGTTATCACTTCCTCAGCCT
Organism: Pinus albicaulis; assembly: GCA_034641835.2. Classification (NCBI taxonomy): domain Eukaryota; kingdom Viridiplantae; phylum Streptophyta; class Pinopsida; order Pinales; family Pinaceae; genus Pinus; species Pinus albicaulis. Next base: position 1,749,598,400 of record CM076580.1, read on the forward strand.
TGGGAAGATGTTGCCCTTGGTTTAATTAAATATATCACTTGTGAAGGAAGATCCACGATAGTGTTCAACTATCACTTTCATTTTCTTAATAACCTTCAGCACTAGCAAAATATTAATCTTCCATTCTATTTGTTAGGTAACATAAAACATATGGTGGCAACAGTAAAAACAACAGCAGACTTAGAGGCATGTGTGACTAATCAAAGACTCATCAATTTAATCATGCTAGATGCACTAGGCCAGCAAGGAAAAACTTGGGAAGAATTCAAGCGAAAGAGGCCGAGGACAAGATGGGTGAAACAGACCACGACTTCAAAAGTGGAAACCCAGACTCAACCTGCTGAAGTTAGAATTCGGAAAGATCCTATTGATGAACTAATTTTGGATAGAAGTCAAAAACAAAGAGTGAAATTCAGCATACCTACAGAACCTTTGCCTATGAGTGGAAAGCAAACGAAAGAAAAATTTTTAGAAGAAGAAAGGAAACCCTCCTCGTCAGCTAAGGACAAAACTCATGACCTGTTCTTAGAAATAAAAAATCAAAGAAAGGAAAATGAAGAATTAAAGCTGAAATTATCTGAGGGGAAGGAAATCTCGATGTTTGTATGCATGAAATGTTTTCAAAACTTAACAGCAAAGGGATATAACGTCTGTAGAGAAAATATTATCCCAACGGAAACATGAATAGAACAAGACAAGGCTATTACACAAGAATAAACAGTTAAATCAGAGCCTCATGTAATAATTGACCTAGAATCCGACCCAAAAGAACCTGTGGAGGCCACTCCTATTGTAGAAGAAACAAAAATGGACACACAGGCTACTCTAGGTAGAAACAAAGGGGCTGACACACAATAACCCACCAAGGAATTTATTGTTACACAAGAACCAACGGTAGAGGTGGAATAAACCCATGTAGCAGAGGTTTTTAAACCCATTATTGATGTGGATATTGAATGCAGAAGAAGGTTGGGTCCCATCTCGGGATGGATTTCTGAGAAGATCTTGTTAATTTTCGAATTACAAAAGTGGAAACAGGAATCAATATCCATTCAGGAAGGGACGATTTCACTAAAGGAACATCAGAAATAAATAAACACTTTACATGAAATATGGATGAAAGAAGAGTTGAACAAATGATGGGAGAATTATGAGTAAGACCACTAAGTTGGTTTACACTTTTGTGAGAATCAGGGGCGGAAAAATTTTTTTCTCAACAATTTGGCCAAACCTTTATAAAATTTCGGCCGAACTGTTAGAGAGTTCAGCCAAACTTACGAAATTAGTTAGGCCAAACTCATTCTAGAATTTAAATTGACAGCGTACTGACTACATGGGGAAACAAATTTTTGGCCAGAGATTGGAAAACCGACAACATAAGTTCGACTGAACTTATGTTGTCAATTTTCCAATCTCTGGCCAAAACTTTGTTTTCCCACGCCATCAGTACGCCATCAATTTAAATGCTAGAATGATTTTGGCCTAACTAATTTCGAAAGTTTGGCCAAACTCTTTAACAATTCGGCCAAACCTTTATAAAGGTTCGGCCGAACTCTTTAACAATTTGGCCAAACCTTTATAAAGGTTCAGTCTAACTACTAGAGAGTTTGGCCAAACTTTCCAAATTATTTAGGCTGAACTCATTCTGGCATTTAAATTGATCGCGTGGGAAAACATATTTTTGGCCAGAGATTGGAAAAACAACAATATAAGTTCGACTGAACTCTTAAAATAGTCTTGTCCAACTTAAGTTTATAAATACACCAATCGTGAGTCGTTAACGGTTTCCAGGCTTATTACCAGTTGCGTCTATTTTGATCGTGTTTCTGCGTCTACTGTGTGTTTTGGGCCTGCGTCTGCATCTGCGTCTATGTCTTGTTGTTTGGCCACAACTCTTGTTGTTCAGCCTCATCTCCTAATTTCGAATTTGCAGGTTGGCTCAAAATTTCGAGTTTCTTTCTTTCAATTGTTGTAAATTATATAAATATGTCTTCATATTATTTTTTGTGGTTGTGTCCAATAAGTGATCATGTTTTTTCTACGTCTGATGTGTGTTTCGGGCATACATCTATGTCTCTGGTCTTGGCAGAGTCTTGTTGTTTGGCCTCGGCTCTGAATTTTGAATTTCAAGGTTGGCTACGAATTTCGAATTTCCTGATTTGAATTGCTGTAAGTTTTATAAACATATCTTGATATTTTTTTATGTTCCCGTGTCCAATAAGTGATAACTGTTGACTATATTAGCACTGAGTTCATTGAATGAGATAACACTAAAATATTCTCTTATCGAAGCTCCTTTCTATGGTGGTAATAAAACATAAATAACACCAATATTGTGGCTTTAATTAACTGCAATTACAATGAATAGTGTCAAAAATGTATAACACCAAAACTATCCTTTGAAGAAATAAAAACTTCATCTAAATTGCATCTTTGTTTTTAGCCTGAAATTTAGTCCTTCTACAATTGTACTGAAGCCTAAAGTCACCCATCTAAATCTGTAATTAGGCTGAACCTATCTCTATAATTTTAGTACAAAATTCTTTGTTGGTAATGCGAAAACCTCAGCTCGGTATACATATTGTTTTTCCACAGTAAATGAGCCGACATGACTTAGTGACTCATTGAATGAGATAAAACTGAAATATTCTCTTATCCAAGCTCCTTTATGTGGTGGTAATGAAAAATAAATAGCACCAATATTGTGGCTTTAATTAACTGCAATTACACTAAATATCATCAAAACTGTCTAACACCAAAACTATCCTTTGAAGAAATACAAACTTCATATGAATTGCATCTTTGTATTTAGCCTAAAATTTAGTCATTCTGTAATTATACCGAAGCATAAAGTCACCCATCTAAACCTATAATTAGGCTAAACCTATCTCTATAGTTTTAGTACAAAATTTTGTGTTGGTAATGTGAAAACCTCAGCTGGGAATACATATTATTTTTCCACAGTAAATGAGACAACATGACTTAGTGACTTAGTGAATGAGAAAATGAAATGTAGGCAATACAAGAAACAATACCTATAAGGAAAAAAATTAGTTCAACTCCAACTTATTTTTCATCCAATAAACATACATCAACACCAATTCAAAGATATTGTATGAAAAGTAGACATAAATGTTAACTTAATTTTCATCCAGTAAACATACATCAGCAGCAATTCAAATATCTTGTACAAACAGTAGACATAAATGTTAACCAACACTGAATGCTAGTATGCATAAATACTATGAATGCAAATATTAGTCCATTTCAAATTTGTAGTGCATTGGAAGAGACATAATATACAACCTTCCTAAATTGAAGGTCTTACTCTTTCATCATTAGAATAACCATTTGTCGCTTGTCTAGCCTTTTATTATTTCCTAACAAAAATTTATGTTTTGATAATAGTTATATATGTTTGTTAGGAAACATATAAGAGACACAATTGTATTGTGATATTTTCCCTTCTTTCCAACTTAGTCCATCCTTCTAGAAAAATCCCTGTTAATGAAGCAGATATATCCATAGTGATCCACTGATATTTTTTCACCAACAACTATTCAATTTTGGACTTATATATCTCAAAACTATGCTCATTAAATCTATGCATCTATATCTTTAAAATACTCAACTATTTTATTTCACCATAATAATCAATTCGATATATCTCCCATTTTAATGGGGTCTATCACATTTCGAGAAAAACAAACTAGCCATAAAATTTTCCCATTGAAACCAAAATTAATTTGATACAAAACATAGGTTTTAACCTTATATAGTTAATTGTTTCAAGTAGATTCTTAATAAAATGAAAAATATTCAATGTAAAACACATGCATTAACAAATAATTTACTCGAGAAACCCAAAACGAGAAGATCATTTTTTTTATTAGTATATTAATTTTTAGACCATCAGACACACACACACACATATGTTTGTATGAATATATGTATACATCCCACAACAATTATAAACGACCAATCCATTACCTTGGATCAGCTAAAACTTTAGTTCTTTAACTGAAACTGTGGAAACATGGGGTAAACTACCATGCACTAGAAAAATGCTAAAATAAAAAACCATGTGATGAAAAACATCATAAAGGGAGAATTGATTTTCCCAAAAACATTTTTTTGGGGCACTACCCCTGAACACCTGTGTGTGGGGGATTTTTTGTCTCTATGAAACCCTAAAGTGGGGGTCCTTTCCTCTCATTTTATTCCCACCACTATTCTTAGAAAAATATATAGTGCATGGGGGTATTCACATAAAGAATATAACACATACCAAACATCTAATAATTCTCCTTAATGTGACCATCAATGTTGCAATGGTTAGAATTATTTATGCTACCCTTGCATGGATGTTGTTAGAGTTGGTCTGGTTATACCTCCGTCAGAGATCAAAAAACTCTTTGTTGCATGTCATTTTAGGTGTCTCGTTCATCCAATTAGCTGCATTCCATTAGAAGCATATATTGTGTTGGGAAAAATACTGAGAGGGGGGGGGTGAATCAGTATTTACTGCATAATCAAATCCTTTTACTTTTCATTCCTTAAAAACCCATACGCTACTTTACTTCAGTAAACCAGCGTATATACGCGGATCCCCTTTACGAAACTAGCGTATACACAGAGATTTAGATATGTCATTAAATCTTCACTTAAATCATTCCATCATGTATTCTTCAGATATTCAATAAGCAGTAAACAGGTGCAGTAAGAACAGAATAAACCATCACACAAAGCATCACCCATGAACACCAGGATTTTTAGGTGGAAACCCAAATCGGGAGAAAACCACCGCTGCAGTTGCTCAGCCTTCAATATTTTATTATAGAGAAAACATCTAACAACATATGTGCTGGCGCAGACTTGACCAGCACGCAGGCACCCACCTGCGCTCGTTTACCAGCCTCTCCTGGAAGGGAGCTCCAACCCCCTGACTCGTTTACCAGCCTCTCCTGGAAGGGAGCTACTACCCCCCGATCTCGTTTACCAGCCTCACCTGGAAGGGAGCTACAACCCCCTGACTGAAGGCTACAACCTTCAGCACCACCTTGGACCACGTTTCATCAATTTTCACACTGGATCCAACAACTTCAATAGAACACAACTTGCAGACCGCAATTCATCATATTTCCAGACCGAACCCTTTCCATACTTTTAAGCACGAACATACATCATCAACAGATACATATCAACACAGATCAGATAGCAGAAACACAGCAGAACAGATCAGATATTTCATACCCCTTGCTTCAACAAGCCCTAGTTTGCATACGCGCTTTCCCTTCACTGATGTCGCGTGTATACGCGCTTCCGTCCATACAAACCAGCGTATAACTCAGTGTATATTTTATTGCGCATACGCGCTTTCTCTTCGCTGAAGCTGCGTATATACGCGCTTCCTCCGCGTTGAAGTAGCGTATAGATCTTCAATTATTATAGAGCAGGATACTTCTTCAGATCAGATATTCAGCTCAGATTTACCCTTTCACTTCCAACAGATGTTCGCCTAGATGTTCGCCTCATCATAGATCTAAGCCTTCCATAAGCAGATCTAGTAGATACATTTCAGATCTAGATCCCTTTCTTCATCATTGGTGCATCATCCAATCAGATTTATCTTCAAGTGTAACCCTTTCATTCAGATCTACTTCAGAGAGAAGTATTCATTCAAGCTCAGACATCTTGCACCACTCTCTATATTTGCACAATGAATTTCTTCTCCTTTTATATGATTACCCTTTGTCAATACCATGAGCCCCTTTTTTCAATACCATGGACCAAAACAATACCATAAGCCCAAAACTACTTGGACGGGGTCAATTAGGCGGATCATTACCCAATACAATGGATTAATACCATGGTGGCTACCCTTGGGTTTGCACTTTTGAGCGCTTTTGCCCATACGCGACTTGAAACGTTATTTTCCGCGTGTATACGCGACTTCCCCTAGGCCAATCCGCGTATACCAAGAGACATACTCTTTTTCAACATAGATTTAGCACTTGCTGACTTCTTTTCTTCACTGCCTTCTGTACACACTGTTGATACATCAAATTTACTTCATCAAGAACATATTCTATCAATCACAACTTCATCAAGTGAGTTGTCATTCAATGACAACACTTAGCATCATCTTGCGAACTAGCATCATATCACATCAGATTTACATCGATTACCAAGACCATCAAGTCAAGCATAACTTCATCAGGTGTATTGCCATCAAGGACAACACATGTCAACTGTCACATGTCTTCATCTTCATTCAGTGGGTTGCCATCAAGGACAACACTCTGCATCATATTTCCAACATATTGTGTGACGGAAGGGTCTTGTCTCTCGTTTTCCCTCATGTCATGTATCTGTTGGTTTGTGTCTGATCATTAAAGTTCATCAAAATTCATCAAAGTCAATTTTACAGTCATTCATAGTCATGGATGGTCTTTTGGTCAGCAAAGAGTCTTTTCAATCATTAGGTCTAGGGTTTCGTCTTCAAAAGTGTCAAATAATTCCAGCAGGCACATGAGGATGTTTCTAATAAGCTTTCATTCCAAAATTTTCATCATCAATAATGTTGAGAATGATTCTTCTTCAAAACTCTGTTTTGAAGAAGAAATCGTCAAATTTGTTTCTTGTAATAAATATGTAATTTTTAAGGTTTTTCAAGTTCTACAAATCTTCAGGCGCAGCCCTGGTCTCCTTTGTCAAAATCACATGCCAACCATCCCTGCAAAAAATCGCCAAGAGCCATCATTTCAGCCCAAAAATCAAAGTGGAAACAAAAAGACAGAGTTTGTATTAAAAGTAAAAAAAGTGCCAATTTCAAAACATTTCAAAAGTGGGTCTTTGCAAAGCAAAAATCAAATCTATGACTTTACAAAGATATTTCCATGTTATCAAGCCATTCGTATTCAAAAAGCATCAGAGAAAGTTGAGCTCAGTTGTGAAAAAAACGAAACTTTTGGTTTGAAGGCAGATTGTCTCTAAAATACTTGCGCGGCGCACAGGAAGGAGGGTGCGGTGCACATAGGCCGTGCGGTGCATTGGGCTAAGTTTCACCGTTCAATTTTCAACCCGCGCAGCGCATCCAGGAGGTGCAGCACACAGAGCCGACAGGCCAAATTTATATCACTTCTTCCCAAATTTTCAAAACAAATTCAACTCTTTCGCTCCAAGTAAGTGTGTGATGTGTTGGCCACTGCTATTAGATCGTGTTTAGTTTTATTTGGAGAGAGAAATTGGAGAGTTTGATTTGTGAAAATATTAACCCTATTTTCATATCAGAATCTGCTCTTTAGGGTTTCAAATGGTGTTTTAAAAATTCATTGTCATGCTAAATAGTCACTGTCATACTATCATGTCTCAACTGTGATTTCTTTCCCCTCACTGTCACATCATTAAGGCCCCTCTCCTATTTCCCTATATCCCATCCCTAAACCCTACCATTTCCTACCACTTCCCTCTTTCATATCACTTATAAAATCCCAATTCCCAAAACAGTCAAGTGACTATCTTCACATCCTTAAATTTCACTTGACTCAAATATATTTTCTTCACTTATAACTTGTTCTCATTTATCCCTATCTCTAAAACTACATTTCCCCATAACCATTACTCCCTATATCATTTGTTAAAATTCCTAAAATTCCCAAACCCCACATTCCTCAATACAGTCAAGTGAATGTTATGGCAATCTAATTCCCCTTTATAGTCCACTTTTCCCAGTGTTTTTGTTCACCACATTCCCTTCATATTTTGACTCACATTTGGAAATTGGAGGTAAATACACCAAACTTTTATTTTCACCACATATATATCAGTATATACTTGTCATACACATTGCAGCATCATGACAAAGACAGATTCATCATATGAGCAAGACAGTGACTCTACCGCAGAGCTTAAAGTACCAAGGAGGCCTCGAAAATGGGGCAGACACGTTAGAGAAGAACCCACTTCATTGACTCAGTTGCAGGCCTGCCCACTTCCAATGGCTTGCTTTTAGCAACAGTCATGTTTTCGGTATTGTGAGATGATTGCTGAGACTCAGCATCATCAGGAGTTGGTTCACTTGTTTGTTTTACATTTGCATGATGGTCAGGTTACCCTCGCTGGAGTAAATTTCACCTTGACACCAGAAACCATTTCTTAGGCAACAGGAATACCGAATATAGGTGAACAATGGAACAAGAGACAACAGCTAGAAAAAGTGTATTACGAGCCATCTATTAGGCCTGGCTATATGAGGCAGCTCAGTAGGGTATTCCCATTCTAGTTTCTGAAGGAATCTTATGCACCATTGATGCAACTCATCATCAAATACTTCAGCTGTGAGGGCCAGTTCTCGTGCCTTTATGCTTACCATATTCGATTATTGATGCATTTCACGAGAGTGAGGATGATGAGCATTCCATATTTCATGTGTTAAAACATAGAGCGGATGACTACTCTTGTGCAGAAGAAGACTCCCGAGCAGTAGCATAACAACATTTATCATTATGCGCTCATCAAGATCATTGTTGTACATCAGCTTGGATTGCAGGGCATTGCATGGGAGGAGTTCATTTCCCGTGACTTCTTTACAGCCCCTCAGCCTCCTCCAGAGATTGTTCATGATACGGGTGAGCCTTCACATCAGTTTGAGGGTCCTGAGACAGAGCGTATCAGTGTTCCAGTATGTGTTACCTATCAGAGAGGCACCAGAGCCTTATTTGCAGGAGCACGGCAAGTACTATCTCCACCCGATGTGGAAGGGGTCTCATTACCTTCATCACCAGCGCAAGTACTATCTCCACTTGGGGTGGAAGGGGTCTCGCTTTCGACATAAAAATAGGTATAGGGATAGGATAGAGGCAAGAGGCCTATGTAGGATGGAGGCCCTTCAGGAGGCCAAGACACCGATTTTACACTCATTGATGTTGATTTGAGCTCTCCTAGCTCAAAACTGAAAGAAATCATTCAGAAGTAGAAAACTGAGATAAACACATTGATCGAGAAGTTGCAGAGAGAAAAATGGATCATTAACTATTTGGAGCAGCAGAATAAGTAGCTGTAGGATCAGCAGACACTTATGGAATTGCAGAACATTCGTGAAAACCGGCAAGCTGCCCGAAGAAGCCCATCCGACATGACACCTATTGAGCGGGAGATTGAGGCCGATCGAGAGACTTGGCTAGAAAGGGTCAACATCCATTTGGAGAAGCTCTTAGAGAAATAAAAAAAAGAGAAGAACGTGCTCTGAAACATGAAAAACCACTATTGGGCCAGCACACATGTTTGCAAAGCGAAAATGAAGATCCTGAAAGCGAGGCTGAGAAGGGAACTGAGGAGGCGCAAAAAGCCTGATCCACTTCAAATCTTAGCCAAAGCTTCTTTGGCTGAGCATGATACTTGATGAGGGAGCTTCACTCCAAATTTCAGCAAATTTGGAGAAAATTTTGTCATTTTTGAGTTTTTAGTCAGAAAACAGGTTTTCCTGCCCAACGCATAGTGCCACCTTGCGCGCACTTACGTTTGAGAGATATTCTGGAGGAAAACTTGACATTTTTGGATTTCTTATGAAAATTTATGCATTCTCAGGAATGGCCGAAGGATTTCATCAAGTTCTGGGTGGCCTAAAGGGTCAAAACACCTTGAAAATGGCCTTTCTGCCACCTTTTACACACACAGGAACCAGTCTTGGGAGATTGAATTTTTGGAGGGGCACGGGACATCCAAATCCAGAAATTCCACTTGGTTTGGAAAGTAGATAGGCAGGGCTTTCCAACTAGATATCATGAGCTCAATTTGGACTTCAGGAAGTGCCTAAAAATCAGCTCCAAACGTATGCTACGCATACAGATTTTGAGCGCAGCGCATAGAGAAATTTGGCCTCATTTTCACTCTTCAGCTCAGAATTTCGCCCAGTTTTGACTAGTTTTATTTTCTGATGTAACTCTTGATCTATCTTGATGTAATTTTATGACCATTATGTAAATTTGGCACATTTTTACTTGTTCTAGAGGGTTCATTCAGTAAAAGGTGAAAATTAAATGAATGAATCAGTTTCCTACCATATAGAGGCAAGTTGTTTGATTGCCTAGATTTCAGTTCCTAGTTTAGAATTGGTTGAAACAGCTCCTAGAAGGATGAGCTCGACACCTAGAGGCATGGGAAGGGGTTAGGCTGGTTTATATTATGTATTTTCTGAGTCATTTTCAGGGTTGGACTCTTGGGAATAGTTTGGCACCTCATTGTATATTCATTTCAGCATTTTTGGCAAAGGAAAGACCAGGGTTTTGCAGCACTTGTTGGGATCCTTGTGGCTCTGATTTTTTATGGTATTATTCTCCATGTAATTGTGAGTTTCATTAATGTTTTATGTATGCCATTTCCCTTCTCTTTGCTTCTGAAATTAAACAAATGAGTAACTAAGGTAGAATTCATTAGTTTGCTGGTGCTCTGCCTTAAAATTTTGTTTAGTTTTATATGTTTTCCTCTGTTTGAAGAGGATCCTTGCAGCCTCTTGCCATCTTCAGCTCCTCAGTAATATTTTCTATCCATTCATTTAAACTAATACATCAAAGCCATTGCCTTCCTTTCCCCAACTTGAACTCTGCAAAAATTTGGCCTCATCCCCAAGCCCAAAAATTGCCTTTCCCTTTTTCCAACAAAAACCCTAAAAAACAAAATCAAACTCCTTTATTCATATACCTAGCCTAAAATTACCATTCATTTCAGTCATCTCAAGCCCTATTAATTACTTTTCGCTGAGATTGACCCGGAGAGAGCCCTCTCTTGTTCTGGTAGGGCTAGCTACCAGACTGAGCATGGTATGATGTTACCCTGAACTCTGCCTTCTTTCAGCCTGAGGTAGATTTAGGCTATAACATAGTGGCGACCATATTGAGGAAGAAAATGGCTTGCTTGTTGGTGTTATTAGTTTTATAAGCTATAGACAGAGCCTGAAGTTATGCTAGGTAGCCTTCGAAACGCTTTTGCTTTGCATTAGCGGAAGTAGATAAACGTTGCTTCAATCAATCTCTGGTCTAGCTTGTGAACGTGACACTTGAATTGTGAATTACCCCAATATATCAGATCATTCTGGACTTTTGGGTGATTGAGTCTAGAATTTGATAGGCTGAAATAAGTTGGTTTTGTCCTTTGATTTTTGAATAGATCAACACACTGGCTTCCAGAAGACATACTAGAGCAAATCTCGATCTCGATCCACCTCCAATGTATGAGAATCCCAATCTGATTTCAAGAATCCACCGTCGAGAAATTCCCATGATCCCTTTGTTTAAATCTCATTCATGCCCTACTGTATTTGAATTCCTGGAAGATATTGAGTTTCATGATCAATTTGAGTTGTCGTTGTTTGAAACTAAATCTGAAAGTGCTACTGGTTCTACTGTCATAAATCCCGAGTTTATCAAGTATCTTGAGATTGAACAAGCTAATAGATCCATTGATAGTTACATCTTGAACATTCAAAACTCTATTGTGGCAACGAATATTCCTGAGTTTATCGAATCTGCTTCTGAAACTCTTGGTCCATCAGTAGTCACTTCTGATTCACAAGTTCACACTAAGCCTTCTTTCATACCTACCATTCCCGTGCAACCATCTATATCTAATCAGCAATCTGCAGTAGTTCCTCCTCCATCCCCACCACATACACCTCTTACACCTACTGCTCCTACTCCACCCGTTTCTCCAAGACAGATTATAAATCCACCAAGAGCAATGGCTGCTAGATTCGCACCTCTGGTCTTGCCCCAGAACTTGGATGCCATGCCCGCTGATTATCAGAGTAAGATCCCATTTTTTGATGGTACTCCTCAAAGTGTGCCCGCTCAGCAGCATATTGATAGAATGACAGACTTCTTTGATCTCCATGAAATTGATGAAGAAAATGTCACGATGAGATTGTTTGTGCAAACTTTTGGAGGTGAGGTACACAAGTGGTTTAGAGCTTTGCATCCCAGAAGTATTAATACATTAGACGAGCTTCAGAGATAGTTTCTAGATCGGTGGGAAATAAAGAAAGATCCACTTAAAATCACTTATGAATATACCAAGATCAAGCGCAGTGCTAGTGAGTCCGTCCAAGACTATATTATCAGATTTAATGCGGTTTATAATGCAATTCCTGATGATTTGAGGCCATCTAAGAAATCATCTTTCCTTAAGTTCCCAGATGGTTTTGATCCAGACATGGCCTATTCACTACGAGAAAGAGATCCGCCCACCTTAGAGGACATGCAGAAGATTTCCGTTAGTGTTGAGGAAAATTTGAATGACAAGAGAGCTAGATTGAGAGCTGAGAAGAAAGTCGTAATAAAGGAAGAAGCTTCTACATCAGATCAAGTAATCTGCAAGGTGGAAAAGATTATCAAAAGGCTCACACTTGATAAGCCCAAACCGCATATTCAAAATCCCAATTTCCATGGCCAGAAGCAGCCACAATTCAGGATCAAACAATGAGAGCAATGAGCACAAGAACCAGCAGTCCAGCATCAAGTAAAGACACCTCTTCAACAGAATTTTGTTGGTCAGGATTAAAATGATGAAGATGATGTAGTTGGGGAGGAAAATCACTTCTTTACTCCTGATGATTTTCCCATTTATATCACTGAAGATGAGGAGTATGCAGAAAGTTCAGCTGTACAAAGAGATGAGGATTTTATCTTGGCAAATGATGCAGCTCTTGAGGAAGAGTCGAATGAGTATCAGAGAGGCTATATGAATGCCTTTTCAGCCCAGTAGAAGAAATATTCTCTTATAAATAGAGATGTGCCTGTCAACCCAATCCAAAAGAGAAAGGAAGTTTCAGCACCTAAAAACGATTCACCTATTGCACAAAAGAAAGCAAAAGAAATAGTTGATCCCACTGCCACCAAGTCATGATCAGCAGAAAAATCAAATCAGCCAATTACATTGAGGGAGAAGGCTGAAAAGAAAGATGTTCCAGCCAAAGAGATTGAAAATAATTTAGCCTTTAGTTTGGAGAATGAGATTTCTAAATTAAAGGTATCCATTCCCTTGACTGAAATAATGAAGAACAACAATTATAGAAGTCAAGTTTCTAAAATTTTGAATTTCGATCCTATGTCTGATATGGTGAATATTGAATATGATCAACCTGAACTCATATTTGGGCCATATTTAGATGGTGAGTCTCCAGATAGCGAAGTGCCTCCTTTTTATATCAGTCTTCGATTGCATGAGTTTGTATTGCATAATGCCATGTTTGATTCCAGTGCTTCCCATAATCTTATGCCGAAGGAAATCATGGAAAATTTGGGGTTGGACATCACTAGGAAGTACCATGATCTTTATTCATTTGATTCTAGCAGAGTGAGATGTATTGGGCTCATTAAAGACTTGGTTGTTAGTTTGGATCAGATTCCAACAAAGAATGTTTTGATGGATGTAGTTGTGGCATACATTCCTCCCAGATTTGGTATGCTACTTTCCAGATGTTGGGGAGAAAAATTGAAAGGGACATTACAATTAGATTTCTCCTATGCAACGATTCTCGTGTTTGGCCAAATGAGAAAGTTGTACCGGGAAAAAAAAATGAAGTACATGATTACAAGCAAGGAGAAACAGGTTAATCATCCGATTAATTATGTACATACAGATTTAGAGTCTTTTGTTTTGTATGCCGATAGTTTCAATGATGTATATAGTCAGTTAGTTCAAGAAGAAGATATTCCAGAGATTACCGAGAATTTTAGAGAAGTTTTAAAGAAAGAAAGGCAAAAACCGGAAAGCACAGTTGAGGAATCAGCTAGCACAACAAGCAGAAAAAACAGAGCTAGCACAATTTCAGCACTTAGAAGATGATGAAGAGGGTCTATGGACCATGGATTTCGATGGTGCAGTGGGAAATGATGGTGTTGGAATTGGTATTTGGGTATGCAGTCCTTTTTCCACTCCAAACATGGTACTGAGCAATGTACGAGTATGTTCCTACAAGCTAGCATTCGATTGTTCGAACAATGAGGCTGAGTACGAAGCTCTGATTGCTGGCCTAAAAATTCTTAGAAAGCTGAATGCTAAGAGAATTTCAGTCTATGGCGACTCTGAATTGGTGATTAAGCAGGTGAAGGGTGAATACCAAACGAAGCATCCCCGAACGCGGGCTTACCGAAATGTTGTTCTTGATATTTTGAAGTTGTTTTCAGATTATACCTTGACTTGTATTCCTCGCATTCAGAATGGAATTGCAGATGCACTTGCTAAGGCAGCAAGTAATTTGAAGATCCCAATGAATTCAATTAATAATTTTGAAATCCATGTGAAGCACCGTCCTACTGTCCCGGATAATCAAATATGTTGGCAAGTTTTCTAAGATGATGATGAGATTAATGAATTTTTGCAAAACAAAGGTAAGTTCAAAGATACCTCAATTGATGTAGAATATGATGATGGTGAAGCTGATGTGAAATTCAATCAAATGGAAGTGTTGCAGCTGAAAGATAATGTTATTCCTAAAGGTTTGTACCTTTAGAAGAGCTCTTCGATCAGGATGATGTGGCTAAAAAACCAACCTTGCGGCCAACTGAAAAGGGAGTTGAAGATGTAAACATCGGAACAGCTGAGAATCCAAAGATGGTGAAATTGTCAAAAGCATTGCCACCGGAGGTAAAGTCTAAATATATCAGTTTGTTTTCTTCTTTTGCTGATGATTATTCAAATTTAGAGACTATTGATACCAATATAATCTAGCACACCATTCCTATCAAGCCTAATCAGAAGCCTTTCAAACAAAAGCTAAGAAGAATTAACCCGAATTTGTTGCCATCAATTGAGAAGGAGATAAACATGTTGTACAAAGTAGGAATCATTGTTCCCATCATATTTTCTGATTGGATTTCCAATTTGGTGCCACTGCGGAAAAAGACAAGTGAGATTCGGTTGTGCATTCATTTCCGAAATCTGAACAAAGTGTCATTGAAGGACAATTATCCATTTCCCAAAATGGATCATATACTTCAGTGAGTAGTTGGAGCATCTCGTATGTCACTACTCGATGGTTACTCCGAGTATAACCAAATTCTGGTCCATGAGGATGACCGAGACAAAACAGCGTTCACCACTCTGTGGGGAACTTTCCACTATGCCAAGATGCCTTTCGGTTTAAAGAATGCTGGTGCGACATTTCAGCGGGCGATGGACATGGATTTTGCGAATGAGAAGGATGTTTTTCTTGTTATATACCTTGATGATTTGATGATCTTTTCCAATTCTGATGAAGAGAATATGTATCACTTGAAAGTTTTCTTTCAAAAGTGCAGAAAATATGGTGTGTCACTTAATCCGAAGAAAAGCTTGTTTGCCATGGATGAGGGAAAATTACTTGGTCAAATTATTTCAAAAGATGGCATTCATATTGATCCAGCATGTGTTGAAGCAATTCAGCAAATTGATCCACCCCGGAACAAGAAGGAGATTCAGTCTTTTAATGGTAAGATGAAATTTTTACGCCGTTTTGTGCCTAATCTTGTTGAACATCTAAGAGAGATTACAAACATGCTTAAGAAGGACAGCCAAGTAAAGTGGACTGAAGAGGTTGTAAAGTCTTTTAATTTAGTGAAGTTGGCACTTTCTTCAGCACTGGTGTTGATCAGCCCAGATTACACCCAAGATTTTATTTTGTTTTCATTTGCTTCGGACCATACTATGGTAGCTGTGTTAATGCAGAAAAGAGATGAGCATGAGAAGCCAATTGCTTTTTTCAGCCAGACTATAAGAGATGTAGCCTTGAAATATAACATCATTGAGAAGCAAGCTCTGGCACTGGTAAAAGCATTAAAAAATTTCCAGGTATACATTCTGCATTCTCATATTTTGGCTTATGTTCCTAACGCTGCCGTGAAAGATTTTTTAGTACAAACTGATCCGGAAGGAAGACGAGGCAAGTGGATCGCAGCTTTGATGGAGTATGATGTGGAGATAAAGCCCACGAAGCTTATCAAAGGACAGGGGTTGGAAAAGCTTATGGCTGAATCAAATTTGCATGCACTACACATAAATCTGATTGCTGCTATGTCTGATGAGGATGAGGAGAATTCGCCACTTCAGGTATCGGAAATTTTTGTTGTTTCTCCGTGGTATTCAGATATTGTGTATGTTCTTCAAAATTTGTCACCACCACCTAGCATGGTTAGAAACAAAGGTAGAACTTTGAAATTGAAGGCTGCAAAATATTGTATTTTGAATTCTTCAATTTATTGGAAAGATCCTGGTGGCGTTTTGTTGAATTGTTTGGTGGAAGAAGTAGCGAAGAAAGTAATGGAGGATTTCCATAAAGGGGACTGCGGGGGTCACATTTTTTGGAAAACAACGGCTAATAATATTTTGAGAGCCAGATACTATTGGCCGACATTGTTTGTTGATGTGTACAAGACTGTCAAAAGCTGCCATGAGTGTCAGATTTTTGAAGGAAGATAGAAATTACAGCCTTTTCCACTTAATCCTATTGAGGTAAGCGCTCTGTTTCAACAATGGGGTTTGGATTTCATTGGGGAGATCCATCCTCCTTCTTTAGGACAGCATAGATGGATCCTAACAGCGACAGATTATTTCATGAAGTGGATTGAAGCAATCCCCACAAGGCAAGCTACGGATTCGGTAATCATTTCTTTCCTTGAGAATAAAATTTTGTCTCGTTTTGGTTGCCCGAATAAGTTGATCACTGATAACGCAGCAGCTTTCAAATCAGAAAATATGATTGAGTTTTGTGACAAGTATAAAATCATTTTGAGACATTCAACCGCCTATCATCCACAAGGCAATGGATTGGTAGAATATTCCAACAAATTTTTGGTCAACATCATTAAGAAGTTGTTGGAAATCAATAAGAAAGTTTGACATAAGAATTTAGTAAATGCACTTTGGGCGGACCGAGTAAGTCAGAAAAAAGCCATTGGTATGTCTCCTTTTGAGTTGGTATATGGAGTAGACACAGTGTTTCCTACCTCCCTTGCTGTTTCGGTGGTCAAGCTTATTCAGGAAGCTGGAAGTGAAGAAAGCCATATGTAGAGAAGAACAAATCAGATGATTCATTTGCAGCAAATGAGAGAAGAATTTTTCCAAAACACATTTAAGTTGCAGGAGAGGATCAAGAAAATTTATGACAGGAAAGCGAAGGCGGACAAATTCCAATTGGAGGAAGTAGTGCTGAAGTGGGATGCTAGAAATGAGGACAAAGGTAAGCATGGTAAGTTTGCAAATATCTGGAAATGTCCCTTTAAGTTTGTTGCATATCATGGTCAAAATGCATTTCTTCTGAAGGAGATGAACGGGGAAGATTTTCCAGGAGGGCTGGTCAATGGTCGGGTGCTCAAGCGGTACCATTTCTGAGATGTTTTCTGCAGATTACATTGTCATTGTACATATCATTTTGTTTCAGTTTTATTGCAAATGTGTGGTGTGATCTTTTCTTCAGTCAGGGGCCCGAAGTGAAGGCTATAATTCTGAAGAAGGATTTCAGCTTTGGTTTCAGTTTGTCAAGTCAGTTTTTAGTCATTTCAGTTTTAAAAATTGAGTCGATTTGAGTCAAGTTTCAGTCAATAAATTGAGTCAAGATTTTTGTCAAAATAATGGACTCCATAGCCCAATGGAAGAAGGCACTGTCTATCTCTCCCAGAGATCTACCTTTCTTGGCACCTCCCAGGAGCTACCATCCCCATTGGAGCCATGTTAGAGTCGGTCTGGTTATACCTCCGTCAGAGATCAAAAAACTCTTTGTTGCATTTCATTTTAGGTGTCTCGTTCATCCAATTAGTTTCATTCCATTAGAAGCATAGATTGTCTGACAGAAGGGTCTTGTCTCTCACTTTCCCACCTGTCATGTATCTGCTGGTTTGTGTTTAATCATTAAAGTTCATCAAAATTCATCAAAGTCAATTTTACAGTCATTCATAGTCACGAATGGTATTTTGGTCAGCAAAGAGTCTTTTCAGTCATTAGGTCTAGGGTTTCGTCTTCAAAAGTGTCAAATAATGTCAGCAGGCACATGATGATGTTTCTAATAAGCTTTCATTTTAAAATTTTCATCATCAATAATGCTGAGAATGATTCTTATTCAAAACTCTGTTTTGAAGAAGAAATCGTCAAATTTGTTTCTTGTAATAAATATGTAATTTTTAAGTTTTTTCAAGTTCTACAAATCTTCAGGCGCAGCCCTGGTCTCCTTTGCCGAAATCACATGCCAACCATCCCTGCAAAAAATTTCCAGGAGCCATCATTTCAGCCCAAAAATCAAAGTGGAAACAGAAAGACAGAGTTTGTATTAAAAGTAAAAAAAGTGCCAATTTCAAAACATTTCGAAAGTGGGTCTTTGCAAAGAAAAAATCAAATCCATGACTTTACAAAGATATTTCCATGTTATCAAGCCATTTTTATTCAAAAAGCATTAGAGAAAGTCAAGCTCAGTTGTGAAAAAAACGAAACTGTTGGTTTGAAGGCGGATTGTATCTCAAATACTTGCGCGGCGCACAGGAAGGAGGGCGCGACGCACATAGGCCGCGCGGCGCATTGGGCCAAGTTTCACCATTCAATTTTCAAGTGGCGCGACACATCTAGGAGGCGCGGTGCACTGGGTTTGTGCACGGGACACAAAGCTAACAAGCCAAATTTATATCACTGCTTCCCAATTTTTCAAAACAGATTCAACTCTTTCGCTCTAAGTAAGTGTGTGATGCATTGGCCACTGCTATTAGATCGTGTTTAGTGTTGTTTGGAGGGAGAAATTGGAGAGTTTGATTGGTGAAAATAAAAACCCTATATGCATATCAGAATCTTCTCTTTAGGGTTTCAAATGGTGTTTTAAAAATTCATTATCATGCTGAATACTCACTGTCATACTATCATGTCTCAATTGTGATTTATTTCCCCTCACTGTCACATCATTAAGGCCCATCTCCTATTTCCCTATATCCCATCCCTAAACCCTACCATTTCCTACCACTTCCCTCTTTCATATCACTTATAAAATCCCAATTCCCAAAACAGTCAAGTGACTATCTTCACATCATTAAATTTCACTTGACTCAAATATGTTTTCTTCACTTATAACTTGTTCTCATTTATCCCTATCTCTAAAACTACATTTCCCCATAACCATTACTCCCTATATCATTTGTTAAACTTCCTAAAATTCCCAAACCCCACTTTCCTCAATACAGTCAAGTGACTGTTATGGCAATCTAATTCCCCTTGATAGTCCACTTTTCCCAGTGTTTTTGTTCACCACAGTCCCTTCATATTTTGACTCACATTTGGCAATTGGAGGTAAATACACCAAAATTTTATTTTCACCACATATATATCAGTATATACTTGTCATACACATTGCAGCATCATGATAGAGACAGATTCATCATATGAGCAAGACAGTGACTCTACCGCAGAGCTTAATGTACCAAAGAGGCCTCAAAAAGGGGGCAGACACGTTAGAGAAGAACCCACTTCATTGACTCAGTTGCAGGCCTACCGACTTGCAATGGCTTGCTTTCAGCAACAGTCATGTTTTTGGTATTGTGAGATGATTTCTCAGACTCAGCATCATCAGGAGTTGGTTCGCATGTTTGTTTTACATTTGCATGACGGTCAGGTTACCCTCACTGGAGTAAATTTCACCTTGACACCAGAAACCACTTCTTAGGCAACAGGAATACCAAATATAGGTGAACAATGGAACAAGAGACAACAGCTAGACAAATTGTATTATGAGCCATATATCAGGCCTAGCTATATGAGGAAACTTAGAAGGGTATTCCCATTCCGGTTTCTGAAGGAATATTATGCACCATTGATGAAACTCATCATCAGATACTTCAGCAGTGAGGTCCGATTCTCGCGCCTTTATGCTTACCATATTCGATTATTGATGCATTTCACGAGAGTGAGGATGATGATCATTCCATATTTCATGTGTCGAAACATAGAGCGGATGACTACTCTTGTGAAGAAGAAGACTCCCGAGCAGCAGCATAACAACATTTATCAGTATGCACTCATTAAGATCATTGTTGTACATCATCTTGGATTGCAGGGCATTGCATGGGAGGAGTTCATTTCCCGTGACTTCTTTACAGCCCCTCAGCCTCGTCCAGAGATTTTTCATGATGCGGGTGAGCCTTCACATTAGTTTGAGGGTCCTGAGATAGAGCCTATTAGTGTTCCAGTATGTGTTACCTATCAGAGAGGCACTAGAGCCTTATTTGCAGTAGCACGACGAGTACTATCTCCACCCGGGTTGGAAGGGGTCTCGTTACCTTCATCACCAGCGCGAGTACTATCTCCACTTGGGGTGGAAGGGGTCTCACTTTCAACATCAGCATAGGTACAGGGACAGGATAGAGGCAAGAGGCCTATGCAGGAGGGAGGCCCTTCAGGAGGCCAAGACACCGATTTTATCAACATAGCTCTCCTAGCTCAAAACCGAAAGAAATCATTCAGGAGCAGAAAAATGAGATCAACACATTGATCGAGAAGTTGCAGAGAGCACAATGGATCATTAACTATCTGGAGCAGCGGAATAAGCAGCTGGAGGATTAGCAGACACTTATGGAATTGCAGAACATTCGTGAAAACCGGCAAGCTGCCCGAAGAAGCCCATCCGACATGACACCTATCGAGCGGGAGATTGAGGCCGATCGAGAGACTTGGCTCGAAAGGGTCAACATCCATTTGGAGAAGCTCTTAGAGAAAGAAAAAAAAGAGAATAACATGCTCCGACACATGAAAAACCACTATTGGGCCCCCACACATGTTTGCAAAGCGAAAATGAAGATCCTGAAATCGAGGCTGAGAAGGGCACTAAGGAGGCGCAATAGGCCTGATCCACTTCAAATATTGGTCGAAGCTTCTTTGGATGAGCATGATACTTGATGAGGGAGCTTCACTCCAAATTTTAGCAAATTTGGAGAAATTTTTTTCATTTTTGAGTTTTTGGTCACAAAACAGGTTTTCTTGCCCAACGCGTAGCGCCACCTTGCGCACACTTACGTTTGAGAGATCTTCTGGAGGAAAACTTGAAATTTTTGGATTTTTTATGAAAATTTATGCATGCTCGAGAATGTTTGAAGGATTTCATCAAGTTCTGGGTGGCCTAAAGGGTCAAAACACCTTGAAAATGGCCTTTCTGCCACCTTTTACACACACAGGAACCAGTCTTGGGAGACTGAAGTTTTGGAGGGGCAAGTGACATCCAAATCCTGAAATTCCACTTGGGTTGGAAATCAGACGGGCGGGGCGTTCCAACGAGATATCATGAGCTCAATTTGGACTTCAGGAAGTGCCTACAAACCAGCTCCAACTTGTGCTACACATACATATTCTGAGCGCGGCGCATAGAGAAATGTGGCCTCATTTTCACTCTTCAGCTCAGAATTTCGCCCAGTTTTGACTAGTTTTACTTTCTGATGTAACTCTTGATCTATCTTGATGTAATTTTATGACCATGATGTAAATTTGGCACATTTTTACTTGTTCTAGAGGGTTCATTCACTAAAAGGTGAAAATTAAATGAATGAATCAGTTTCCTACCATATAGAGGCAAGTTGTTTGATTGCCTAGATTTCAGTTCCTAGTTTAGAATTGGTTGAAACAGCTCCTAGAAGGATGAGCTCGACCCCTAGAGGAATGAGAAGGGGTTAGGCTGGTCTATATTATGTATTTTTTGAGTCATTTTCAAGGTTGGACTCTTGGGAATAGTTTGGCACCTCATTGTATATTCATTTCAGCATTTTTGGCAAAGGAAAGACCAGGGTTTTGCAGCACTTGTTGGGATCCTTGGGGCTCTGAGTTTTGATGGTGTTCTTCTCCATGTAATTGTGAGTTTAATTAATGTTTTATGTATGCCATTTCCCTTCTCTTTGCTTCTAAAATTAAACATATGAGTAACTAGGGTAGAATTCATTGGTTTGCTGGTGCTCTTCCTTAAACTTTTGTTTAGTTTTATATGTTTACCTCTGTTTGAAGAGGATCCTTGCAGCCTCTTGCCCTCTTCAGCTCCTTAGCAGTATTTTCTATCCATTCATTTAAACTAAGACATCAAATCCATTGCCTTCCTTGCCCCAACTTGAACTCTGCAAGAATTTGGCCTCATCCCCAAGCCCAAAAATTGCCTTTCCCTTTTTCCAACAAAAACCCTAAAAATCAAAATCAAACTCCTTTATTCATATACCTAGCCTAAAATTAGCATTCATTTCAGTCATCTCAAGCCCTATTGATTACTTTTCACTAAGATTGACCCGGAGAGAGCCCTCTCCTGTTCTGGTTGGGCTAGCTACCAGACTGAGCGTGGTATGATGTTACCCTAAACTCTACCTTCCTTCAGCCTGAGGTAGATTTAGGCTATAAAAAATGTGTAGTGGCTATTTTATTCTTATCCTTCCCCCATTTCCAGTTCTTATTCCCCACATTCAAAGGTTCCTGGTGCGATTTTTTCTTCAAACCACTTAAGTACCATTTATTTTGGCCTATGGTTTCTAGATAATGTGCGTATACACATGGCTCATACACTATCCTTAGCTTGGAAAGGATCACTTGTTTTTTTATATGGTTATATAGACCCCTCATATACTTAAGAAATAAATTCGGGCTCTTGGGAAATATATCCAACAATATAACCATATTTTTGAACTTAGTACACTCTTATACACCCTTATTTCTACATAAAGTAGTGTGAGTGATTCCACGGGTTCTCTAAACACTTCATAGGGTATAATTGGGACAGATAGTGTCAAATTCTAAAATTTCTATAACCAGAGTCTGTAAAGGGCCAGGCAGCCTCTAGATCTCATCTTTTATGAAAGGTGACATATCTAGTAAATTCCCCTAGAGTGACTCTCTTGAATAGATCTAAATAGAAGCTCTTCATTTTAATATCCATAAACCACAACAACTTTAAGGAAAATTGTGTAGATGTGTCATTTCTCCCATACATGTCTCATTTCTCCCAAAAATTCTTAAGGAAAACTTTAAAGCTTGTGTCATTGGCTTTCTCCCATTAAATTTAATGCATGTCTCATTTCTCAAGGCTTTCTCCCATTAATTCAAGGAAAACTTTGAGCCCTAAAAACTGAAAGTAGCTTAACTTCCATAGGATAGGATCCCCCAAACTCAAATGGAGAAAAATGTTAAATGTTAAAAGTGGAGTGTTTTATGATGTAATGGATCTTAATAATCTAGATTGACATGGTTGTATTTAACATCCATAAGATACTATCCCCCAAACTCAAGGAGACTAAAATGTAAAATGTTAAAAGTGCAGTGTTTTATGATGTCATGGATCTTAATAATCTAGATTGACATGGTTGTATTGAACATCCATAAGATACTATCCCCCAAACTCAAGGAGACTAAAATGTAAAGTGTTAAAAGTGGAGTGTTTTATGATGTCATGGATCTTAATAATCTAGATTGACATGGATGTATTTTATTCATGTATGTAAATTTACACCCTCCATGTTGCTTTATTCTTTTAAAATGTTAAATGTGGAGTGTTTTAGGATGTAATGGATATAAATAATCTAGATTGTGTTAAATATGATGTAATGGATCTTAATAATCTAGATTGACATGGATGTATTTTATTAATGTACCTAAATTTACACCCTCCATGTTGCTTTATTCTTGTAATATGTTAAAAGTGGAGTGTATTAATGTACCTAAACTAACACCTTCAATGTTTCTTTATTCTTTTAAAATGTTAAAAGTGGAGTGTTTTATGATGTAATGGATATAAATAATCTACAGTGACATAGCTACAGTGATATGATGATAGT
Organism: Pinus albicaulis; assembly: GCA_034641835.2. Lineage (NCBI taxonomy): Eukaryota > Viridiplantae > Streptophyta > Pinopsida > Pinales > Pinaceae > Pinus > Pinus albicaulis. The sequence goes on from CM076580.1 coordinate 1,749,622,198, forward strand.
GTAGGTTGATATTGAAGTTGTAAAATTCTTGTACATATCAACTATTATAAATTATTAAACAATTTGATAAGTGCTAAATCATAATTCTTATTAAGGACATAATTAATTTATGATGATAGTGTAGGTTGATGTTGAAGTTGTAAAACTCTTTTACATATCAAGGATGAATGATAGTATGAGCCAAAAATGACAATATTATAAATTATTAAACAATTTGATAATTGTTAAATCATACTTCTTATTAAGGACATAACTAATTTGTCATAAAAAAACTCTCATATAAAAGCACAGTCTTCAATTCCATTGTTTTGTAGGTAAAGTACTATCTTCACATTAAAGAATTTTATAAGGTTACTCTTAAACTAAAGGCTTTCTCCCATTAATTAAAGGAAAAATTTAAAGCCTAAATACTAAACCTAAAGTGGCGGAACTTCCATAGGATTTTAGTTTGTCTTTTGAGTGTTAACTCCTACAAGGTTCTATAGGAAGAGTCTCTAAAGGGCCAGGTAGTGTTAACGTCTATAAGTTCTAAAGCCAGAGTTTGTAAAGCGCTAGGTAGCCTCTAGATCTCATCTTTTCTGAAAGGTGACATATCCAGTAAATGCCCCTATAGTCAATCTCCAGAATAGATCTAAATAGAAGTTCTTCATTTTAATGTCCATAAACCACAACCACTTTAAGGAAAATTGTGTACACGTGTCATTTCTCCCATACATGTGTCAATTCTCTGATAAATTCTTATTCCAAGTTTTTAAAGCATGTGTCATGTTGGCTTTCTCCCATTAAATTTAAAGCATGTTTTTAGTAAGTGCATAAAATAATTTTTCAAACCATGTAAATTTAATTTCTACTACAAACTAAAGGTTTTCTCTCATTAATTCAAGGAAAACATTAAGACCTAAAAATTAAACCAAAAGTGGCTGAACTCTCATAGGATTTTAGTCTATCTGTTGATTGTTAACTTCTACAAGTTCTAAAGGCAGAGTTTGTAAAGGGTCAGGTAGCCTCTGGATATCATATTTTCTCAAAGGTGACATATCTAGTAAATTCCCCTATAGTCAATCTCTAGAACAGAAATAGAAGTTCTTCATTTTAATATCCATAAACCACTACCACTCTAAGGAAAAAATTGTACATGTGTCATTTCTCCCTTCTCCCATATAATTTTAAGAAAAATTTAAGGCATTTTTCATTTCTATTTCATTTCTCCCACAAACTCATAAAGGTGTGACTTTTGACATAACTTCATCAACAATCACAACTAGTTGTTTTAGTAAGTGCATAAAATAATTTTGCAAACCATGTAAATGTCATTTATCCGATAAACTAAAGGCTTTCTCCCATTAATTCAAGGAAAACTTCAAGGCCTAAAAACTAAACCTAAAGTGGTTGAGCCCTCATAGGATAGTATCCCCCAAAATCAAGGCTTTTCCCCATTAATTCAAGAAAAACTTTAAGGCCTAAAAATTGAACCTAAAGTCGCTAAACTTCAATAGGATTTTAGTTTGTTGGTTGAGTATTAACTTCTACAAGGTCTAAAGCAGTATGTAAATGGCTAGGTAGCCTCTAGATCTCATCCTTTATTAAGACATGAAAGGGCTAGGTAGCCTTTGGATCTCATCCTTTCTTAAGGCATGCTACTTCTAGATGTGATTTCTGCCATAAATTTTAAGGCAAACTTTCATGAAAACTATGCATGAACCATGTATATGTGTCATAAATCTCCCTTAAATGCTAGGCAATGCAATATTTAATGCATCTCATTTCTAGATGTGAATTCTACCATAAAGTTTAAGTCAAACTTTAAAATAAACCATGCACATGTCATTTATCTCATGCACATGTGTCATTTCTCCCATGCATTTTCAGTAAATGTCAATTTAATATATTTTTATTGAATTTGTTTTTTCAGGGATAAAAAAACCCACTAAATATGGTTGAAAAATGGACATTATGCATAGATTTTTCTTGTTATCCCAATCCAAGGAAAGAAGTGATTACATATGCTCTTTCCAATACTGTGACTAGCAAAATCGTCCAAAGGAAAATGAATATACCGGGAAGAACAACAAACAACAAGGCATATTATATTGCATTGATAGAAGGTGATGCAGTCACACAGCTGAAAGTTAGCTCCCTTTCTTCTTACCCTCATTCTTTGGCTCCACATGGTCCACTTACAACTCCTTGGCAAATTTTATTTATCAAAATTTGGGGAAAATTGATAAATAACTATATTCAACAACTTTGAATATCAAATGGTATCTCCCGACTTGTATCTTATTTCCTAGCTTTATAACCAAAGTTTATACCTTCATGCGTTATATATTAACATTAGCTTTATAACGAACCTTTGTAATTTAAATTAATCTCTGCGCCTTATATAATACCTCGACACCTTATAACTAACAGGCGTTACAATAGGCCTTCAACCCAGCCCCACATATATGTCAATGGCCCAATCAAAAGCGTGCATCATACCTTGTGTTAAATCTCATGCATCTTCGTCGCTCGACCACCGTCTGATGATCCCGCTCCAGATCGACGACCCTCGTCGATATCGCTCGGCCCCCAGCACCGGATTTTAACGCGCGATGAGAATACAGAAAGGTGGTTTTGTACCTCCATTCGATGCCACGCGTCGATGGTTCTATGGAATCACTCCGATTCAGAAAATACCGCCTTTTCACCAAAGGTGGTGCGATATGGGCAACCCACTTTTCAAAACCACTCGCGGTTTTGCTATAGTGATCGACCAGGGTAAACACGGGGTTACGTTATTCTTTTGTTTATTTAACTCACGTCGAGACTACGGTTCCAGTCACGGCCACACTTCCTCTACACAGACCCACCTGCGGGTAGCATGGATTTAGCAAGGTTTATTTGGGTAAATTAAGGGGATTCAAGGACAGAGAACGAAATTACCATTACACAATTGCCCCACAGTTAAACCATTCTTCACTATTATAAATACAGGCAGATTGCAAATCAACAGGACTTGATTTTTATTCAACCAAAAGTAATTACTCCATACAAAGAGTTTATTACAGAGTCTCCTCTCTTCTTCCTGTCCCCCTCATACATCCGAGGGTTTACAATTATATACATAAACCTACGACTCTTCGGTTCCTCTGAGAGGACCGTTTCAGGAAATCAACAGTCTTAATTAAAATGATTCAACTAACTGAAATATGACAGCTAGGCTAACTGAGCTATTCAACTTCTACGACTCTAACTGATCTAATAATACAATCAGCTGAGGTATTGACACCTAGCTATGATAATTTGACTGTTTTCAACCCCTCCTAGCCACAACATGTGGAAAAAACTCCTACATTGTTGGCTAGTGTCTAATGCCCCTGCATCAGACTCCCGAGGGAAAATGTCTTCATGGGCTCCTGTCCATGAACATTTCTTCAGTCATCCAGGTGGCATATTCATCTTGTTTATCCTTCCATTTAATCAAGTATTGAAAGTACTCTCATCCTCTGGTCCTTCTGAACACCCTTTTGTCCAATATCTTCTCTGGTTGCAATGGCTGTGTTGGTGGTAGCTGCTCTCTCCAATCAATTTGTTCCTTGTCTGTTGATCTTTCTTCTGCACCATCATCTTCGTACTTGTACAAATCTTCAACATTAAAAATAGGAGATATTCCAACATCAGAAGGTAATTCAATCTCATAAGAATTTGCAGAAAACTTCCTAAGTATCCTGCATGGCCCAATTTTCTTGAACTTCAATTTGTTGTACTGCTTCTTTGGGAATCTCTCCTTTATCAAGTGTGCCAAAACCTGATATCCTACTTCAAAATGAACTTATTTTCTGCTTAATTCTACTCGGTTTTTATATTTTATGTTGCTGCCTTGTAGTTTCTGTTTCACTTGTTCATGTATGGCCTGGATCTCTGAAGCAAATTCCTCACCATCTTCACTCCTTAGCTCTGCTCTTCCCAGATTCCTCAACTCTGATATTCTTCTGGGATGCATTCCATAAACAATATGAAATGGAATCTACCATGTGCTTCTGTTTGGTGAATCATTGTATGCATATTCTTCCTGGGGAAAAATATGATCCCACTACCTGGGATGCTCTCCTGCAAGACATCTCAAAAAATTTCCCAGACTCCTATTCACTACCTCAGTTTGTCCATCAGTCTGAGGATGATAAGCTGAGTTGAAACTTAGGTTGGTACCAAGTTTCTTCCATAGTGTCCTCCAGAAATGACCCACAAATCTGGTGTCTCTGTCTGAAACAATACTCTTGGGCAACCCATGCAATATAACAACTTCCTTGAAGAAAAAGTTAGTAACATGGGTGGCATCACTAGTTTTGTAACATGGAATAAAATGTGCCATTTTGGAGAATCTGTCCACCACAACAAAGACTGCATCATTCCCTCTCTGAGTCTTGGGAAATCCTATAACAAAATCAATACTCACCATGTCCCAAGGCCTGTCTGGAATAGGTAAGGGAGTGTGCAATCTTTCATTCTAGCTCCTTCCTTTGGCATATTGACAAATCTTGCAATTCTTCACAAAATTGTCCACTTCTGCTCTCATCTTGGGCCAGAAATAAAAGTGACTCAGCTGCTCATAAGTCTTATCAGTACAAAAGTGTCCAGCAAGTCCACCACTATGCTTCTCTTTGATCAAATTCTCCCTCATGGAACATTTTGGTACACACAGTTGGCTTCTTTTGAATAGAAAATCCTCCTGCAAGAAGTAATCCAGCCACTATTTTCTATCTATTAAAACAGGGTTAATACATGCCTCAAATGCTTCTTTAAAATCTGGATCTGTTTTATACCATTCCTTCAGAAAATCAAACCCTACAACTTCAAAATTAGCTTCCTGAACAAGCATGTGCCTCCTACTCAAAGAATCAACTACTTTATTGGCTTGGCCACTTATATGTTTCAAAATAAAATTAAAACTTTGGAGATACTCAACCCATTTAGCATGCTTATGTTTCAACTTGGGCTGCTATAAAATATACTGCAAAGCATGATTGTCAGAATATAATACAAATTCCCTAGACATCAAATAATGTCTCCACTTCTTCAGTGCCTGAACAATTGCATAGAATTCCTTCTCATAAGAGGAATACTTTCTTCTGGTGTCATTCAGCTTCTCACTGAAATATTCCACAGGCCTATCATCCTGACTCAGCACAGCTCTAATGGCCTCTCCACTGGCATCACATTTTACTTGGAATGGTTTTGTAAAATCAGGCAGAATCAAAACAGGATTCTTTGTTATCTTTTGCTTCAGCAACTTAAAATTCCTTTCTGCTTCAGCAGTCCACTTAAATGGTTGTTTGTTCTTCTTTATTTTTTCTATTATGGGTGCATTAATCTTACTAAAGTTTCTTATAAACTTTCTGTAAAAACTAGCAAGTCCATGGAAACTTCTTACCTCAAAAACATTCCTGGGTGAAGGCCACTCCACAATTGCCTTAACCTTTTCCAGGTCCATCTTCAATCCTTCTGCAGAAAAAACAAACCCCAAATACACCAACTCTTCCTTCATGAATGAGCATTTCTTCAAATTTATCAGCAGTTTCTCTTGGTGCAACTTCTTCAAAACATGATTAAGATGCCTTAAATGTTCTTCTCTAGTTCTGCTGAAAACTAATATATCATCCAGATATACTATCACAAATTTACCAATGAATTCTTTCAACACTTCACTCATAAGTCTCATAAAAGTGCTAGGTGCATTTGAAAACCCAAAAGGCATTACCATCCATTCATATAACCCTTCATTTGTTTTAAAGGCAATTTTCCACTCATCACCCTCTCTTATTCTAATCTGATGATATCCACTCTTTAAATCTATCTTTGAGAAATATTTAGCACCACTCAAATAGTCCATTAAATCCTTAATTCTGGGAAAAGGGAATCTATACCTGATCATAATATTATTAATTTCTCTGGAGTCAGTACACATCCTCCAGCCTCCATCTTTCTTTGGGCTCAAAACTGTTGGTACTGCACATGGACTCAGACTTTCTCTGATCAGTCCTTTATCCACCAACTCCTGTACTTGTCTCCTGATTTCCTCATTTTCCTTGGGATTCATTCTGTAGGCTTCCTTATTGGGAATATTTGAACCAGGGATAAAATCTATCTGATGGTTGATCTTCCTCATAGGTGGTAGCTCATCAGGTAAATCATCCACAACAATGTCACGGTAATCATCTAACATATCTTGTACCTCTACTGGAAAATCAGAAATATTTGTAGAAGTAAGAAATACTTTAGGCTTGCAAACTAAAGCAAATCTTACATCTTCTTCTTCTATCTACTGCAGATATTCCTTCCCGCTCAGCAACAAGGTCTTTGGATCAGTCACTCTGCTGGATGGCTCTCCTTCCTCCATGGGAATCAATGTATGATGTACCACATCCTTGAAGAACTTGTAAGTGTTCTTCTTGCCATCATGCACTACTGCTATGTCAAACTGCCAAGGTCTACCCAGTAGTATATGATACACATCCATGGGCATTACATCACATAGGATCTTATCTTTGTATTTGCCCATTTGCAGCTCTATCTCACACTGTTCTTTCACAACCAGCTGGTGCCCTTTATGCAGCCAGGACACCCTGTAGGGAGTTGGATGCTCCCTTGTATTTAACTTCAACTTTTCTATTACTTCAGTGGAAACCAGATTGTCTGTGCTGCCACTATCAATGACTAGTTGGCAGCATTTCCCTTGGAAATTGCATATGCTCCTAAACAAAGTATTTCTTTGTGCAGGCTCAGTGACCTCTTTGGCTTGCTTCAACAGGACCTTATTCACCACCAAGGATTCTCCCCTCTCTGGCAGAATTTCTTCTTCAATCTCTGCCTCTTCTCCAGTCTGGGCAACAACAACATTCCTTGGACCAACACCCACATTCTCTGGACATTCATAGTTCTTATGTCGCACTTGCTGACATCTGTAACACCTCAATTCTCTACCTCTACCCCTGTCTCTGCCTCCTCTTCCCTTTCCTCTGTAAGAACCCCTTCTTCCCCTTGCATCATCCTCTACAGACGCATTCGAAGGTGAGCTACTGTTAGCTCCATCCCTCGGTGTAGCAGGCTTTCCTCCACCACCCTGACTTCCCTTTACTTGGAAAGTACCTCTCTTCTTGGCAGATTGTTTCCGCAGGAGTTTCTCCTCTGATTTCAAGGCCATCTGATAGGCCTCTTCCACTGTCTTAGGAGACAGGAGACCAATATCATCTTGGATCTCCAGCTTGAGACCATTCACATATCTGGCAGTCTTCCTTGGTGTGTCTTGGAATTGCCCAGCCCTTATGCTTACTCTATAGAATTCGTGTGTGTACTCTTTTACTGTTAGCAACCTCTGTCTCAGGTTTTTCATTTGATTATACAATGTCAGCTGGTAATCACTAGGAAAGAATTTACCTTTCAATTTGGCCATCATTCTGGTCCAGCTCTTGATAGGTTGCTTTCCAACTCTCCTCCTCTCTGCCTGCACTCCATCCCACCAAAGTGCAGCATGTCCTTTCAGCTTTGTTACTGCAAACTTGACCTTCTTATCTTCACTTATTTCTTCATAATCAAAGCACTTGTTCAATTCATTCATCCAGTCCACCAGTTATTCTAGATTCAGTCCCCCTGCATAGCTTGACACTTCAATTCTGGGCTTAACTGCAGACCCCAGAACAGTTCTAAGGAGCCTCATGTCAAGAGGAATCTCAACATTTTCTTCTGCTTCTTCTGTCTCAGGTTCACTAATGTCTTCAGGATCTCTAGGCTATCTTTGCTCCATGGCGTCCATTCTAGCCTCGGCCCTCTGCAACATTCCCAACACCTCTGCGTTGGCAACAGGTCTTCTTCTGCCAGCACCTCTACCAAATCGGATTGCCATGTCAGCAACACAAGTTCAAACTTGCTCTGATACCACAAATGACGCAGTCACACAGCTAAAAGTCAGCTCCCTTTCTTCTTACCCTCGTTCTTTGGCTCCATGTGGTCCACTTACAACTCATTGGAAAATTTTATTTATCAAAATTTGGGGAAAATTGATAAATAACTATATTCAACAGCTTTGAATATCAAATGGTATCTCCCAGCTTGTATCTTAGTTCCTAGCTTTATAACCAAAGTTTATACCTTCGTGCGGTATATATTAACATTGGCTTTATAACAAAACTTTGTAATTTAAATTAATCTCTGCGCCTTATATAATACCCTGACACCTTATAACTAACAGGCGTTACAATAGCCTTCGGCCCGGCCCCACATATATTTCAATGGCCCAATAAAAAGCGCGTGTCGTACCTTCTATTAAATCTCATGCATCTTCACCGCTCGACCACCGTCCGATGATCCCGCTCCAGATCGACGACCCTCATCGATATCTCTCGGCCCCCAGCGCCGGATTTTAATGCGCGATGAGAATACGGAAAGGTGGTTTTGTACCTCCGTTCGGTGCCACGCGTCGACGATTCTATGGAATCACTCTGATTCAGAAAATACTACCTTTTCACCAAAGGTGGTGCGATATGGGAAACCCACTTTTCAAAACCACTCGCGGTTTTGCTATAGTGATCGACCAGGGTAAACGTGGGGTTACGTTATTCTTTTGTTTATTTAACTTGCATCCAGACTACAGTTCCAGTTCGAAAACAACACCTCTATTTCTTTATGAAGTGGTAATCTACCAAATAAAACAGCATCATGGCCACACTTCTTCTACACAGACCCGCCTGCGGGTAGCATGGATTTAGCAAGGTTTATTCGGGTAAATTAAGGGGATTCAAGGACAGAGAATGGAATTACCATTACACAATTGCCCCACAGTTAAAACATTCTTCACTATTATAAATACAGGCAGTTTGGAAATCAACAGGACTTGATTTTTATTCAACCGGAAGCAATTACTCCATACACAAAGTTTATTATAGAGTCTCCTCTCTTCTTCCTGTCCCCCTCATACATCTGAGGGTTTACAATTATATACATAAACCTACGACTCTTCGGTTCCTCTGAGAGGACCGTTTCAGGAAATCAACAGTCTTAATTAAAACGATTCAACTAACTGAAATATGACAGCTAGACTAACTGAGCTATTCAACTTCTACGAATCTAACTGTTCTAATAATACAACAGCTAAGGTATTGACACCTAGCTATGATAATTCGATTGTTTTCAACCCCTCCTAGCCACAACATGTGGACAAAACTCCTACATTGCTGGCTAGTGTCTAATGCTCCTGCATCAGAAGGTTTGGGAACAACTATGGAGTATGGATCAAATGGAATTGTAGTTTTCACCAATTCTAAACTTGTGTGCAACTAGATGAATGTCGTGTACCAAGTTAATAAGGAGAGGCTAAAAGAACTGCATGGAATAGAAAACAATATTGTTAGCCAATTTCAAATTTTAGTATAATACATTGTACAAATTTGAAAAATATGTATGTTGATATATTGTGTGGGGCAATGCCAATTCAGGATTCATCTATCAAAGATGAATTAATAGATGAATTAGAATTATATGGGGCAATTCCAATGCAAGATTCATCTCTCAACAATGAATTAGTTTTGATACGCTCTTCTTCAAATATTCAAGATTCATCTCTTAAAGATGAATTAGTTTTGAGACGCTCTTTTTAAAAAATTCAATATTCATCTCTCAAAGATGAATTAGTGTTGAGATGCTATACTTCAAAATTTATTGATGGACATTGTAACATATCTTGGATATGTGTGTGTTTTGTACTTATAAATGCATATTTTTTAATGACCATGTTTTTTTTCAATTATATACCAAGTTTTCTCCCACCACACCATGTAAAGTGCAACTTGGTGAACTTTATGTTTGCAAAAAGTGGTGAGCTTCACATTCTTATAAAATTAAAATGCGAGGACTTAAAAAAAAATTGGTTTAAATGGAGTTTCATGCTTCTTTTTTAATGACCATGTGATTTTTTCAATTTTATACCAAGTGTTCTCTCACCATGTAAAGCGCAATTTGGTGAACTTAACATTTTTATAAAAAAAATTGCTTAAATTGAGTTTCACACATCAATTAGTGCTTTGAAAGTTGTGTTTTACATAATTTGTGTACACTAAATTACATTTATTTTCTGAAATTTAATTTGAAATTATTTTAAATAGTAATTTAAAAAAATAATTGTAAATGTCCATTGTAGATATATATATATCATGGAGGATGAACAAAAAAGATCAACATAATCCCATATCTCTACGAGAGAGGGGGATTAGGGATAGAGGGATATTCATGGTATTTAAATATGCTATTAAATCTCCATACATATACATACATGGGTGTACGAATTGAATTTTATAAATTTTTTGAGTTAAAAGAGTTGTTAATAAGTTTCATTTTTTACTTTTTAGGAGCTAAGAGGAGAATGATGTCTACTCCATCAATGGAGCATGCCCATGGTTCACGCAATTGTGGTATGGTTCATGCAATTTAATCAATGAATATGTACATGTATGTATATGTATCAATGTATTTTTGAATTGATTATAAATTCATATTTGTTTATGAAGCTTTTCTCTCATCTCGTGAGGTTGGCGATGGTTCAGATTCCCTTAGAACGCCATCATTAAGTGTTGGCATATTGCATGAAGGTGGTGATATGTATTCCCTAAGAGGCCAATCAATGGATGTTCGTGTTGGTTCTCAACCAATCGATGGTTGTGTTGGTTCTTAGTAGGGTCTTTATGGTTCTCAACAGTCTCAGGGTGGGCAAGATGCTAGCCAACCACATCGAAGTTGCCATCAATTTGAATATTTTTTTCATTCAATTTGTACAAATTTGTTTACATGTATTTTTTTAATATACAAAATTTTATATATTGATGCAAAGGCTGAAAATGTTGCTCCAAATGTTGCTAAAAAAAGATATAGGGCAGAACGCGTCATTCAAGAATAAGGTTGTCCACCAACCACAACTTATCTTGCTGACATTTCTGATATTCTTTAGGAAAAAAACATGAAAAAATGAACCTTATAAAGGTGTCAAAATCTTCATGCAAAACTGAAGAGATATCTCGTGGCTTTGACTCTACGTGCTGAGAGTCGACAAAGCTTGGAAATAGTTACACACTCTTTAGGAAAACTAGTAGATGTGTACTAAAAGCTTGGGCCAACCACTGATACTTTTCTAGAAGTCATGAGAAAAATAAAGGAAACATTGATGGGTCCCGATAAATGGGAGGTTGTTAAACAAAGAGTTACAATAGATATGGCCAATTCTATGTTTAATTTCAAAGAAGGGCCGAAAAGAAAGATGTTGAAGGTGTAATATTTCAAGCACCCTCATATAGCTCACTATTTGTATGATAGACACCTTGCTGCCTATGGAAGACTCCCATGGAACGACAAGGTCTCGCTTTATTTTGAAAAATTATTTTATGCAGAATTATTCTTACAAATGAAACCCAATTAAAATTACGTTCCCTCTGAATTTTTTTGTCCTCGGAAAGGCTGATTGTTTCACCGTAGGGGTGCTAGGCGTGATGTTGAGTTTCCATGCCCTGAGCCACCATTGGTTAGTCGAACTTTTCTTATCAAAACTTTATGATCAGAGATGGAAGCCACTTCACAAATTATTCGAGAAGCAATGGATGCCATCATTGACAATGTTCAAAGTGGATTGGGTGGAGTCGATGTTTGTCTGTATGGAAAAATAGCACGTGAGAATGCACGCGCTAATTTTTTATATTATATAGATGGAGAGATTGACAACATGAGTGTTGAAGATCTCAAAACATATGCAAAGAATTTCCGCAATGGTTGGAAAGACCTAATTATTCATAAGGAAGAGGGAATGGGAATGGTATCTGTTAATGGTTAGGGTTCAATTATTTTAACACATGTACAGTTTGTAATAAATACATATATACATACATTTATTTGTATACATTAATTTAACAAAAATGTGTCATTATATGTTAACACCATTTGTAGTTGTCACACATGATGAATGAAGAAAATGTTAATATCATAGTCAGAGCCTCCAATTCAAACAATCAAGATGGGTCTCACCATCAATCATACAATCAAGATGGTTCTCACCATCAAGATATGTTGGAAAATCTTAGTTTTCTTTTTAAGTGAACATGATGATGTACAATTATTTTTTATCTATTATTATATATATCAAAACATGATGAGATATTTTTAAAATAAATAATTGTGCACACATGGACATGTGCATATATATAATAAAATGTTTTAATAGATTCTGATTCTGTCCAATGTTTTTGGGATGGTGATACCTTCTTCTTCCATGGGAGATGTACCTTCTTCTTCCTTAGGAGATGTGCCAAATCCACAATCACAAGTATGGAAAAATTTTCACTTTTAAAATCTATATTTTTAAGTTATATATTTCACCTCAAAAAGTTACATTAAAAAATGAGATATATCTATATATTGAGTTATTTTAAATTTTTTGAATTTTAAGTTTTTGGGGATTTTATTTTTGATCCACTCTTAGGAGATGTGCCAAATCCACCAGCAAAAGAGTTCATTTTTTCACTATATATATATATATATATATATATATATATATATATATATATATATATATATATATATATATATATGTTTTTAAGTTATAAGTTATAAATTGAAGTTTAAACGTTTTATTATAAGTTATTAATTTTTTTGAATTTTAGGTTTTTGGAGAGTTTCTTTTAGAGCCTCTCTTAGGAGATGTGCCAAATCCACCAGCAGAAGTATTCAATTTTTCACTTAAATATATGTTTTTAAGTTATAATTTATAAATTGCACTTTAAAAGTTTTATTATAAATTGAGATCTTTGTCTTGAGTTATTTTATACTTTTAAATTTTTGGAATTTTAGGTTCCTATAGAGGATTTCTTTTCTCCACGGACTCTAGCAATGGAAATAGGAACATCCACACCCTTTCAACCATTTGAACAAGTTGTCTAACATTTTTTTAATATTATTGAAAATAATTCTATATATGCATTTCCAATTGAAATTTTTTAATATATATATTTTACAGTTTACTGTTGAAGATGTTCCTGTGGGGGAAGTTTTAGTGGATGTGAAACAGATGGAAAGGGAATTGTATGAGGTCTTGCATGATTTTTTTTACATTTTGGTTTTTACATGAAGTTATATATATTCTCACTCAATTTTAAAACATTAAATTTTAATGTTTGTACACATTGTGTACAGGTTCCCCATCCTTCGCAGGATAGCTCGAGGATTGTGACTTTACTTGAGGAGACACTACATCCATCTGTATTTGATGGATGATGCACATGCACTATTTGATGGATGATGAACATGCACACATGAAATATTATATTTTCAATATATTTAGTCTTAAATTTATTTTTTTATATATTGTCTTATCTAGATGCAGTCATATATAACTTGATACTTGATACTTGATACTTGTGAGATCTAAACATTTTGGACATATTTTATGTGAACTACATTTGGTACATGTGAATGTGATATATAATGTTTTTAAAGAAAAAATTTTGGATGGTTGAACTACATTTGGCATGTGAAGTAATTTTATAGTGTTATATATAATTTGTTTTTTTCTTTTTAAACTCAAGTTTTGGACGGTTGAATTATAGCTGGCATGTGATGTGAATTAGTGTTGTGTTATAATTAGTTTTTTTTTTTTAAGTGTTATGGTTGAACTACATTTGGCATGTGAAGTAATGTTACTTGATACTTGATACTTCTAATATATAATGTTTTGTTTTTAAAACTCAAGTTTTGGATAGTTGAACTACATTTGGCATGTGAAGTAATGTTGTGTTATAATTTGTTTTGTTTTTAAAACTTAACTTTTGGATGGTTTAACTACATTTTTCATGTGAAGTAATGTTGTGATTGTTGGGTATGTGTTATATTCTTTCCACGACTAGGCACGCGTGGGGGGGTAAGAGGGGGGGCGATAGCCCCCCCTTTGCGCCCAGCACAAAGGGGGGGTCACAGGGGGGGCGGTAGCCCCCCCTGCCGGGGTCCAGGGCAGGGCCCCGGCGAAAATTTTTTGGTCCTTAATTTCCGGCGGGTAGTCCACGTCCATGGTTTTGTGCATGGTTTTGCACATGGTTTTGGGGTACGATGGTTTTCGGCCCCTAGTATTTTTGTAGATCCAGTCAAGGGAACTACGGTTATGTTCTAATCCAAGGTTTATGGATTGGGGTTTATGTATGCTTCGGCATGTATATATATGTGTTGTAACACTAAAAGGAATATAATGAAAAATCAAGCTGGTTGTCCCAATTTGGGATCCAGGGGAAAATCTCCGTGTTTATCTGTTTTATGTTTTATGCTCTCGCTATTGTTTATTTTCTGTTATAAGATTCGTGTGTAGATAATTTTTGTTCAGGGTTAAAACCTACATTTGGTATCAGAGCTGTTTCGGCTTCAAGGGGACGCCTTTGCTGCTGAGGGTTTTTAGTTTGGGCCTGAGGTAGACCCTGTTCAGTGGGAGATCTGCGGGATCGATTCTTGCGGTGAGAGAAGATGGCGAGCGGCGGAAAGATAGAGATCGAGAAATTTAATGGTCAAAGTTTTGAGTTGTGGAAGCTCAAGATGGAGGATCTGCTGGTGGATAAAGATCAGTGGATCGCGGTAGATCCAGGTACTAAACCAACGGCAATGTCAGATGAAGACTGGAAGAAACTGGATCGGAAGGCTAAGAGCACAATACGGTTATGTGTCTCAGATTCAGTATTGTTGAATGTATCTGGGGAAGCTACGACGAAGAATTTGTGGGAAAAACTTGGGACTTTGTACCAATCTAAGTCTCTGGTGAATAAGTTGTTCCTGCGGAAAAAGCTGTATAACCTGAGGATGAAGGATGGAGACTCGGTGACAGAGCATCTGAACGCCTTCAATACTGTAGTAAGTCAGCTGTCATCTGTTGATATTAAAATCTCAGATGAAGATAAGTGCATCAGTTTGTTGTGTTCTCTACCAGACTCATGGGACAGTCTGGTTATTGCAATAGGTAGCAATACAACTACCTTGAATTTTGATGACATTGTCTCAGCCTTGCTGTCGAAGGAAATGAGACGGAGAAATATGGAGGGTCAAAATGGAGATGCCTTATCTGTACGAGGAAGGTCCCAAAACAGAAACAAGAATAAGGTTTCGAGTGGGAGATCTAAATCTAGAGGGAGAACTAAATCTCCTGGAAAGTTTGTAAAGGTGTGCTGGAAATGCGGAAAGGAAGGAAACTACAAAAAGGAATGCAGATCTAAAGCTCCTAAGAAAGGAAATGGATCTGATGATGCTCCTTCTGCAGATGCAAAAACCACCTCGGATGAAGGTGGGGATTTGTATTTGGCTTCTTCTTCAAATACACATGCAGATCATGAGTCATGGTTGATT
The DNA here is from genome assembly GCA_034641835.2 of Pinus albicaulis. Taxonomy (NCBI): domain Eukaryota; kingdom Viridiplantae; phylum Streptophyta; class Pinopsida; order Pinales; family Pinaceae; genus Pinus; species Pinus albicaulis. Next base: position 1,749,637,585 of record CM076580.1, read on the forward strand.
GACTCAGGTGCATCCTTTCACTTCACTCCCCATAGGGAGTGGTTCTGCGAGTATGAGAAATATGATGGTGGTGATGTCTTCCTAGGGGATGACAGGAAGGCCAAAATCGTCGGACGTGGAAAGGTCAAGCTGAAGCTGCAAGGTGGAAGGATTAGAACACTTCCTGGTGTTCTGCATATTCCTGCATTGGCCAGAAATCTAATTTCTGTAAGCAAGATGGATGATGCAGGTGTAAAAATAGTGTTCGAGAAAGATGCCTGCAATATGGTTCGGGGAGCACTAGTATTAATGCGGGGAGTTCGGACTGGAACTCTGTACAAGCTACAAGGTAGCACAGTTATTGATGGGTGTAACAGTTCTGTGGTTCCTGAAAGTGGGACGGAAAGCCTAGCTGTGTCTGGAGAAAAGACCATGCTGTGGCATCAAAGGCTTGGACATATTGGAGAGAAGGGCCTTCGGATACTACATAGAAATGGTATGGTAGAAGGTATGTCTAATTTCTCTCTGGATTTCGATTTCTGTGAACATTCTGTTTGCGGCAGTTGACCGGCAGTCTGCACAAGAGGGCGAACAATATTAGAACTCAGTAACAAGGATGTGTTCGTCTATGTCGTCCATCGAAAATTTCGGGTACTCTTTATGTTTCATTCATAGATGACTTCTAATGGAATACATGGATATATTTCTTGAGGAAGAAATCTGAAGTCTTTGACAAATTTAAAGAATTTAAGGCTCTGGTGGAAAACTAGACAGAGAAGAAGATAAAGGCGCTGAGGACAGATAATGGTGGGGAGTTCTGCAAGAATGACTTTGAAGAGTTCTGTAAGAAGTGTGGTATAGCACGACAGAAGACTACTCCATATACACCTCAGCAAAATGGAGTTGCAGAAAGAATGAATAGAACACCGATGGAAAAGGCAAGAAGCATGCTCAGTGGTACCGGGTTAGGACAAGAATTCTGGGCAGAGGCAGTGGAGACTGCATGTTACTTAGTTAACAGATCACCTTCATCAGCGTTGGAGGATAAGACTCCACATGAGGTATGGACCGGTAAGAAACCCTCTCTTTCACATCTAAGGGTATTTGGATGTGATGCATATGTACATGTTCCAAAGGAGAAAAGGACCAAGTTGGATAACAAATCTGAAAGGTGCATCTTTATTGGGTATAAGGATGGTTTAAAGGGTTACAAGCTTTGGAACCCAGAAACAAGGAAGGTTGTGTACAGCCGAGATGTGGTGTTTAGAGAAGTGAAATATATTGTTAAACATGAAGTCCTACCAAAGAAACCTGAGAAGATAGAGTTTGAGCTAAAGGAGGATGAATCAGACTCTACAATAGAAGAAGACTCAGAAGATGAAGAGCCACAAACTCCAGCTTTGAGAAGATCGGTTCGGGAAAGAAGGCAACCAGAAAGGTATAGTCCATCTGCTTTCTGTTCAAGTTTTTCCTTAACTATAACTGATGATGAACCCAGAACTGTCAGGGAGGCAGTAGATTCAGAGGATGGAAAACTCTGGAAGGAGGCCATGGTTGATGAAATGGCATCCTTGCACAAAAACAATGCATGGGATCTGGTGGAGTTGCCGGCTGGAAGGAAGCCCATTGGGAGAAAATGGGTGTTTAAGAAGAAGATGAATGTAGAAGGCAAGGTGGAGAAATACAAAGCTCGGTTAGTAGCGAAAGGTTATTCCCAGGTGCCGGGAATTGATTTTGGTGATATTTTTTCTCCTGTTGCCAAAGTTACTTCTATTAGATTACTTTTATCTGTTGCTGCTGCATTTGATTTTGAGATAGAACAGATGGATGTGAAGACAACATTTCTTCACGGGGATCTAGAAGAGGAGATCTACATGAAGCAACCTCAAGGCTTTATGGTGAAGGGTAAGAAAGAACTAGTATGCAGGTTGAAGAAGTCTCTGTATGGGTTAAAACAGTCACCAAGGATGTGGTATCAGAAATTTGATACCTATATACGGGGACTTGGCTTCACCAGAAGCAAGGAAGATCCTTGTGTTTATTTTAAATTAATTGGTGATCGTGTTATATATCTGGTCTTGTATGTGGATGATATGTTGTTGATTGGAAATGACAAAGAAATTATCCAAGTTTTGAAGACCCAACTGTTCTCCAAATTCGACATGAAGGATCTGGGTGCTGCAAACTATATTTTGGGCATGGAAATTAAGAGAGATCGGGCAAAGAGGAAGCTCTGGTTAAACCATAGGAAGTATGTCGAGACTATATTGCAGAGGTTCAATATGCAGGATAGTAAACCGGTGAAGGTTCCTATTCCTGTAGGTGTAAAGTTGTCTGCTGAACAGTGTCCCAAGACACAAGAAGAAGAGGAGTGTATGTCTCGTGTTCCATATGCAAGTGCAAGGTAGCTCCTCGATGTATGAAATGGTCCGTACTAGACCCACAGACACATGAAGGGAGTATTGTCGCGGTGCTTGAGGCCAAACCCGGTGAAGGAGTGTCGTACGTAGTGGTTGGTTTTCGTATATTACGTGGCACTAGTATTTTTTGTCAGCGCCCGTGAACAGATTGGAAAGAATACATTCGTGGTTTTTTTGATGCGGTGACCGTGTTCAGATCTGGATCTGTAAGAAGATCATAAGTAAGATTGAAGCTTAGCCTGGCTTGGACCTAAGGTAGATGGATGAGTGAAAGAGCAACAGAGGGTTCTTTCAACTACAGAGGCAGAATACATAGCAGCCACTCATGCAAGCAAGGAAGCAGTTTGGTTGCAGAGATTGTGTTCAAGTATGGGGTTGGTACAGCAAGCTATAAGGATATACTGTGATAGCCAAAGTGCAATTTTCTTGGCTAAGAACCCTACTTATCATTCAAAGACAAAGCACATTGATGTTCAATATCACTTTGTTAGAGATATGGTTGAGGCTAAAAGGGTGTTGCTGGTAAAGGTGGACACTTTGAAGAATGTTGCAGATGCATTGACAAAGTCTGTGAACACTCAGAAGTTCTCTTGGTGTAGAGAAACAATGGGTGTTGAAGAATTGGGCCAATGACTAAGCCCTCCTGTGGCCCCCCATGGAAAGAAAACAACAAGTGGGAGAATGTTGGGTATGTGTTATATTCTTTCCACGACTAAGCATGCGCGGGGGGGTAAGAGGGGGGGCGATAGCCCCCCCTTTGCGCTGGGCGCAATGGGGGGGTCACAGGGGGGGTGGTAGCCCCCCCTGTCGGGGTCCGGGGCAGCGCCCCGGTGAAAATTTTTTGGTCCTTAATTTCCGGCGGGTAGTCCGCGTCCATGGTTTTGTGCATGGTTTTGCACATGGTTTTGGGGTACGATGGTTTTCGGCCCCTAGTATTTTTGTAGATCCGGTCAAGGGAACTATGGTTATGTTCTAATCCAGGGTTAATGGATTGGGGTTTATGTATGCTTTGGCATGTATATATATGTGTTGTAACACTAAAAGGAATATAATGAAAAATCAAGCTGGTCGTCCCGATTTGGGATCCAGGGGAAAATCTCTGTGATTATCTATTTTATGTTTTATGCTCTCGCTATTGTTTATTTTCTGTTATAAGATTCATGTGTAGATAATTTCTGTTCAGGGTTAAAACCTACAGTGATCTATATTAATGTTTTTTTTTAACTTAAGTTTTGGATGGTTGAACTACGTTTCGCATGTGATATAATGTTTTGTTTTTATTGGATAGTTGAACTACAATTGGCATGTGAAGTAATGTTGTGATATAATTTTTTTGATTTTAAAACTCAAGCTTTGGATGATTGAACTACATTTGGCATGTGAAGTAATGTTGTGTTATAATTTGTTTTGTTTTTAGAACTTAAGTTTTGGATGGTTGAACTACATTTTGCATGTGAAGTAATCTCTTGATCTATATTAATGTTTTGTTTTTAAAACTTAAGATTTTGATGGTTGAACTACATTTGGCATGTGATATAATGTTTTGTTTTTATTGGATATTTGAACTACATTTGGCATGTGATATAATGTTTTTTTTTTATTGGATAGTTGAACTACAATTTGCATTTGAAGTAATGTTGTGATATAATATTTTTGTTTTTAAAGCTCAAGTTTTGGATGGTTGAACTATATTTGACATGTTAAGTAATGTTGTGTTATAGTTTGTTTTGTTTTTAAAACTTAAGTTTTGGATGGTTGAACTACATTTGGCATGTGAAGTAATGTTGTGATCTATAATGTTTTTGATTTTAAGACTCAAGTTTTGGATGGTTGAACTACATTTGGCATGTGAAGTAATGTTGTGTTATAATTTGTTTTGTTTTTAAAACTTAAGTTTTTGATGGTTGAAATACATTTTGCATGTGAAGTAATGTTGTGATCTATATTAATGTTTTGTTTTTAAAACTTAAGTTTTGGATGGTTGAACTACATTTGGCATGTGATATAATGTTTTTTTTTTATTGGATAGTTGAACTACAATTGGTATGTGTAGTAATGTTGTGATATAATATTTTTGTTTTTAAAACTCAATTTTTTGATGGCTGAACTCTATTTGGTATGTGAAGTAATGTTTTGTTATAATTTGGTTTTTTTTTTAAACTTAAGTTTTGGATGGTTGGACTACATTGGGCATGTGAAGTAATGTTGTGATCTATAATGTTTTGTTAAATTAAAACTTAATTTTTGGATGGTTGATCTACATTTGGCATGTGATATAATTTTTTGTTTTTATTGGATGGTTGAACTACAATTGGCATGGCATGTGAAGTAATGTTGTGATGTAATGTTTTTCATTTTTAAAACTCAAGTTTTGGATGGTTCAACTACATTTGGCATGTGATTATGATATTATATTTTGTTTTTAAAATTCAACTTGTCGTTTTCCAAACAAAAAAAAATTCGCATGAATATTTGTACATGTTGAAATTATTTTACACATGTTTCAATATATATGTTAAAACGATTGAAGTACAATATATATATATATATATATATATATATATATATATATATATATATATATATATATATATATATATATATATATTATATATATATATATATATATATATAAACAATTATAAGATTCTAGGTCTTGTTAGATGTGTCAAACAATCATAAAATTTTAAAAATGCATTCTATAATGTATATATATGCAGCACGTGCAACATTTTTCATCAATGCATGTATAGAAAAGCTACTTTCAGTTAATTCCATTCTAGAAAATATATATCTAGTACATGCAACATTTTTTATCAATGCACATAGAAAATATACTTTCAATTAATTGCATTCCAGAACATATATATGCAGTACTTCAACATTTTTCATCAATGCACATAGTAAAACTACTTGAATAGTTAATTGCATTCTAGAACATATATATATCCAATACGTGCAACATTTTTCATCAATGCACATAGAAAAGATACTTTCAATTAATTGCCTAGAACGTGTATATATCTGGTATGTGCAACATTTTTCATCAATGCACATAGAAAAACTACTTTCAGTTAATTGCATTCTAGAACATATATATATATATATATATATATATATATATATATCCACTATTTCTAGAATATATATATCCAGTACTTGCAACATTTTTCATCAATTCACATAGAAAAGCTACCTTCAGTGAACTGCATTCTAGAACATTTATATATCCAATACATGCAACATTTTTCTTCAAAGCATGTATATAAAATATACTTTCAGTTGATACTAGTGTGCATGTACCAAAATAACGTACATGTGCAAACACTTGCACAAATAACATAACAAGGCAGCTTAATTTTTAGTTGAGTTCTCGAAGTTCTAAAACATGAATCCAAAGAGAATAAATTATTGGGAAGTTCAATCAAAAAACTTCCAATGGAATACCATCTTCAATGATCTGTTCATGATCGGATTTTTACCTTTTCCATTTCTTAATTTTCATTTTTTTTTTTATTGAACCTCTATCAACTTTATGTGTGTTGCACACAACAAGTGACTATATTGACAACTTATGACATCAAGTTCATAGTCTTCAAAGTAAACAAAATCCCCACTTTGATTAGTTTGTCTGAAAAAATAACCTTTCAGTATAATAGATCCTCTCCCATATGGAAACCCGTGATCATTATAGTTTTCTAATAATTTCATCTTTCATTCAGTGCAACACATCAAACAGTACTTAACATTTTCATCATTGTCAGTAGGTGAAATTACAAAAAAAAAATCTCGTGCACAACAAAACAAACTTAACAAACTTATGTATTTAAATTTAGATCATAATTAACATGAAAAATAAACTTTAAAGTAGTTTTAGTATATGTTTCTAGATCTCTATCATTTAAAAGTAATTCAAATGTTACCTTCTCTAACGAGATCAGAAACTCGATCACCATCAGATGATATTGTAGTCTCCTCTAATTGCATTTCTTCAAACATTGCAACGAACATTTCCCCTTTGCATTTAGCTATGTATGTTTCAATATTTTACATACATTTTGTTTTCACAAACGTCATTGGATTATGTGTTGTCTATGCAAACATGAAAAAAATAAGAATATTTTCTTTTATCCAATGCAAACACATTTGTGGACAACTTTGTTTTAATTGTTTGCAATTTTCGAGTCCATTTTATTTTTTCAACTTCATTTCCAATTGATTTATCTACATCTTCAATCCCAATATGCCAAAAAAACCTATATATGGAAAATTCAAAAAATAATGTAAATTTGATATCAAAATATCATCAAAGATAATCAAGGTGATAAATTTACACTATTTAAAATTGGAATCCAATAAAAATTAAATTGACTGTACCTTCGCACTTCCCTTGATCAGTTAGTCTCATGGCTTAGAGCAGTGATGCACCACTGAAAAACTTCTTTAGTGTCCACGAGTTGGTTTGTAGAGGGGTTCATTTTATATCTTTGAATTTCTCGTTTTATGCATGCCCCTACACCGTCATGTACTCCTATTCCATGGCTAGTCTCAAAGAAATTCCAACAATGTTTAATGTAGATTTTCTTATGAAGACAACATAACCAAAATAATGATCATGAATATTTGAATTGACCTGTGCATCCATCTGAGCATATCCAATGTTCATTAAATTTTATTCCATGACTTTTCAAGGAGTCATAAATATTTCCAAAAGAGTGTTGTACAAAATATGTATCATGTGTACGATCGTCACTGATATAAAAGTGATATTCTTTAATAAAATGTCGATTTTCACTTGTTCTTTCTATATGATCGAAGTTTTTTTCCAAATTTCTATATAGAATATGGACAAGCATGGAGACTTAGTCAGAATGATAGTATTCACTCTTAATTTCTTTTTGTGAAACACATGTGTAGTTTTCTACAAAATCAATTATTGACAAAATGGTCCCTGGTTGGAAAACTTCACGAGATTTTCTAAATTTCAAATCTTGCCATCGAGCTCTATGGGAATGCTTGGTGTATTTATAAATTTATGCCTCAAAATTTCTCAAAAAATCTATCACAAAAATTTCTTCTTCTTCTAATTCAATTCTCTTAGCACTATTTGAACCTTGAATCGATGTATGGATATATTCATATCTCTTCCATTTCACTTTCATGTTGGAAAATGATTGATCATTTATATTATTATGATATTTGTTTTGAAATTTAGTCAAATTTCCACAGTCATTGTATTTTTTACCACCAAAAAATTTCTCTTCGTAAAATAATTCATCGATTTCTCTTTCACGTAGAATTTGAGATATGAAATCATGGATAGTGGAAGGACGAGGTGAATCTTTCCAAATTTTTCTACCAAAATTAAGTAATGTGTCATAATATAACTGAAATTCCACATGATAACGACAACAATAAGCTTCACGTACGATGATAGCTTTTACATACCATGGTTTTTGTTGAACAAAAGCACTAATTGAGACATGAATTTCATGATTCACTTCTTTGAACTTGTTCAAAAACTCTATCTGAGTGGTTTCCAAGAAATTTTTTTCATGTTCTTCGTACTGATTTCATGTTATTCCTCTTTGCATCCCATCCCTTGCATTTGGCGAAATACGTGAATTTTTCTTCCAATATTCATATAATATTTTTTTAACATTTTCTCGAAGTCTATATTTGTATGGTTTCCTACAAATAGCTCTCCAACAAGAGAGTTCATCATTTACATCTATTTGCAACCAAAATTTCCAATGTTTGTGAAAAAATTTCGTGAGGTTCCTAATGCTCGTGCCATAGATTTTACCAAGAGATTCTCCTTAGTACTTGATGAAACCGCTTCCATATGTATTGCTCTACGTACAACTGAAACATTTTTCTATCTAGATCTTCTAATTGAATTTATAGCACTATTTATATTTTGTATCACATTTCCTTTCATTTTTTTTTATCTTTTATTGATTTTTGAATACCCAATAAAGTCGTAGCTTCTTTTAATTTCCTTAATGATAGGAGACCTTTCAACATTTGGGCTTTAACTGTCACATTTTCCTTTATGAAGTACGTATCAAAAATGCGTTTAACACGATATCGTATAATATGGTCAGCTCTTCTATCTCCATATGTGTGAGTGTCAATTTTTTCTAACATCTCATCATCGACATTGATTTCATCTATACATATTTGAATGAATATTACATAATAACTTTAAATTTTCAATAATAACTAAATTAATGAATATGTATAATTTCAATAATACGTGCATGTGTTCAAAAAACACACACACATAGATATACACACACACACACACACACATACCTTGTGATTCAAATTATTCACTTGAATTTCTTTCAACATTTTCACCATCTTCAATCATTGGCTCAATATCTCTTTCACTTTCTCTTTCAAAATTTTGTATGTCATCATAAAAGTTTTGAGGAATATCTCTCTCTATTTCCATTGCAAAATATTTTACAAATTAGTTCATCAAATAAAAATTAAGCTTCAAGACATTTCACACTAGAAAAATTTTAAATATCAAATTCATAATACTTACATTTACATACCTGCTTCAACTTCTATTTGAGGTTTATTTTCCCTTTCAATATTTGAGAGTGCTTCTCTCTTTCTTTTGCGAGATTCTCTCCCCTGTTCTCTATGTCCCTTGTTAGAGTCAGCCTTTGCAGCCTTCCTCCAGTGATCAAACATGCTCTTACAAAGTGATTTTAAGGTGTCAAGGTCAAATTTTGTCATTTCAAAGAGTCTTCAAGCAAAATTTGGTCACTAGGCATTAGGTCTAGGGTTTGCTTTTAATCCTGTCAAAGTTGTCCAAATGTCGGTCCATGGCACCATTCAGCTGAGTGCACCATCATTCAGAGGGTTTTCATCATCATTTCAAGTTCCATTGGGTCATTTTACATCTTTTTCATGCTTCAGTTGTGCCTAGGTAAGGTCCATTTCCCTCTCCTAGGGTTTTGGAGGTAATTTCTCTTGGATGGTCAAATCATCGAAAAAACTTGTATCCTGATGTTCACACACCTTCCCCTATCCTTAATATACCTCAATAAACACTTCCCATCACTAAGATCCCCCAAATTCCTCATTTTTCCACAAACCCTAGTTTCTTGCCACAACTTGGCAATTTTCTAGGCTAGGCCAGTGTTTTGCCCTTTTGGACCCCTTCCCCTCACTCAATCTCTGAGATTCTACTTTCCCCTACTTCCTAACATCCCTCCATACTTCCCAAAATTTCCCCAAGAATTTATAAGCCCCTTATCCCCTTCATTTCGCTTCATTTTGACAAAATCCCTTGTTTCACACATCGGGATAGGTTTCACTCAAAAGATGTTTCAGAGCAATAAACGATTAATTTTGGAAAACGGAGAGAGGTTTTTGTCCAGAACATCCCAAGGAAGAAAAACCTCCTTCACTTTTTACACAGGTGTCATGGTTTTAGAGAAATGTCAAAAATACCGTTGCCTCAAGAGAATTGATGCACCTGCTCGGAGTAGTGTTGGGAAATTTGATTTCTGACAGGGTAAATGAACTCCAAATTGAACAATTCCACTTGGGTTGGTAAGTAGACTCCAATATATTTCCATCGAGCTATCACATGCCTAATTTGGATGCCGGGAAGTGCCTCAAAATCAGGTTGAAAGGCGTGCTACCCACTTAAATTTTTGGCTGAATTTTCAACTTCCAGCTCAGAATTTCGGCCAGTTGGGACCAGTTTTGCTTGTGGATGAAATTTTTGGGTTTTCATGATGTAAATTGATGGTTTGAATGTAAATTTGGCTCATTTTTACCTATTCTAAAAGATTCACTCTCAAAAAAGTGAAAATCATGTAAATGAATCAGTTTCCACTCTTTTAGAGGCAAGTTGTTAGCTGCCTAGATTTTAGCTCCTTGATTAGAATTAGTTGGAACTGCTCCTAGAAGGAGGAATTCGACCCCTAGAGGCATGGAAAGGGGTTAGGATGGTCTATATGATGTAATTTCTCAATCATTTTCAGAGGTTGGAGAGGTTGGACTCTTGGGAAACTTTGGCACACATTGTAAATATTTTTCATATTTTGGCTAAGGAAAGATCAGAGGCTTTGCGGCACTTGTTGGGATCCTTGTGGTGTTCTATTCTTGATGGTGTTTTCTCTCTGTTTATTGTAAGTTCTTCATGTTTAATGTATGCCATTCCTTTCATATGCTTCTGAAACTAAAATGAATGAGTAGATGAGGTTGAATCCATTGTTTACAGTGCTCTGCCTTTGAATTCATTTAGTTTTACATGTTTTCTATTGTTTGGAGAGGATCCAAGTTCTTCTTTGCCCTCTTCAGCTCCTTGTCGTTCTAATCTGTCCACATATCCAATCAAAAGCATCAAGACAATCGCCTACCTTTCCCCAACTCGAAATCTGCAAAGGTCTGACCTTATCCCCGGACCCAAAATTGTTTTTTCCCATTTCTCCAATGAAAACCCAAAAATCAAAATCAAACATTCCTATCTCTTTACTAGCCTAAAATCAGTTCCCATTCTAAGTCATCTCGCACCTTATTGCTCATTTTATCGAGATTGACGGAGAGAGCCCTCTCCTGTCCTCGTAGGGCTAGCTACGAGGCTGAGCGTGGTTTGATGTAGCCTTGAGTTTTACCTTATTTCAGCCTGAGGTAGATTTGAGCGCTAACATAGTGGCGACCATACTGGGAAAAAACTCAAAATGTTTTCTTGTTATAGACGGAGTCTGAAGTCACGCCAGGTAGCCTTCGAAACGCTGTTGCTATGCATCAGCGAAGTAGATAAACGCTGCTTCAGTCGATCTCCGGTTTAACTTGTAATCGTAGCATTTAACTTGTAAATTTCCCCAGTACATGTATCAAGTTTAGATCTGATGGTTGATGGTGAACAACGATCAGACATCGCAAGGCTGAAATCATTCACCTGGCGACTTCATTCACTGAACAATCCAAAAATCAATGCTTCATGGTGACTTCACTGCAGGGAGATCAGTAGCTGTGACATTTTCAAGATGGACCGAATCACGAGAAGATACGCTCCCATGAGCCGAGATCACATTCCAGGTTTTCCGAATAAGATGCCCAAGGTAGATTGGTCGAGGAATCTGCCTACGTTTAACGATGATGGTAAGAAATATGTTGCTTTACATCTGGTTAGATTTCACATGCATATTCGCAAGTTGAAGGTGGATTTTCCTGAAGATTGCTTGATGAAGATATTCCTGGCCACTCTCGAAGGTGAAGCCCAATCTTGGTATGAAAATTTGCCGCTGGCTTGTATTTATTGTTTAAATGATTTTCATGCCCTATTCATTGAAAGATATCAAGTATCTTATCCATCATTAAATTTAGTTCATGACTGTTGCAAACATGCTTCTACTTTTATTGAAAGCCTTGAGGAATATTATGAAGATGATAATTTCATGGATGATGAGATCATGGAAGCCCTATATGAGAATCCATTTCAGCAACATGAAGAGAACCTAGAGGATACCCATCAAGATGCTCAGGAAATTTTGCAGCTAAATCAAGATTTTAGTGCGGTGGAAGATGAAGGAATTTTGAATCTTGACAGTCAACAGGAATTACATGAAATGGATCAGCAGTATGAAGAAAATCTGTATACTCCTTCACTTGAAATCAATGAAGACAATCATTGTTTGAGCCAAAGAAAACATAAAGCATTATCCCCTCTGACTGAAGATGAGATAGATCAGCTATTGAAAGGTCATGTTCCAGCTCAAGTTAACGCAGATCCGCAGTGTGCACATGGTCAAGAAGGTGTTGGTGGTCCTTCTTCCTTTTTTGAAAAGGATGACAGTCCTGTAAGCAGCTTTATAGATTAGCAGGTTGAAGTTGAATTTTTCCATATGGTTGAAAATGATGAAAGAGAAGAGCTTGTTTCAGATCTGCCCACAGAAGAAGACAACATGCAGATTGCAGATTTTGATAATGTCCAGTCAGCTACTTCAGATCCAGATTCAAATTGTAATGACCAAGCATACCTTGTGTTGAATTCTGAAAAGGAGAATTTTGCTGTTGGGATCATAGACAGAGTTTTTGATCCAAATGTTTTCAGTTCATCAGAACAGCCAGCATAAAGAGGTAATTCAGTTAGTTCATGAAAAACAAGAAGGGATCTTCATTCAAGTAAGTGAAACAGTTCCTTTGGATGAATTTATGGTAGATGATAGAGATATCATGTTTGAGCATCAAGAATCAGCTGAAGTTTCTTTCCTTATGATTGATAATGAAAATCCGGCTGTCCTATCATATAAAGATGACCTACCATATTTTCAGACTGTAGAAGATCAGAACATTCAGGATTTCCATTCAGTTTCTTCTTCATATGTTTCATGTGTTGAAATGTTTTTACAAGAGGAGATCTGCTCATCCACTTGTTCAGAGTTTTTTGAAGCCCAGGAGCATACTTTTACTGAAGTACATGATAAAGACAAATCGGAATCAGGAGAGAAAGACACCTTGTTTCTTCAGCAGGAGGTAAATCTTCATGTTTTTCATGATCCGTTGGAAAAATTGTTACAGTCAGCAGTAAAGGTGAGTATTGCAGTGTTCAGTGATGAAGGAGATCATGGTCAGCTATGTTTTTGGATGCCCAGTTACCAGTATTTGCTGTTGACCAGGAGATCTGATCGGGAGAATCAGTCAAGAAGCCATCTGCTTGACTGGTTACATTGGAAATCCAATTATACATGATTGTACATATTTCATTAGTATGCAGGTGGTTGTCATCATGATTCCAAATCTTGATGGATTGCTGCCTTTTTTCCAAAAGCTTTGTAAATTTTTGTTTTAAGTCAGTCATGAGTCATTTGTGTTTGGTCTGTTGAGTCAGTTTTTCAAATTATTTCAGTTTGCCACCGAGTCGGTTTGAGTCAAGTTTCAGTCAGTTTTCAATCAAGTTTTCATTCAATAAATGTGTCAAAGGTTTTGCGTTATCCGTTCAAATAATGATTCCATCGCCCAATGGATGAAGGCACTGTCTGCTCTCCCAAAGATCTGCCGTTCTTGGCACCTCCAAGGAGCTACCATCCCCATTGGAGCCAATGTTAGATTCAGCCTTTGCAGCCTTCCTCCAGTGATCAAGCATGCTCTTACAAAGTGATTTTAAGGTGTCAAGGTCAAATTTTGTCATTTCAAAGAGTCTTCAAGCAAAATTTGGTCACTAGGCATTAGGTCTAGGGGTTGCTTTTAATCCTGCCAAAGTTGTCCAAATTTCGGTCCATGGCACCATTCAGCTGAGTGCACCATCATTCAAAGGGTTTTCATCATCATGTCAAGTTCCATTGGGTCATTTTACATCTTTTTCATGCTTCAGTTGTGCCTAGGTAAGGTCCATTTCCCTCTCTTAGGGTTTTGGAGGTAATTTCTCTTGGATGGTCAAATCATCGAAAAAACTTGTATCCTGATGTTCACACACCTTCCCCTATCCTTAATATACCTCATTAAATACTTCCCATCACTGAGATCCCCCAAATTCCTCATTTTTCCACAAACCCTAGTTTCTTGCCACAACTTGGCAATTTTCTAGGCTAGGCCTGTGTTTTGCCCTTTTGGACCCCTTCCCCTCACTCAATCTCTGATATTCCACTTTCCGCTACTTCCTAACATCCCTCCCTACTTCCCAAAATTTCCCCAAGAATTTATAAGCCCCTTATCCCCTTCATTTCGCTTCATTTTGACAAAATCCCTTGTTTCACACATCGGGATAGGTTTCACTCAAAAGATGTTTCAGAGCAATCAAAGATGAATTTTGGAAAACTGAGAGAGGTTTTTGTCCCCACCATCCCAAGGACGAAAAACCTCCTTCACTTTTTACACAAGTGTCATGGTTTTAGATAAATGTCAAAACTACCGTTGCCTCAAGAGAATTGATGCACCTGCTGGGAGTAGTGTTGGGAGATTTGATTTCTGATAGGGTAACTGAACTCCAAATTGAACAATTCCACTTGGGTTGGAAATTAGATTCCAATATATTTCCAACGATATATCACACGCCTAATTTGGATGTCAGGAAGTGCCTCAAAATCAGGTTGAAAGGCGCGCTACCCACTTAAATTTTTGGCTGAATTTTCAACTTCCAGCTCAGAATTTCGGCCAGTTGGGACCAGTTTTGCTTGTGGATGAAATTTTTGGGTTTTCATGATGTAAATTGATGGTTGGCATGTAACTTTGGCTCATTTTTACCTATTCTAGAAGATTCACTCTCAAAAAAGTGAAAATCATGTAAATGAATCAGTTTCCACTTTTTTAGAGGCAAGTTGTTAGCTGCCTAGATTTTAGCTCCTTGATTAGAATTTGTTGGAACTGCTCCTAGAAGGAGGATTTCGACCCCTAGAGGTGTGGGAAGGGGTTAGAGTGATCTATATATTGTAATTTCTGAGACATTCTACAGGTTGGACTCTTGGGAAACTTTGGCACACATTGTACATATTTTTCATATTTTGGCTAAGGAAAGATCAGAGGTTTTGCGGCACCTGTTGGGATTCTTGTGGTGTTCTGTTCTTGATGGTGTTTTCTCTCAGTTTATTGTAAGTTCCTTCATGTTTAATGTATGCCATTCCTTTCATATGCTTCTGAAACTAAAATGAATGAGTAGATGAGGTTGAATCCATTGTTTACAGTGCTCTGCCTTTGAATTCATTTAGTTTTACATGTTTTCGACTGTTTGGAGAGGATCCAAGTTCTTCTTTGCCCTCTTCAGCTCCTTTTCGTTCTAATCCATCCATATATCCAATCAAAAGCATCAATACAATCTCCTACCTTGCCCCAACTCGAATTCTGCAAAGGTCTGACCTTATCCCCGGACCCAAAATTTGTTTTTCCCATTTCCAGCGAAAACACAAAAATCAAAAATTAAACATACTTATCTCTTTACTAGCCTAAAATCAGTTCCCATCGTAAGTCATCTCGCACCATATTGTTCATTTTATCGAGATTGACGGAGAGAGCCCTCTCCTGTCCTCGTAGGGCTAGCTACGAGGCTGAGCGTGGTTTGATGTAGCCTTGAGTTTTACCTTATTTCAGCCTGAGGTAGATTTGAGCGCTAACATCCCTCAAGGTCTCTTGTTCGATCATGTTTTCTCGTGCGATTCTTTCGATTTCCCATGATAATAGAGTATGAAGTTCAAAAAATTCCCTTCAAAAATTTAGACAAAAACTCAACTAAAAAAAAACATCACAAAAGATTTAATTTAAAAAAAAACTCATTTTAAAAATTTTGCAAAAAATACGTATTTCAATCCAAAACCCTTACTTTAAAAAATCCGAGAAAAAAATGTCTTAAAAAATTGAAACGAAGCTCAAAATATTTCCTTCCAAGTCAACCCAAAACATGTATTCCAAAAAAATGTCACTTCAAAAAATACCTCCAAAAAATGTCCATTGAAAATTAATTCCAACTTCTTAAAAAATGCCACTTTAAAAAATAATTCAAAAAAGGCTCTAAAAAGATCACTTAAAAAAATACCTCCAAAAAATGTCCTTTGAATATTAAGCCTAAAAAGAGCTCTTTCGAAATTAAGTCAAAAAAATTTCTTCTGGAAATGAAGCCCATAAACCTCAAAATACCTCCAAAAAAATGTATTTTGAAAATTAAGCCTGAAACCTCTAAAAAAAATGAAAATTAAGCCCAAAAATTCTTTAAAAAATACCTTAAAACCAAAAAATGTCTTTTGGAAACTAAGCCCAAAAACCTCTAAAAACAAAATACATCCAAAAAAAAGTCCTTTGAAAATTAAGTCCAAAACTTCTAAAAAAAAAATACTTAAAAAAAAAAAATCAATGAAAATTAAACCCAAAACTTCTAAAAACAAAATACCTTAACAAAAAACAATGCAAATTAAGCCTGAAACCTCTAAAAACAAAATACCTTAAAAAACAATGAAGTTCAAAAAACATCCAAAACATGTATCACGTACCTCCAAGAAATATCCTTTGAATGTAACTCCAAGAAAATTCCTTAAACCCAAAACAATCATTTGCAAAAATTTCCTTTGAATGTACCTCCAAGAAAATTTCTCAAACCCAAAACAATCCTTTGTAAAAATTTCCTTTGAATGTACCTCCAGGAAAAGTCCTTAAACCCAAAATAATCCTTTGCAAAATCAAACCAAATAAAGAAATGTGCGAAATTATGCGAAAATAATGAAATATTTTACGTGAATTTATATTGCCGCAAAATGCTTTTTTGGAGGGGCTTCATTGTATTTTCCAGGTGACAGAAAGTCAAGTAAATGTTCGGCCAAAATTTCGTGTCATTAGACTTGATGGGCCATTGCTGCAAAAAATAATTTGGCTAAACTTTTTTACAAGTTTGGCTGAACTAACACGTCTGCAATTATGGAGATCCAAGCTCTGAATATATATCTTCAACTTTGTCATGATTAAACTCAATGAAACATTCTAAATTAACTGTCGGAACCAAGACAAGAATTTTAGGAATTCAATCTACTTTTAGAAAATATAAACTTTATGGAATTTCAAAAATATTTACTAATTTTAATTAATTTTGTAATAAAATGGCTACAAACAATTTCTGAAGGTCATTATGATTCAGTGAAATCAATATTTTGTATCTTCCAAAATACACTGTAAATAAAATTGAAAAATTATGGTGCATTACATTGGTCTATCGTCTGTAATGGGTAGTTTTTAGATTTTTAGTTTATACCTTATATGTTGAGAAATTTCGTGCATCCCGAAGCATATTCAAAATATGCAGTTTTTTCATATTAGATTAGTTCAAAAAATTCTAGTATTTATGATATGCATCAGTTGGTTTTGTAAATATAACAAAACCAAAGTAGACTTTGTCTAGATTGTTGTAACAAATTTTGTTTCTCAAAAACACAAAGTTTCAAAGAATACACCAGTGCGTATTAACTTGGCTTCTTATGAATCTTTTGATTGTTAAAAAACACACACTCGAAGAAACGCTTAGTTGACATATCAAATGTGTATAAACAAATTCCAAAAAGTAAGTAATAGAAAGCTAATAAAATTTCTAACAACTTTTATTTTTATCGCAAAATGAAATTCTAAACGGAAAAATTGTTTTGGCTTGCAAAAAGTTGAAAAAAAAAAAAAAAAAATCTCAAAAAAGGGCAAAAAGTGTTACCTAACTTCACATTTTCACCTAAGAAGAAAGAAAGCCCTGAAGAAACAGGAGGAATATTTTCTACTGTTACAGCAACAGATTCGGATAGATAAACAAAAACTTCATGACTTCGCCCTCAATTTGATGGCTTCTAGGCAGCCTTCTCCATCCTATCCTATCTTTCTAAGGGATTGTTACTTCCTATTCTAGATGAAAATTGTTATGAAGGACAGGCCTTATTTATGTTCTCCCACTCGCACATTTCTAGATGTTTTTCATGCCTCCGATTTTGATGATAAAATCTTGTCGTGTGAGTTATTCTTACACAATATTATTTGGGAACATCTGAGTATGCAGATGGTTGTGAAAATATTCTCTTATATGGGAGATATTCAGTTGAGAGATTTTGTGTCCTTCATGAAGAATCAGATTGAATGACACTTGGCCATCAAATCTATGGAGGCTAATGAGGAGAAGATGGCATTGTGGGTTCTAGAAGAACCAGGACGGGCTGCCAAGTTAAGACAAGAATTCACGAGAATGTTAACTACCCCTGGGATTAAAGAACCGGCTGCCACTTATAGAAGAAGAATTGTGAAATTTTGCCTTAATTAGTTCTCAATGATGAAGAGCCGAGCCTTGACAAGATGCTTGAAACACACAGAAGCCAACAATGTTGAGCTACTAAAGGAGACCCATTTTCATTCCAAAATTTAGTGGTGGTCATTATACATGTACCAGCTTACGCACAGATCATACAATCCCTTGGTGCTTTTTGGCTAGGATGGACATTCAAGTTTCCTTTCATCTGGCTACCAATATACGATTATCAAAGTAATTCTGAATTGAGTAAGTATGATTCAGAGTCCTGGGTACGGAATTTTATGGCCAATTAGGGGTACAGGTCCACAAACGAAGATACAGCTGGTGCTTATGATCTCACCGACCTGCACTAGTGATATTACTATGATAGATGAGTTTGCATGAGGACATGCAAGTATTTCAGTTAGGGGGAGATGTTGGGTGCAAGTTTTGTACACTTTTTCTACACTTGGTTTCCCTATTTTGCCTCATAACTATAACCAATGGGAGTGTCTTTGCCTCTTTTTCCTACCTTTCTATCCTAACTTGGGTTGTTTCACCTTGTTTTTATTACTCTGCCAATTCATCAATCATTATGATATATCGTGCCTTTTTATGACTAACTGAGGATGAATGTTTGGAGAAGATCTATGGTTTTTTTGTTGTCTTTCTAGATGTCATTTATAGCACCAAAGTTCCCAAGCACGAGGTCCACAGGAGTAGGTAAGGGGGTTCTGTTACAATGAAGTGATGTTGTTACAGACCCGCTGGAAAACTCCTATTAAACTCGGTTGCTACAAACCCATTGGAGAACTAATGATACACTTGTACCACTTACTGGAATTCGTCAATACCTGTTGCTGACCTGTCCTTTAGCTGTTACACTACAATTGTGGTTCTATTACAATAGTGGTAGAAGTTGTTTAGCATTGTATTTTTGGATAACATCCTAAGGGCAGTTTTGATTGTAATAGATAATTCTCTAGTCATAACTTTATTAGGAAGTGGCTATAACTATATAAGTTTTATTTCGATCAGCATGAGAATCATAAGATTCTCATGACTAATCTATCCCTTGATTTTCTGAGATGTAACCACTATATAGTTCTCGGCCATAGAGGTAGAAAGGTAAGCAGAGAACAACATTATTTTGGCTCCATAATTGTGTTCAGATTAAGACAGATTATCCTATTATTGTTGTTACATGTGTTAAGCGATTTAGTTTTTGTTAAGTTCTTCCTCTACCTACACCCTACTAGGGAGGAAGGGCCCTCCTTCTTAGCAGGGATTGCAGTGACTAAAGTAGTTGTGTGTATGTATTTGTATTTCCGTTTATGTATCATTAGATTGTTGTTATTGATGCTCAGTTGTGAATATATCTGCTTCAATTCCAATACTTTGTATGTTGTTACACGTGATATTAGTGATACAAGCTGGATACTTATTGTGCAGCACGCTATAACAAATTAATTGAAGTGTGATTCCAGTCTTGTAGATCCTTTTTATTTCTGCATGAGTGATTTACTTCCAACATTTACTTTAGGAACGATTTATTTTCTTTGGAATTCCTTTTGGTTGGTGTATCGACACAAACAATGTAATTGTCATTGGAATAAAAGGACATCCTTGGATTGATAATTAATGTGTATTGTCTATTCATTTGACAGTGATTAATACAACCCAACACTTTCCATTCCATGATGGTCCTAATTTTCTTGAGATCAACTGCTATTCCCTCTACTGAAATAACATGGCCTAAATACTAGATCTAATATTTATAGAAATCACATTTACTAAATTGTGCATACAGTTGGTGATAATGTAGCATTGAAACATTATACATAAGTGTTTCTTGCCTTATTCCAGTATCTTAGTATGTCATCTATGAAAATAAAAACAAATTTATCCAAAAATGGGTGGAAAATGTAGTGCATTAAACTCATGAATTTTGTAGTGATCAACCCAAGAGGTAGGACCACAAACTCATAATGTCCATAACAAGTTGTGAAATTTTTTTTGCAGATATCTTCATCCTTGACTTAGACCTGGTGATATCCAGATCTCACGTCAATTTTATAGGAAGAATTTTGCACCCTTAACCTGATCAAATATATCATCCATATGAGGTAACAAGTACTTATTTTTAACGGTCAACTTGTTAAGTTACATATAGTCAATGCACATTTGTAATGTGTCATCCTTCTTACTTACGAATAACATTGTATCTCCCTAGGGGGACACACTAGGACGAATATATCCTTTCTCAAGTAACTCTTGTAACTTCATTTTTAACTCTATCAAATCGGGTATGCTCAATATGTAAGGATCGCTAGATACTAGTGCTGCTCTAGGAATTAATTATATGATAAAATCAATATCACCTTTGGATTTAGTGCCGGTATGTTTTTAGGAAATGCATCAGTAAATTATTGAATTATTGCTTTGTTTTCCAGAGCAGTTGTTTTATATTTGGAGTTGGAATGCCCCACTTGAAATGCATAAATCATGAAACCTTTTCTGATACATTTTCCCAACTGGGAGGCCAGAATTGGAGGTAACTTCATGGGTTTTCTAACCCCTTTGATCTCTTTTCCACACCCATATTTAGCCAGGTAACGAATAGTATTCTTATTACAATCCACTAAATACCAATGCCCTCCAAACAATCCATTCCAAGTAATAAGTCATAACATCCCAAAGGAAAATATTTAATTATGATGTTATGTCTTGATCCCCTACTTCAATGGAACAATTTGGTACCTTGGAACTCAACCTTATCTTGGCTCCTCTTTCTAATTGCACCAGTCAAGGATTTTTAAATTTTTCAGTTTGAAAAAATCATTTTTAAGTACCTTGGGGCTAAGATAACTTAACATGGCACATGGATCTACTAATATAGAAATATATTGGTTAAATATATTACCTTCTAAGTCTATCATAGTATTTTGCTAGTCTTCTTGATGGTCATCATAAGCATCATTGATAATGGGCATGCTTCTTGCTACCTTCCCAACCATTGATGCTTCTTGAGCCTTAGCAACATGTTTATTTTTAGCACGATGGTGAAAATCCTTATTATAGTGGGGTTCTACATGACCCCAACATTGCAAAGGGGGTTTTTTCACTTGACTGGATTCAGGATTTTTGGATGCTTCAGTATGCTTAGCTTCTACTTGCCATCTGGTTTTTTGCTCATTTTTCCTCAGTTTTTTGTTAAATTAATTCCCTTGTGAATTCATGAGATTTGTAGATTTAGTGCCTCTAAATTTTTGATAACCTTTCGTTCCATTCTTTTGAGGAAAAATTTTACCTATGTCCTTCTTCTCTATCTGCTGGTAACACATTCGATCTTTCTGAATTTCTTCATCCATAGTTTGTGGACTATCAAATTCTATTCTTTCTTTCACGAATGCAATTATACTTTATCTTTTTCCTCACATAGATAAGGCACATATCTTAATAAAGAGGTAAATTTAGTTACATATTCATCCATATTCAACTGCCCCAATCGTAGGCCATGGAATTATTTAGCCTTCTCATCATAGAAACGTTTTGTCAAGTAATTTATTTTTAAGTTCTTTTGAAATTCCTCCCATGTTACATCATGATATTCAATCTTGTGCACTACCTTGACCTCTTCCCACCATAAGGTGGATTTTCCTTATAGATGGTATATGACTAACCTAGACCTAAGGTTACTGTTATAATCGTAAACCTAGATATTTACTCATATTGATGATCGAGACCTCTACATCTAATTCAACTTCTCCATCAAAAAATGGCGGCTTAATATTTCTAAATTCCACTTCTAATTCCATCCTTTGTTTCTTTTGTTTTCTTTGGTGTGGCACATTGCTTGACTTCTCTTCATTATCGGCTCTATTTGTATCACTTCATTGGGTGTGGATTTCTTTGGGATTATCTTCAGTGCATGGTCGTTATTCTCTTTCATCTCAATCTTCATCCTCAGGACTTGGTTAATAGGTTCTATGATTTTTTCTATCTGAAAGGATTTTTAAAATCCTTTCTTGTTCATGAATTAATATTTCATTATCAGTTCTTATTCACACCATTTCAATTTGGAATTGTTGTAAAGTCTCAAGTAGCTTTACATTTATGGGTTTACTTCCTTATTTGGTATGGGAATTGTTCATGATGTTGATCTGGTTTTAATCTAAATTTCCGGTGCTCTCCTCATTGTGGTTTATCACCTGCTTACTTTCTACATTCTTTCACTGTGCATGGTTCAACACATGCATCATTAATAATAGTGCCCAATTAGGCCATATTGTTGAACCTGGGCTGTGATACCACTTGTAACATCCATAAATTAAAAGAAATTAATTGACACATCAATACACGATTATAAATCTACCATATTACCATGCATAGCATTATTAGCATAATCTATGTTTACCCATACATAAGCCCCCCTTGAATTTCACATTGTACATTCGGTTGTTTGTCAATTAATATTCGAAATTGTATACACTATGTACTAACATGAATTGCGGGGTTATTTTTAATTCCTTGAAAGTTTATTTGTTTAACTATATCAAGCTATGTGAAACCTTGTATAGAATATGGTTATTCAAACAATAAGGCTTATATTTCCTTCACATTTATGCATATGCCTCTGGTGCAATATGGCCACTTGCCCGCTCTTATTACATGGTGAAAATCTTGAAACTTCTTTTTCAGTGGCATTCTGGAAACATGTGGACCATTCATCATTCAAGCTCTAGATCGATAGTTGGCATTATTCAGCTGAGGCTAAGGAAATTTCCTAGGCTTTGCAGTCCTCGTATCCGTTCACTCCATTGGCTCCTTTCAATCCATTTTCTCCTTTCGCTCTGTTGTTGCTTTGTTTCTTAATCAGAGTCTTAAGCTAACCCTTTGGTTGATATTTCTTTTAGCATGAATTTCAGTGGTTTCTCCCCAAAATATTGAAACCCTTACTATCGTTCTGAACTTTTGCAGCTTTATTTTCGGCATGATTACCTCTTCATCCATCTCTATGTCCAACGGTTTCATCAGCAGCAAGTAAGTAGTGTATGAACTTTGGCTTTTAAAACATTATCTTTGATTTCCAGCCTTTTCATTGCCTTCATTAGTTAACTATGTGTTTCCCTATTTCCTGCAGGCTATCAAAGAAAAAATGGTTGTGGTGAAAAATTCTCCACATAATTTTACACTATAGGTGTAATTTCCTCTAGTTTTATCTTCTTAAACTACTGTCTAGCCCTAGATAACTCTCTCCTATGATTCACATTGGTATTTTCTAAGTTCTTCATTGTGCTTATTATGTTACTTTACTTTAACCGAATGTTGTCGTTGGTTCTCGGTTCATTAATGCACATATTTCCTATAGGTGCACTTATTATGGGTAACGTGTTTTACTCTACAAATTCTGACATAATTTCAACCCAGAATTACCAATATCCTAATGGGTTCTTTAGTACATTTCATAAAAGAGTTCATATGTAAATGATATTTTCTTTTGTGGTCTTTTTTCCAAGTTATATTGTACTGGGTTGTTTAGGGTTTTACCCTATCTATGGACTTTACGGCTTCATGGAAAGAACGTGAATCTTATGAATTAGAAAAATAGTATCTCATTTGTTACATGAATCATGTTATTTCTTTTTAATGATTTTAGCCCAAATTGGGCATTCTGATGTGAAGATAATAGCGAACGTCGTCATTTTTCTTTCATTTATACTGTATGTATAGGCGTTTACATTTCAATAAAAGAAATGAAGAATGTTTGTAAATTTCTTTATCTCAAATGGAATTCATTTATATGTTTGGTTTATTATTTACCAGGGTTCTTGTTTTCAATTCTAACTAGAAATACTAATTCGGGGTAAAAGTGTTCCTCGACGAGAGACCCGTGTAGCTGGCCTGTTCAGGCTTGCCCCAGGACTCCAAACGAGGGACGTCACTCTAACCAGTTTTAATCTAAACATGTAACCTTGATTCAAATTCTTCTAATATATTATTCCCTAACATAATAGACTTTATTCTTTTTTGTGTACAATTATTATCATTGTTTGGTCTTGTATCTCTTATTTTGTTGTTCAGAGGTCTTTTATACTTCTCGACTATGAGACTATTGTATCTATTTTATTTGGGGTTCCAATATACAGACTCGCCACCCACCCTACAACATAATATAAAACTTTAAACTAAGTAATTTAAGTAATTTGTACATAAATTGTTTTAGACGGTCTTAGCTAATGCATAGTTTCGATTTAAAAAATCAAGAATTTAAACACACATAATAAAATATTCTTATCTACATATGAATTAACTAAGATGACATATTTTTCTGTCAACGGTTCACGTATTTACGGGGATCTTGATTTGCTTGCTTCTGAACCATAAGTTCAGCAATTACGTCATAATTCCCTTGAGCTATCATCCCACGGAATAGTATTATAGTATGAGGACCTGTAAGGTCCAGTCTAGCCTCAGGACTACCTCTCCAGCCTTTCTTATGTATTCTTCCAATAGGGACTCCACTAGTACTTAAACAACCCTGGATTTTTTCTGAAAATAAAACATGTATTAGGACTCGCAGTTTCTTTATTTTTTTTCCCTCTTCTAGTTACTTTCCTCTCCCCACATTTACTCCAACCTCCTCTCCCTTCCTCAGCTTTTTTTTCCCTCTTTAGATATCCATCTCTCAAAAAACATGGGAGGAGTAACTATTTTCCTCCTAATTGTTCAAGGCTTGTTTACTTTCTTGGGTCTCACGGGTAAATACCACATTTGTAAATAGATGCATTCTTCATCAATTATTATCCTTATCCTTATTACTTTTTCAAGATCAATTCACTTTAAAATAAGAATATATATATAGTTTTTGTCTCTTACAATAATTATTGTCCAATTTTACCAATAAAGCATAGTAAATAAGAAATGTTCCTTATACCATGGTGTTACACTAACTGACTTATATGGTGGAAGGTATTTGCTTCAACTTAATTTTTCATACACCCTAAGTGTGGATACTCCCAACTTTAACTTCCACATAGTTATAAAAAACCCTCCCATCTTACCACCACTTTTATTTTTTAAATAATTAAAATATATATTTTCTTTGTTATAAAATAATTAAACATTTAAAATATATTAAATTTCAATTAATATATATATATATATTAAAATTAAAAGAGAGGAAATCATTAAAAACAAAATAATTTAGTTATCATTCAATTCATAATATAAAATTGATATATTACATTCAAAACTCTGATGGGTGTTAATGTAGATAAGATGGGGTTCTAGGTTATTTTTCCCATTATGTTCCCATTTAATGTTGGTAGTAGATGGTATTTATTTTTCATGCACAAATATGCTATTAAATTTGAGTGGGTTTTGAGTGATGGCATGTAGTGTGAAGGAGATTGCGAGAGAAGAGGTTTATTCCTCATTTTTGTGTAGTATATTTTTTGAGCAATGGGTTGTGGAAATTTTCCTAGCTTGTCTTTTTCTCAGGCCTTTCCTGAGGAAGAGGGAGGAGTTGAGGTTACCCCTCGGTTGGTACATGAAGGTGGTGCTTTGGGTTTATGAAATTGGTTAGTCGACGAGGTGGTGACCTTTTTTTTTGTGGGTTTGTGAATTGGGGTTACAAGGACTTGTATTTTTTTTTAGCTTTTTGTTTCAGTGAGTTTGTTTTTTGCACATTCTCTCAGTAAATTCATTGTCTTAGGTGTATATTTTTCAACCCTGGTATGTTTATTGCTCCATAATTCTCAGTCTTATTCATCCTCGGTCTTGGGTTTGGGAGTTTTTTATTCATTACTATTTGTGTCACTTCGTGGGTTGTTTTATTGTCGTGTCTGGACGTCTATTGTCGAGGGAAATGTTGGCTTCTTGGGGTGTTGAGATTGGGAAAAATGGATGTTTCATTGACCTCTGGTTCTTTGGTTTTTCTTGTTCTAGTGTCGGGACTAGGCGTTTTATTGCTCAAATGGTGGGGGAGTTAAAGGATATTGTGGAGTTTTTATAGCCCCTCTCTTTTTCTGGATGTCTAATTTCCAATTTTAGTCATTTGATTTTGGGATATTGTGATGATTTGTTGTGTCGAATTCCTAATCTAGTCGATAGAGATAGAGTCTCATTTTTCAATCAATTTCCAGGTAGGGGCTATCCCTATAAATATTTACGTCAACCCCTCAGTGACTCTAGATTGCCTCCAAGGAAATGTTAGATAGGTAAAATGGGTGGTGGATGTGTTGGTTGGCATGGTGAGAGGGGAACGAGGTTAGTCCCTCATGAATCGGTGGAATTTTATTTCAACACAGTCCCACCTGATGTGTGTATGCAAATAAGAATGTGGGAGAAGAGAGGAAGTCATTGTCTTATTCAGAATTGCTAGAATATTTGTGTGGATGGGTTCTAGATATGATACCCACAAGAGGAAGAAAGAATAAATTCTTGAATTCATTCGCCCTTCATTGGGAAATGAAGACAAAGTTGGGCTTTGTTCTCAAGACAAACATGTTAAAAAATACAACCCCTTTTCATCCCTTAAGGATGTCTAGAGAATGTTGAGGAACCTATGCTTCTTTCTGGATGGAATTGATGCTTGGCTAACGCATGTTGGAAGCCATATACCCTACAAATCGGAATGTAGTGACCATGCTAACTCACCTAGTTCTAACACTTGTACCCTCACTATTTTTTCGTCATCTAACGACGACTAGTCTAGAGGGGCAAAAGTTGGATGGTTTTGCTTAACTTCCCATGTGGCAAGCCCCTTGCTCTAGTTTGGACCTATATTTGCATTCCTCCAGTGGGATTATGACAATGTATAATGTTGCGGCCAAGTTTTGGTGGTGGTTGTGTTTACCCTTATATATGATGCTTGTGTTTATAATAGTTTGAAATGCATAGTGCCTCTTGTTGTGTTGGTTTGAAAGCAAGTTGAGCTCACTTGTATGTTGATATGAGAATGTAATATCTCTTGGGTTTTCTATTAATGTCTTGTGAGAAGCTTGTAAGGCCAAATGGGGAGTTCATTTGCAAATCTTAGTATGTATGTATCTATTTTCAGTTAGGTATATACCATAAAGGTGGATTTATTAGGTTGGAATTCCCTTTTCTGCATTAGTCTATCTATATATTTTTGTTTCTATGATTAATCCAAAGCTTTGAAATTTACATAAAAAAAGATATATTACATTCAAAAATATTATTAGTAATGAAAACATTTAATATGACTCATAAATAAAATATTTCAATAAGTTAAGTCATAGTGAAATAGATTTAAAAATATATTAATAAAAAAAAAAATTAATATGAATAAAGTGCTTTATAAATAAAACATTTCAATAGGCATATTAAGTAAAATATTTTAATGTCAACTATGCATATGTTTATATATTATATAAATCAATTGAAAAGAAAAAAAATTATGGCAAAAACCTTTTAAAGCATTTCAATAGTGTAGCTATTTTATATGTTGGCTATTTTCATCTATATGTTTAGGTCAATATTATCTCTTTAGAAACTATTTACTGAAATTGTAAATTTAAGTATGATCCATTAATTCTGTTATGGTGATTTTAGGGTCATTTTTGTTTAAATTTTAGCTAAATTTTATTGGAATTATAATTGACCTCACATATTTTTTTTGTCACTTTGCAAGAAAAATTTTGTTGGAAATTACACAATCCAAGTGTATACAAAGAAAATTTAAATGCAATTTAAATAATGAAAAATTATATATATATATATATGGTCAATGTCTTGTTGCTAAAAGTATTTTTCCATTAGTTGATCACAGGTTTGGATGTGGTTTTTTTGAGTTTTGCAATCTAAAAGAGGTTTGCATATCTAGAGATAAGAAATAGAAGGGACTTAAGAGAGCATTGATTTTAAATTTCTTAATCTTAATTTGCACCCTTCATTAGTATATCTGTTTGTGTCCTTATTGAGAATGGAAATACATCCTTTCCATGTTCATTGAGCACCCTTCCCCTCATCCCACCTTTTTATTTTTTAATTGTTTTAAATACATAATTTTATAAAAATAGTTAAAAATACAATATATTTTAATTTCAACTCCTAATAAAGTTTATAAAATTTCAATTAATTTATTTTAATATTGTATCAATGGTTCTATAATAAGTATTTAATTAATATAATACTTTTATAATATTATTATAAATTATTTATTATATATATATATATATATATATATATATATGTGATTAATATTTTATTAATATTTTTGTTTATGTTTTAGTGCATGTGATTATTTTTTTTTCTCAGTAAAACTGATTCTATTTATAAAACATACTAGTACAAAACTGCTCCAGTTTTAGCTGTGTGATCATGAGAACTAGGCTTGATGTCCATGCTTAACATAAAAACTGAACTGCCCTAAGTGGGAAACAAGTTCTTTTGAAAAAAAGTTCACCGCCCTTAGAAGGGAAACCGGCGTATAGTGCATGCATTTTAATTTAACAGGAGAGAGTAAACTGATATAGCATACATATTCTATAGCTGATGAGGGATGCAAAAAACCAAAAATGCTTCCAAGGAAGTTGAACATTTGTACCATAGTAAGCTGAAGGAGGCCGAATTCGCTATTCATGAGCTGGGGAGGGCGGCTCTTCCACAATTCTGCACTAATACTCGTATTCTCCATCTTCATTGTCCTTATTTGGTGCGTTTTCCTTACTGGTGAAGTCCACCTGCATGTTGTCCTTTCCCAGGTTGGAATGCCTAATGCCAATGGGCGCTACAGGAATCAAATCTTCATTTTTTTCCGAAGAGGGTTGAGGGCCAGGCGGGGAGGGAGCGAAGCTGGGTACAGGAGCGGGGGTAGAGCTATCAGATTCTTCTCTAACAATAACAGTGACAAAATCAGTGAGGACAGGTTTGTATAGGGAGCAATTGAAGTGGAATTCTGCTCTCTGAGAGGTCTGGCGGAGGGTCGAACTAGCAGGAGCATGAAAATCAGGGGAGGCAGGAAAGGGAGAGACAGAAGGAGGATGCCACATAGGCTGAGTAGAGTGGGTGCCCTTAGGACGGTAGGTGCAGCCCCTTTGACTTCAAGAGTCCGAGTAAAGGCCCCAGTCGACATCCTCCACAGAAGAGTCAAAGGTCGAACTGGTGGATGGGCGTGGGCGAGAAGTGCGACCTTTGCTCGCCCCTCGACGACAACACATCCGATGCCAAAGCCGAGGCATTGCCACAAAGCTATGCAAGGGGTGCGTGGGGCAGTAGGAGCAGGAGGTAGGCGAGGGAGACCACTGAAAATCAACAAACGGAGAATGCAGACAAGAATTCAAATGAAAAAAATTACTCTGAGTGAAATGATAACCTGGAAGAGTTTCCAAACAGACGAGGATGGTGCAACGTCACCCAGTCTGAGTGCGAGCACTTGGCTCAGCACAAGCAGATGGGAAAGCTCCACACACAAGAGACGAAGGGCCGCATAAGACACAAGAATCAGTCGAATTCTCCAGAACAAACTCCATATCAAACTGAACCGACAGATCAAGGTGGTAAGATGGCGAGGAAGATGAAATGAATGTTGTGCAGACTGGCATAGTAATTGCATGAGTAATGACGTTGCAGGGGGCCATATGGTCATTACGTGTGAATGCCCTCGGGACTAGCCAGGGGACTAATGTCCCATCACTCCAAGCCAACATCCACATCCGGAGAGTGCATGTGATTATTACTGAAATAATTTTAAATATTTAAGATGGATTACAGAAGCCAAAATTCTAAAAATATTGATATATCTAATTAAAAGAAATAACTACTAGTTTATAACTAAAATTTGATTTGACTTAATTGAATCGGTAATTCTCAACAATTAATTCCTACATAGGATTAACCACATTACTTGGTTCAAAACGTCCACCAGATCATAATGATGTCATTAATCCAAAAAACATAATATTTAACATAATGGATCACAAAAATCTAAAATCTAACATTATTATAAAATAATTTTTAAAAATCCCAAATTAAATCTAATATAATGATATATATGGAGTGCGGTGTGTGTGTTTAAGGGTGTGATATAGAGAGACAAAAAACAAGAGATGGAGGGGGATATAAATATGGATGGAGGGTGGAGAGAGGGAAGAATATTTCTTGCACTAGATGGATTGATTTAAGTGGAGATGGTGATTTATAATTATATTTGATTATTTGCACTATATGCATCGATTTTAGTGTAGATATTTATTTCTAATGATATTTGATTACTTGCACTAGATGCATTGATTTCAATGTAGATTATTTCTAATCCTATTTGATTGTTTGCATTAAATGCATTGATTTTAGTGTAAATGGTGATTTCTAATCCTATTTGATTGCTTTGAGTAAATGCATTGATTTCAGTGTAGATGTTGGTTTCTAATCTTATTTGATTCCTTACATTAGGTGCATTGATTTCAATGTTGAAGTTATTTTCTAATCGTATTTGATTGATTGCATTAAATGCATTGATTTCAATGTATATGTTGATTTATGATTTGTTGTAATTGGATATATGACGGTACATTAATTTTAAAGTGATTGGATTAACAAAATGCATTGATTTTAGTGTAAGCACAAAAATTTATTGATAATGTACATTGATTTTTGTGTTATTGTAATTTAACCTATTAATATTGGAGAGCAAGAGAGACAAGGTATCATGTTTACTACAACAGCTAGAGCTAAAGATTTAAATATTTTGTGATTTAAATTTTCTTTTTCATATAATCGATATGAAAAGATAACAAAACTAACAAGGGTGGCAATAAGAATAGTAGAAGAAAATAGTTTGAGCTTGATCACAATGAAGACTATTTGTAACATGAGTACATTCTTATTATTCACATTTTCTATCTTTCAACACTATTATTATCACTTTGCATTCAAAAAAAATATTTCATCATTTTTCATCATTATAGTTATTAAGAATATTTATCA
Source organism: Pinus albicaulis (assembly GCA_034641835.2). Taxonomy (NCBI): domain Eukaryota; kingdom Viridiplantae; phylum Streptophyta; class Pinopsida; order Pinales; family Pinaceae; genus Pinus; species Pinus albicaulis. Next base: position 1,749,668,644 of record CM076580.1, read on the forward strand.
TCTCAACGAATTGAGGTAACTAAGAAAATTTAAAATTAAATTGACCAAGTTAATCTAGAAATATTTAGCATATTTAAAATGATTATATTAATATTTGATATATTTACATATTATTGATAAAATTAATCATATCTTCGCTAGATTTTCCTTGGCAGCACACAACTGAAACCAGCCTAGATCCATCTTAACTATGGATCTATCAAGCACGGAGAGGGATCAAATCTCTCGAGGTTCAAACCTTTCCTCATGTTTTGCACTCAAAAAAAAGGTTTGCACCTCGAGAGATTTGATCCCTCTCGAAGCTTGATAGATCCGTAGTTAAGATAGATCTAGACTGATTTAAAAAAATCCCAACTATCTTATAACTGTTTTGTAATAATCCCACTCAATAAATTAAACCAACATAAGTCACATAGCTATCTGACAAAATACAAAACTTACCGAAAAAATACAAAACTTACCTCAATTAAACTGCTGATTCATAAATTATTCAATTAAACTAACATAACTCTCTCAGTCAGTGAATTAAGCTAACATAAGTCACATAGCTATCTGAAAAAATACAAAACTTACGTCAATTAAACTGCTGATTCATAAATTATTCAATCAAACTAACATAACTCGCTCACACAACGATCTGAAAAACAAAAATAAATTTGTTTTTTCAACTCAAAAAATCATATTTGGAGAGCTTTCAAACGTGTATAATTTTGTTTGCCATTTGACTATGGAACTTATGAGACAAAACTTCCGCACTCAACCTTTGAACAGCTAATTAAACCATTAAATTATAAATATGCATTTTATACTCAATTAAATTAATATTGCTCACACAGGTATCTGTAAAGAGACAACTAAACAGTTGACTTATTAAAAAAGCATTCCGGCAAACCGATACAACAGATGGATATTCGAAAATGAAACATGCGGACAATTAAACAATTTATTATAAACGCGTAGCCGGAATAGGATATAATTTAGTTTGCGAAATAATTAAAAAAAAATGAGTTAAATTTTTGGAAATTCAGTTTATATGTAAGTCGAGTGCTCACTCTAACAGTGGAATTTTTTCCAGATTCAGGCAAGACAGAAAGAGAAAAAATATATATATATAGATTGATTTAGACAACGCTAATTATAAAAATGGAGGTATAATTAATTTAATTTCATGTAACCTATATACAGACCGTGTAGAAAGATGTCAAACATATTATTAGTGACGTCAAATTTGCCTTCTCAAAGTCTAAGGAGACGTGATTCGTCCCGTTCAAAGCGAATGTGAAACTGTGAATCGGAATTACGTGCCGGAGGAGGTCAATTTCCATGGCAGCCTCACCGATGCAAATCCAACGTCCGCAATGGCAATCGCCGTAAAATTCCTCGGAGAAACTGAATGCAATCATGATGAGCCAAATGATGATCTATGAATCATTGACAACTTATTTCGTGAGAACGTTTATTGATGCTCATTTAATCCATATAATATAGATTAAATTTTTCAAAACTCAAATATTTTTATTGTAAAATTGTTAAAAAAAATTGTACATTGAGAAATTTGATTTCATGGAATATTTTAGTTGTACAATTTTTTTTTTTTATTTGACATTGAAATATTTTATTTTATTTTAGGATTGATATTTACATTAAAAAGTTAATACTAACCCAAACCAAAATATGTATTTATTATAGATAGTCTCTATTTATTTATATATCTATCTGTGTATATATATTTGTATATATATACATTGAATCATTTTTATTATTAATATTTTTTTATGTAATACTAATCAAAATCAATACTAAACATTGAAGAAATTACAAAGACTCCTTATCCATTAAATTATAAAGAAACTACTAATGGAATAAGAATTCTCTTGTGTTTTTTCTTTATATAATATGTAAAATAAAAATCTTTTGTGTTTTTTCTTTATATATAATATTTGATGTTAAAAAAATTTAGTCAACCAAATGAATATTGAAATATTTAAATTATAACTCACTTAAAAAAAATAAAAAATTATTTAATATTTTTTAAATATTACATATCAACTTCATATTAACAATGAAATAAATTACACAAATTACACATGACATATTTTTTTTTGAAATTATATTACTTACTTTTTTATTACTAATATTTTTTAAATGTTACATATCAACTTCATATTAACAATGAAATAAATTACACATCCTATAAGAAATTCTTTTAATTATGTTACTTTAGTTTTTTTTATATTAAATCCATATAAATTATATTTTTTAATATGGGCTTTTCATTTATGGTTAATGGTAAAAGATATTGCTTTGTTACTTATAAATTTGTTTTTAATATTACAAGTCAACTGCATATACACCATAAAATATCAATACTACTAAAAATTCAGGGCATTTTCAACACCATATTAAGAAGAAAATTATATAAATGAGTGCTAAGTGGAATATTCAATAATCATGAGAAATTAGTCACTTAAGATGGAAATGGTCATACATAAATCACTTACTTAACACAATCCAATCCCAAAAAAAATATCTAATACTTCATTTTTGTTATTAATATAATTTTGTTTTAATATTACAAGTCAACTTAATATACACATACCATACCATACCATACACATAACTTAAAATCAATATCATTATTTTATATGTAATATTTCAACCCAATATTAAGTATCCAATTACAGATCCAAGACATAAGTCCTCCCAATAAGAGGTGGTGCGCTTCGTGAGCCCATGGAAACCTAGGGTTTCTCTCAACCCTTCGACGGGAGCCAATAGGGTTCCTTCCCTTCAATTCTGCGACAACTTCTCTGTGTGGAGGGAAACACTATTTACAGAGCCCAGACCCTCAACAAATGGAGGTTCATGAAGGGGGGGTCAATGCACCTCCCCACGCTCGCGACACTCCTGATGGCATCAGATCCACGGGTCAAATAGGCAACTCTAAGGCTCTCAAACATTAGATAGGGAACTCTAACCATGCAGATACCCCCGAAAATATGACAGAAGAGAAAAAAGACAAAAACAGGTAGAGGAATGCATCACTCTCAACCTGCATTCCTATTGCAGCTAACCAGCCCAAGATCTATCTTCCATCTCAATCCATCGATAGCAAAATACAATAAATGAATGACCACGCTCTCATTAGAAAATTCGTTGGCTTCTGGCCCACTGAGAAAGATATCCTCGACTGGATTGCTTCCAAATGGTAGCCGAAAGGGCACATCTCGCTCCATTTAGGACCAGAGGGCTTCTTCAACAACATGTTCACCTACCTAGAGGAAAAAAAGGGTATCATGGATGGAGGACCATATTTTTTCAACTCGGTAGGCCCCTTCTTAAGGGGCTGGGTAGAAATATTTAACCTAGACAAAGAAGAGTTCAACTAGGCTCCTGTTTGGATGAGGCTGTATTGACTCCCTAAATATTATTGGGATGAGCTATCTCTCAAAGATATTGGCAATCACCTTGGAGATTTCATAAAAAATTTCAAAAAAACTAAGCTCAAATGTTACACTGCCTACGCCAAAATATGTGTCTAGATGCACCTTGCCAAAGCTCTCCTGGATTCAGTAATTCTATTCCATGACGATTTTGAATGGGTCCAAACTATTGACTATGAACATCTGCCTTTTCGCTGTTGCATATGTCATGAGCATGGGAATCTCTTCCAAGATTGCCCACTCAATCAACCACCAAAACCTACCCCATTCTCGAATAACATTGATCTTGACTGCTTCGCCAAGATCTCCAATCGCAAAAGGCATTCTAGAAAATCCACCTCAACCACCAAAGCCTCTCAACCTCCAACTAGAAACAGCTTGGATATTCTACCAATGAAGCCACCATGGAAGGTACTACCTCAAATCCCCTCCTCGACACCTCAAAATCCACCGATCGACTCCATGACTCCATTGAAGCCCACTCTGCTCCCTTGAATCCCTCCATCCCCCCATCCCCTCCTAAAGCTAATCGAACCAAAGCTTAGCAAGGAAGTGAATCCACCAAAGGGAATACAGTAGATCTGGATCAAGCATCCCACATGGAGGAAGAAGAAAAAAAGCTGAAGAAGTGCAGGAGAAAGATAAGATAGTAGATATGGAGCAACCTACCCATATGGAGGAAGAACCAGAAAGAATTGATTTTTGCGAGCTCGATATATTAGGATTAGAGGTAGCCTGTAAAAGCCGAGAATATCACACGATCCCACCTAAGAAGATTCAGTGCTTGGAGGATGTCCTCTCTCGAGCTCAGCAGATCCCATATCTTGACATCCACGGAGGCACCCATCTGGAAAAAAAAAATATCTTTAAGGAGTCTGAAAAAATAGGATGACGCACAGATCTGCAGTGACTCATCATAGTCGGTAGCCAACTTGTTGAATCATGATGATATCTCAAGCTGACCAGGTTCTACAGGGTTGTCCCACACATTTCTCAATGAAGCTCATATCTTCAAATATTTGAGGGCTCAACAACCATTCAAAGCACTAAATGATAAAAAATAGAACCATGCAAGACAAACCAGCCATTTTGTTTATGCAAGAAACCAAATGTACGAGTACCACTATGAACTCTATCATATCTAGACTTTGGCATGGCCGCAATAACATCACGATTGATGTAATTAGGGCTTTGGTAGGTTTAGCTATTTCTTGGAACCTTCTTATCATCTCCTTGAGGAACCTCCATGCCTCTCACAACTTCATTCAAGCCTCATTTCACCTGATTGGCACCAACATCCATAGCCATCTCACCAATGTCTACTTTCACCAACCCATAGCCCAAAAAATTGATATCCTGAATGCTATAGAGCTTCTCAGCTCCCAACACATCCATTTCCTTTGTATTATAGGAGGAGACTTTAACATGATCACCAATATGGAAGAGAAAAGAGGAGGGTGTCTCAAGCTCGAAGCTGATAGCCTCAACTTAAAATATTTCATTCAGAGGAATCAATTGATAGATCTTTCGACCTCCAATAGCCTCCATACCTAGAATAATCACAGAGGGAGAACCTAGAAAATTTCCTCACAACTTGATATATTCCTCATATTGGAAAACTCCATCCATCTCGGAGGAGTCATAAACTCAATCATCCTCCCTGCTTCAAGATCTGATGACTGGCCCATTCAGTTTCGATGGTCACGTGTTAGGGTTGCAAGAAACAAGCCTTTTCTCTTTGAGCAGTTCTCGCTCACTCATCCTAGTTTTAAATAAATTGTCTCAACATGGTGGAGTAGCATGACTCCATCGGCGGGTTCGAAAATGTACCAATTCTAGCATAAATTAAAGACCCTCAGAAACCTTCTCAAGCGATGGAATCAGTCATCTTTTGGAAACATCTTCAAAACTCAGAAGGAGCTAGAACACCAAATGGTTGATATTCAGCAGCACATAATACAAGAGGGGCGCTCCGAGGATCTGGCATGTTAGGAACAAGATCTAATTGTTCGCCTGGAAAATCGCAGACTTCGGGAAGAAATACTCTAGAAATAAAAATACAAAATTTGATGGCTTAAATAAGGGGAGAAGAATAGAAAATTCTTCCACCACTCCACCATCCAGCATTGAATTCTCAATCGTATTTCCATCCTTAAAAATCATCAGGGAGATAAGATTAAGGAACATGATGACATCGAGAAATAAATATTAAACTACTTCAAGGATACAATCAGAGAGCCCAACAGAGAGCGTCAACCTGAAATCACCAAAATCACTCACCAAATCCCTAGAATCATCATCGAAGAGCACAACCAAATGCTGTTGAGACTGGTTCTGCTACAAGAGGTGGAGCAGGGTATGTCGCAGCTCAAACATGAAAGGTACCTGGTCGAGATCAGTTCACCTCCAACTTTTTTCATTTTTTTTGGGAGAACATCAAGCTGGAAGTATGGGACTTGGTTGAGGAATCACGGAGCATGCACTAGATCCTTTCGTCCCTCAATGCTACCTTCCTCACTCTTATCCTGAAAGAGGAGCATGCGGCGACCCCCAAAAAATATATATTGGTCGCCCTCTACAATCTCAACTACAAACTCATGTCAAAAGTGATTTCCAACATACTCAAACCCCTCCTCCCACTACTGATCTCTACAGAGCAAACGGGTTGTGTGGAAGGATGTCAAATTCTTGACGGAATAATCCTCATGCATGAAGTCATTTACTCTCTAAAATCTGAGAAAAATCCAGGTATGCTCCTCAAAATTGGTCTCTAGAAAGCTTTTGATAAACTCAGCTGGACTTACCTCAAAAAATTCTCATGGCATTTGGATTGAGCCCATCTTGGACCAGATGGATCATGAGCCTAATCTACTCCCCCTTTTTCTCCATTCTAGTCTATGGTTCCCCTTCCCCCCATTCTCTCCCTCAATAGGGATATGCCAAGGGGTTCCCCTCTTGCCCTTCTTGTTTGTTCTCATGGCAAAAGGCTTGGGACATCTCATTTGTGATGCCATCAGCTCCCAGTCTCTCAAAGGATTAATCATTCAGAACAATCCCCACATAACTCATAAACAATTCATAGATGACAATATGTTGTTTGGCCATCCTTTGGTTCAAGAATATCTCTCTTTCAAATCCTTGTTAGATTGCTTCTCTGATGCCTCTAGAACGACCATTAATGCTGAGAAATATCAACTCTTTTTCTTCAATACCCCAGCCATTACTCAGTGCAATATAGTCAGGATCCTTGGCTTCTTGATTGCCTCCTTACCCTCCAAGTACCTTAGCACTCCACTCATTAACTCTGCATCGAAAATTCCTCTTGGAAAGAACTACTGGAAAAATTAGAAGCTAGACTCTCTTCTTGGACTCACAGAGCTATCAAAATTGTTGGACTCCTAGTCCTGATCAAATATGTCCTCCAATCTATGCCCCTATATTTTTTCTCGGTGTTAGCTACACCTAAGTGGGCTCTCAAGTCTATCTACAACCTACAAAGGATCTTTCTTTGGGGTAGCAAGATAGATAATAAGAAATGGGCCCTTGTGAAATGGGTGGAGGTCTATAAACCTAAAATATATGGGGACTTGGGGCTTTGAGATCCTAGCAACAACAATGCCATCATGGGCGTGCACATATGGTGGAAATGGGTCTCCAAACCTAGTGCTTCGTGGGCTCAGCTATGGGCTTCCAAATATGTTCAAAATTGGCGTCAAGAAGATCTTATCAGATTCAATTTAGAAGACACGGGCTCCAAAATTTGGAAATCTACCAATCTACATAGATTTATAATTCCATAGCATAGCTTCTACGAAATCTTCTTAGGTGAATAAGCTCTCATTTGGGAAGATTTTTGGCAAAGACTACCCAAATTGGCCACGTTGTTTCACAAACCCATATCGCAAGCCATTCTTCAGACACGGGAGAACAATCAAGTCAATCACTTCTAGTATTTACCTCCCAACAATGGCTTTCATCAATGGCTTCCTGCTTCTCAGTGGCAGGAAAACTGGAATGATCAATCGCATGAGAACATTTACAAGGAATTAAACATAAGAAAAATCAGATGCATAGAAGGAGAGGACATCCTTCGATGGGGGTACACCACACAGGGCACCTTCACCACCAAGGAGGCCTACCACCTGCTCCAACCCAATCATCAGAATCAAATTTGTTGGGTTTGAATGTATGGGGGGCTCATAGGGGGGGTGGTAGCCCCCGGTGTCGAGGTCCGGGGTAGCATCTCGAGAAAAATTTTGTGGTGCTTATTTTCTGGTGGGCAGACCCGCCCATGGTTTTTTGCATGGGTTTGCACATGGTTCTGGGGCATGATGGTTTTCAGCCCCTGGTATTTTGTAGATCCGGTCAAGGGAACTATGGCTATGTTCTAATCCAGGGTTAATGGATTGGGGTTTATGTATGCTTCGGAATGTATATATATGTGTTGTAACACTAAAAGGAATATAATGAAAAATTAAGTTGGTCGTCCTGATTTGGGATCCAAGGGAAAATATCTATGTTTATTTGTTTTATGTTTTATGCTCTTGCTATTGTTTACTTTCTGTTTTAATATTCGTTTGCAAATAATTTCTGTACAGGGTTAAAACCTACAAACTTGATGGAGTCCAGATGCAGATATGGAACCCTAGTATATGGTCTAAAATTTCCACATTCCTATGGCTGCTCAGCAAATGACGCATCCTAACCTAGGATAATCTTCTAAAAAAAGGCTTCATCGGCCCCTCACGCTGTTGGAACTACCAAAACCATGAAGAAAATATAAATCATCTTTTGGATATGTGCCCCCTTGCAAGTTATATTTGGGAAAATATAACGATCCTTTACCGTAGAACTAATGGGAAGAGAGGGGATGTCATAAGCTCCATTCCCCTCTACCAAGAATCTCCCTATAGCAGCAATCTACTCAACTCTATGTGTGCTCTCCTACTCGGGCTCCTCCTTTGGAAGATCTGGAAAGAAATAAATAGACGCATATTCAAAGATCAAACAACTCTGCAAGAGATTCTCTGGACCAAATTCTACAACAACCTAAAGGAGACCCTTTCCTTGCACCATTGGAAGGACTCAGACTTCCCTTCTCAACCCCGAGAGAGCACCATATAGGCCAATTGGAATATTTTCATCCCCTGTCACTCTGTTGGTTCTCCCCCTTCCAACTGACCACCTGAATCTTCTAGCATTTGGAGCCCTCCCCCTCAAAGAATTTTCAAACTCAAATTTGATGGAGCCTCCAAAGGCAATCCAGGGAAATGCAGGATTTGGTGGAATTATCAAGAACTCTAAAGGGAAGCCATTGCTCATCTACTTTGGTTCCATTGGTTGGGACAGTAATAAATCAGCAAAAATAGAGGGTCTCATGCAAGGCCTTTACCTTTCTCATGATAATAACTTCTTTCCTCTAGAAGTTGAAGGCGATTCGAAAGTCATCATCAACACCACTCGTCACCTTCTCCTTGGCACCTTTTCCACAAAAATTTCCAAGAGTTGGAGATTATATACCCAGTTTGAGCTCCTTGAACAATGGTTAGATCTCCACAAAGGCATCTCTTTCAAGCATGTTCGTAGATCAACAAATGTAGTGGCGAAACTCTTGACCATCAAAGGATTGGATCACGATGCACCCATTTTCTCTCATTTCCTCCCAAACATTGATGATTAATATGTATGCACAACATGCACTCATTTAGTACTCAAAGACTCTCACCCCCCAAATGCGGGTTCTTAGTAGCCTTCATTAAGCATGCTGCATGCCCTCCCTAATGTTGGGAAGTTTTCCTCACCATGAGGTAGCACATGATCTCTAATAAATATTTCTTCACTCCTCTCAACACCATAACTTCCATTCACTTCATTTGCTGCGACTCCATTCTTGGCCATCCTCATTACAGAGCGCCCTCACCTTATATGTGAAATGGAGCTGCCTCTCCTCCCAAATTCTCCATCTGCCTCACTATTAATTTGGCTTTCGGCTCCGCTAAGGCCTGTTGTGTCTCTAACAATCACTCTAGCCCTTAGTCCTTGTCTTCCCACTCGGTCCATGCTACTTGCAGCTTCATAGCCTACCCTCCTCACTCTTTTCATTTTCTCGGCTTGCAATCTTAGAATTTGGCAGCCTCAATGCCTCACCGACATCACATGCACTGCCGCCAAGGCTTTCCTTCCCATCCTCCCCTTCATGCCAAAGTAGAACGCTTTTTGGAATTCTCCTTGGATGTGGATATGCCGAAGGTCCTTGACCTACAACATCTCTTAGCCCTCATCTCCCTACTCCTTCCTGAAGCTCATTCCAACCATTATGGTTCGGGATCTAGGAAGAGGATGCACAAATCTACCCTATCTCCATCTTACCTTCAGCAACCATGAAAAATGGTGGCTCTGCCCATCAAGCCTTTGAAGGACTCTTCAAATAGAGGTGGTAGCGGTAGCTCCGCAAAACGTGGAAAATTAGTAGTAGGGTCGGAATAGGGTCTCCTACAAAGCTGCAAATCTGGTCCATTTTGTATATTTTTGAATATATTTAGTCTAACATAGGGGTTTTTGGGGTGGGTCAAAGCCCCTAATGCATTGTATGTGGGTCAAGGGTAGACCAAGAGTCCGCAAACCATGGTTTGTGAACCATTTGATGCGTAGGCTAAATTAATATAAACAGTTGAACCTTTTTTAGTTGATAGGTAGGAATGGATTAGAATTGATGCTACGTGCGAACTATTAGATCTCTAGGGTTGTTTGGGTAAGGACTCCTGTTGGCTGTGTGCACGGATATCGTCTATCCTGCTCTGTGCGTAGGTTGGGTTTTGGGTATTGTAAGTAAATATGAACTATTAATGAATGCGGAACGTTGTTGGAATATCTGAATGGATTGGACTTACTGCTGATGTGAATCTGTGATATCTAATTGAGTATGTATGCTTCCATGTTATTGATTTAAGCTACGAAAGTACTTTTTTTACTTGTTTATGCAGTGATCTGGATCTGTTCTGTTACGCTTTATGCAAGGATACCTGTGATAACTGCGGTAATGTTCTATAAGTCTATGATCTATTAGTTACTATGATTATAATTGGTATTGTGCACGTGGATGCGAAGGATATCAGTAGATCAGGGCTCTGTGATATAAGATCTGGTAATTATAAGCTTGAACACAGCTCTGCTTGACTTACCTACCCTCTCCCAAGGTGTAGAAACTCGGTTCCAGCACCCTCCCATACTGCTTCGGTTGAGACTTTAGCTTGCGCAAGCACGTCACTGCCGAAAGGTCTAGTAGTATAGGGCTTTGTTAGCAAACCTTAACCTCTGAAGCTGGATCAGGACCCCCCCAAGGCGGAAAATGGTTTCATCGCCAGGATCAGGAGCATTTTGAGAAAGGGATTAGGTAATTCCAAGGCCGTATTGGAAACTTGAAAGAAAATAAATTGATTAATGGTGTGAACAGAAAGTTTAGGAATTCGCAGTAAAATAAAACCACAGTAAGAGGTTTACCACCGAAGAGTGGAATAATAAGTATATTTTCACGGGAATCTACGAGAAATTCTTTGTAACAATTGTGATCGAGCTCCAGGAGTGGCTTGCAAGGTTGGTTGAATTTCAGAAGTGTTGGAAAGACGAGCAGGTCACACAATGGACCCCAGAATTGATCCAGTAGTTAGAGAAGACTTATAACGCCATCACTCGCACGGTGGATAACTTGGTAGACAATGTGTTAGGGGGGTTTGTGAAAAAATTTTCCATCGATCATTTCATCTGCTACTCTGAAGCAGAGAAAAGATTCTTCAAGGGTTTCCGGGGTAAGTGTCTGGAGACCTTACCTTGCTAATTATGATATTACTGTGCGAAAAGAATATTTTGTGTATCCACACCAAATGAATGACCTTTGATCTAGATGGGAGTACGACACAAAGTGGAAAATATTATCAGACCAACCAAGAAGGAGATAGATCTGTCTACAGTCCAGTAAGAGAATCAGCTGCACAGAGTCCTCTAGTCACACCACTTTCAAACCAGCATAGGGGTAAGAATTCAACTACACCTCCGCCACCACTGGAAGACGACATGGCTACGCACATGAAGTTTCCTACATTTAAGGGTGTGGGAGATGAAGACATGGATTAGTTTTGGTTTGTCTCAATATCATTATGGACTGCGCAGAACATAGCTAGTGATGTGATGAAGAGAGCACAGTTGTCCCTTTCCTTTGAAGGAAGAGCTTTGGACTAGTACATGGGATATATTAGCCAGCATGCGAACAGAACCATTAAAGAGATTAAGAACGCCTTGAAACAACACTTCAAGAAGCCTAAGTCCTACACTCAAATAGTGGTTGATCTAAAGGATTTCAAGAAATGGCCTTCTGAGTCTGTGTGGGAGGCCAATTAGTGACTAAAGAAGGTGATCAAAGAAGGACAATTTCAATATGATGACAGACAACAAACGAAATGGTTCATTTCTATGTTGTTGCCTCTCCTGCGCATACCTATGGGTCACCAAACTTTCGAATCACAGGAAAAAGCCTTGGATGTCACTATGAAGTTAGAAGCTACGCCCAGAGATGATACCCAGCTGGGTATCCAGCAAATCCAAGGACAACTGGAGGCGATGCACTTGGAGATCCATAATCTGGGAAAGGAGCGAGGAGCAGAGGCTAGCCCTGAAATGTGGTGCATATGAGGCACGATGAATGGTCACACCAAAGATAATTGACCACTGTTAGCAGACTATATCTAGGGCGGGGGACCTAGCCCATTGTGCCCTAGGGAAATTGCAATATCAAGTGGCCCAATGTGGTGCGATGATTGTCGCGTTGTGGGAATGCATGACAAAAACCACTACCCCCGCCTTGTTTTGTATGTCCCAGAAGTAAAGCAGTAATGGTGCAGGTTTTGCAAGTTGTTAGGACACGATGAATAGAACTTTCGGACGTATGATTTGATGATTGATCGAGGTAATATCTATAGGGTACAATCGGATCCATCCTCGCCAAGATCCCTCTCGAACATAGGTGAATCCCCAGCACGGGTCAAGGGCGGCGGAAGAGGTGGAAGCGCAGGTCGGGGACGAGGGAAACTAATTTATTATAATTTTAGAGATGCAAGACACTTTTCCAGGGACTGTCCGAACCCTATGAGGTAGTCCTGCCAGTATTGCAAACAGCTAGATCATGCAATTGAAAATTTTCCAATATTTATAGAAAATATGCAGGAGAGGAAGCCGACACCTATGCAGAATGTGCAGAGGGTTGAGGCTGAACTGTGAGACAAAAATCTAAATGTGAATGTCGTAACACGCAGTGGGATGGCCACCGGGGGGCCTGGGGACAAGAATGCAACCGAACCTCTGATCTAACAAGAAGTTATCAAGCAAGAACGTTTGAATCTAAAAAAGGAAAAGGAAAAATTTGTCGCAGCTCACAAAGAATGTGAGGCAGAGGCATCTAATTCTTAGCCACTGGGAAACCTCAAGGCAGATGAGAAGTTCAAACCCCTTTTACAGACATTTATTAAGTTTTTGTGCAACCCAAAGGCTGTGGAAAATGTTCAGGCATTAATTAATAGTTGCACAACACGACCTAGCCTACCTTTGGAAATCAAGGACGTACACAAACTATATAGATATAAGAAATGCGCTGGTAGGGAGATGCGGTTGACTGCATAGATCAATGATTACGATATGGATCAGGTTATTTTGGACCTAGGGTCAGATGTGAATGTATTACCTAAACAAAATTGGAAACAAATGGGGGAACCTAAGCTGGAATGGTATACTATCCAGTTGCGTATGTCCAATCAGCAGAAGATCATACCCTTGGGGAGACTGTCAAAGATAGTGGTAGATATCGTAGGGGTCAAGGTCCGGGCAGATTTTGAAGTAATTCAGATTGTAGAAGATGCGTACCCCTACCCTACGCTCCTAGGCTTGGATTGGGCCATCGATATGGGAGGCATCATTAACCTAAAAAAGCAAAGCATGGTATTTGAAAATAACGGCACAAGGGTGATAGTACCATTAGATCCTACGGAAGGCGAACGGTATACAGAGCTGGTGCATGACGAAGAGGATGTAGATCACATTTATAATTTGACTGGATCGGATGAATATTGGATCAACCCTATGGAGGATGATGTACTCTGCTGGGAAAAGGATAGTGACTGCTTCTCCGACTCGGACGGGGAGATGGAGAACTGGAAAAATCAGTTACATGATGTCTCTGCGCTGCGATGCCTTCGGGTCACAAAGGACTTCCGTTGCATTTCCTCAGAGGTAAGAGACCTACCCTACTTTGATGGTTCTTGTAATATTAGGGACTTTTTGCAAGCATTTGAAGCCGAGGTTCCAAGAGGACGAAGGCTAGGGGCCCTTAATCTCTCCATGCATAAGACACCTGCACAGTGGTGGGACACACATAAGGAGGCATTCTAGGATTGGGAAGAGTGTCGGGATATGATGATCCTATGATTTGAACTGCCCGATCACCTGCGTGTCCAAATATACCTCGGCCCCGAAGACCCGCGCCGCAAGTATCTGTTGGCTTGGATGAAGAATTGGTGCCATAGGACTACAGAAGAGTGGGTTCATCTGTTTATTCATGCCTTGGAACCACTTCCCACCGCATGGTATTTATATGCGGAGCTACATTAGCACACCTGCCACTGGGAGACATTAAAGGATTAATTTCTAGGGACATTTGGGTTAGTAGATATGGAGGCGCTTAACGCAACTCGCAGGACATTGATACGATGGTATGGGGTGAATTGGCCCCATCTGTCGCACCTGCGGTACTAACACAAGAAGCGTAGATACCAGACATGGACGATGACCACATCCTAGCCTTACAAGAGTGTCTAGATGATCCACGAGCCGTCTCTATCTCAGGATTGAAGGAGATTCGCACAATTACTAGATCGCTCAAGTTGTGAATAGGTAACATTAAGACACAGCCTATGTTGACTCCGATTGGGAATACGGATACAATAGGAAAGGTTCTCATAAATTTGACAACAAGGAAAGAGCTACGTTCAATCCTTAACCACGCAGGTTATTATAGGAAGTTCATATAAAAGTATGTACTACTCACAGCACCTATGAAAAAATTGCTTACGAGGAATGTCCTATTCTTTGGGGATGACGAATGTAAGACAAGCATGTCTCTGGTTTTGAAGTACTTGGAAAGTAGGCCTGTGTTGGGGGAGGATGCGTAGGAGGCACATATGTTTAATCGAAGCATAGAAGGTGTGCTAGGCACATAGGAGGTGCGAAAACTAGCCATTGGAACAGTAAAATCTAGTAAAAAGCAGAAATTACCATTGGAAGGAGCGGAGGACTGGAAATTAATGTGGCACTTTCCACAGAATTTTTACTGTTTAACCGATGGTAATTTTCACATGAGGCTTGGCCAACCATTGGTTAACCCTTATGGCTATAAAACGGGTTAAACAGTCCAGACAAGGGTTTCGTATCAGTTGTATAACTTGTACCTGGCATATCTTACCATGACGATTTGGTGCTGCAAGACACTTTGTGTTTATAGTGTCTCCTTCATGTCCAAGCAGCCTACCCCCTTGGATATTAGAAACCCAGAGTTTATTTTTCTCACCAGGATGACGGCTATGAACCCTGCTGAGCCTTCTGAACCAATGACCTTGGTAGAACAGGGGACTGAGGAAGTGGTCGAAATCGAGTCTGAGGTAGAACAGATTCTCTCCACGCCAAGCCCAACCATGAGGAAAGGAAAAGAAAAGGCCCATAGCTCTGGAAAGCCCTCGAAGTACACAAAATGGGCTACAGTAAAGCCATGCACTTCCTCGCGAACCGCAAAATCTCCGTAGGTAGCTCGGGAGGAAGCACAAATCGTCGAGCCAATTCACTGGTTACCTCCCTTTGTTCGACCATGCAGGACATCAACACGCACACCGAAGAATCTTGATGGCCTGGTCACTTACTTGCAGATGCCACCGACCCTAGGAGAGGTCCCCATCATTGGTGAACCTTTTCGTAAGCTTCATGAGGTCAATTTTGATGATCACGACCTAGCCAAATTTGAAGCATTCCCTGAACTAGCACCGGTGTTATACCTCGACTCAATTCATGATGACAATGGAGTTACAGTCATCCCCCAGTGCTAGGTGTGTGGGTTGGCTGGGTCCAGGCTCCTGAACCTACTCAAGATGCCCCATTTTGGTCATTACAATGTTATGGAACGACTCGCACGGCAGTTGCTCGCCCTAATTCATGAAGGTTGCCTATTGATCAAGGACAGGACTCCTAATGATGTTGCATTAATTCATAGGATTACTGGCCTCCCGATGAATGGACCAAGCCCTCTGGAGTGAGTGGGGAAGAAATACAAAGGTGATACTACTGAATTTGTGTGCTAAAAATACAAGGTGGAGTGGAATACCTGAGGCTTTATCATCAAATCCATCAATGATCTCGCTACCCAGTTGGGCACGATCTTTCTGGCATGCAAGTTCATGCGCAAATTCCAATTCGCCACCATCCCCTCTTATGTGATCCAACTAGCAGGCCAATGTGGAAAGGGGGTCTATTTTAATTAGGTTCAGTACTTATGTGATAATTTTTTGGCCAATGTTCGAGAATCCCAGGACTTAGGGCACGCATTTTGCTACTCATGGTTGTTGTTCCTCATAGCGTTAGTCGCTTGGGAAGCTCTTGTGGACTCAGTCCTTCCTGAGCTTAACCCGGATATGTGTGATGGAGCATGTTATGTGCACTTGTGGGACTCTAAGGATGCACAGCGCATAGAGGACAATGAAGTCTTTTGGGTCCTCTTCCAGAGCAGCATGGTAGCTGCAATAAATTCTTGACCACAATTATCACCCACAGTCTACGACAAATAAAAGCACATCACAAATTTTCAGGTGACTATGCACAACATACAAATTTAGAGCCGAAAAAAGAAAGTGTGGACGTCGCTCCCCTATATGGTCGTGGATGAGGAAATAGACAATATTATTGCAATTTGGCCCCCACAGTGGAAGATTGGCTTCAAGACTGAGGCGCAAAGCCCTAAAAATCCCAGCACATCACAAGATAAGGATATCAGAGGCTCCAGAAAAAGTACCGATAAGGACACAGAACCGGCTGTGAAGAAAGATGTGCATTAGAAGCAGACTAATGAGAAGGACACCAAAGAAGCTACACAAAAAGATTCGCAGCCCAACTTAGGGACAGAAGGAGGGGATGCAGAAGGAACTGCATCCCCTCGCGGGACGAAGCACACAGGTGAGCCTGCCAAAGGACCCCAGAAGAAGTAGCGCGCTTAGCGCGCTTAGCGAACAGAACACAATGAAACTGCCACCTTAACCGACGGTGACCTTGAGCATATTACTGATGCAGTCTCTCTAGCCACACAGGATCGATGGGAAGCCCTCTAAGCATAATAGAAGGATGTGCTCGCCACATTATAGGCCAAGCTCCGTAGGCTGCAACTAAAGACAAACACACTGCACACTAGTATGACTTTGGTGCAGACGCCACAAACCACCAGCAATGCTATGCTCACAATGACAGAAAGCCGCCTCTGCCCTTTGCTTCGCGCTACCCTTATGATCAGTCTTCCCAACCTGAGCACGCAGGTCCATAGTTGCTAGGAGGTATAGCTAGACTTAGCCAAACTACCACAAGATGCTTTGTAGGGACTCTACATGGGTATATTTCAGGATACTCCACACCAGGACCTGAATATTCACCAATGACTAAGCTTGGATGAACAAATTATTATTGAAAGCAACGTCGCAATTTCCCTTGCCACCACGCAACAAAAGGAGCTCGAAAGCTTCATTCACTAGCTCTGCGTAGAAGTTCCAGTAGAGATTCTGGCTACCGCTACGCCCCAAGGAAAGGTTGAAGGGTTGGTTGCCACATTGAAGGCATCGCGAACAGAGGTTGCAGAGGTTAAGTCACAAATGGAGTAGCAGATTGCTTATCTGCATGCTAAATTGCAGCCTAAAACACCTTCGGAAGTTCTGTCACAACGATCTATGTTGCTCACCACAGCTGCGAACGTCATCACAGGCAAGATCATGTAGGGTTCTCAACTACTGCAAACTTCCATGCAACTATGGACCAAGGTTCAATGTGATCTGCTCCTGCATGAAATAACCCAAGCCCTATGACAGAAAGAGGAGACGTTTGAAACATTGGAAGCCACCCTACCCACGTTGGTTCATGCTCAGCGCTTGACATGACTGTGAACCAGCCAAGACCTACAAGCTAAGATAGAAGAGCTGCAACAGAAGAAGAGGCCCTCAAAGATCGCCTGAAGCCTTGGGCTGATGAAGCCCTTAAGCTATCACAGGATGTTAATGTAGCCTTAAAGCAGCTCAACCAACCCCTAGAAAGTGTCGCCGCTGCAATAGAAGGCCCAATTTCACAGAAATTGGTCGACATCACCCAAAATGTTGTTACCCAAAGCGAAGCCGTGCTGCCCCCATTGGTTGAAGCGATCAAAATATTGCAGGTACAGGTGGAGACCCCACGATCTAAGTGACTCAAGACGAGTCACAAGATTGTGTTGGGGGACTGTTGGAACAAGGTCTCCTACAAAGTTGTGAATTTGGTCCATTTTCTATATCTTCTATTATATTTAGTCTAACGCAGGGGTTTTGGGGTGGTTCAAAGCCCCTAATGCATTTTAAGTGGGTCAAGGGTAGATGAAGAGTCCACAAACCACGATTTGCGGACCATTGGATACGTAGGCTAAAGTAGTATCAATAGTTGAACCTTTTTTATTCGATAGGTAGGAATGAATTGGAATTGATGCTACGTGCGAACTGTTAGATCTGTAGCGTTGTTTGGGTAAAGAATCATGTTGGCTGTGTGCACAAATATCCTTTGTCCTACTATGTTCGGACCCTGCTGCTGTGTGCGTAGGTTGGGTTTCAGGTATTGTAAGTAAATCTGAACGATTAATGAATGCGGAAGGCTGTTGGAATATCTGAATGCATTGGATTTACTACTGATGTGAATCTGTGATATCTGATTGAGTATGTATGCTTCCATGTTATTGATTTAAGCTACAAAAGTACTTGTGTTACTTGTTTATGTTGCAATCTGGATCTATTCGGTTATTCTTTATGCAAGGATACCTATGATAACTGTGGCAATGTTCTATAATTCTATGATATGTTAGTTACTGTGATTATAATTGGTATTGCGCATGTGGATTCGAAGGATATCAGTAGATCAGGGCTCTGTGATATATGATCTGGTAATTATAAGGTTGAACGCAGCTCTGCCTGACTTACCTACCCTCTCCCAGGGTGCAGAAACCTGGTTCCAGCACCTTCCCATACTGCTTCGGGTGATACTTTGGCCTGCGGAAGCAGGTCACTGACGAAAGGGCCAGTAGTATAGGGGTTTCTTGGCAAACCTTAACCTCTGAACCTGGGTCAGGACCCCCCTGAGCCAACAAGTAGTGAGAGCTCGTTCGATCTCCACACCTGACCAGGACCCCAGTTACCCAAGCCAAAGGACGAACTCTCCGAATATGGATGCTTCATTGAGGAATAACAACCTCCCCATCCAATTCAGGATGAAAAGAATCAGAACGCTTATCGCCATGGTTCCTCTTTTTATTATTTTCTCCAGCTCAATTATCATTTCTATGTCTATTTACTTTTAGCAAAAAAAACTTATATTTTTGAAATTTCTGTTTTATATTGGTTCCCCTTCTGGGGCAACAACCCTTATGCTCTATTGACTGGTTTCGAGGCTGGTTTCCCCACTAGGGGTAGCCCCATTTTTTTTTCAATTTCCTCTTTCCCACGAGAATTAGCTAACTCATTAATTTCAATCAGAATGTTGAATGTATCATTGTAATATTTTTTATAATACAACATGATCTAGTCATATTTAGAAAAACAAAAATTAGCTAATTACATATAAAAAAATAAATTAATTACTTTATTTATAATTGACATTAATTCATTTAGGATTATTTTTTAATATAAACAATTAAAAAATAATAATATAAATATTATTTTATTATTTTCAAATATAACTTTATAAAATAATATTTATTATAAATTAAAATAATTTTTAAAATAAACTAAAACAGTAGTTCGAAAAGTGTCCACTCTGTTATTTGTGATGTGATTTTCCGGATGATTAAAATGTTAAATGAATATATGGATCCACATATACCAAATGTGATTGAAATTGTGCTCTACACATTGCAGATGACTCTCTACGTTGTTTACAAAGAGTGGAAAAATAAGAACATATACGCATCGACTTATAAGTTGTTTACAACATATTCTACAATATATATCTTAAAAATTATAGTTTTGAAAAAAATGGTTTTGTAGAGATATTTTAAGATATTGTTTTCTAAACTTATTTTTAATTTTGAATAAAATTCATTAGAATAGATAATATAGTAACCTTACAAATACAATTCAAAAAAACTGCACTTATCATCCCTTTTAATACTTTTTTATTTTTTTAATATCTAAATTGATTTATCTAAAATATTTCCTAATAAATATACATATTTTTTAAAAATATCTAAAATTTCATTAAATGTTTCATTGAAAAATTAACTACTATGACAAATTAACAAAGAGTTAAAGAATTCAGGGTCACTGATTCTTCCATTTCCTATTTTCTTAACTTTTTAACCCTTAAAAACAATAATGAAGCAGGCAAATTGTAAACTCTCCTTTGAATCCACTGTGATTTTCTAATACTCTAATTTCTTTCCTTTTGAAAGGATGTCATCCTATCTCTATCTGTTCCGCCATTAACATTTTCTCGTAGTGAATGAATAGTCAATTTTGTTTACGTAAACTAGTTTCGTTCCTTCTGAGCAGATGCCATCCTATCACTATATGTTATGTCAACATTTTCTCGTAGTGAATGAGAAATCAGATTTGTTTACATAAACTAGTTCCGTTCATTGTGAGTGGATTCCAGCCTATCACTATCTATTTGGTCGTTAACATTTTATTCTAGTCAATGAAAAATCGATTTCATTTACATAAACTAGTTTCGTTCCTTCTAAGTAATGCCATCCTATAGCTATCTATTCTTATGTTAAAATTTTCTCCTAGTGAATGAACAATCAGTTTCGTTTCATTTACGTAAAGTAACCATTTTAGATTTTGAAGCATGTCATTCTTCAATTAACCACAAATCAAATTTTATATGATATTCATATTAAATTATCAAATTTTTAGGGCAATTCAGGTGAATTTTGTAACTATGGCTTACACAAACTGAAAAACGAAAAACAGACACTCATTGTCTCCTTCTGTAGAGAAGGAGAGAAAGGTATCGGTTGATCACATGAACACAATGGAAACATGATCTTATGGGCATGTAACATGTCCTGAGGTTGAGGGAATACAATATCTTCATCTATCATACTCTATGCCCATTTGAGATTATTGAGAGCATAATTTCATATGGATGTACGTTGATGTTCAAATTTGGTTCAAATTTCTCTTATTCTTGAAGTAGATATAAAACAAAGTATTCTCATATAATGAATGTAATGGAAGTTGTTATAAATAAATATTATGAAATTATGTGAAAAGAGTTTTTGTAAAGAAGATTTAATATAAGGTTTTTACTATTAAAAGTTTCTTATCAAAAATTAAAGTAAGATATATAGAGGAATAACCCTTGTAAAGGATATCTTCTTCAATAAATTATAATTTGACTTATGTCTTATAAAAAAATTGAAGTCAACAATGATGATTCCATATTCATGAAAGATATTTTTTCATATGGTCATTAGGTTGGATATTCTCATTCTTTACATATAATATGTAGATAATCTTATCTAAATATTAGGTTGGTAGTTAAATATTTCTATTGGGTGTGATAGAGGTGATAAGAACAATTATTTTGAATAGTTTTTAGCATAAAGAATATAAATATTTTTTATTAAGCCTAAACTTGCAATAAAGGAAGCAAACATTTAAGAATTACAAGAACCTTCACATGAATGAAAATCCTTGTAAATTTAGTGGTACCTTTTAGCCCCATACATGTAGAAAGTACAAAAAACTTCTCATGATTGGAAATCCTTGTAACCCCTCATGGTATGTGTTTAGTAGTATTGCATGAGAGATATATTTTATATGGACGTTGATTGTCACCTACTTAGGGTAAGGAATTCTAAAATGACACTCGAGAAAATACTACCATATACTTAGTTAATGTAGGAGAAGAACTAATGGTATGATCAACATAGCTTAGAGAAATATTAGGTCTATTACTATCATGGACTTGAAAGTATATCAAAGATTTATAGAGTTGGGTAATATTTTTTCCTTAGAACCCATCAAATTCCTACTCAAAAATACATAATGGGTGTTCAAATTTTTCACATTTAGTCTATGGAAACCCTACTTCTTACATCTTAGTTATGAATTTTGTACATTGTCTTCAATATAAAAAATTTGGATATTTTATCATTGTTGTATTTTTCAGCTAAGAGTATAAAAATATGTATAAAGTGTTCCCTTCAATACCTTTATGTGGGACCTCTCTAAATATATCCCTTGCTCTTGATTAATCAAAGTGGTACCATTATTCTCAAACAGTGATGAAATTTTCTTTCCTCAATTACATGTTAGCAATGCCTCCCCAACGGGAAAATGTCCATGTAATGTCTCTGATTCTCTCTAATTTAATTTTTTATCATATTTAATTACAAATTATGTAAAAAAATAAGAGTTTAATATATATATATATATATATATATATATATATATATCCTACGTGATGCACTCGATATGTTTGACTCTCACTAATAGCGGTGCACCCTGTGAATTTATAGGGTCAATCACAGTTCACTGGATGAACCTAACACGTCACTAGTGTTCGAGTGTGTTTCGCGATTGAAAATGCACCGGGAAAAAATACAAATTGTAAAATGGTGTGTACATTTTAGGTTATGCCTCATATTTTTATATTGACCAAGTATACTACAAAAGAAATATTAAAAAAAATAGGTCGATGCATTCGATAACCTGAAAATTATATACCGGTGCGAAAATATTATACATGCCCAACAATTCATAAGTAAGATGCACCGTGATAAAAATTTAAATATGTGAACCAAAAATGGTGTGTCAAATGTATGTGCACACAGATTCCAATGCGGTTGTGTTTGATATTGCACCAGAGCATGTGCATTACTATTTTTTGGTCCCAATGGGGATTTTTTATTTTTATTTTTAATTCAAAGTTATGTTTCCATATTTATAAATAAATTTTTCATTTAATAAAAGAAATTGTATTTTATTTATGAGGGTGATGTATTTTATATGTCAAACATGTAGCAGAGACGTCAACAGAGGGAGCAGCAGCAGGAGTAGGAGAAGAAGAAAGAGAAAATGGTGAACCAATACAGTATGGTTCGACCATCGAAGGCCAAAGAGACAGAGAGGTATTTATATCCTCGCACTATTATCATAGCTACTCGAGTGCTCTTAAGGAATTTAGGTCTCCTCAAGTACTATGAGGAGGCTAAATTCCTAAAGGCACACTCTGTCTTGTTGGCACATCTGATATGCCATTGGCGTGTTGAGGAGAATGGTTTCCTTTTCAGTACGGAAGCAGGGTATAGGCACTCTGAGGAGGAAATATATTTTATCACTGTCCTATATAGGAGAGGGTAGTATTTTCCTCAGTTTTATGTTTTCTCCATGAGGTTGCAACAAATATTGAACTTTCTTACTCTCAGAGATATGATGGGCATCATGTAGTTTGTTCAACAAATTTCAGGTGCATGGTGGACAACTGTGGATTTGTTATTTTGCTACATAGGAGGTTAGGTGACTCTCATTATTATTCACCACCATGAGGGAAACGCCTTAGTTTCCCTCTTTTGTGTTATTTTGATTCTTTGATTCAGGGAGCATGATGTATCAGATGGTCTGCCATTTTTTTGAGGCAGTATTGTATGCCAGTAGATATATTTTGTGTGATGATACATGAAAGGGTGAGCTTCCCTTTCGCTTTAGATCTTATTTGTTTAATTTTTGAGAGGTTTCAAGAGATGATGTCCACATTTGACTATCACCCTCCTAGGTCAATGAATGAGGTCTAAACGCACATGTGGGGCCAAATGATGCCCAAGAGGGGTCTGGCAAAGTATCTGGTTAGGATCTCAGTCGAAGCACTGGCACTACTGGCAAGTGATTGTGACCATATGTTTATCTTCTTGTCATTTGCATAAGTGGGTATTCATTGGATACAGTGTCCCAACATCCTCTTCACACCAAATGAGCCTCAAGATGATAGAGGTAATAGTAGTTTATTCTTTAAATTAATCTAGTTTCATTTTATTATTATAACTAATTAGAATACAATTTATTCTAGCACATTCTTTGACTTGTTTTGTTAAATTTTTTAATGAAATTGTATACTTATTTTCGTGTACTATATATTTTATAGACATCAACACATTCCATGGGGACATACCTTCTCCCCCACTGTATGGAGTAGATGTGGAGATGGAGGAGGCCCAAGAGGGTGAGGCACATCCTCAGGGGAGCACGGGCATCCTATCCCATAGGGTTTGTCCAATATTTAAGATGTACTACTGCGACAGATTGTCCAAAGTTTTGGTTGAGGAGGGAGTCAACCTTGTGAGGACTAGAGACATAAGTGGATATCATAGGTTTGTGGACATCTACAGTGATTGTCCACACAATATGATGTATCTTATGTGTCATATCATCACATCTAGTAGGCTACTGACATCGAAGAGGGATGTAGGACATGCAACGGTAGATACGTGAGATGAGACTTCACGCAGTGCTACCCCATTTTAAAGAAGTTAAATAGTCTAGATATTTTATGACTAAAACATTTTAAATCATTTCAATAGTATAGCTATTCTATATTGGTGTAGTCTAACTTATAAACGAAATAGATTTTTCCACTAGAATCGAGTGATACAATTTCAAGAAAAAAAATGTTATTTTTTGTGCTTAAAATACATTTTTGAATGCGTAGATGGATTCAAGACTTGAAAAACAACTTAAACTAAAAAAATTTTAAATATCTACCATCATTTACGTTTTTTCCATTTTTTAAAATTGATTATTTGTGTTTTTATCTGTTTTTTGGTCTATTTTGTCTAAAATTGAGAAAATAATTATTGGAATTGTAAATTTAGGTTCTTTAATGCACATAATCCAAGTGTTTAAATGTAATTTAACCAATGAAACATTACATGGGCTATGTGTTTAAATGTAATTTAACCAATGAAACATTACATGGGCCAAAGTTGAAGAGATGTGTTCAGAGCTCGGTGTTACGTAATTGTAGACGTGTTATTTCGGTCAAACTTTTAAAAAAAGTTTGTCTAAATTGTTTTTTGTCCCAATGGCCAATCAAGTCTAATGACACAAAAGTTCGGCCAAAGTTTTTACAGAAATTCGGCCGAAATTTTAATTGACTTTACATCGGCTAGAAAATTCAACAAATCCCCTCTAGAAAACCATTTCCGAGCAATATAAATAGGCGTAAACGGATTCATTATTTTAGCATAATTCTGCACATTTCTTCATTTGGTTTGATTTTGAAAAGGATTTTTCTGGGCTTAATTTTTGAAGGACTCTTTTTGGCTTAACATTCAAAGGAATTTTTTTGGAGGTATGTAATACATTTTTTGGATGCTTTTTGGGCTTAATTTTCAAATGACATTTTTTTGAAGGTATTTTGTTTCTAGAGGTTTTTGGCTTAATATTCAAACGACATTTTTTTGGAGGTATTTTTTTATTAGAGGTTTTTGGGCTTAATTTCCAAAAGACATTTTTTGGACTTTTTTCGGGCTTAATTTCGAAAGGACTCTTTTTAGGCTTAATATTCAATGGACATTTTTTGGAGGTATTTTTTAAAGTGATTTTTTTAGAGGCTTTTTGGGCTTAATTTTCAAAAGACATTGTTTAGAGGTGTTTTTTTAGAGACATTTTTTTAGAGGTTTTTGAACTTAATTTTCAAAGGACATTTTTTGGAGGTATTTTTTAAAGTGACATGTTTTAAGAAGTTGGGCTTAATTTTCAATAGACATTTTTTGGAGGTACTTTTTGAGGGCTTAATTTTCAACGGAAATTTTTTGGAGGTATTTTTTGAAGTGACATTTTTTTAGAGTACGTGTTTTGGGTTGAAGTAAAACTTTTATAATGATTTTTTTAAATGAGTTTTTGTCGAACTTTTTAAATGACTTCTTTTTTTTGCAGGACTTGGAGGGAAATATTTTCAGGTTCATTTCATTTTTAAAAGAAATTTTTTTCTCGAATTTTTTAAAGTAATTGTTTTGGATTGAAGTATGTATTTTGTGAAAAAAATTTAAAATGATTTTTTTTTTTAAATTAAATATCTTGTGATGTTTTTTTTTAATTGAGATTTTGTCTAAATTTTTTAAGGAAATTTTTTGAACTTCATATTCAATTATCGTGGGAAATTGAAGGGACTTCAAGAGAAAATATGATCGACCAAGAGACCCTGAGGAATGTAGAGAACATGGGACATAATATTGCAAAAAAAAGGGAGAAGAATGCTCAAATATTGAAAGGGAAAATCAACCCCAACTGGAAGTTGAAGTAGGTATGTAAATGTAAATATTATATATTTGATATTTAAAATTTTCCTAGTGTAAATTGTGGACCTTAATTTTTATTTGATGAACTAATTTGAAAAATATTTTGAAATGTAATAAGAGAGAGATATTCCTAAAAACATTGATGATGAGATAAAAAAAATTGAAAGAGAAAGTGAAAGAGATATTGAACCAATGATTGAAGATGGTGAAAATGTTGAAAGAAATTCAAGTGAAGAAATTGAATCACCAGGTATATATATATGTGTGTGTGTGTCTATGTGTGTGTTGAACACATGCACATATTATTGAAAATATACATATTTATTACTTTAGATATTTATTGAATATTTAAATTTATTATATATAATTAATTCAAATATGTACATATGAAATCAATATTGATGATGAGATGTTAGAAAATTTTAGACACTCACATATATGGAGATAAAAAAGCTGACCATGTTATACGACATCGTGTTAATCGCATTTTTGATTTGTACTTCATAAAGGAAAATGTGGAAGTTCAAGCCCAATTTTTGAAATGTCTGCTAACATTAAGGAAATTAAAAGAAGCTATGACTTTATTGGGTATTCGAAAATCAACAAAGGATTAAAAAAACTGAAGCAAAATGTGATACAAAATATAAATAGTGCTATAAATTCAATTAGAATATCTAGATAGAAAAATGTTTCAGATGCACGTAGAGAAATACATATGCCAGTGGTTTCATCAATTACTAAAGAGAATCACTTGTAAAACCTATGGCATGAGCATTAGGAACCTCACAAAAAAACTTTGCACAAACATCAGAAATTTTGGTTGCAAACAGATGTAAATCATGAACTTTCTTGCTGGACAGCTATTTGTAGGTGACCATATAAAGATAGGCTTATATAAAATGTTAAAAAAACAATATATGAATATTGGATGAAAAATTCACGTGTTTTGCCAAAAGCAAGGGATGTGATGCGAAGAAGAATAGCACAAAATCAGTAGGAATATCATCCAAAACATTTCTTGGACACCACTCAAATATAGTTTTTCAAAAATTTCAAAGAAGAGAACCATGAAATTGATGTCCCAATCAGTGCTTGTGTGCAACAAAAACCATGGTATGTAAAACCTATCACTGTATGCGACACTTGTTGTTGTTGTTATCATGTGGAATTTCAGTTATATTATGACACCTTCCTTTATTTTGGTAGAAAATTTTGGAAAGATTCACCTCCTCCTTCCACTATCCATGATTTCGTATTTCAAATGCTATGTCAAAGAGAAAGCCATGAATTATTTTACCAAAAGAAATGTGCTGGTGGTAAAAAATGCGATGATTGTGGAAATTTGACTAAATTTCAAAACAAATATCATAATGATATAAATGATCAATCATTGTCTAACATGAAAGTTAAATGGAAGAGATATGAATATATCCATACATTGATTCAAGGTTCAAGTGCTAAAAGAATTGATTTACAAGAAGAAGAAACTTTTTTGATAGATTTTTTGAAAACTTTTGAGCCAGAAATTTATAAATACACCAAGAATTCCCATAGAGCTCGATGGCAGGACTTGCAATTCAAAAAATCTCGTGTAGTTTTTCTACCGGGGACCATTTTGTCACTAATTGATTTTGTAGAAAGCTACACATTCATTCCACAAAAGGAAATTCAGAGTGAATACTATCATTCTCACCAAGCCTCCATGCTCATCCATATCCTATATATACATGCTGAACAAAATGTTGATCATATAGAAAGAACTAGTGAAAATCGACATGCTATTAAATAATATCACTTTTATATCAGTGACGATCCTATACATGATACATATTTTGTACAACATTGTTTTAGAAAGATTTAGGACTCCTTGAAAATTCATGGAATAAATTTAAGTGAACATTGGATATGGTAATATGGATGCACAGGTCAATTCAAATATTCATGATCACTCTTTTGGTTGTGTCTTCTTCATATGAAAACCTACATTAAACATTTTTGGAATTTCTTTGCGACTGGTCATGGAAAAGTAGAAAATGACGGTGCAGGGGCATGCATAAAATGAGCTCTTCGAAGATATCAAATGGACCCCTCTGCAAACTAGCTTGTCTTAGCTAAAGAAGTTGTTCAATGGTGCATCGCTGCACTAAGCCATGAGACTAACCAATCAAGGGAAGTGCGAAGGTACATTCAATTTAATCTTTATTGGATAATTTCTAATTTTAAACAATGTACATTTATCACAATGATTATCTTTGACGGTATTTTTGATATCATATTTATATTCTTCTTTGAATTTTCCATATAGTTTTTTTTTGCATATTGGGGTCGAAGATGTAAAAATATCGACTAGAAATGACATTGAAATAATAAAAGGGACTCAAAAATTGGATTCAATTAAAAAAAAGTTGTCCACAAATGCGTTTGCATTGGAAAAAAGAAAATATTATTGTTTTTGTCATGTTTGCATAGACAACAAAGAATCCAATGATGTATGTGAAAACAAAATGTATGTAAAATATTGGCAACATATAAAGCTAAATACAAAGGGGAAGATGTCTGTTGCAATGTTTGAAGAAATGCAGTCAAAGGAGACTACAATATCGTCTGATGGTGATCGAGTTTCTGATATTGTTAGAGAAGGTAACATTTCAATTGCTTTCAAATGATAGAGATATAGAAATAGATAGTAAAATCAACTACATTTATGTTTATTTTAAAGTTAATTTTTCATGTTAATTATGATCTAAATTTAAATACAGTTAATTTTGTTTTATTGTGCAGGAGATTTTTTTTATGTAATTTCACCTACTATCAATGATGAAAATGTGGATTATTATTTGATGCATTGCACTGAACAAAAGATGAAATTATTAGAAAACAATTATGATCATGGGTTTACATATGACAGAGGGTATATTATACTGAAAGGTTATTTTTCCAGACAAACTAATCAAAGTGGGGATTTTGTTTACTTTGAAGACTATGAAATTGATGTCATAAGTTGTCAATATAGATACTTGGTGTGTGCAGCACGCATAAATTTGATAGAAGTTCAATCAAAGAAAACATGAAAATTAAGAAATGGAAATTTCAAAAACTGACCATGAACGGATCATTGAAGATGGCATTCCATTGGAATTTTTTTGATTGAGTTGCCCAAAAATTTCTTCTTTTTGGATTCATGTTTTATAACTTCCAAAACTCAACTAAAAATTGAACTACCTTGTTATGTTATATGTGCAAGTGTTTGCACATGTAAATTGTTTTGTTACATGCACATGAGTCATTTATACACGTGTACACATAAACATGACTAGATTATCTGGTCTAAACGATTTCATACATTCTCTGGTACAGTTTTTCATAATTTCATTATTACAAAATGTACATATCTGTGTATCTAGCATAGTTGACATAATGCAATTTTAAAATTTTATGATTTTTTGACACATCTAAGAAGACCTAGAATCTTATGATTGTTTTTAGATATATATACATCTATATATATTGTACTTCAATCGTTTTAACATATATTCAAAAATGTACTTAAATCATTTCTATGTACATATATTCATGTGAAAAAAAATTTGTTTGTAAAATGACAAATTGAATTTTAAAAACAAAACATTATATCACAATCACATGCCAAATGTTGTTCAACTATCCAAAACTTGAGTTTAAAAAAAAAACATTATATCACAACATTACTTCACATGCCAAATGTAGTTCAACCATCCAAAACTTGAGTTTTAAAAACAAAATAAATTGTATCACAACATTACTTCACATGCCAAATGTAGTTCAACTATCCAATAAAAACAAAAAACTATATCACAAGCACATGCCAAATGTAGTTCAACCATCCAAAACTTGAGTTTTAAAAACAAAACAAATTATATCATAACATTACTTCACGTGCCAAATGTAGTTCAAATATCCAAAAAAAACAAAACATTATATCACAATCACTTTCCTAACATAGTTCAACCATCCAAAACTTGAGTTTTACAAAAAAAACATTATATATATCACAACATGTGATCACATGCCAAATTTAACTATCCAAAATTTAAAATCATTCTTGACAAGAGTAAATGTAGTTTCAAACTATCTATATCCAAACAGTAAAATATGTCCAAAATTTGTATCTCACATGAACAATAAAAGTGTATATATATATATATATATATATATATATATATATATATATATATATATATATAGTGCAATGTATAGTGTTGCAAGTATCAAGTTATATAGAAAAGTAAATATATGACTGCATCTACATAAGACTATATTTAAAAAAGTAAATTTAAGACTAGATATATCAAATATAATATTTCACACATGTGCATCATCCATGCAACACAAATGGATTTAGTGTCTCTCCCAACAAAGTCATGATTCTCAAGCTATCCTGTGAAGCATGGGGAACCTGTACACAATGTGTACAAACATTAAAATTTAATGTTTTAAAATTGAATGAGAATATAGAACTTCATGTAAAAGAACAAAATGAAAAAAAAAATAAAAAACATGCAATACCTCATGAGGTTCCCTCTCCATTGTGTTTTGTTGCTCGACCATTAAAATTTCCTCCACATGAACATATTCCACGGTAAATTGTACAATATATGTGTGTGTGTGTGTGTGTGTGTGTGTGTGTATTAAAAAATTTCAAATGAAAATGCATATATAAACTAATTTTCAATAATATTAAAAAAAAATTAGACAACTTCTTTGAATGGTTCAAATGGTGTGGATTTTCATATCTCCTTCATACACTCCATTGCTAGAGTTTGTGGAAAAAAGAAATCGTCTCTAGGAACCTAAAAGTCAAAAATTTTACAAGTACAAAATAACTCAAGATCTAGATCTCAATTTATAATAAAACTTTTGAATTTAAATTTATAACTTATAACTTAAACATATATTTAAGTGAAAATTTGAATTCTTGTGATGGTGGATCTAGCACATCTCCTAAGCGTGGCTCTGAAAGAAAATCTCCAAAAACCTAAAATTCAAAAAATTTAAAATAACTCAAGATCTAGAGATCTCATTTTTTAATGGAAATTTTGAGTTGGAATATATAACTTAAAAACATATTTAATAGTGAAAAATTTCTCATACTTGTGATGGTGGATTTGGCACATCTCCCAAGGAAGAATATGGTACCGCCATCCCAAAAACATTGGATGGAATCGAAATTTGTTAACATTTAATTATATATACATGTACATGTATGCACAATTATTTATTTTAAAAATATGTCATCATGTTTCAATATATATAATAATAGATAAAAAATAATTTTACATCATCATGTTCACTTAAAAAACACTAACATTTGCCAACATATCTTGATGGTGAGAACCATCTTGATTGTGTGAACTGGAGAGTTCGACTATGATATTAACATCATCTTCGTTCATCAAGCGTGAAAACTGCAAATGGTGTTAACATATAATGATACATTTTTGTTATATTAATGTATACAAATAAATGTATGTATATATGTCTTTATTACAAATTGTACATGTGCTAAAATAATCACCCTAACCATTAACACATATTGTTCCCATGCCCTCTTTCTCATGAATAATTAGGTCCTCCCAACCATTGCAACAATTGTTTTCATATGTTCTGAGATCTTCAAAACTCATTTTGTCTATCTCTTCATCTATATAATATGCAAAATTAGCGCGTGTTTTCTCACATGCTCTTTTTCAATTCAAAAAAACATCAACTCCACCCAATCCACTCTGAACATTTTCAATGATGGCATCTCTTCCTTCTCAACTAATTTGAGAAGTAACATCCATCTGTGACCGCAATTTTTCGACACAAAGATGTTGACTAACCAATGGTGGCTCAAGTCGAGGCAACTCAGCATCATGCCTAGCACCCCTACAGTCACACAATTGACCTTTCCCGGGACCAAAAAATTCATAGGGAAGGTAATATAATTGGGTTTCATTCCCAAAAATAATTCTACATAAAATAATTTTGCAAAATAAAGTGGAACCTCGTCATTCCATTGGAGTTTTGCATAGGAATCAAGGTGCCTATCATACAAATAACTAGCTATATTAGGGTGCTTCAAATATTACACATTTAGAATGTTTCTTTTCAGCCCTTCTTTGAAATTAAACATAGAATTGGCCATTTTTGTTGTAACTCTTTGTTTAACAACCTCCCATGTATCGGGACGATCCACTGTTTCCTTTATTTTTCTCATCACTTCTACAAAAGTATTGGTGGTTGGCCCAAGCTCTAGGTACACATCTACTAGTTTGCTTAAAGAGTGAGTAACTATTTCCAAGCTTTGTCGACTCTCAACAAGGATGGTCAAAGACATGAGATCTCTCTTCAATTTTGAATGAATATTTTGACACCTTTGTAAGATGCATTGCTGCATGTTTGATTCCAAAGGTATATCAGAAATACCAGATGGATAAGTCATGGTTGGTGTACAAATTTCTTCTTGAATGACGCGTTCTATCCTACATATTTTTCGAGCAACATTTGGAGCATAATTTTCACCCTCTGCATAAATATATAAAATTTTGTATATTAAAAAAACATGTAAACAAATTTGAATGTTTCCCACCCTGAGACTGTTGAGAACCAGAACAACCACTGATTGGTTGAGAACCAACACAACCATTCATTGATTGGCCTCTAGGGGAATTCATATCACCACCTCCACACAATTCGCCACCACCTATTGATGGCCCTCCAAGGGAATGTGTACCACCACCAACGTCACGAGACAAGAAAGGAGCTTCATAAAAAAATATGAATTTATAATCGATTCAAAAACACATTCATACATATAAATACATGTATATATTCATTGATTAAATTGAGTGAACCATACCATGATTGCGTGAACCATGGACACATGAAACATGGCCATGCTCCATTGATGGAGTAGAGACCCTTGTCCTCCTACATCCTAAAAAATTAAAAATGAAACTTAATAACAACTAATTTAAGTCACAAAATTGATAAAAAATCAATTCCATATGTACCCACAAGTATGTATGGAGATAAGATTATATTTAAATAACATGAACATCCCTCGATCCATGATCCCCCTCTCTTGTAGAGATATGGGATTCTATTGATCTTCGTCTTTCATCCTCCATGATATATATGGATATATCTATAGTGGAAATTTACAATTATTATTAAATTACTATTTAAAATATATTCAAAAGAAATTTCAAAGAATTAATGTAATTTAGTGTACACAAATTATGTAAAACACAACTTTCAAAGCACTAATTGATGTGTGATACTCAATTTAAGCAAAAAATTCATAAAAATATTAAGTTCACCAAGTTGAGCCTTAAATGGTGGGAGCACACTTGGTATATAATTGAAAAAAACACATGGTCATTAAAAAAGACAAGTTAAACTCCATAAACATTCAACTTTACTATTATAAAAATTTAGCTTTACTATTTTTCGTTTCATTAATGAACAAACATGAGGATATATATGTTTTATAAGATAAAATTTGTATAATGGATAAATATTCATATTATAGGTTTTAAAATTTTATTAAAATTTTATTTAATAGGTTTATGTTAGTTTTAGATTTATCAAGCATTAAAATAGATCAAAATTTTCAAAATGTAAATATAATTGTTAGTGTAAAATTTGAAGAAAAGTTTGTACATTGAGAAATTTGATTCTGTCAAATACTTTAGCTATTAAAAAAATTTATTTTCATTTTTTCTTAATATTATGTATACATAGTTGACATTGAAATATTTTATTTTATGATTGATATTCACATTAGAATATTAATGCCCAAAACATACATTTATCGTATATAATCTCTAATTTCTATCTATGCCTATGTGTGTATATATGTTTGCATAAGTATACATTCAATTATTTTTATTATTAATATTTTTTAAAATATTACAAATCAAAATATATAATAAACATTGAATAAATTAAAAAGATCCATTATACATTAAATTATAAAGAAACTATTAATAGAATAATAATTCACTTATGTTTTCTCTTGATATATAATATTTGATGTTAAAATTTTTTGGTCAACCAAATATATATTAAAATATTTAATTAATAACTCACTTGAAACCTTATTTGTTATTTAATATTTTCTAAATGTTATATATTGTAACATACTGAAAGATGAAAAAGAAAAAAAATTTATAATACACCCTATTTGTTACATATCATGAAGTATTACCTTATCAAAATTAAATATTACATTAATATTCTTAGTAACCAAAGCTATTGTTATTAGTTTTGAGGGTTTAACCCATACTTATCAATTAAAGAATTTTCGATTATATCACACTTATCTTTTCATTTGGGTTGCACAAAATTTGATTCTATTTACTATTGGGCTTTATGATGGTATGCCATAGTAGCTGTCATAGTACGGGAGTAGTTATGTGGCGCCAGAATTGCAGATCTACTCGGGATTGGGACCAAGATCCTAAGTCCACATGTCACTTCCTCCGTTGTTTGTTATTTGGCAATCAATGGAGTAGGTTGCCCGGCAGGAATCAGGTTTTTGACAAAACCCTTTTTCCTATTCTCATATCCTCATTCTTTCTTGCTCCGACTCTAGTTTATCTCGACTCTGCTCAGGTATTGGTAAATCCCCGCCATAGTTGAAGGTTCTCTTATCGTAATAAACTGTGGGTTTACGTTTTTTTTTTTTTTTTGGCTAGCAGTAAACCCGACGGATGAGGCAGCACATGAAGGAATGGTTCTTAGCCCGGGCTCCAACTGCACTTGCCCGCAGTTCGAAATCTGACATGATTTCGTAGGTTGCACTGAGTGTGTTTTCTGCCTTTTCCTCGGCTCTCCAAAGAGGTTCATCTATTCAGCCCTTTAGCTCACTGACAGGTAAACCAATCTTCTAGATAGATAACTAGCCTTTGTTCAACTTCGGCTCTTAATATCTGTTTTCAGTTTATTTCGGAGATGTGTAACCCTCAGTTACTGAGAATGGAATTAATTCCTGTAGGTTGGCGCTCAACAAACTTTGAAGGTTTTGAAGCCATTAAAGTAAACTACTTTTTTTGTTTTACTAGATTTGGATATGATTTTGTGACTCTGTATACTGCTCTTCGATGTCTCTAACTCTATAATTTCTTTTTTGTCATATAGGTACCAATTTCAGCGAAAACCATACTTTGGCTTTTCATTTTCGTTTAGCCAAATCTTGACTAAAAGCCCTATGCTTCCTTACAGGTATTTCTACCTTGTTTTCTCTTGGTCGTCAAGAACTCCTTTCTCTAGCAGGTGGTTATGTGCTCCGTTGTTGAGTTATTGGTCCCGAAGTTTTCTTTGGCTTCAGTAATTGCTTACTAAGCAATCAATTAGCTCGCAAGCAACCAATCTTTGTTCTGCAAAGTTTTATTTACTGTATTAAGAACAGAGGTGTTTGTTTTTATATTTACCCCAAGTTATGTAATGGGTTCCGGATTTCTCTTACATCTGATTCAATTCCTCAATCACTCTTGTAGTTATCGAAACTTTCTGTTATGAATTAAGGATTCCAGGAGGACTGTTACTATGGAAAATTTTTAGTAGTTTCATGTCTTATTCAAAACCTATTTGATGCATTTTGGTATGGAACTTTTCGTTACAATAAGAATGTGTATTCAAAAGAATTCCCAGTTGCATGCATACATGATAATTCCTCTATCTTTTAACTATATTTTATATTTCATTATATTCCATAACAGATATAAAGAAATTAAACTTGCACTCAGCTTTCTTTTGTGTAGATCCCATGATAAATGATGCTCTTTCTGGATTGTTTATTTACTCTGATTAGCTCAGATTTTCATGTTTATTTTTTTATTACATCTACCTAAGAAGATAATACTTGTAAAATGAATTGTAATTCCAACTCTTTACAAGATAGGTTTGTAAAATAAATTGTAATTCCAACTCTATACAAGGTAGGTTTTTATTATTTTTTTTCTAAGGTTTGGTGACCGGACCACTCTAATATTTGTCCAAGTATAGCTATAATAATAGCAAGAACGATGCATTTTGGGTTTCCTTCTTCTACCCAGAATCCACATTTCTCTTGAACAGATAAGATAGTTCTGATAGTTCTACTAGAATCTTTCAGAGTTTACTTGGGTTAATAATAATTCTTTTATGTCTGTAATTTTTTTTTGTTCTTTCTCTTGACCCTTAATCGCAATAAAGATTTATTGTTTTAAATTCTAAACAGAACTCTGATTTTGTACAATAAATCCATTCTCAATGTAAAATTCTAACATAATCTTATAGTACCTTAAATAATTTACTAGAATCATAAATATTCACAACATATCTTGATTTTCAATCTTTAAACATACATAGTACAATTTTTCAAGAAATTTGTTCAGTCCCTGTGTACATTTCCTATAAGATTGTTCCTGTATATTCAACCATCATAAACAATCAAATACTTATATATTTAAGAAAACTATTGATGGTGTTCCACCCAACCTTCGAGAGAGCAAATGACATTCTGCTCTTCCCCCATGCTTCCACTAAAAGGTACCGGTTGACATTATATCTCTGTTGTGATCTCAAGACCCCAAGTCCAGTCAATACTAGAATATTTTCAGAAATTCTGAGAGATTTTTCACTAGTCTCTACCAGCTCAGGAAAAATTTCCACTCTTCTCCTTAGTCTCTGAAGATAACCCCTATTCCTCACTGGAATAAGTCTTTTATCCCCAGAGGAGCAGGTAACTGTTCAAACTGTTCAACCACCTTTCAGTTTTTGGAAAACATTTGCCATTAGCATTTTTACTTTTTTTTATGGAATCACTTTCCATAACTAATTTTATTATTCATAATTAACAATAAAGAAAATATATTTTCTAGCAAAACACTAATTGTCTCAGACTTTTCCTTAAACAAATAATAAAATTTCATTTAACTAGTTAACTACTAGTTAACATTAAATTCAATTGTTACATATATCAACTTCATATTAACAATGAAATAAATTACACATGACAATTTTTTTTTTAATTATATTACTTATTCTTTTGTTATTAATATTTTATATATGTTACATATCAACTTCATATTAATAATGAAATAAATTACACATGATATAAGAATCTTTTTAACTATATTATTTTACTCTTTTCTATATTAAATAGATATAAGTTTTTGTTATTTAATACGGGCATTTCATTTATAGTTAAGGTAAAACATATTATTATTTTTATGTATAATTTCCTTTAAATATTGCAAGTGAATTATTTACACACCATGTCATATCAATAATAATAATAAATTATATCATCTTTCAACTCTATATTAAATAGAAAATTATGTGTAACAAAAGAAATTAATTACTTCATTTTTGTTATTAATATAGTTTTGGTTTAAATATTATAAGTCAACTTAACATACATATACCATACCACATACACATAATGTAATATAAATAATAATATTTTATGTCATATTATAACTCTATATTAAGTAGCCAATTACATATCAAAAATAAAATAATTATTGATATAATATTAAAGTATAAATTATTTTATTTTATTTATAATGACAAAAGTTGTCTTTTTAATTATATTACTTATTTTTTGTTATTAGTAATTTTTAAATATTACATATAAACTTCATATTAACAATGAAATAAATTACACATGATATAAGAATATTTTGAATTAGATTATCTTATTTTTTTATATTAAATAGATATAAAAAATATTTCAATTCAAAAGTTAAAATCCATATACAAAGGTTAATCCTTATCATGCAAATTATGTATCATCTACCATAACTCGACCTATTAACCATTATAACATTGCATATAGTTCTCACTTAATTCACTTATAGACTAACACTTGTCATTCACCTTGGAATTTTGTTGTCACGTTTAAAGGTTTAATATGATACCAAGGAATATTTTTGTCAACATCTACTTTAATGGTAACATGAATTTACATTTAAATATCTCCTGCATAAGGTAAGCTCGGTGTCCTCATTACCACCGAGGCAAAGCTGGCGTATCTGAGCAATTAATTGAGTAAGTACTCAGAATTTACTCCACTTGATAGTTGTAAGATCTGTGACGAGATTTTTTGCGGTTTTTTTATGGTTTGGTTGTGATCTCCACCATAGGAATTTCGGAAAATCGATGGATGGAATTTTTGGCGAGAGTTGTATTGTGAATCCTGCCAACCCTAACCCATTTCGGGTTACTCTCTCTGCCTTCGCTGAGAATCTCTCTCGTTCGGGTCTAATGTTACTCCAGCACATTTGAACTATGGCTCTGCCATTTTCGTTGAACCTTCACCAATCTCTATGGAGATTCCAGGGTTTATCCCTTGTGGTTCTGCCGCTTGATGGAGGAGGTGCCTTAGTTATCCGAGAGACGTTTCCAAGACTAAATTTTCCACTGTTGTCAACACAACTCCTTCAGCTCTGGTTCATTCTTTCTCATTTTGCAGGTAATATCTCCTTTTTCTTTTGCACTAGGTTTCTCAATTTATAAGCACAAATTTGGATTTCGAGCATTTCAATAATTTCGTTTTCCATGGTGTAACATTTTGTCGATAGGTTCTCTGTGTTGTTGGAGTTATCACAGCGGAAAACATTAAACAACTAACACACAGCAGAAAATCAAACATAAAGACAGCAGATTTTTAACGTGGTTCACCCAACCAATCTGGGCTACGTCCACCTAACAGGGCATCGGCAATTCTTTATTAATCAAACAGGAGATTACATAATTAAATCCTCACAAACTCTCACACTCTCCAAACAATCCGTATGGATACCTGTTATATAGCAAAGAGAATCTAACTGCCTCATAAATCCTCTCACATCAAATTTAGGATGCATTAACTCCCTCCCAACAAACTGGAGCTAATCTAGGAACTAATTCCTATTGTTGTCATCTACTAAGATTTTGCCTATTTTATTGAAAACAAAAAATCTCAACAATCTCCACCTTGACAACAATTAGCCTGATGCCCTGTTATTATTATTTTATCTCTTCTGCAAGCCAAGAGAAGCCAAACACCAGCGTAGCTTCTCTAACAAAACTGGTTTCGTGAACATGTCTGCACAGTTTTCCTTTGTATGCACCTTTTCAAGAGAGACTCTCCTTTCAGTAATAACCTGTCTTACAAAATGGTACTTAATTGGAATATGCTTTGATTTACTATGATAGGCCGGATTCTTAGCCAAATGTATTGCACTTTGACTATCACAAAGTAACCCGATGTTGTCCTGTAACCTACCAAACTCACCAAGCAAACCTTTCAACCAAACCGCCTCTTTGCAAGCATGCGAAGCAACAATGTATTCTGCTTCAGTAGTGGATAAAGCAACAATGTTTTGTAGCTTTGACATCCAGCTAATAGCTCCACCTGCAAGAGTAAATACGTACCCTGAAGTTGACCTTCTCTTATCCAAATCACCTGCAAAATCGGAATCAACATATCCGCAAACAAATTCACTACTCTTATTGTAAGTAATACAATAGCTACTTGTGCCTCTCAAATACCGAAGCACCCATTTCACTGCTGACCAGTGTTCTTTACCCGGATTTTCCATATACCTGCTGACAACCCCAACTGCATGTGAAATATCTGGTCGAGTACAAACCATCGCATACATCAAACATCCTACTACATTGGCATATGGAATTCGAGACATATAATCCTTTTCTTCATCTATATTAGGACATAAACTCGAAGAAAGCTTAAAATGGGAAGCTAAAGGGACTGACACAGGCTTCACATTGTTCATACCAAATCTCAAGAGTATTTTCTCAATATACTTCTGTTGTGATAGCCACAGCTTACCATTGCTCCTGTCTCTGAAAATCTCCATGCCCAAAATCTGTCTTGCTACTCCTAGATCTTTCATATCAAATGTCCTTGCCATCTGAGTCTTCAACCTGTTGATTTCTTCAATGCTTTTGCTTGCTAAAAGCATATCGTCAACATACAATACTAAGATAATGAATATGCCATTTTTCAATTGCTTAAAATACACACAATGATCATATTCACTTCTAACATATTTCTGACTCAACATGAAAGAATCAAATTTCTTGTACCACTGTCGAGGCGACTGCTTCAGACCATACAATGACTTCTTGAGCTTGCAGACAAATTTCTTATTGCGATGCTGAACAAACCCTTCCGGTTGTTCCATATAAATTTCCTCATCTAAATCACCATGTAAAAACGCAGTCTTAACATCTAGTTGTTGTAATTCTAAATCAAGCAAAGCAACTAACGCTAACACAATTATAATTGAAACTATTTTAACAACTGGTGAAAAAATCTCATGAAAGTCAATGCCTGCTTTCTGAGAAAACCCTTTTGCAACCAGCCTCGCTTTGTATCTGTCCTCTGTATCATTCACACCCCGTTTCACCTTGAAAACCCATTTGCATCCCACAGTTTTCCTGTCTTTTAGAAGTTCAACTAGATCCCATGTGCCATTCTTACCTAAGGCCATCATTTCTTCCTTCATAGCTGCTTTCCACTTATCACTTTTCGAACCTTATATAGCTTCCTGATAGCACAGAGGTTCATCATCGTTAGCGGTCAAAGCAACTGAAGTAACATAATCATCATACCTTCTAGGAGGGTGTTTGATTCTTGTAGACCTCCTTAAGGATGTTTCTGGTGCTTCCACAATTGGCTGACTACCATCTGTAGGAACTTCTTCGTGATCACCATCTGAGACCTGTTCATGACCTACATCTGAACCCTGTTCATAATCTGATTCTGAAACCTGTTCATGACTAGAATCTGAACTATGGTCATCATGACTATCATTAGAAGTGTTGTCAAACTGAATGTGTTGAAAATCAGATACATCATCCTGTTTCAATTTATTATCTACATCTAACTGTACAAGAGAGGATTCATCAAACTTTACATCTCTGTTGATGATGATTTTGCGGGTAGTAGGATCCCACAATCTAAATCCCTTTGTTCCATCACCATACCCAACAAAGATATACCTTTTTTATTTTGGATCTAATTTAGTTCGCTGATGTTTAGGCACTAGAGCATATGCATCACAACCAAACACTCTGAGTTTAGAATAATCACAAGGGTGAACTTTCCATACCTCTTGAGGAATCTTGCAATCTATCGTTGTCGATGGCGACCGATTTATCACATAACAAGCTGTAGCCACCGCTTCTGTCCACAACTCCTTCTGCAAACCAGCGTTACTCAGCATACTCCTTGCTCTCTCCAAAAGAGTCATGTTCATGCGTTCAGCAACTCCATTTTGCTGAGGAGTATAAACAGTAGTCTTATGTCTCTCGATCCCTGCATCCTTGCAATAGTTTTCAAACTCCTTGGAAGTAAACTCACCACCATTGTCAGTTCTTAAACATTTTATAGTTCTACCAGTGATGTTTTCTACCAATGCTCTAAACTGCTTGAAAACTGTAAAAACATCAGACTTCCTTTTCAACATGTAGACCCACACTTTCCTAGAAAAATCATCAATAAATGATACAAAATACGACGAACCACCATATGAAGTTGTAGGCGCTGGACCCCAAACATCTGAATGGATATAATCAAGTATTCCTTTACTAGTATGTTTGCCTGTTTTAAATTTTTGCTTACTTTGTTTTCCAAACAGACAATGTTTACAGAAATCTAACTTTCCAGACCTTAGATTAGGAAGTAACTTGCGATCAGCCAAAATTTTTAACCCTCTTTCGCTCATATGGCCCAATCTTTGATGCCATAGGCGAATGGAACTACTGTCATGTTCAGACACCGTAGACACATGATCTGACCCTGTTATTCCTTCTAACTGAAACAGATTTCCTACTTTCTTAGCCTTCATTACTAGTAAGATACCTTTATAGATTTTCATAACTCCACCTTGAATTACAGTTTTATATCCATTCGTATCCAATGCTCCTAAAGAAATTAGATTTTTTCTTAAGTCTGGAACATGTCTCACATCTGTTAACAATTTAGTTGTGCCATCAAACATTTGAAGTTGTATACTCCCTATTCCCACAATATTAGATGTGACATCATTACCCATGTACACGACTCCATCATTAACTGATCTATATGTCTTAAACCATTCTCTATGAATACACATGTGGTTTGATGCACCGGAATCTAACAACCAATGTTGATCATGATTTGACAAATTAACTGATAACACTTCGTCGCTCATACCTGAACCAGATGCCGAACCTGTATCTGTCGTGTTTGCTTCCTTCTTCTCTGTTGATGAAGCTTCTTTAGAAGATTGTTGTCGCTTCCAGCAATCCTTCTTCAAATGCCCCGATTTGCCACAAAACCAGCACTTTACTTTGCTCTTCTTCCCTTTCGACTTTGAACGCGAATCGCTGTGCTTACCAGAGCGTCTTTCTCTAGAACGACCTCTAGCCATCATTGCCTCTGATGTAGAGGTGTCAGCATTCGACCGCTTCCTGGTCTCCTCGGACAACAAAGCTCCAACCACATCGTCAAACTCAAGGATGTCTACAGTACTAAAGCTTATGGAAGTAACAAAGTGATCCCACGATTCGGGCAGTGAACACAATAGAGTTATTGCCTTATCCTCTGAATCAAATTTTACATCTAGACTTTGTAATTGTACCAATAGAGTATTGAAAACATTCAGATGGTCAGTAATCGAGGTACCTTCCTTCATCTGCAAACCATAAAGCTGTCGCTTCAGGAGAATCCGATTTGTCAAAGATTTCGTCATATAGAGCTTTTCAAGCTTCATCCACAAGCCTGCGGCGGTCTTCTCTGACACAATGTTGAATAGAACGTCATCCGCCAGACATAACTGAATTGCGCTCAGAGCTCTGTCATCCAACTCATCCCATTCATCCTCCGTTATGGAAGAAGGCCTTTTTCTTTTCCCTAACAGCGCTTTCGCCACGCCTTGTTGTACCAGTAGATCATGCATCTTTACCTTCCAAATCTCGAAATTTTTTTTGCCATTAAACTTCTCGATTTCAAAATGGGCACTCTGAGTTTTCGACATCTTGTTTAAAACAAACAATCTCCAAATCCAACTTTTAAATAAAGAATTCCTTTTTTAATAAAATCGCTTCAAAAAAAAATTGCCCTTGCCTTATAATATCATGGCACATTACAATTTAAAAAACCTTCAAATCGATTTTTAAACCACTGCTAAAACGATTTATTGTGACCACTTAAAAAATCGTTTGTTCCCTTTTTTCTTTCAAAAGGAAAAATGTTGCAATAAAAATGATTTTAATGGCATTTTGAATACCATTATACATTACTGCAAAAACTCGATTTTGAAAAACTTTAATGCAACAGCGCCTTCAAAATACTTCAAATCAAATTTGTTAAAAAAAAAAAAAGGTCAACGGCATTTCAAAAAATCGTTTTCGTTTTAAAGAAATGGCAATTGCTCACATATCACCGTTCCATGCTGCTTTTAACGCAGCTTAACCAGCGTCTCTCCTGCATACCAGACCGCTGCTTGATTACTTGACCGCAAACCAGACCTCTGCTCAGCGATCTACGCATGTCATCAATTGTCACACTGACTGCGAACCAGACCTCTGCTCAGTGATCTACGCATGCCATCAATTTTCCACGCGGTTTTACAGTGAGTTATGGCTTATGTCTCATGGACGCAGGTCCACGACTTCTACACTCGGCATCAATTAAATCAGCGCACGCAGCAGACTTCAATCACCACAGCGACGCAAATCATCAATATTCCACGGGTTTACACAACCACGGCTCTGTATTAACGCTAACACAAGCTCCGATACCACTTGTTGGAGTTATCACAGCGGAAAACATTAAACAACTAACACACAGCAGAAAATCAAACATAAAGACAGCAGATTTTTAACGTGGTTCACCCAACCAATCTGGGCTACGTCCACCTAACAGGGCATCGGCAATTCTTTATTAATCAAACAGGAGATTACATAATTAAATCCTCACAAACTCTCACACTCTCCAAACAATCCGTATGGATACCTGTTATATAGCAAAGAGAATCTAACTGCCTCATAAATCCTCTCACATCAAATTTAGGATGCATTAACTCCCTCCCAACAAACTGGAGCTAATCTAGGAACTAATTCCTATTGTTGTCATCTACTGAGATTTTGCCTATTTTATTGAAAACAGAAAATCTCAACATGTGTTAGTTGAAGACTTATGCGGAAATGCCTGGGAGGTAGAATTCGATTTTAACTTCAGGTAAACTTCTTTCATTTACTCGTTTTTTTTCCTTGAACAGATTTTACTCTTCCAAATGGAAATTGTGTTTTCGAGTTCATGAAAAGTTTTATTATAGTCTTGTCTTCAATGGCTATGGTTGCAAGATGTCACTTTTCAGTTTGACATCTTTTCTTTGTTACAAAGTCTTTTGGCTTTCGAACAAAATTCGTGTTCGAGCTAGCCACAATCATGGCTAATCCTGTTGGCTCTTTTCTAGGTATTTACAATACTCACATTCAGACAAATGGAGTCTTGCTTCATCTCCTCCAGCCTTTAGACCTCATGGATTTAAAAAATTTGGAACTTAGATTTGTCTATCGGCCTTATTTAGGTCTTACTTCTTTTGTTATATATTCATACTGTAAAGTTAAGACAATGACCCGACAGGAGTATTCGAGGATTCGATTAATCCTTCGCATTTCCATGTAGTAAAGGTTATCTATGTATTTAATACAACAGAGCTACCGAGGGTTCCTCTGTAGGATTCAACCCTAGTTTATTTTTCAATGTTAAAATACTCTTGAGCTACTCTTATGAGGATTTTGGACTTATATATATGTGTGTACACACACACACAC
The DNA here is from genome assembly GCA_034641835.2 of Pinus albicaulis. Lineage (NCBI taxonomy): Eukaryota > Viridiplantae > Streptophyta > Pinopsida > Pinales > Pinaceae > Pinus > Pinus albicaulis. The sequence continues at coordinate 1,749,713,530 of CM076580.1, forward strand.
ACACATATATATATATATTTATATTTATATTTATATTGTTAAACACAGTGTTTATGCTTTTCCTTCTAAATGAATTGAAGAAGTCGGTTTATAATTTCCACAGTGTTCTGAACCTAATATAGCTTTAATTGTCCTGCATGTATTTACTTCCATATCTTTTTTTGTTGAGAAGGTTAAAGGATATTAAGTTTGATAGTCAAATCGTAATTTCGTTGTTTCTTGCAAATAAAACTTACAATCTCACTGCAGTTACACCTAGTTCTTTCTTTCATTATTTAACTTCCTATCTCTCTGTCTATTTTCTTTATAATAGTTCTGTATATGCAGTGACTGGACCACCCTCCAACTCTGTCTACGTATAGCATTTTCCTCAGAGGCGACAAGCCTTGGGTTGGGGTTTCACTGATCTAAAAATGGAAGTATTTGTAATGTTGTGCAAGGCATCCATTTCCATTAAATTAAGTGTGCAAAGTGTTCATCATGTCTTGCAATTTAAGCAAATTGTTTTTGGTAACTATTTCTGAGTTTATGTGTGAGGGAATGTTAATTAAAATTACTGTTTAACATTTTAAATCTGAAATACATAGCAGAAAAACTTCACCATAATAATGCAGCAACATGATGAGGCAATTCACCCCTCTTGGCCTACATCTGCTAGGTCCAAGGCTCCCAATGGGCATTTCCTTTCTCTATTAAGTTGCTCAAATTAGTTATATACTGCGAAAAATTCCAAAATAGGAAAAAAAAGCTGTGAAATTAAATTCAGAAGACATAAATAAGCTAAAAATGGGTTTTGTTTCACCTCAAACAATGAAGTATAGCTTAATATAGTTTCATTTCCCTCATGGCCCTAATGGCTCTTCAAGCTTCCCTGAAGAAAAATTGGCTAAATAACACCTATGTTGGCTCTACAACCTATCCCAAACTCTCCATAATCCTCATAATATTCAAAATTGACCAAAATTTCATCCAAATTGGTCCAATATTGAAGAATTTATGCTCAAAACAAATTTTCTGCCCAATGTCAATTGAAAACCCCACTAATTGTGGGCTAACTCCAGATAAGCACACTAAAATGGAGGACCAAACTTAAATTGTCAGACCCACTCTCTAGAATGGCAGAACAGTAATGTGCCATTTAAATTTTGTAATGGGTGGTCACATTGTATTTTATGTTAGGACCGCCGAATTAAGCGCGGTCCAAGGGTTTTAAAACCGTGGTGTTTATTGTCATGTGGTGGCAGTCACATGCGGTCTCCGTCGGAACCACCACCTAAATTTCAATAAAAAAATGTTACGAAAAAATTATTGTTATCTGTTTTGTCACATGATGACGGTTAACAAACCATTGCAGTTTTTTGATCCCCTGTGGTTTTGTTTAAGTTCCACGTTCCAAGCGTCGGATCATATGGTGGGTCGGGCTAGCCCCTTAATTTTTTTCCCATATGAAATTTAATGAACAAATAAAAGTCGTAAGCCATACTAAACAAGATTCAACCCTTAGCCCGACTAGTCGGGTCGCTTTGTTGGTCGACGGGAGGTTTGCGGTTCAAATCCCGCTGACTCCAGAATTTTTATCTATGACCCCTAGGCCACGTGGCAGCCTTTGAGCCTGCCACATGGCGGTCTGTTATTAGTCTTTCTCCATACAATTCAAACCATAAACCAATCACAGAATGAAAAATATTGAAACCACATTCGCCCAGATGGAATAGTATAGGGAATATTCTATGGAATATTCTAAGGAATATTCCCAGAATATTCCAAGAAATATTCTTTTTTAATAATTCTAAAGTCAAAAGTCAACTTTGGTCAACTGTATTTTTGAAGGATACTGGAGACTTCAAACTTGCATAAATTTCACATACAACGTTGGATTTGAGTGTCGTTTGTGGTGCCAGAATCGCAACGACGAGGCCTTTCCAGTCGTTCAGGTTGCAACCAATTCTAAGAAATTCCATTTTGAGCATTTTTTCAACTTAGTACATGATCACCTGGTCAAACCTCCCAAATCGGAATCTTTTGGACCCCAAAATCTCTATGATTTACAGAAATTGAAGATGAGGAGACTAATTCTCCAATCTTCCAACCTTGAACCACTGAAATATTCCTAACTTCATCAAATTGATCTTCTCATAAAAAAGATAAATTATTCCTTGAATCCACTGACCGACTGTTGCTAACCTTGACTGAGTCATAATGCAAATTTTTGAAATTTACAGAACAACGAATATAATTTGTAGAAAACATACTACTTCTACAATGGTCTACCTTCAAAGGAAACTGAAATTGAGATTCACCTTGCCAACTGTCCTCGTGGCGAATTTTTGCCAAATGAGCCATATACTTGTCTCGATTCCTAACCAAGTTTTCCCGCCATAACAATCTTCCATTCTGAAACTTTTTGCCCCCTTTACTTGCATTCTTTTCCCTCTCATGGATTCTTGCACCATTTTGCACCGACACTTTCTTCACTCCACCGATCGACACCAAAGGCACTTTCTGCAACATCTTTTCATCTTCTTCCAAGGACGACTTGCTTTCGGACTGAAACATATCATCATTTACATCAGCAATAACATGAAAAGGATTATGTACAAAATATTTTTTCTTAATAATCAACAAAGTCAAATTTTGACTTCCATTGACAAGCCTTTTTAATTTCCCTGCATTTACTAAAGACGATTCTAGCTTCTTCTGATGTGCTCTCACAATAAACTCCTTGCCATCCTTAAATAGATGATATTTGTTCTCATGGCGATGGAAGATCGCTTTGCTGTCATATAAATATGGACTACCCAACACCACACCTTAATGTCAAGTAGTACTACATCTAGTTCAACTAAATCAACATAATGAGCTGCTATGGCGAAGCGCAACATGCACTTCCTTCAAACTTGTAAATTATCATCCTTGCAAATACAACCAAGTGGATATGGCTTTGGATGTGGAATGGTTTCAAGTTTCAGCTTCTTAACTAAGTCTTCTGAGATGAGATTCGCTTGTGACCCACTATCAAATAGTGTGTATATCTTTGTATGTTTGTCTATTATCCTCACATGAAATAGCTCTATCCTCCTTTCTTCATTTGGAGGTTCTATCTGATAGTTTAAAGTGCTAGAACTGGGATTTGTTTCATTTACAACCTCTTTCCCGCTTATGTTCTTTAGTACCATGGCTATGATTTTAGTTTCATCACCTGATTCAAACCCTAAGTCTTTTTCAACAGTTGCAACTGTTTTTCCCTTTTCTTTGGCCTTATCTTTGTTTTTAAATTTTTCTGGTTTCAGCTCCGGATGAAGTTTCTAGCAATGGTCTTCATCGTGGCTTGTTTTGGAACAATTTTTACAAAATAACTTTCATTTTTATTTCCTAGCGTTTACATTTCTTTTCCTACCTTTTCCTTTAAATTCACTATCCATTTTCCCATCAAAATATTGTTTCCCTCTAGCCTCTAAATGCATAGCTTGTACACAAACTTCATCTAGACTATGAGGATTGAACGTAAGGATAGTATGTATAAGATAGCTGTGTAATCCACCTATATATTTCAGCAAAGTATCTTGACTATGCAAATCAATTCCAAGTAATAATGCCCTTCTTCTAAACTCTTGAGTGTAATCTTGAACACTTTGTCCCTTAAGTTTTCTAAAACTTTTCCAATTCATGATAGCCTTTTGTAAATGAGCTAATGGATAAAAAAATTTCTTAATTGCGAAAATAAATTCAGCCCATGATAAAGTGATATTACCATGTTTTTTAATTTCATCCTTGGTCTTGGCTTACCACCATACCAATGCTGCTTCTTCCATTCTCAAAGAGGCTAACTGAATCTTGGTGTAGTCTTCAAGAAGGTTTTATATCGTCAAATAAAATTCCAACTGTCTTATCCAATTGTCAAGTTTCTTTGCATTGACCTCACCATTAAACATAAGCAACTCAAATTTAACATCAAAATTTAAAAATGGACTTTTACCAATAGTTTTAGAATTCTGATATTGATTCACCGAAGTTGAGGATGACGATGTAGAGAAAGAGGATGAAGATGAGGATGGTGGATCACCATTTCCTCTGTGTCCTTTCTTTAACTTGTCATCACTTTTCTTTCCTCCTGAAGAACCCTCTCCTTATTTGTGGTGTCTAGACCCTTCTTCTGCAAGCCTATCATTCATTTCTTGGTAGAGTATCCTCACCATCTCTATCATGTCTAGGAAAGCTTTCCGGAATACCCGTTATTATTCTTTGGGATCAATATCTTCAAGACCTTCTCCTTCTCTTGAAGACATGCTTGAGGCTTCTTCAATGGCTGTTGGAGGTGGCTCTCTGGCCCTTCTTGGTTGTGGATTACTTTTTCCACTAAGAAATTTTCCTTCAACTCTCTTGAGTTTAAGCCTAGTAAGCATCAAAACTTGCAAACAATCAACTATATCTTTGCACACAAAGAATGCAAAGTAAAAGTCTAGCTCCTAAGGCTCAAGTCCTTAGCTCTGATACCATCTGATCTTAAAATGGAAGTATTTGTAATGTTGTGCAAAGTATCCATTTCCATTAAATTAAGTGTGCAAAGTGTTAATCATGTCTTTCAATTTAAACAAAGTGTTTTCGGTAACTATTTCTGAGTTTATGTGTGAGGGAATGTTAATTAAAATTAATGTTTAACAGTTTAAATCGGAAATACACAGCAACAAAACTTCACCATAATAACACAACAACATGATGAGGCAGTTCACCACTCCCGGGCTACATCTGCGGGGTCCAAGGCTCCCAATGGGCATGCCCTTGCTCTATTAAGTTGCTCAAATTGGTTATATAGTGAGAAAAATGCCTAAAAAGGAAAAAAAAGTTGTGAAATTGAATTGAGAAGACATAAATAAGCTAAAATGGCTTTTGTTTCACCTCAAATAGTGAAGTATAGCTCAATACAGCTCCATTTCCCTCATGGCCCTGATGGCTCTCCAAGCTTCCCTGAAGCAAAATTGGCTGAAGAACACCTATGTTGGCTCTAAAACCTATCCCAAACTCTCCAAAATTCTCAGAATATCCAAAATTGACCAAAATTTCATCCAAATTGGTCCAATATTGAAGAAGTTATGCTCAAAACAAATTTTCTGCCCAATGTCAATTGAAAACCCCACTAATTATGGGCTAACTCCAGATAAGCGCACTAAAATGGTGGACCAAACCAAAATTTTTGGACCCACTCTCTAGAATGGTGGAACATTAAACGTGGCATTTAAATTTTGTAATGGGCGGTCACATTTTATTTTCTGTCAGGACCACCGGATTAACCACAGTCCAACGGTTTTAAAACCAGGGCGTTTATTGTCATGTGGTGGCAGTCACATGCGGTCTCCATCCGAACCGACACCTAAACCACAATAAAAAAATGTTACAAAAAATTAATTGTTAGCCATTTTGTCATATGATGGCGTTAACCAACCATTGCAGTTTTTTTATCCCCCGCGGTTTTGTTTAAGTTCCAGGTTCCAAGCATCGGATCATCTGGTGGTTTTGGCTAGCCCTAAGGGGCTAGCCCCTTAATTTTTCCACCCATATCAAATTTAATGAAAAAATAAAAGCTATAAGCCATACTAAACAAGATTCAACCCTTAGCCCAACTGGTCGAGTCACTTTGTTGGTTGACAGGAGGTTTGCAGTTCAAATCCCGCGGACTCCAGAATTTTTAGCCATGACACCTAGGCCACGTGGTGGCCTTTGGGCCTGCCACGTGGAAGCCTGTTATTGGTCCATCTCTATACAATTCAAACCATAAACCAATCGCATAATGCCAAATTTCGAAGCCTCATTTGCCCATATGGAATATTCCAGGGAATATTATAGGGAATATTTTGAGGAATATTTTGAGAATATTGCAAGGAATATTATTTTTTTAATAATTCCAAAGTCAAAATTCAACTTTGGTCAACTAGATTTTTGAAGGATACTCGAGACTTCAAACCTGCATAACTTTCACATACGACGTCAAATTTGAGTGTAGTTTGTGGCGCCAGAATCGCAGCGACGAGGCCTTTCCGGTTGTTCAGGTTGCAAACAATTCTGAATAATTCCATGTTTGAGCATTTTTTCAACTTAGGACATGATCACCTGATCATTCACCCATACCCTTGGCTGACAATCTAATCTGCAATAGTTAAATGTGTTAAGAAATGTTGTGTAACCAGCTCCAAAAAGAGAAGAAAAGAGATATCAACGCCTTAGAAATGAGCCACTTCGAGGGGGCAACCTCCAATACATTACATAAATGAACAATTATTGGATGATACAATTTACAAAACCTCATTTCTATATATAGGAGTCCATGGGGCCACAATATAATCCTAGCCGACCTAACAATAATAATGTAAGGGCACAATAATAACAATATTGGGGTTACACAGGTACAACAATAACAATAACGGGGCTACACTAACATAATAAGGGATTACACTATTAATATAGGGACTTAACATGCCCCTCTCCTTCAAACAAGTGTTATCCTCAACGCTTGATTATTTCTTGATGCTTCTATATAAAATTATCATCCTTCCATGTGGAATATTCTACAGGAAAGTTCTTCCACTTGCTGAGATACTCTGAAATTGATCATACTTGTCGAGTTATTGTTTTTGTGACTGCTTCAGAAATTCTTTCGATGTGATGTTGATATTCCTGTTGTTTCATTAGATTCTGCACCAAAGTTAGGTTATCCTTTGAGAGTTGGATAACTTGTTGTTGATGCTCGATGTCATCTTCCACTAATTTATCATCCATATTAGCTATTATTTTATCCTTCAAACCATCCAACTTAGCCTCCATTTCTTCTTTTAAGCCATCTATTTCAGCTTCGGTTTCTCTTCGTAAGATCGAAATATGTTGCACTTGGTACCGTAATTTTGATATCTCATACTGCAATTCTTCCACTTCATGAGTCATGGTAGAGCCTTCTGAAGGCTTAATGGGTGTTGAATTCTTTTTAGGCGCCATTTTAGAATCCAATATTGATACCTTTTACTTGCTTTGAGGAGCTCGATATTGAAATTGAATTATCTCTGTAATTGAAAATCTTAAATATCTGCAATTCAGCCCTGTAGTAGCCCTCTGAAGCTTCTTTCAAATTCCACAGGTCAGATCTAATTTGGATTCCCCAAGACAAATTTGTGTCCAATCTCCCACAATGACCTAATTCTGGACTGGTTCAGTAGAGCAAACTTGTAGGACTTGCCACGTGTCACTGTTTCGTCCTTTGTCTCTGAAATTGATAGCCAAGAAACTAAAGTCCGTGTACTTGTGACCAATTTTTACGGCACTCAAATCCACTGCCCAGAGAGAGATTTATTGAACTTTTCCCACGATCACCTCTTTGAGATGCAATTCAGGAGCCTGAAAAAGCACTATCTTCCACAGATCATATCTCCAAAAATATTGTGAACCAAGCTCTGAAATTTTTTGACGAATTTCCTCGGGATTTCAGCTTCGCACCATACGAATTTCAGATTCTTAACCTTCGTAGAAACAAATTTATAGCGAAAATTCCACGATGACCTGTTTAGGAGCTTGAAAAAAGACCCAACTTCCACAGATGATATCTCCGAAAATATTGCACACCAAGCTCTTAAATTTTTAGAAAATCTTCCTCAGGATTTCAGCTTCGCACCCTAAAAATTTCAGCTTCTGAAACTTTGTAGAAAAAGAGTTATAGCGAAAATGCCACGATGACCTGTTTGGAGCAGCAAAACCCTAGAATCCCAACCTCTGATACCAAATGTTGTGTAACCAGCTCCAAAAAGAGAAGAAAAGAGATATCAACGCCTTAGAAATGAGCCACTTTGAGGGGGCAACCTCCAATACATTACATAAATGAACAATTCTTGGATGATACAAATGAACAAAACCTCCTTCTATATATAGGAGTCCATGGGGCCACAATATAATCCTAGTTGGGCCACAATGTAATCCTAGCCGACCTAACAATAATAATGTAAGGGCACAATAATAACAATATGGGGGTTACAGGGGTACAACAATAACAATAAGTGGGGCTACACTAACATAATAAGGGATTACACTATTAATATAGGGACTTAACAAGAAATTACATTTGTCGTGTTTTCGCATGAAATCATTTCTCATTATATAGTTTACAATCTTATTCTCCCTGTATTTACATCTCGTAAGGTTTATGTTATTGAATGAGGAGAGTATTTATTTTGTTTAGCTTTTTCTGCCTTCATATTTTGTAATACTTCTACTCAGTATTTCCATATAGCTTCCCATAGAAAACTACCTCTATTTACTATTATAAGAATGCACTATAAAATTTCGTATTAAGAATACATAATCTGTTCTTTTCATTTTCTCACAGTCTTAGATGTATAATTTTGGAAGAGTTGTTCATAACACAATTCTAATGTTAATAGAAAATTGCATCAAAATATTTATAAATATTCATGGAAAAATCTAATAGAAAACTCAGAGACACATAATAACAAATGATTAATAACATAGAGTCTCCATTTTTCACTACACATATTTAGCTTATCTTACCGTTTTCTATCCAAACGGATAAACACCTATAAATAACTTAGACAGGTTATTACTATTTCTTCAGTCACTGAGTTTGCACATTTACTTATCTGTATTATGCAATTTGAAGCTATGATCCTCCCAACTGTCAAGACAGGCGATTACGCCCTCCTCTTTCCCCCGTGCTCCAATCCTGAAAGGTACTGGTTAATAGTGGATATTTCTCATGTGACCTCAGGACACCTAGTCCAGTGAGTACCAAAAATAATTCAGGATTTTCTGAGTGTTTCCACTTGTCACAACTAGCTTTGGAAAATTGTCACTCTCCCTTTCTATATGAACAAAACCCCTACTCCTCAGTATATTATCCCCAGAGGAGTGGGTAACTATTTCCAATTGTCCCCAAACACCTTCCAATTCTTGGAAAACATTTTCCATCAGCTTTTAATTTTTATCAAGTTATTTTCCAATACTTAGCAAACATTAATAATTCCAGTCTTTTCTTAAAACAATAATTAAACAAAATGTATTTTAACTAGTTAAAAACTAGTTATCATTAATGCAGTGTCACAACTTCCCCCTGGAAGTAACATCATCCTTGGTGTTTCACTATAGCTCTGAAAAGAGTTTTGGGTAAGCCTGACACACAAATATTTCATCCTCCCAAGTAGCCTCATCCGGGCCGAAGTGTTTCCACTGCACTTTAACCTGGGTGATGACTCGCTTCCGGAGCATAATTTCCCTCTAGTCAGGGATGTGTTGTGGCTCAACCAGAAACTCGTCGTCTAGCTCTACCTGCAAATAGCAAAGTTCCATATCAACTTCTCACAAAGGAATCATATTTCAAGTTAGGATTATTTTAGTTCTATCCTACCTGTATATTTTTCCAATGAATTACGTGCTTCGAATCATGCACATAATGCTTTAACGGGGACACATGAAACACATTGTGTACTCATATGTGACAGGGTAAAGCCAGTCGATAAGCCGCGGGTCCTACTCTTTCCAAAATTTGGAAAGGTCCACAGAACCTGGAAGCCAACTTGCATAAGAGGTCCACCACAAGGTACTCCTCTTGGTTTTGATCCTCACATACACATGATCTCCCACTTTGAATTCCTGATAAGATTTTTTTTATCTTCATAGATCTTCTGTCGATCTTGTGCAGCCTTCAAATTTTGTCTTATCTTCTTTACTTTTGATTCCATTTCTGCCAACATTTCTAGTCCCAACATTAGTTTTGTTTCGGGGCTACAATTATTTATGGGTGTGTGACACTACCTCCCATACAAGGCCTCAAAAGGACTCATTTTAAGGGACTCCTGATGACCATTGTTATAAGAAAATTCCATAAGATGCAAATAGTCTTCCCATTTGGTTCGTTGTTGCATCACATACATGCGCAGAATGTCTTCTAGTACTTGGTTTACTTGCTCTGTTTGACCATCGGTTTGGGGATGATAATTTGTACTAAAGTTTATTTTGGTCCCTAGACTTCTAAACAGAGTTTTCCAAAATGTTGTTCTAAACTCCACATCTCTATCTGAGATAACCATCTTCGGTATACCATACAGCCTGAAAATTTCCCTCATGAATATGTCTACTATCTGTACAGTCTTGTAAGTAGACTGCACAGGTTTAAAATGTGCAGATTTACTCAATCTGTCCACTACCACCATGATGGAGTCATTTTTCCCTTTTGTTCATGGTAAACCTGTAATGCAGTCCAGGGATATAACTTCCCACTTCCATTCAGGTACCGGTATGGGCTGCAACAATCTTGCAGGATGTCAATGCTCCACCTTAACCTACTGACACTCCAAACATTTATTTAGATATTTAGGAATATTTTTATGCATACCAGGCCAGAAATATACTTTTCTAATTGTTGTCAACAATTTCTGATATCCTGGGTGACCCACATAGTTACTTCTATGGTATTCATACATAATCAATTCTTTTTAGTCCACACGGTTTGACAAATACACCTTTCTTCTAAAGGTTATCATCTGATCCTTATCAACTCTATATTCAGAATTACTTGCTTGTTTTTTGTTTCTTCCATTTGTTGCCATAGGAATTGATATTTAGAATATTTCTGTGCTTCTTCCTTCACTAGATCTAAAAATTTATTTTCAAGTTGATTGTAGTAGAGCTCATAGACACAATGCAGCTTTCTACTTAAAGCATAAGCTACCTATTTTTCCTTACCTTTTACGTGTTGGACTTCCATATCAAACTCACTTAGAAAGGCACTCCATCTTGCCTGTCTAGAATTTAAATCAGCTTGTTTGAAATAACTACTCAAACTGCTATGATCTATTTTCAGCACAAAATTTTTACCCAACAAGTAGTGTTTCCATACCCGGAGAGCATGTGCTACTGTTGTTAATTCAAGATCATAGGTTGAGTACCTTTTTTCATGTTATTTTAACTTCCTTGACTCATATTCCACGACTTTACCTTCTTGCGATAAAACTACCCCAACACCCTCTTTTCTTGTGTTTGTACAAACTTCAAATTCTTTGTTGGGGTCAACTACCCTCAATACTAGTGTAGTGGTCAAAATTTGTTTCAATTTTTCGAAACTGTTTTGACATTCAATAGCCCACTTGAAGGATTTTCCCTTCCTCTCAAAAGCAGTAATAAGAAAAGCAATTTTGGAAAATCCCTCAATAAATCTCTGATAGTACTCAGCTAATCCCATAAAGGATTGAATGTCTGCCACATTATGGGGTACTCTCCATTCCATAATTGTCTTAATATTCTCTGGGTCTGCAACAATCTCTTCTGCTGTAATGACATGGCCTAAATACTGAATTTCTATTTTAAGGAAATCACATTTGATGAACTTAGCGTACAACTGGTGTTTCCTTAGCATTTCTAGCACAATTCTTAAATGCTCTTTATGTTCTTCCTAGTTTTCAAAATAGATTAGAATATCATCTATAAATATAAGTACAAAATTATCCAGGAAAGGATGAAAGATTCCATGCATTAACCTCATAAAGGTTGCTGGTGCGTTTGTTAACCTGAAGGGTAACACCACAAATTCATAATTCCCATACCTAGTACAAAATGTTGTCTTGTAAATTTCTTCATCCTTGATTCGAATTTGATTATATCCAGATCTTAAATATATCTTTTAAAACATTGTTTCCCCCTTCACCTAATCAAAAATATCATCAATCCTTGGTAAAGGATACATATTCTTGACTGTTAACTTGTTAAGATGTCTATAATGCATGCACATTCGCATTGTTTCTTCCTTCTTCACGAACCACACTGGTGCTCCCCAAGGGGACACACTTGGACGAATGTAACCTTTGTAAAATAGTTCCTACAACTGCATTTTTAATTCAGTCAATTCTGGAACACTCATTCCATAAGGATCCCTTGACAGAGGTGATGCTCCTAGCATTAACTCTATAGTAAAATCAATATCTTGTCTTGGTGTTAATCCAGGAATATTTTCTAGAAAGAAATCTATGAAATCCTACACCACAGGTATTCTTTCCATTATAGGTGATTTTTCCTTGGAGTCAGCATATACCTCCTGAATAGCATAGATCTAGCATCCCTTCCTTATACATTTACTCATTTGGGATGCTTTAATTGGACGTTGTTGTAGTTGCTTCTTGATTCCTTGAATCTCCATGCATGTTCCATATTGCATTCTGTAATAAATGATATTTTCCTTGCAGTCCACTAAGTTCCAATGTTTTTCCAGCCAATCCATCCCCAAAAAAACATTGTAGGACCCTAATGGTAGTATGTTTAGGTCTACATTTAACTGTTGTTCTGAAATTTCCAAAGTAGAGTTTGGAATTTTGGAAGTTACCTTTCATTTTTCTCCTATGGCTAGTTGTATGAGCCACGATTTTTTTAATTTATGCTCTTTTAATTTACACATTTCCACTATTTTGGGACTAACATAACTTAGATTTGCTCCTGGGTCTACCAAAATACAAACAAATTGGGACAGTAATTTACCTTCCAACTTAATCATCGTTGGATGATAAGCTGCCTGCCGATCCTCCAACGCCGCGTTGATACGAGGAATATTTTGCGCCACATCACCTATTGTAGAAGCTTCCTGTAGGTTTACAACTATGTCATTTCTTTCTCATTGTGGGCACATTTTATAATAGTGTGCCTCACCACACCTGCAGCACTATAGAGGTGGCTTGGTCACTTGTCCTTGCTCAGGTGTGTTGGATGCCTTTGTAGGCTTCCCTTCTATTGGTCATAGATTTCTTTGATGATTTGTACCAAACTGTTTACTTACAGAACTTCGTGCAGAATTCCTAAAATTATTTCTTTTGGTGCCTTTAAAATTTTTGTTGCTTTTCTGTCCTTTCCTTGGCTGCCAACTTTTTCCAACCTCCCTTTTATCCTTGGACTACAGATAGCATACTCGTACCTTACGAATGGCTTCTTCCATGGTTTTGGGATTTACAAATTCAATTCGCTCTTTCATGTGTGTTGGTAGGCTATTTAGAAATCTCTGCACCTTAACTTTTTCCTCTCGAAGGTATTGAACATAAAGTAACAGGGAGGTGAACTTGGTGATATATTCATCCATAGTGATCTGTCCCAACCTCAAATCATGAAATTATTTAGCTTTCTCATCATAGAAATGTTTTTCCAAATACTTGTCCTTAAAGTATTGCTGGAACGATTCATAGGTGACATATTTTTCTTCAACGTTGTGAACATTCTTCACTTCTTCCCACCACAGAGTGGCTTTCTCCCTTAACTGGTATATGGCCAATCTGGCCTTTAGGTTGCTACTTTACTCGTACACCTTAATATACTTGTTCATGTTTATTAACCATGCTTCTGCCACTTCCTCAACTACACCATCAAATGTTGGTGGTTTTATTTTCTGAAACTCCCACTGAAGCTCTACTTTATGCTTCTTCACTTCTTGTTGATCCAACAAATTGATGGATTCTGCTTCCTTGTAGTTTTTATTCTTGCTACTACGTTGCGATGGGCTTCTTTCCACTCTGTCAGTGGTGTTGTCTCTTTTTTATTGTTCATGACCTTCTTGCATGTCCCTATCAGCACAGGGATGTTCCATTCCTTGATTTTGTTTATCTGACAGAATTTTAAGTATCTTCTCTTGCTCTTGCATTAATCATTTGTTATCCCTTCGAACTCGCACCATCTCTTCCTACATTTTTTGTACTGTATTCAATAGTATGTTGGTTTGATGTTGTTGTTCCTCCAGTAGTCTACTCAATTGCTGGTGTTGATCGACACTCAGCTGAACCCACATCTCAGGGTTCACAACTGGTCAAGTTTGGGGTTCCCCAGTGACTTGGGGTGGTTTTTGCATTGATCCCCTTCTCATTATGTTTCCTGTTATGCTTCTATTCTGTGCATCATTATACACACAGTGTAAATTGTTAGTTGACCCTTAGGGTCCCAACGTATGAACGCTGCTTTGATACCACTTACCACATATGTACATACCAAAATAAATAAATAAATTGCTTTCAATTCAAAAGTTAAAACCCATTTACAAGGGTTAATCCTTGTTATGAAAATTTTGTATCATCTACCATAACTCGACCTATTAACCATTATAACATTGCATATAGTTCTAACTTAATTTTCTTATATATTAACACTTGTCATTCACCTCGAAATTTCCTTGTCACGTTTAAAGGTTTAATATGGTACCAACGCATATTTCTCTCAACATCTACTTTAATGTTAACATGAATTTACATTTAAATATCTCCTGCATAATGTAAGCTTGGTGTCCTCGTTACCACTGAGGAAAAGGTGGTGTATCTGAGAAATTAACTAGGTAAGTACTAGGAATTTACCCCACTTGACAGTTGTAATATCTGTGACAAGATTTGTTGTGGTTTTTGATGGTTCGGCTATGATCTCCACTGTAGAAATTTAGGAAGATCGATGGATGGCATTTTTGACGAGAGTTGTATTGTGAGTCTCGCCAACCCTAACCCATTTCGGGTTATTTTCTTTGCCTTCGCTGAGAAGCTCTCTCGTTATGGTCTAATGTTACTGTCACACCTTTGAACTATGGCTCTACCGTTTTCACTGAACCTTCGCTAATCTCCATGAAGATTCCAGGGTTTAGCCCTTTTGGTTCTGTCGCTTGATGGAGGAGGTGCCTTAGTTATCTGAGAGAAGTTTTCAAGACTAACTTTTCCATTGTTGTCGACACAACTCCTTCAGCTCTGGTTCCTTCTTACTCATTTTTTAGGTAATATTTCCTTTTGCTTCTGCACTAGGTTTCTCAATTTATAAGCACAGATTTGGATTTCGAGAGTTTCAATAATTTGTTTTTCCATGGTGTAACATTCCTTCCATAGGTTATATGTGTTAGTTAAAGACTTATGCGGCGATGCCCGGAAGGTATAATTCACTTTTAACTTCAGGTAAACTTCTTTCCTTTACTTGTTTTTTCTTTTTTCCCTTGAACATAGTTTACTCTTCTGAATGGAAATTGTGTTTTCAAGTTCATAAATAGTTTTCTTATAGTCTTTCCTTCAATGGTTGTGGTTGTAGGATGTCACTTTGCAAGTTGACATCTTTTCTCTGTTAGAAATTATTTTGGCTTAGGAACAAAATTCGTGTTCTGGCTAGCCACAATCACGGCTAATCATGTTGGCTCTCTTCTAGGTATTTACAATACTCACATTCAGACAAATGGAGTCTTGCTTCATCTCCTTTGGCCTTTAGACCTCATGGATTTAAAAATTCTAGAACTTAGAGTTGTCTATCAGCCTTATTTAGGTATTACTTCTTTTGTTATGTATTCATATTGTAAAGTTAAGACAATGCCACGCAGGAGTATTTGAGGATTCAGTTAATCCTTCACATTTTCATGTAGTAAAGGTTATCTATATATTTAATACGACAGAGCTATCGACGGTTCCTCTCGAGGAGTCAACCCTTGTTTATTTTTCAATGTTAAAATACTCTTTAACTACTCTTATGAGGCTTTTGGACTTATATATATATATATATATATATATATATATATAAACACATTGTATATGCTTTTCCTTCTAAATGAATTTAACAAGCCAGTTTAGGATTTCCACAGTGGTCTAATCCTAATATAGCTTTAATTGTCCTACATGTATTTACTTCCATATCTTGTTTTGTTCATAAGGTTAACAGATACTAAGTTTGGCAGTTAAATCGTAATTGCGTTGTTTCTTGCAAATAAAAATTACAATCTCACTGTAGTTATACTCAGCTCTTAGTTTTTCTTTTGGTGTTTAACTATCTATCTATCTGTCTATCTTCTTTATAATAGTTCTGTATATGCGGTGACCAGACCACCCTCCAACTTTCTCCATGTATAGCTTTTTCCTGAGAGGTGACAAGCCTTGGGTTGGGGTTTCACCCATACCCTTGCCTGATAGTCTACTCTGCAATAGTTAAATGTGTTAAGAAATTACATTTGTCGTGTTTTCACATGCAATCATTTCTCATCATATAGTTTACAATCTTATTCTCCCTATATTTACATCTCGTAAGGTTTATGTTACTGAATGAGAAATTATTTCTTCTGTTTAGCTTTTTCCGAATTCATATTTTGTAATACTTCTACTCGGTATATCCATATAGCTTCCCACAGAAAACTACCTCTATTTACTATTACAAGAATGCACTATAAAATTTCATATTCATAATACATAATCTGTTCTTTTCATTTTCGCACCATCTCAGATGTATAATTTCATAAGAGTTGTTCATAACACAGCTTCCGATCTTAATAGAAAAATGCATCAAAAGAGTTATAAATATTCATGGAGAAATCTAATAGAAAACTCAGAGATTCATAATAACTAAATATTAATAATATAGAGTCTCCATTTTTCACTACACATATCTAGCATATCTTACTGTTTTCTGTCCAATCGGATAAACACCTGTAAATAAATTAGATTGGTTATTACTATTTCTTTAATCACTGAGTTTGCACATTTACTTATCTGTATTATGCAATTTGAAGTTGTGGTCCTCCCAATCTTCAAGAGAGGCGATTACGTCCTCCTCTTTCTCCCGTGCTCCAATCTTGAAAGGCACAGGTTAACAGTGGATATTTCTGTTGTGACCTCAGGACACCTAGTTCATTCAGTACCAGAAATAATTCAAGATTTTCTAAGTGTTTCCACTGGTCACAACCAGCTCTGGAAATTTGTCACTCTCCCTTTCTCCATGAACAGAACCCCTACTCCTCACTGGGATCAGTCTCTTATCCCCAGAGGAGCAGGTAACTGTTTCCAAGTGTCTCCAACCACTTTCCAGTTCTTGGAAAACATTTACCATCACTTTTTACTTTTTTTCAAGTTATTTTCCAATACTGATTTTATTATTTACAATTAATAACTTTTCAGCAAACATTAATAATTCCAATCTTTTCTTAAAACAATAATTAAACAAAATGTCTTTTAACTAGTTAACAACTAGTTATCATTAATGCAGTTGTCACAATAGTTAAGGTAAAACATATTGTTTATGTTACTTATAATTTCGTTTTAAATATTACAAGTCAACTATATACACAGAATGTGATATCAATAATAATAATAATAAATTATATCATCTTTCAACTCTATATTAAATAGAAAATTATGTATAATAAAAAAATTAATTACTTCATTTTTGTTATTAATACAGTTTTGTTTTAAATATTAAAAGTCAACTTAACATAGGCATACCATACCACATACACAAAATGTAATATCAATAATAATATCTTATGTCATATTTCAGCTCTATAGTAAGTAGCTAATTACATATCAAAAATAAAATAATTATTGATATAAAATTAAGGTATAAATTAAATTATTTTATTTATAATAGACATTAATTTTTTTAGTAAAATATATATATAATTTTCAAATATAAATTAAATTATTTTATTTATAATAGACATTAATTTTTTTAGTAAAATATATATATATATATATATATATATATATATAATTTTCAAATATAACTTTAAAAAATAATATTTATAATAAATTAAAATATTTTTAAAATAAACCATGTCAAAATTGTACATATATTATTTTTAATTATATGTATTACACCTTTTTAATTCTATGTTAACGCTTTTTTAATAAGATTGATCTGTTAAACTTTTAAACGAATTTATGGACTCACAGGTACCAAATGCATGCGATTGGAACTGTGCTCGGAACATTGCAGTTGACCCTATATTTTGTTTACAAAGACTGGAAGAAGAAAAACAGTCACCCATCGTCTCCTGCTCTAGAGGAGGAGGGAAAGCTATGGGTTGATCACATGAACGCGATGGAAACATGATCTTATGGGCAGGCAAAAGTGGATGGTCCTCTTCCTCATGAAATCAAACTGCAGTACCATCTCGTGAGGTTCAGGGAATACAGTAGCTTCATCTATCGTATCTTTATGAGAATTTCTTATGGATATCTCTTGACCATTTGAGATTATTGAGTGTAGAATTTCTTATGGATGTCTCTTGACCATTTGAAATTATTGAGCGTAGAATTTCTTATGGATGTATCTTGAGGTTCAAATTTGTCTGGTTCTGAAATTGGATAGAAAACCAAAACCGACCAAGTATTCTATGTTAAGGTAATGAAAGTTACTCGAAATAAACTTTATGCAATTATGTGAATACAGTTGTTGTAAAGAAGATTTATTAGAAGGTTTTGACTATTAAATAGTTAAATAGTTACTACTGAAAAGTAAATTAAGATATATAGACGAATAAACATTGTAAAATATATCTTGTTGAATAAATGGTAATGTGAGCTATGTCCTATGAAAGAGCTAAGTCAAGAATGATGGCTGGCTCCATATTAATGAAGTTATTTTTTTCTTTTTTCTAGGCATTATGTTGGCTATTATCATTCCTTAATTCTTTATCCGTAATATTTAGATAATAATTGTTTTATAGTTATAAATATTTTTTTTTTTTGTATGATACAAGTTTTGAGAGTATTTTTAGAATATTTTTTACTCTAAAGAATATAAATATTTGTGATTAAGACTATAAAATTGCAATAAGGGAAACATATATTTAAGAATTAAAAGAATTTTCACATCAATGAAAACCTTTTAAACCTACTAGTACCTTTTAACGTCATACATGTAGAAACTACAAAAAAAAAAATTCAAGATTGGAAATCCTTGTAAGTTGTGCTGGTAGGTGTTTAGTAGTATTGCATGAGAGAGAAAATGTATATGGAACTTCATTTCACTACCTAAGGTAAGGAATTCTAAAATGACACTCAAGAAGAATACTAAGGTCTATTAATATCATGGATTTGCACATATATCAAAGAGTTATAGAGTTGGGAAATCCCTTGTCCTTAGAACCCATCAAATTCATACTCAAAAATACATAAAGGGTATTCAAGTTTTGCACATTAGTTAATGGAAACCCTAATTCTTGCATCTTAGCTATGAATTTTGTATATTATCTTCAATATTCAAAATTTGGGCATTTTATCAATGTAGTATTTTTCAGCTAGGAGTATAAAAATATGTATAAAGTGTTCCCATCAACACCCTTATGTTGGAACTTGATCAATAGATCTCTTTCTCTCAGTTGATCAAAGTGGTACCCTTATTTGATAAGGCATTTTTTATATTGACCCGCATGCAATATTATTGATTCTCTATCTCTTCAGTGAGCTCCTTGTCTCAACTCCACTTGCTCTTTGGATTTCCTTCGTGCGACTTATTCTTCTTTTGTCCTTTTCCTTTATTCTTCTTCCAACCTTATCTACCCTTGTTCCTCCCTCTTCTTTGGTTCCGATAATTTATTCCTGCATCCAAGTGGATATTGGTAGCCACCTTCCTATTCCACATAGTTGGTTTCATTATTTACTATTTTTAGCATTTTTTCGCATCCTGGAATTCTGGAGCCATTTTGAGGCCCTAAACGACATATTCCTCGAAGATATATTTCCAACGAGGAATAATATGTGCCAAACGGAAATACTATGACCAAGTTACGACCCAGGAAAGTTGGTTGCCCAACTAACCCCAACGGGGCCCATAAACTCTTGGCATTACATCCCCTCGGGTTAGGGTTTTGGTTGTTTAGGGTTTTTTCTTATTCTTAAATAATAAAAAGGCCCTTGAGCCTCATTGTAACACATTTCATAGGCATGTAGCCACCGCATCTCTTCCCAAAGATAAGCTACCATTAGCCTAGCTAGTTTGTGTCCATTCTGTCTTTAAGCATATTTTAGTCATTTGGTATGAATGAAATGAAGTTTTCTTTCTACTGCATCTCTATGTTTATGTTTATTTCTATATTTATTTCATTCTTGCATAAATCCAGATTCAGGTTATGCTCCATGAGGGTTTCAAACATATTCCAGTTTCAATGTTTTGTTGTAATCTCTAGTACATTTCATTCAACTACCATAGTCTCTACAGATTATATTAGATAGTGAAAAATATCTCATTTTAAAGTAGTTTTTATTATCGCAAATGGTTTTTTTAAGGAATTTGATTTATTTTCTTGGTTTGAGAGATATATGCAATTGAAATTACACTTTTCTAGAAAACTACGCCACCGCACATCCTACGAATTTGTGGAACATTTTATCACCCCAAATCTCATCACATTTCAAGTTTCTTATATCACTGGAAATATCTATTCAATACCTTAAAGGGGTCTTTGACGAAATTTGATATGATCACATATAGCATAGGTTATCAACAAAGTTGCAGCAAGAGGTCCATTTCAACCAAGATTTGGATCAGTGGTATCAGAGCGATCTTCTCTTTCTCGATCTTTCTTTGCATGTCCCCAACAAGGACAGGGTATAAGGATTTAGGGCTTGATCTAGTTGAAAGTTCACAAGATCAGCCTCTCAAACACTAATGACGTCACATGGTGAAAGAAAAGAAAGATGAGAGAGCAGGAGATCGTACCAAAATATTTCTTGAGGAGGCCCTCAAGAAAAAAGGAAACTGATGATAGATAACCTTTCCCATATCCTTCAACGAATGCCCCCCATCGGTGCATCTGCATCCATCAGCCACTTTGGAGGCGTCATTCCTTTAAAGCTACAAATAAACTGCGACATTCCTGTATTTGAAGGCTAGATAGATGTAGACACTGTAGATAGATGGTTCAATTTGCAGGAAGGGTATTTTCAATCCATGATTTCTCTAACCAAGAAAATATTACTTTTTCACTCCTCAAAGCCACCACCCATGTCAAAGACTGGTGGGAAAACTACCATCAGAAAAAGGATGAGAGGGAACCCTATTTGTTCTGAACAACACCCACTTGGAATTTGTTCTGATATGACATCAAGGAACAATATTACCCCATGGGGAGCTATGAGGACAAGTGCATCCAATGGACCATGCTATGACAATAAAGGGATGAATATGTGCACGAGCTAACAAATTTGTTCCATACCCTACGCACAAAGGTTGGTATTAAATATTACAAAGACATTTGGTGTTCAAATACTGTAGTTTTTTACACAGATACATTCAAGAGGAAATGGAGTTCCTCAACACTACCCCGCTTGGCGTCGCATATCGATATGCCTCCAAGATCGAGCAGAAATTTAAGCAAAAGAGGGGAGACTTTCGATCTGCAAATTTGAAGTCATGGAAAGACGCGCCCGAACCACAAAACAAGGGAAAAATCCAAAGCGGGGCAACTCGGAACAACACCACAAAGTCAAAGAACAATGTGGGGAAGTGGTGTTAAATTCATAACAGCTCCACTCACAACATAAGCTAGTGTCGGACCAAAGACTCGCTGGTGGTTGAACTGAAGGCATTCGAATCAGATGCATGTTCTAATTCTGGGTCAGAACCAGACAAGGGGAATGAAAAAGGGAAGTAGAACGCTGATGCAGATCGCAGCGCCACTATTGCCACCACCAAGCTCCAGAGGGAGAATCCCGAGGATCCATAGGAGGGGGAGAACCTCTTCTATTCTTAGATGTGGGTGAATGATTCTCCACTACAATTCCTTGTCGATAGCAGAAGCCAAAAGAACCTCATTTCAGCAGATGTCATGAAGCAGATCAGCCTACCAACCACAACATACCCGCAACTATATACCATCGGGTGGCTTCACCAAGGAAGAAATATTCACGTCAACTAGTAGTGATGCCTTTCATACAACATCAAGCGCTTCACAGATGACGTATTGTGTGATGTTTCTCCTATTGACGTGTCTGATGTATTATTGGGCCAACCATACTTATGGAAGTGACATGTTTTGTATGATTCTAGACCTCGTTCTATTATTATTACTTTGGTAAATAAGTTGTACAAGCTATCGGAGTTAGTACCGTCTCCCACCATCTCTTTGATTACTGCAAAGCAACGCAGTAAGATTGTTTCCCAAACTAGAAAATTTTTCTTCATTACAATTCGCCCATAGGGCAAGAAGAATATTATGGCCACAACCTCTAAATAGGGCTCCCTTGAACAACAACAACAAACGGACAAAGTTGTGGAGGAATACAGGAAATTTTTCTCCTCACCCACAGAGGTCCCTCTACACTATCAGGTCAAACATTCCATTGATTTGAGCTTAGGTATGCCGCTGCCTGATGTTTCCATACCTCATGCGACCACTAAGATAGAATCGACACGTGTACTATCTCACATCCGCCAACAGGTCCATGACATCTTGGAGAAATCCAATGCCAAGTACAAGTAGCACCAGGATCAACATCGAGCACCACACAAGTTCCAGGTGGGTGACACATTTTGGTTACATTTGCAGAAGGAGCATCTCTCTTGACCACATTGCAAGCTACACCCACTTCAAAGCAGACCAACTCCTTCACCAGGGAAATTGGTTCATGAGGGACCAATTTCAACAAAAATTTCCCCACCTCATGGAGGCTCTGTACGCAATTGGGACCATTTATTTCTAAGGAGGGAGGAATGATCTAGTTAGATATTTCTAGCAACCCACCTATTCCATGTAGTCATTTTCATCCATTTTCTTATTTATTATTTTTAGCTGTTTTTCAGGTTTTGAAATTCTGAAGTCGTTTTGAGGCCCTAAACAGCGTAATCCTTGGAGATATCTTTCCAACAAGGTATCATACGCGAAAAATGGAGATACTATGACCAATTTATGACCCCAGGAAATTGTCTACCTAACTAACCCCAACAGGGCCCATAAATTATTTGTGCTACATATCCTCGAGTTAGGGTTTTGGTTTTTTATCATTTTATATTATTTTTCAATAATAGAAAGGCCCTTGAGCCTCATTGTAACACAGTTAAGAGGAATGTAGTTTCCACATCTCTTCTCAGAGATAAGATACCATCGCCCTAGCTAGTTTATTTCCATTACATCTGTAAGAATATTTCAGTCATTTTCTATTAATGAAATTAAGTTTTATTTATGCTTCATCTATGTGTTTATGTTTATTTTTATATTTTATTTCATTCCTACATAGATCCGGATTCAGGTTATGCTCCATGAGTGTTTGAAACATATTTTAGTTTAAATGTTTTGCAGTAATATTCACTAAACTTCATGCAAGTTCCACAGTCTCCAAATATCATATTATATTGTGAAAAATATCTCATTTCAAAGTATTTTTTTATTATCTCAAATGGGATTTTTATAGAATTTGATTTCATTTCATTGTTTGAGAGATATAATCAATTGAAGTTACACCTATCTGGAACATTGTGTCGATGCACATCCTATGAGTTTGTGGAATCATTTTCTCACCCCATGGGTCATCAAATTTCAAGTTTCTAATATCAATGTAATTATCTATTGAATACCTCAAATATTTATTTTATGGAATTTCATTTCATCGCCTATAGCAGAAGTTATCAACAATGTTGCAGCAAGAGGTCCATTTCAACCAAGATCTCGATCTTGTACTGCTATTCCATAACACATTTTTTATATAGACCCACATGAAATATTATTTCTTGTCTATCTCTTGAGTGAGCTCCTTGTATTTCACTTTTTTTCTCTCCTCTTATAATTATTGGTTATGCTCTTGCTCTCTAGCTTGCCTTGATGCGACTTCTTCTTATTTTGTTCTTTGCCTTTATTCTTCTTCTATCCTCCTCCACTCTTTTTCTTCCCTCTACTTTGGTTCTGCTTCCTACATCCTTTATTTCCTCTTCTTATCTTCTACTATAGCTGCTTTGAGAAATACTGGATCTTCTTTCATTTTGTAGCTTCGATCTCCCCCTGGGCTATATGCAACCTTCCTCTTACCCTTTTCATGCACTAGGTTGCACCATTTCACTCGTACTACCTCTCGAGTGACTTATTTTTGTGGAGTAACCTATGATGTTCCAACGAAGTAGGCCGGTGCACGGGAATTGGAGGCAATATAAAATTTCTACCATGCTTCATCCTCAGGTCTGTAGAATGTCCCATTTAACCACTAGAAATAAAACCTCACATAGGGGTCTCTACAAACACCTTGGGGATCATACCGGCTAAATTCCAAACTACCGAATTCCAATTTCTCTATTGCCTTACCCTCGTGTCTGCAAATTTGAAGTTATTTATCTCATACAATATGATATGCAAAGGAAGAGCATACTAAGGTGCTTTCTTCTTCCTATGCAAAGCTATTTGTAACCTTGTGGAGAAATGGTATGCAACTTCTTGCATGAAGAAATTATCGGTAGCATAGCCCAGTGAAATATGGAGAGACTTTTGTCCACTGAAAACTCTAAGGAAAGTGCCATCGAGTGACAAAAACTAATCTGTTAACTCCAACGCTGCTTCCATTTCCCCACGTGACATGCAAGGTGGCTCTTCCTCAAAGATCAAATTCAATAATGGAATGAGGAAGTAATCAGTTAGCCTTTCCATTACTGATCCAGATTTATGTAGGAATGCAACAGAATAAACATATAACCATAAATACAGAGATGCAGGGGAAATAACACTTCATTTCATTAATATCAAAGAACTGAAATTTGCTTACAGACAGAATGGAAATAAAACTAGCTAGGGCGCTGGTAGCTATCTCTGAGAAGAGATGTGGCGGCTACAAGCTCGAGGGGAGTTAAAATGAGGCTCGAGGGCCTATTTATTATTGAGAAACAATGGAGAACCCTAAACATCCAAAAACCTAACCCTAGGAGATGAAGCGCCAAAACTATGGGCCCCGTTTGGGTAAGTTGGTGTTTCAACTTCCCGGGGACGTAACTTTGGCATACTATCTCCGTTTGATGCACATGATACATCATTAGAAATCTCTATTCGAGGACTACAGATTTCTCCACAAATATCATTTTTAAGTGGAATGATATTTTCTAGAGGCGTGATGCCCAAAAAACATCGTTTAGGGCCTCAAAACGGCTCCGGAAGTTCAGGACCCGAAAAACTGCTAAAAATAGTAAGTTATGCCGAAACTGAAAAAATGAAAGAGACAATGGTGGGGACCCAAGTGGAATAGGTTGGTGGCCACCAATATCCACCTGGATCAATTACTCCTTTGTGGTTGCACTCCAAAATAATCTTGCAATAGATGTGTACGACAGGCTCTTGTGGTGTCGAAGCCTAATTCATGCTAGAAAATTATTTGTGAATACAAATTTCATCCAGTAGATAGGCAGACATGTAAAATATATCTTTCTTTTCTCTTGTTAGGACTAAGGGCATTAGCTTCATCGATCTTTAGCTATCGAGCGAACATGTTTTACCAGTTGAATAGTTTTTCTCCATTCTTAACATAGTTCTATAAGAATGTCGGCCCTTCATGGAAGGTCTTAGTGCTCTACTGACCATAGATTCTGCAACATAGAAATATCAAGAGATGATAGGTCGTCCTTAGATATTTTGTCTTATAGGTGTTGGTGGGTGTCTGGTAGAACTTTGCTCACTCTTGCACCCATATTTTAAAAATTTCCTTTGTGCTCAACTAGCTAGAGGTAGCTTAAAAATAAGAATCCATGAGAATTTATGTATTTGCTAAATTGTACATGAGATTGTAATAAAGGGCCAGGAAAGAAGAAGGAATTTTTCCGCTGGCAATATTCAGGGTCCTAATATTTGAATCTGTATGATACAATATCTAACTGACAATGTATGCACATGGGAAAGTTGAGTTTGTGCATGCAACCTTATATAACCCTAACCGTTGAACATTGAGATACACTTTTCATTATTTTATATATTCTTTGAATATTCTTGCTGAGAATGCTTCATTCACTTTATTCCTTGTGATGTTTGACTCCTTTTCTATGAATACTTGAGTATCTCCATAAACTGGCAAGTTCAATGCTGTACTCTCAATTGCTTCCCCGTGCTGCTTTCAAAAGTATATTTTGAAGCAGATGTCTTTGGTGCCATGATATGAGTGGATGATGAAGGGAAGTTCTAAACAACTACAATACATGTAGGATGCAAATGCACTCATGGAAAAGATAAAGTAGCTTCAAGACTTGACTTAAAAATCAAGATCATGGTAGCAACCACATGACTAAGGGGAACAATTATTTTTTTACCAATATTGCTTAATGTTTTTTTAAAGAAGTATATTTTTTACTCATATATTAATTGTTTTTGTACCAAGAGGCACTCTAAAACCTAATATGGGGGATATGTTGAGATGTAATGTAATTATGTCAAAAAAATGTAAATGTTGAGAAAAATGTATATATAAAGAAAGAACAAAAGAAAATAAAATGTGAGATTCGTATGTTTTACTTAATATTCAAATTAAAACATATAAAAAATATAAAATGTAAAATTTAAAGTAATGAAAAATGAAAAATGTAATGTAAAATATAAAATACAAAATATAAAATTTAAGGTACTAAGCTCTTAATTTGATTAGAAGAAACTGATCTATTTATATTGTTAGTTTAACATATTATTGTTTCTTTAACAAATAATTTCTTTACATACTATTATTGGTATAATAATCAATAATATTGATTACTATTATTACAATATATTATAATAGTAATCATTCTCATTATAAGTACTACTATAATAGGCCTTAAATATATTATAGATTATACAAAGTGACTATTCTCAATCATATGGATGAAGAGGGGAGAGAGACGGGAAAAGAAAGAGAGATAGAGTGTTGAACATAGTGTCATTGATGATGAGAAGTATCATTGATGTCAAAGGGGATGTTTTGTTGGAATTTAATTCCAACTACAAACTAAAACAACTGGACAGAAATCAGATTTTCTGTGGATATTTCCAGACTGTCGGATGCCTCAAAGTCGTGCATTAAATTTTTAGAAGTTATTGAGCCTGCAAACAGCCGACTTCATTTTTCCAAAAGGCATCACGATTATCTCCACCGCTTGCTGCATTCAATACACTGATAAGATTAGAAGATATTTGTATTATTTTAATGTTTAAGTCAAATATGATTTTCAACATATAAATGTAATGAACAATAGTTGTTTTTATGTTAGAGAGTTTGAGAAATAAAAAAATACAGAGAAGAAGACAGAGCAGAGAAAACAGAGGAAAAATAGAGTCGTTGTGTTTTGGAGCAGCAATGCATTTTCCAATGTGTTTCAGCAACTGTTTGTGTGTTTCAGCAACAGACTGTGTTGAGTTTCAGCAATTTTTTGTGTGTTGCTGAAACACAAATCTGTGTAGAAACAGAAATTGAAAAAACAGAGTATGGAGTTTTTGTTTATTCCAGAACTGTAGTTCTGAAGAAGTTTGTAAATTTTTTTTTATAGTCATTTTTATGGTTAATGAAAAAGAGTTTTTTCTCCATCTTCTTTGTCCAAATTTCTATCATTTCTTTGTGTTGAATTGAGGAACTTTGCTTCCTCTATTTTGTTCGAAATATTCATAAATTTCCATCATGGTATCAAAGCTGGTCTAGGCACTCAGTGAGACAAAAACAGAGTTTGTTTTTTCCACTGTAGGAGCTATAAGAAGCTTATTGAGCAGATTTCTCCAGCAGAGAAATTTCTTGCTTGTTTTATTATACAGTCAGTATCTTTTCTTTATTTTTACAGTTAAGATGGAAGATGCTGGAACTGGTTTGACAAATTCCCAAGTTCCACAGTTTAATGGGAAGAATCACAGTTATTGGTCCATAACTATGAGAGCATTATTTTCTTCTCAAGGATTATGGGAGTTAGTTGAAACTGGCTACCCCGAACCTGCAGATGTAGCAGCATTGGCTGCTTTGACAGTAGCAGAGAAAGACCTTCTGAAGAGCGACAGGAAGAGGGATGCCAAAGCCCTCTTTTTTCTCTTTCAATCAGTACATGAGATTGTTTTCGCACGGATTCTAGCAGCAACAAAATCCAAAGAGGCATGGGATATTCTCAAAATTTCCTATCAAGGCATGGAGAAGGTGAATACTGCAAAGTTGCAGATGTTGAGGAGAGACTTTGAAACACTCAGTATGAAGGAATCTGATACAGTAGATTCATTCTTCACTCAGGTTATTGGGTTGATAACCCAGATAAGATCTCATGGTGAAATTCTTGAAGAAAGAAGGATTGTAGAGAAGATCTTGAGAAGTTTACCCTCGAGGTTTGAAGCTGTGGTGGTAGCAATAGAAGAGACAAAGGATCTCTCACAATTCACAATAGATGAGCTCAGTGCTTCTCTTATTTCTCATGAACACAGACTGATTAGAGGAACAGATTCCTCTTTTGAGCAAGCATTCAAGACTCAGATGTCTTTCGGCCAAGGAAAAGGTTGAGGCAGAGCAAATAACAGAGGTCGTGGAAGAAGCCAAAACAGAGGCAGAAATAATCCTGCAAGCACAAGCGGAAGGAGCTGCAATCAGAACCAAGATGAAGGTTCAAACAAACAGCAAGCTCATGGAAAAAGGTATGACAAATCCCAAGTCCAATGTCATTATTGTAAGAAATATGGGCACTATGCCAATGAATGTAGGAAAAAAAAAATGACATGAATAATAGGAAAAATGCTAATTTTTCAAATGAAGAAGATACGAATCCAAAGATTGTGCTGTTAACATGTAACATTGCACAAGACAAACAAGAAGATTTTTGGTTCTTAGACTCAGGTTGTAGTAATCACATGACTAGAAACATAGCAATGTTTACCAATCTGGATGAAAATGTGAAATCCGAGGTAACAACAAGAACTGATAGTAAGATATCTGTCAAGGGTAAGGGCAGAGTCAGTATCCGAGCAATAAATGGAGAACAGATGATTGTGCCAGAGGTATACTATGTACCTGGTCTGAAATGTAATCTTTTGAGCATTGGATAGCTCATTGACAAAGGTTACAATGTGTTCTTCAAAGATGATGTGTGTACAAACAGAGACATACCTCCACGTAAGAAGATCATTGCAGAAGTGAAGATGACCAACAATAGAATGTTTCCTCTCAAACTCAGGGCAGATTTGAAGGAAGGAAGAACTATTGCAGCTGTAACACAAGAAGTCTTTCAAGAACAAGTGAAAGATGAGAATTGGTTGTGGCACTTGAGATTTGGACATCTCAATTTCGGAGGTTTGAATTTGTTGCACAGAAAGGGAATGGTAAAAGGATTTGCATTGATTGAGAAACTGGACAGCCTTTGTGAAGGCTGCATCTTGGGCAAACAACACAAAGAAAGCTTTCCAGTAAGAAAGAGTATAAGGGCAAAATCACCCTTGGAAATTTTTCACTCTGATGTGTTTGGACCGATGCAAATACCATCATTTGCTGGAAATAAATATGTTTTAACTTTCATTAATGATTACACCAGAAAGACATGGGTGTATGTGTTGAAACAGAAGAGTGAAGTGTTTGAGAAATTCCGCCACTTCAAAACTCTTGTTGAGAAGAAGTGTGGGCATTATATCAAATTACTCAGAACAGATAGAGGTGGAGAGTACATCTCCAAAGACTTTCTGCGTATTTGCAGAGAGAATGGAATACAAAAGAAGTTTACCGCGAGGTATACACCTCAACAAAACGGTGTTGCCGAAAGGAAGAATAGGACCATTCTGGACATGGTCAGAAGTATGCTGAAGGAAAAACACTTGCCGCATGAGTATTGGGCAGAAGCTGTCACTTGCGTAGTTTACATCTTGAATAGATGCCCAACTAAAGCTATCATGAACAAAATACCAGAAGAAGCATGGTGTGGACAAAAGAAAACTGTCACTCACATGAGAGTATTCGGCTGTGTAGCATATGCACATGTACCGGATCAGCTGAGGAAGAAGCTTGACAGTAAGGGGGAGAAGTGTGTCTTTATTGGCTATTGTGATGAGTCAAAAGCATACAAACTCCATAATCCATCCACCAAGAAATTGATAGTAAGCAGAGATGTGCAGATCATTGAAGATGAAGCTTGGGATGGAAGCTTAGAGAAGACAATGACCATGAAGACAATTGTGCCTCACAAAGAAGAAGAGGAAGGGACAGCAGCAAATAATCCTTCCTTGGTGGGTCCTCCTCCACCACAGCAAGTACAACAAACCACACCACAAGCTAGAATTCGAACAGCCTTGAGAAGTCAAGGAAGTGCTTCTCCAAGCACACCACAAGGATCAGAAATACCCTCAAGTTCGGATGGAACTCCAAGCACACCAAGAAGACCAAGATTCAGAAATCTAAATGAGATTTATGAACAAGGAGAGGTAAGTAACAATACCGGTCTGAATTCATTATTCGCTTTATATTGTCATGTTGATGACCCAGTTCATTTTGAAGATGCTGTAAATGAAGATAAATGGATTGAAGCAATGAATGAATAAATTGGTGCAATTGAGAAGAGTAAAACATGGGAGTTAGTGGACCTCCCTGAAGGCAAAGATGTCATTGTAGTTAAGTCGGTCTATAAGACCAAAAGCAATGATGAAGGCAAGATCGACAGGCATAAAGCAAGACTTGTTGTGAAAGGCTACTAGCATCAACAAGGTAGAGACTATGATGAAACCTTTGCACTAGTAGCAAGGATGGAAACAGTCAGAATAGTGTTGTCTATTGTGGCACAACACAAATGGAAGATTTATCAGATGGATGTTAAATCTGCATTCCTGAATGGAGTGTTAAAAGAAGAGGTTTATGTTGAACAACCTCCAGGCTATCAAGTTGAAGTCCAAGAGCATAAAGTTTGCAAACTGAAGAAGGCTCTTTATGGGTTGAAGCAAGCTCCAAGAGCATGGTACAGTAGAATAGATGCTTACCTGATTGATAATGGGTTTGAGAAGTGTGATGGTGAACCCACACTCTACATAAAGGAAAATGAAAGTAAGATTCTTATTGTTGTTTTATATGTAGATGATTTAATTTTTACTGGCAATGATGCTTCTCTCATTGTTGATTTTAAAGCAGTCATGAAAAGTGAATTTGAAATTATTGACTTCGGCTTCTTAAGATATTTTCTTGGAATTGAAGTAGACCAAAGTGAAAATCGTGTTTTCATTTCCCAAGTTAAATATGTAGAAGCAGTGTTGAAGAGATTTAACATGCAGAACAGCAAGGCAGCTGTGACGCCAACTGTAATGGGGTTGAAATTGACCAAAGAAGACAGCAGCAAGGATTTTGATCCAAAGTTGTACAAGAGCATAGTTGGCAGCCTTATGTACTTGACTGCAACTAGGCTGGACATTATGCACGCTGTGAGTTTAATCTCCAAATTTATGGAAAGACCGAAAGAGACTCATTGGCAGGCAGTCAAGAGGATTCTAAGGTATGTGAATGGAACGAAGGGGTTTGGTATTTTATAATCCTCTTCTGAAAGTTTCATGTTGACAGGTTACACTGACAGTGATTGGCCTGGAAGTGTTGATGATAGGAAGAGCACATTGGGATATGTGTTTCATATGGGATCGAGAGCCATCTCATGGGCTTCCAAAAAGCAACCAATTGTGGCTTTGTCAACAGCAGAGGCAGAGTATGTGGCAGCAATAGTAGCAGCATGCCAAGCAGTATGGCTGAGAAGAGTTCTTAGAGATTTGTGTCATGGAAAAGAAAAGGGCACAACCATTTACTGTGACAATAGCTCGGCAATAGCATTGTCTAAGAATTATGTTTTTCATAAAATGACAAAGCACATAGACACCAAGTTTCACTACATACGTGAATTGGTTAACAATGGTGAGATTGTTTTGCAGCACTGCAGAATAGAGGATTAGTTTTTTGACATCTTGACAAAACCATTGGGAAAGAAAAGCTTTGATCATTTCAGGAAATGCCTGGGTATGCAGAGAAACCCAGCAATTGAAATTAAGGGGGAGTGTTGGAATTTAATTCCAACTGCAAACTAAAATAGCTGGAAAAAAATCAGATTTTTTGTGGATATTTCCAGACTGTCGGATGCCTCAAAGTCATGCATTAAATTTTCAAAAGTTAT
Source organism: Pinus albicaulis (assembly GCA_034641835.2). Classification (NCBI taxonomy): domain Eukaryota; kingdom Viridiplantae; phylum Streptophyta; class Pinopsida; order Pinales; family Pinaceae; genus Pinus; species Pinus albicaulis. The sequence goes on from CM076580.1 coordinate 1,749,745,348, forward strand.
TGAGCCTGCAAACAACCGACTTCATTTTTCCAAAAGGCATCATGATTATCTCCACCGCTTGCTGCATTCAATACGTTGATAAGATTAGAAGATATTTGTATTATTTTAATGTTTAAGCCAAATATGTTTTTCAACATATAAATGTAATGAACAGCAGTTGTTTTTATGTTAGAGAGTTTGAGAAATAGAAAAATACAGAGAAGAAGACAGAGCAGAGAAAACAGAGGAAAAACAGAGTCGCTGTGTTTTGGAGCAGCAATTCATTTTCCAGTGTGTTTCAGCAACTGTCTGTGTGTTTCAGCAATAGACTGTGTTGAGTTTCAGCAATTGTCTATGTGTTGTTGAAACACAAATCTGTGTAGAAACAGAAATTGAAAAAACAGAGAATGGAGTTTTTTTTTATTCCAGAACTGTAGTTCTGAAGAAGTTTGTAAATTTTTTTTATAGTCATTTTTATGGTTAATGAAAAAGAGTTTTTTCTCCATCTTCTTTGTCCAAATTTCTATCATTTCTTTGTGTTGAATTGAGGAACTTTGCTTCCTCTGTTTTGTTCAAAATATTCAGAAATTTCCATCATGTTTGAGACAACAACAATATCATTCAAAGGAAGAAATATGATAGTTGGATATCTCACATACCCCCATTAGGTGAAGTCAAATTAACATTGATATTTATTGATTCTTTTACAAGATTATGATGCTCTAATGATCATATAAACATCATGGCTTTGTAGGCCTAATCAAGACCTTTCCAACGGTATAGCCTACTCTGAAAAATTCCTCTCGGACGATAAGTTATGACCATTTGATTTGAAACTTAACATTTTCTTAGTGCCCAAAACTATAAGGAAAAACCCCCAAATATTAATACATTAAATAATTTTCCAACCTTAGGTGGATATGTGGTTAAATGGATTAGTCAATGGCATATTTTGACAAGACTTGCATCACTTTTAATAGGCGTAAAGAGTGTACATCTTTCAGAGATTAAATGAAAACTATAGCCAAACATGTGTACTAGCTAACAGAAGCATAGTGGCTAATTTAGGGACGACATATGGTAGTTCTTGATTAGACTAAGAGGCAGCCCCTTTGCATAGTCACTTCACACATCACAGTTCTTGATTAGATGATGACATATCCCCTTTTCACAACCACCCATGATGAGGCGATACTTGATTGGTTGATGATGTGGACCCGTCTACATAGTCAACCATGATGTGGAAACACATGATTCGAAAGTTATGTGGATCCCTCTACACAGTCACCCATGACATGGAAATTCCTGATTTGTTGACGAAAAATCTTCCCTACACAATTGGTATATGACGTCAATGCAGTCATGTGGCGACACTAAGGACTACCACATGGCAGACATATTTGGTGTGTTTTGATTGGTCAAAAACTCAACAAAGGGTTAAAAGTGGCACCCCTCATAGGCTGTCATGTGGCATGATAATGTCATGCTGACATCATTGTGAAAGTTACCATAGACCCCCAAGTCAGGGTCACACGTCAAGGTCATATGTAGTTGAGTGTGAACTCTAAGAAAGGTTATATGGTTATGGTTTCTTTGTCTACGGGCTAACCCAAGAGATGCATTTGTGATGAGTTTGAATGATGGGTCATATGGTGGTGTAGTCAACCCCAAGGTCATCCCTTGAATCTTTAGGACCAGCCCACACATATATATATTATAGTGGCATAAGCACATACAAACCATCAATCCACTGAAACAAGAATGTGAAACACATCTTTGATGAGTCTCATGTGGTAGCCCAATTCATCTATTGCGAGTTAAAGATATTAGGCGAGCATTATGTGTATAAGAGTGTGGAGTTCCCTTGGAGAGCTAACACAATTTTTTCTGTGGAAAACTTGATGTGGTAACACAGTTGGTCTATTGTGAGTTTGAGCTCTCATGAAATTTTTCTACGTATAATATTGTGTGTAATATCCCCAACTTTGTGAGCATAGGAATGGTGGGAAAATATTATTTTATTAGAGAATGGCAGAAAATTATTATGTTACTTAAATGGTGGCAAAAGTCATTAGTGGAAAATGGATCCCACCAAGAAAACAATATCAAAAGGGAGTTTAGAAGCACAGGGAGAAATCATAAAAGGGAGGATGGACTAATTTTTTAGGCATATTTTTACTATTACGCTACACCTTTCATCTTCTCTTGGACTTGTTTAGCACAAGAACAAAATTTTTGGTTAGGATAGGAGCTGTTTGAAACATTTCCACCCTCATTTTAGAAAAAATTTAGCATCTTCCAAGTGAGGAAATTGAAGTGTTAATTCAGGGAACTCATAGAGAGTAACTGTAGGAACCTTTCCCCTGTTCTTTGCATTTCCTGGGCATAGACGAAACTCAAATTGTTCATCTCGGGATAAGTTACAACAAGATAGAAGATCAACCAATTTACTGAAGTTTTCTCTATCTTATGCTCAAGATTTTATGGTGCGTTTTAGGACTGAAGTCCATGGATATTGAGGGTCGAAATTTATCTTGATATTGGTCGTGTGCATATATTATTGGCATAACGTGCACAGGTATAGAGGGAAGCATATTGGGAGGCTACATAGTTTTTGGTTTCGACAATTATCGATGGAAATTGTTAGTGGAGAGTAGATTCTTCAGTGGATGAGGTTGTGAATTTTTCAAGAAAATAATTCCTTCAGCAAAACATAGCAGCAACTAGTTTGGAAACACACACCATTTTGTCGATTTCCTCTCAACTTGGAGTGGAGCCAAACCCTTTCTGGGTTTTCACAGATATCTGGAGGAGAGACGAAGGTTAATATTTTAGAATTTTCTCAGAAGTACATAGGGAAAAAATCTAGTAGGGAATATAGCTAGCTAAAGAGCCACTAGCACCCTTCTGGAGGGATTTTTCGTCATAAGTATTCAACTTAAACCATTTCTAGGTGTTTGTGGGTTTTGTGACAGGAGCCCGGGTCTAAAATTTCAGAACATTATGAGTAGTATTCCTTAATGAAATAAACATTCTAGCCAACATCCAACAACATATTATTTCTCGGTAGTGCACATATCACTGCAGGGACACTTTCACACTTGGTATCAAGCTATTTTTTCTAGGTTTTCCTCAGCTTGCATAACAGTCCCAGGTTCTATCATTTCCACAAATTCAATAAAATGGCTTAGTTTATACTGTTGGATTCATTGTGTGTCTTAATTTGTGTTTGTAAATAGACTTGTACAAAACCAAACAAATACAATGATTTTCACTTTCCAAAAGAATTCATTAAAAAAAAACATAATCTCATACACTTGAAAATGTAGAGAGGAAAATAATTTTTTCATTCATATAAAACAACATTACAATCAATATATATACCTTCCAATGTTGAATACTCCTCTATTCCCTTGCTCCTTACCCTCCCTAGACACACATATAAATTGGGCTCACTCATACAACACGTGGCGACCTAATATGATATTTTTGTAGCACAAATTACATGTCATACTATTACTAATTGCATAGAGAGGCACATGATATAGCCTAATATGAGGGAGGTGTAATTTTTTCTTTGCTCAACCTCAACCTCAAGTTGACACATGTTTCTTTTAAAATGAAAATAAAATATACTCTAAAGAAAAAATAATGTCGACTATAATTAAAATAAAAGTGAAGATACATATTTGATTAGATTTATTTAAACCTATTATAAAATGTTAATAATCTCTCTCTTAATATACTCACTAGATTTCTTGTTAATATTTGGTTGTATATTTCCATATCAATTCTAGAGAGGAAACAAATCTTATATAATACTTAAATAATCCTTTTGAATATCCATGTTAATTAATATATTTCAATATGAGCTTCTTACATATGGATATACATAGAAGGAGGTTATACTTATATATGGATAGTTATAGACGGAAATTATAATTATATGTGTGCGTGTGTGTTTTTTTGCCACAAAAGAAATATTTCAATGCCTAGAGGAAAAAAATAATAAAAATAATTCAATTAAGGAAATGTGTAAGTGGCTCAATTCATATTATTAATAATAAAACTAGCAATTGCACCAATAGTATAAAGGAAATGCTCAACTATAGAGAGTGAACAATAGGATTATTTAGTTACATATTTGGTTACAACTACATATGTTAATATCATTTTTAGATAAGTAACAACTCATCTATAGTATAACTTTGGTATTTAATGATATAACTTACAAAATCTCTTGATAAAGACATAAAACTAAAAAATGTTGAATTTATTTGAAAGAAAAAATATTAACTTTCATACTGAAAATAATTATTATTTACCTTTGTATACAAATATAAGTTGATTTAACATTAAAAAAAATATATATTAAAATAGATAATAAATATTGAGATATAGCTATATAATGATAAAGAGAAAAAATGTTAATAAAAAGCATATTATGGATGAAAATTTATTTTAAAACGTAGAAGAATTTTAGTAATAGATTTGAGCACAACTAGTTATGTATATACAAAATGTGATTTTATTTACCATATAAATGAAATACTTTTTCTTCCAGGAAAAAATAAAAATAATTAAATTATTAAATCTATATAAACTAATTATATTAAAAAAAAATCAAATCCATTTATATATTAAAAAAAATAAACCTCACCTCACTTCTTTATATATATATATATATATATATATATATATATATATATATATAAACATTTCAAGTATTTTAATAAGCTAAAATAGTTATCTAAATCATAAATGCATCTTATACCTGTAAATATAATAATTATATTATATGAATAAGCCATAAAATCCAATAAATATTCTTTTACGACTCTCTAATAAAATCCAAAACTTGAGTAGATACCATCATCCAAAAACTCAAATGTGCCGCGTAAAATAAGAAAATTATTTTTGATAAAAAACTAATCCACAACTTACAATGGTTAGGTGTATAATTGATCAGCTGCCTCATAATATCCCACAACATATACCATCCATAGTTTCAAGGTTCAGTCAGTGTTGCACGTCCTGTGTTGTAGTTTTTTCCATGTAGCAATATTTTATCATGGGAACTTCTTGGAGTGTCTATTAAAAACGTAATGATTACCCTTCTAGAGTTAAAAAACGAGCATTATAACTGACTCAGCATTATGTGATCTTGGTTATTCTGGCCATGATTAACAAAAATCCCACTTTCATGACGAACTCGCTGAACCCCAAAAAAAATCTCACGGTTGTTACGAAAGCGTTGAACCCTTACGAAATAGAAATGAATTTCTGATCGAGAATATAACCATCTAGATAATATCAATCCAACATTTTAGATTCATTAACAAGCGTTGAACCCTTATGAAATAGAAATGAATTTCTGATCGAGAATATAACCATCTAGATAATATCAATCCAACATTTTAGATTCATTTTTCAGAATCATGGAAACGGTTAGTGTAAAATCTTTAATAGATCATCTGATAACTCTCTCTTGAATTCATCCTAGTTACAGTCTCTTTCACATTCATTTGGAAATTATATGTACCGAGAAGAATTTAAAACAAAGATACTAATAGTCGCCAGCACTGCAAGCTTCTTACCACAATTTTCCTGCGGGCCTTATGGTGCTCGCCAGCCGGAAACCTTATGGTGCTCGTGGAGTTTGAAATCCGCCCGCAGTTTCAGAGAGTATCCAGCTAAACCAAGAAAAAGCCACAACATCCTACAATGAAAATGGAGCCTAAGGAGGAATAAATTGGTATTTAGGGAAATGCTTTGCACTTTGACCATCGTTTTGGCCCCTCTGTATGCGATTTCTCATCTGCAAGGCTCTTGTCGAGCTCCGTAATGGTGCAGCAGAATGGAGAGAAAGATAGAAGAGCAGTTTTGACCTCGGGTTCATGCGGTGTGGAGGGAGACGGGTGGCAATCCGCCATTACTAAGCAGATCCTTGATTATGATTCTTTTATAGACCTGAGCATTCGCAATGACGACCAGTTTCTAAAGAGTTGTAACTACCAGCAACCCCTTATTGGAATGCTGGTTCATGCCATTTTCAATTCCCTGTCCCTTCACCCAGCCCCGCTGAACAAGTCCACAATTTCAAAATTGAAACCTCCAGTAGCAGCATGGTGTAATCTTTCCAATTGCTCCGAATCATATGCCTCCGGTGGTGAGGAACCTCCTGCTAAGCGTCCAAGATTCTCCGGCTGCTATACTCTTTAATGTTAGAGCCAAAATTTCACAACAGACAAAAAACATATACACAGCAAATAAATCATGCACAGGAAACACAGAGGTTTAACGTGGTTCACCCAACCAATCTGGGCTACGTCCACCAAACATAGGCATTGGCAATCTTTATTAATCAAACAGGAGATTACATAATTCAATTCCTCACAAACTCTCACACCCTCCAAACAATCCGTATGGATACCTGTTCTATAGCAAAGAGAATCTAACTGCCTCATAAATCCTCTCACATCAAATTTAGGATGCATTAACTCCCTCCCAACAAACTGGAGCTAATCTAGGAACTAATTCCTATTGTTGTCATCTACTGAGATTTTGCCTATTTTATTGAAAACAAAAAATCTCAACAATCTCCACCTTGACAACAATTAGCCTGATGCCCTGTTATTATTATTTTATCTCTTCTGCAAGCCAAGAGAAGCCAAACACCAGCGTAGCTTCTCTAACAAAACTGGTTTCGTGAACATGTCTGCACAGTTTTCCTTTGTATGCACCTTTTCAAGAGAGACTCTCCTTTCAGTAATAACCTGTCTTACAAAATGGTACTTAATTGGAATATGCTTTGATTTACTATGATAGGCCGGATTCTTAGCCAAATGTATTGCACTTTGACTGTCACAAAGTAACCTGATGTTGTCCTGCAACCTACCAAATTCACCAAGCAAACCTTTCAACCAAACCGCCTCTTTGCAAGCATGAGAAGCAGCAATGTATTCTGCTTCAGTAGTGGATAAAGCAACAATGTTCTGTAGCTTTGACATCCAGCTAATAGCACCACCTGCAAGAGTAAAGACATACCCTGAAGTTGACCTTCTCTTATCCAAATCACCTGCAAAATCAGAATCAACATACCCGCAAACAGATTCACTACTCTTATTGTAAGTAATACAATAGCTACTTGTGCCTCTCAAATACCGAAGCACCCATTTCACTGCTGACCAGTGTTCTTTACCCGGATTTGCCATATACCTGCTGACAACCCCAACTGCATGTGAAATTTCTGGTCGAGTACAAACCATCGCATACATCAAACATCCTACTACATTGGCATATGGAATTCGAGACATATAATCCTTTTCTTCATCTGTATTAGGACATAAACTCGAAGAAAGATTAAAATGGGAAGCTAGAGGGACTGACACAGGCTTCACATTATTCATACCAAACCTCACAAGTATTTTCTCAATATACTTTTGTTGTGATAGCCACAGCTTACCATTGCTCCTGTCTCTGAAAATCTCCATGCCCAAAATCTGTCTTGCTGCTCCTAGATCTTTCATATCAAACGTCCTTGCCATCTGAGTCTTCAACCTGTTGATTTCTTCAATGCTTTTGCTTGCTAAAAGCATATCGTCAACATACAACACTAAGATAATGAACATGCCATTTTTCAATTGCTTAAAATACACACAATGATCATATTCACTTCTAACATATTTCTGACTCAACATGAAAGAATCAAATTTCTTGTACCACTGTCGAGGCGACTGCTTCAGACCATACAATGACTTCTTGAGCTTGCAGACAAATTTCTTATTGCGATGCTGAACAAACCCTTCCGGTTGTTCCATATAAATTTCCTCATCTAAATCACCATGTAGAAATGCAGTCTTAACATCTAATTGCTGCAACTCTAAATCAAGCAAAGCCACTAATGCTAACACAATTCTAATTGAAACAATTTTAACCACTGGTGAAAAAATCTCATGAAAGTCAATACCGGCTTTCTGAGAAAACCCTTTTGCAACCAGCCGCGCTTTGTACCTGTCTTCCGTATCATTCACTCCCCGTTTTAGCTTGAAAACCCATTTACATCCCACAGTTTTCCTGTCTTTTGGAAGTTCAACCAGATCCCATGTGTCGTTCTTACTTAAGGCCATCATTTCTTCCTTCATAGCTGCTTTCCACTTGTCACTTTTCGAACCTTCTATAGCTTCCTGATAGCACAGAGGTTCATCGTCATTAGCGGTAAATGCAACTGAAGTAACATAATCATCATACCATCTAGGAGGGCGTTTGATTCTTGTAGACCTTCTTAAAGATGTTTCTGGTGCTTCCACAATTGGCTGACTACCATCTGTAGGAACTTCTTCATGACCACCATCTGCGACCTTTTCATGACGTACATCTGAACCCTGTTCATAATCTAATTCTGAAACCTGTTCATGACTTGAATCTGAACTATCATTAGAAGTGTTGTCAAACTGAATGTGTTGTAAATCAGATACATCATCTTGTTTCAATCTACTATCTACATCTAACTGTACAAGAGAGGATTCATTAAACCTTACATCTCTGTTGATGATGATTTTGCGGGTAGTAGGATCCCACAATCTAAATCCCTTTGTTCCATCACCATACCCAACAAAGATATACCTTTTTGATTTTGGATCTAATTTAGTTCACTGATGTTTAGGCACTAGAGCATATGCATCACAACCAAACACTCTGAGTTTAGAATAATCACAAGGGTGACCTTTCCATACCTCTTGAGGAATCTTGCAACCTATCGCTATCGATGGCGACCGATTTATCACATAACAAGCTGTAGCCATCGCTTCTATCCACAACTCCTTTTGCAACCCGGCGTTACTCAGCATACTCCTTGCTCTCTCTAGAAGAGTCATGTTCATGCATTCAGCAACTCCATTTTGCTGAGGAGTATAAACAGTAGTCTTGTGTCTCTCGATCCCTGCATCCTTGCAATAGTTTTCAAACTCCTTGGAGGTAAACTCACCACCGTTGTCAGTTCTTAAACACTTTATAGTTCTACCAGTGATATTTTCTACCAATGCTCTAAACTGTTTGAAAATTGTAAAAACATCAGACTTCTTTTTCATCATGTAGACCCACACCTTCCTAGAAAAATCATCAATGAACGACACAAAATATGACGAGCCACCATATGACGCTGTAGGGGCTGGACCCCAAACATCTGAATGAATATAATCAAGTATCCCTTTACTAGTATGTTTGCTTGTTTTAAATTTTTGTTTACTTTGTTTTCCAAACAAGCAATGCTTACAGAAATCTAACTTTTCAGACTTTAGATTAGGAAGTAATTTGCGATCAGCCAAAATCTTTAACCCTCTTTCGCTCATATGGCCCAACCTTTGATGCCATAGGCGAATGGAACTACTGTCATGTTCGGACACCGTAGACACGTGATCTGATCCTGTTCTTCCTTCTAATTGAAACAGATTTCCTACTTTCTTAGCCTTCATTACTAGTAAGATACCTTTATAGATTTTCATAACTCCACCTTGAATTACAGTTTTATATCCATTTGTATCCAATGCTCCTAAAGAAATTAGATTTTTTCTTAAGTCTGGAACATGTCTCACATCTGTTAACAATTTAGTTGTGCCATCAAACATTTGCAGTTGTATACTCCCTATTCCCACAATATTAGATGTGACATCATTACCCATGTACACGACTCCATCATTAACTGATCTATATGTCTTAAACCATTTTCTATGAATACACATGTGGTTTGATGCACCGGAATCTAACAACCAATGTTGACCATGATTTGACAAATTAACTGATAACACTTCGTCGCTCATACCTGAACCAGATGCCGAACCTGTATCTGTCGTGTTTGCTTCCTTCTTCCCTGTTGATGAAGCTTCTTTAGAATATTGTTGTCGCTTCCAGCAATCCTTCTTCAAGTGTCCAGCTTTCCCACAATGCCAGCACTTCACCTTTGTCTTCTTTCCTTTAGACTTTGAACGAGAGTTGCTATGCTTACCCCCGGAGTGTCTCTCTCCCGAGCGACCTCTGGCCATCATTACCTCTGATGTAGAGGTGTCTGCATTCGACCTCTTCCTCGTCTCCTCAGACAACAAGGCTCCAACCACATCGTCAAACTCAAGGATGTCTTCCTTCATCCGCAAACCATAAAGTTGTCGCTTCAGGAGAATCCGATTTGTCAAGGATTTCGTCATGTAGAGCTTTTCAAGCTTCATCCACAAGCCTGCGGCGGTCTTCTCTGACACAATGTTGAATAGAACGTCATCCGCCAGACATAACCGAATTGCGCTCAGAGCTCTGTCATCCAACTCATCCCATTCATCCTCCGTTATGGAAGAAGGCCTTTTGCTTTTCCCTAACAGCGCTTTCGCCACGCCTTGTTGTACCAGCAGATCATGCATCTTTACCTTCCAGATCTCGAAATTATTCTTGCCATTAAACTTCTCAATTTCAAACCGGGCACTTTGAGTTTTCGCCATCTTGTAGCACCCAAAACCAATCTCCAATTCCAACTTGTTAATCAGTTAAATACAGATTTAACACACAATGCCTTCGCCTTTATAACAAGCCTTTCCTTTCATACCATATGCAAATGGAAATTTAATATTCAAAACTATTTCTAAATGCCCTTAACCTTAACATGATGCCTTATTGATTTTCAATTTACAAAGAAAAATCGATTTTAAATGGCATATCGATTTTAAACATTATAATATAAAATGGCATTTTAAATACCAATCGACTTCCCCTTTTCTTTTTTTTAAATACAAATGGCATACAAAACGATTTGTAATAAAACAAAATCGTAAGTTTGTAAATCGCCTTTTTTTTTTTTGTTTTACAAACTCCAAATCGATTTAATAATAAAACAAATCCACCTTAAACGCCACTTCAAATCGATATATAATAAAACAAATCGACCTTTTGTCAAAAGCATATCAAACAGGCTTTATAAAAACTGCAAAACGACTTAACTTAACTGCAAATCGACTTAACTGCAAAACTGCAAATTGACTTCTCTTCGCATCATCGGAAAAACTTCAAATTGAACTCCATTCGATATTCTCCATTCAACGTTGCCTCTGTTCAACACCAATTAACAGCAGGCCACGGCTTCCAATAGGCTCAGACTCGGTTCTGTACACCCGTTATTCTCTGCGCTCATTAAAACTGGGCTCACGGCCTTTCATCAATCCTCCCACGTAGCAGGTCCACGCCAATTATCCACCGCATACGCAGGTTCATTCAGCGCGCAGGTAAATTGGCATATGCCATTGCCACAGCCACAGTCCAACGCCGCACCAAGCAACGCACAAACAGATTACGCCACTCCTCCGTTGCGCCACGCCTCCAACATCCTCTGATACCAATTGTTAGAGCCAAGATTGCACAACAGACAAAAAACATATACACAGCAAATAAATCATGCACAGGAAACACAGAGGTTTAACGTGGTTCACCCAACCAATCTGGGCTACGTCCACCAAACATAGGCATCGGCAATCTTTATTAATCAAACAGGAGATTACATAATTCAATTCCTCACAAACTCTCACACCCTCCAAACAATCCGTATGGATACCTGTTATATAGCAAAGAGAATCTAACTGCCTCATAAATCCTCTCACATCAAATTTAGGATGCATTAACTCCCTCCCAACAAACTGGAGCTAATCTAGGAACTAATTCCTATTGTTGTCATCTACTGAGATTTTGCCTATTTTATTGAAAACAGAAAATCTCAACATTTAAGACATTCTTAAAAAACTGCCACGAGGTGCTGCTCTCGGCCTGCAGACCATACGTAGCAACGAGAGCTTGCCGAGGAATTTTTCACCGACTGCAGACAGAGCAACTTATTATGATGTTCATTTCCTATAACTGATACGTTTCCTATAACTGATTAAAAATTGTAACTGTTTTTAATCGTTTGGTTGATATGATTTGAATCGTCTAACATTACATTAAAGGGTTCGGAATAGTACACGTAGCAATTTAGGAAAGTTGTTTTCAAATAAGTACGCTTTACAGCGTAAATATTCAGTCCATGTAATCTTGGATAGACTGTGATCGGGTGTTTTATAAAGACACTATGTGATCGGGTGCTTTATAAAGACACTCTTTGATGTGAAGCCAGGTGCTCTGTAAAGGAACTCTTTGATGTGAAGCCAGGTGCTCTGTAAAGGAACTCTTTGATGTGAAGCCAGGTGCTCTGTAAAGATACTCTTTGATGTGAAGTCACCCAGATAGGGGTGATATGTATTGGACACCATGATGAAGATGTAGTCCTACCGAGCTTACAAAAAAAATAATAAAAATATTTAATGAAAGTCATAAATAAAATATTTACTAAGTATGATTAGGTAATATTGACACACATTTAAAAATGTATTAATAACAGAGATATTTTAATATGGCTTATAAATAAAATATATCAATGCCTATATTAAATAATTAATATTTTAATGTCAATTATGTATATTTATGTATCTTATACCAAATGATTTTAAAAAATTAATATATGAATTATATATATATATATATATATATATGATGATGATGATGATGATGATGGTTAGCGTTCACTGAGACCAATCCTTGGTCTATCGGACCTAAAGAAAAGAGTTATTTAATTTGATTTAAGATTTTATTCCTATGCTGAAAAAGATTGGAGAGAAGCCTCACAAGCTCACTATAATTTTGAAATCTTAAAAGGCTAGGAAGGTAAGTATTACAACAAAGATTATGAAATTGAGCTCTGATGTGGTTGTACGCGGGGCACTCTAAGAGGAAGTGATTTTCATCCTAGATGTTCATATTCTCACAAATATGGCAGATCCTTTCCATCCATGGTGTCTTAGGAACTTTCCAACGATCTGTTTCACTATGGAGCTCATGAGAGTTCGTTCTAATCTTGGCTATATTAATTTTCTTCTTTGAGCTAGTTAAAACAGAGAGATACTTTTGATCTTCTAAGGTGGGATTGATGACATCCTTATAATACCTTAATTTTCTTTTAGCTCCTAGATCTTTCTCACACCACATTTTTTCTTTGAACTTAGAAGTAACAATTTTTTTAATGTTATTGATGTTTTGCAATGCAACATTTTCGTCAATCTCCCAATGGTTTAACTAGGCCCTAGTGTCTTTATACCAACCTCTTTTAAGCTTAGGTGGTTTTGGCTGGAATTTAAAGCTAGCTTAGGAAGTCTATGGTCTCCTATACTATTGAACTTGTGCTTGTACAACAGAAGACTAGTCATAACTAAGCTCTCAATAGGGGAAAGACCCACTTCTATATAAGGAGAATAAGATAGCCAAAATTAGATAAATTAATATGGCTTACACAGTCTCTAACCTCAAACATAAACCGTTGACTTAGAAAAACACTTCATCACACTAATATGACTCACATGGATATTTTAAAACTAAACATGCTCACATCAAATAAACCATTGAATTATAAAAATGGAAGTATATATACATAATTAATTTCAAGTAGACGTGATTTGTTACATATTATTAGTGAGGTCAAACTTGCGTTTTCAATGTTTGAGGAGACGGAGACGTGATTCGTTACGTTCGACGCTAAGGTGAAACTGTCAAATATGCAATCGGAATTACGTCCGGAGGACGTCAAATTGTAATAGTTACACTGTTACAAAGATTATATTTAATTCAATCTCATTAAAAATATGTCCATTCCATCTCAATTTATGAAACAAGATAGTTGAAAAAATGAAATAATAGATTATATTTGAAGTGAGCTAAAGCGCGGTTTCCATGGTGTGTAGAGGATGGTGATTAAGACGAAGAGTGTAGAGTATATGCCGTTCTCCCTGTCTCTCTTTGTCTTCCTATGTGCCGTCTCCTGGTTTATATTCGGCCTCCTGGGGAACGATCCATACATTACTGTAAGTCTATCAATAATAGATGGCAAATATCATTTCACAATAATTATAGAAGTTCACTTTTGGATAAACTATTTCCCGTCTCATGAATGAACAGTCTCCGGCGTAAAGATGTTTTATAAGAAGAGAAAATGTGCAGAAGGTAAATATTTAGATTGTGGCTCTTAAAATATCATTCAAAATAGTATCGTTACAGATTTATTTACACTTAATTTAGTGTAATATTAGAAGAAAAGTTTGCATTCACAAAGATTTGATTGTCTCAGTTGTTTTTGGAAGATTTGGATTTATGATAAATGTATTAGATTTAGAGCAACACACTGATAATTGTTTTTTTATAAGAAAACAGAACGTTCTAACATGTAAATATTTAGATTATATTTCTTAAAATATCATTAAAAATGGTATGAGTATAGATGTATTTACACTGTCATTTTAGTGTGTAAAATTCGAAGAAAAGTTTGGATCAGAGAGATTTGATTTTCCCAGTTTTTGAAAGATTTGGATTTATGATGAATGTATTACATTTAAAGAGACGTACTTATAAAATCTTTTATTTATAAGAACATTTTCATTTTCATTTTCATTTTCATTTTCATTTGTTTGAAATAATATATATTTTGTTACCATTAAAATATACCAATCTTATTTGGAAAGAGATAAAATATCTCTATTAATTTTAACAATATATAAATGCATTGAATTATTTTTTATTATCAATATTTTTTAAAATATTGTATAACAAAGAAAAAAAATTGTTAATGAAATAATAACTCTATTACTTTCCATCATATATAATATTTGATGTCAATTTTTTTTACTAAAAGTACAGGTTGAAATAATTAATTTATAAACGACATTAAAAAGAAATTAGTTATTAATATTTTATAAATTTTAGATATTAACTTGTAATTTAAAATATTACATATTAACTCTATATTAAAAATATAATAAATTATATACGTTACTTATATTATTTAATATAAACTATTTTATTTATTTATTGTTAAAATTATAATTATTTTTTGGATTCTTGATATAATGTTGCTTTAAATATTTCAATTAAACTGAAAGATGAAATGAAATGTACATCATGTAAAATCAGTCATATTATTTTTAGCAAGTATAAAAAAATTAATAATTTTTTTTTATTATTAAAAAAATAAAATAGAAATTAAATTATTTATGTAATATAAATATTAATCCTTTCAATTACTATATTTAAATTTATTAATTTAAATATTATTTCATTATTTTTAAATATATCTTTTGAAAAATAATTTAAAATAAATTAAATTAATATTATAAATATAATATTATTATTACAGGCCCTCTTAATAAAAATCTATTCTTAAATGTCGCCATAAAACCAGAGTTTATTTGTTAACGCGGTATTAATATGTGAATGGAAATAGAAGTGCAGTATATGTCTTGAGGTCGTAGGAATACAGTAGATTCATCTATTATACCATTATGCCCATTTGAGATTATTGAGTACACAATTTCTCAACATTAGATATGTTTGTGGATTTCTGTTCACGTTCGAATTTCTTCAATTCTTAAAAGTATTCTAATGTAATGAAAGTTTATCGCATGAGCTTTATTTACTAATACTTGGTATTCTATATTAGAGTAAATAAAGCTTAGATAGATTACCATGTCTTATCGAAAACTTCCTTCTCATTAATAAAAGTGGTATATATAGAGGAATAAACAGTGTAAAGAATATATAGTAGAATAAATTGCAATATGATCTATCTGTCATCAAAGTGCGAAGTCGAGGGTGATTCCATATAAATAAACGTATTTTTCTTTTAATTTTATATAGTCATTGGGTTTTCTATTACAAATCAAAGTTTATATTAAATATTCAAAAAATTAATAAAAAAAAATTCTCATACATTAAATTAGGTTATTGTATTGTTTATAAGTTTTTTTATTAATGTTTTTAAAACATTTCAAGTTAAAGTTCATATTAAACATTGAAAAAATTATAACTTTTTCTAATACATTATATGATAAAAACGTAGGAATGAAATAAGAACTCTTTTACTCTGCTTTATATTAGTATTTGATATCAATTATTTTTATTCATAAATATATATTGAAATATTTAATTTATAATCAGCATTAATTTTTCTGTGGTGAGTACTATTTTATAAATGTTATCTATTAACTTTTTATTAAAAATGTAATAATTTAAGTATGTCCTTTGAAGATTTTATTTATGGTTCAAATATTGTGTTTTTTATCAAAATAGTTTTGTTTTAAATTTCAGATTATCTAATATCAATAATATTATTTTTACATGATAAGAATTAGTAAATTAACTACTCTATTTTTATTTTTATATTTATTTTGATAATAAATTAAAATGAAAAGTAAAGTATTTTATTTATGTTAAAATATTAATTTTTTTATTACTATTTTTAATTTTATAATTTAAATATTATTCTATTATTTATAGATATGACACAAGAAAACAGGATTTAAAATAAAATATTTTTAAAATAAATTAAATTAAAATAATAAATATTATATTATTAATTATATATATCATTAGTCATTGGGTTTTGGATAAACAGTGATCTTATGCAAATCATTCATTGATTCAATTCTAACTCCAATTAAAATGATATATTAAACATGATAAAAATGTATTCCTACTTTAATTACCAAAAAAAACTATATATCATCCTTTTTAATCTTTACCCACCAACGATTACAGAACATTCTATATATCATCCTTTTAATTTTTACCAGTTATTAAATAAAAGTCTATTCTAAAATGTCCCTGTCAAATCAGAATCAAGATAACACTATGTTAACGCTGTATTAATAAGATGGATATGTTAAAATTTTAAATACATTTATGTTTTTTCACATGTACCAAATGCTATTGGAACTGTGCTACGAACATTGCAGTTGATTTTGTACGTTGTTTACACAAACTGGAAGAGGAAGAACAGTGACACATCGTTTCCTCCTGTAGAAAAGGAGGGAAAGGTATGGGTTGATCAAATGAGCGCGATCGAAACGGGATCTAATGGGCAGGCAAAAGCGGATACTCATCCTTCTGAATAATATGTGAATGGAAATCGAAATGCAGTAACAGTTGAGCGAATACAGTAACTTAATCTATCATACCTCTATGCCCATTGCAAGATTTCATAACAGTAGATATGTCTGTGGATCTCTGTTGTTTCGAGTTTCCTTAATTCTTAAATTAGAAAGAATTCAAAGTTTCTAATGTAATGAAAGTTATTATTAGTAAATAAAGCTTATCCAATTGTGTGAATATAGTTATTGAAAACAAGCTTTATCAGAAGTTTTTTTATTACTAAACAGTTGCTTATCATTAATAAAAATTTGATTATTAAATAGGTCCTTCTCATTCATAAAAGTAATCTATATAGAGGAATAAACATTGTAAAATATGTATTGCTCAATAAATTGCAATATGGTCTGTGTTATGGTCAAGGGTGATTCCATATTCATATTAATAATGATAGTTTTGGTTTTTTTTTCAATTTTGTTTCGTCATAATGTTATTGTATTGGCCATTCTAATTCTTTTTCATAATATTTAGATAATAATTTTGTTCATGTTTTGATATTTTCAGGGGTATCATACAACTCTATTATATTTCTTATTTTTTTGTTTTTTAATATTTTTAAGGTAATTATCTATAAATTATACAAAAATTTATTATTAAATATATAAATTTCTAGTAAAGGAAGCATATATTCAAGAACCCCAAAAAGTTTCACAAGAATAGAAATCCTTATAACACTTATTGGTACATTTTAGCCCTATATATGCAGAAACTACAATAGACCTTACATGACTGAAAACCCTTGTAACTCCTCATTGTAGGTTATTCCATGAGAGAGAAATTATATATGGAACTTCACTTTCACCTACCTAGGTTAAGGAATTCTAAAATTACACTCAAGAATACTATCATATACTTAGTTAATGTAGGATTACAACTAAGGGTATGATCAACACTTCTTAGAGAAATATTGGGTCTATTTTTGCAAGTATATCAAAGAGTTATATAGTTGGGAAATCTCATCCTTAGAACCAAAAAAACGAATACTTGAACATGCAAAAAAGGTGTTCAAATTTTGTATATTTAGTTTATGGAAACCCTTCTTCTTGCACCTTAGCTATGAAATTCATACATATTCCTCAATATTCATAATTTGATCATTTTATCACACAATATATTTCATCTAGGAGTATAAAAATAGGTATAAAGTGGTCGCACTAACACCCTTATGTGGAACTTCTCTCGATAGATCCCTTTCTTTCACCTGATGAAAGTGGTATACCTATTCCATAAGCCCTATTTTATATAGACCCACATGGCCTATTATTGAAAGCCTACCTCCCTAGGTTTATAATAATACACTCATCACATCCACAAAACTCTCTAGTAAACCTTCGTTTGTGGACCCACTAGCCCTTCACTCACCTATCACTATGATCCAATTTGATATTGGTGGCCACCCACATATTCCAGCTAGACCTCCAGACAATTCCATTAGTTTCCTTGTTTATAGTAGTATTTTATATTTTTATCATTTTTTCGGCTCCTGAACTTCCAGAGTAGTTTTGATCCCCTAAACGATGTTTTTTTGAGGTCCACAATAGGTGCATTGCCATAGGCAAGGGCTTATGGCGAATCTTGTAATACTTGGGGAGATATTTCCAACGAGGTATCATATGCGCCAAAAAAATATAATATGACCATGTTACGACCCCGAGAAGTTGGTTGCCCAACTAACCCCAACGAAGCCCACAAACCCTTGGTGTTCCATCTCCTAGTGTTAGACTTTAGGTTGTTTAGGGTTTTCTCTTGTAAAATAATAAAAAGGCCCGTGAGCCTTATTGTAACACAATTGAAAGGCATGTAACCACTACATCTCTTCTCAAAGATAAGCTACCATCATTTCAGATATTTTATTTCCATTATGTCTGTAGGCATATTTCAGTTCTTTGATATTAATGAAATGAAGTGTTATTTCTGCTGCATCTCTATATTTACGGTTATATTTGTATTCTGTTGCATTTATTTTTAAGTTCAGAGCAATGGTATGAGAGAGTTCTTCTCTTTCTCTATTTTTATTTTGCATGTCCCCAACAAGGCCAGGGTATAAAGAGTTAGGGATTGAACTTGCTGAACCTTTCCAAGATCAGCCTCACAAACCCTGACGGACTCCCATGATGCAAGAAATTAAAGATGAGGGAATAGAATATCCTTTCATTATATTGCTCAAAGAAGCCCTCAAATGACAGAGGAACACGATGATGGACAAATTTGGCCAGATCTTTCGATGGATGCCCACAGGTATCGCATCTTCATCCGATAGTAACACTCGAGGCACCACTGATCCAAAATTAGATAAGAACACAAAAAATAGAAACATAACCATAAACATGGAGATGCAGTAGGAATAACACTTCATTTCATTAATATCGAAGAACCGAAATATACTTATGGATAGAGTGAAATTAAACTCTCTCAGGTGATGGTAGCTTATCTCTGATAAGAGATTTGGGGGCTACATGCCTATGAATTATGTTACAATGAGGTTTGAAGGCATATTTATTATTGAGAAATAATGGAAAACCCTAAACATCACAAAATCTAACTCTAGGATATGAAGCGCCAAAACTATGGGCTCCGTTTGGGTAAATTGGTACATCAACTTAATAGGTCATAACTTTGGCATACGATCTTCATAGGACACACGCAATACCTCATTGGAAATATCTATCTGAGGAATAAAAATTTCAAAGTGGAAAAAATCATTTGAAGACTCATGTGTTTCCCTAGTTTTCCCAAAAAACATCGTTTAGGGCCTCAAAACTGCTTCAGAATATTAGGACTCAAAAAACTACCAAAAGTAGAAAAATGTGCTACATTTAAGGAACTGAAAAAATTAAAGAAAAAATGGTGGGGTCTAAGTGCAATAGCAAGGTGACCACCAATATTCACCTGCATCAGTCCTCCACCCTAAGGAATCAATGGTCCCCATTGTGTTGAGTGCCTCCATGAGATGGGGAAACTTCTATTGAACTTGGTCCCTAGTGAGTCACATGATTTGGTGCATAAGTTGGCCAACTTTGAAAAACCGATACAGTTAGATATTATGTTTGCGAGTTTTTTTTATATGTGTTTCCATGATCTGATCAATGGTGGCTTGTTCCATGTAGTCTGGTTTTAACTTTGTTGGTGTGGGTTACTTTACAATGTCATATGTGTCTAGTGATGGTTGAAAATATGGCCGAAGGAGGTCCACATTGAACACTCAATGCAAGCCAGGGAATGGTCGAATATTGAGCATGAAATAATTGTCCCCTACAAAATCGGTGATGGTGTATGTCCCATATTGGAGTGGCTGAAGCTTACGATGGGGCCCAATGAGGTGATCCTTCTACAAATGTAGCCAAACTTTGTCACCCACCTAGAATTTGAGTGGCATCCGATGCTCATAATGTCGCTACTTGTACTTACCATTGGCTATGTAAAATATGTCATGGACCTACTGGGGGATGTGCTGGATTCACTCAATGAAGTTCTTAACCCTATCGGTTTCATACTGGACATGGGTTGACGTTGACTAAGTGGTTTTAAATGGTATAGCCACATCAATGGGACATAATGGCAGAAATCCAAACCCCAAATGAAAGGGGTTGTGGCCAATTGAGCTAAGGAGAGCTCTATTGTAGTTGTGGTGGACATAGGGGAGGCTTTTGTGCCATGTGTGAGGATGCTTTGATTTGTACATGCGCAAAATGTGTATGATCATCCTGTTGTTGACCTTTCTTTGGCCATCAGTTTGGGGATGGAAAGTTGTGGACTTAGTGAACTTGGTATCTAACATCGACTGGCGACTTGACCAAAATTTACTTTGGAACCTGTTGTCCCAATTTGAGATAATGGACAGTGAGATCCCAAACTATATCCACACTCGTTCAAAGAAGAGATTAGTAGTGGCTTCTATTGTGATACTCTTCTTGCAGGCCTCCATAATCTCGATCTTAGAGAATCTGTCGACGAATGTGAAAACTTAGTCAATGTCATGCTTAGTCGAAGGGAGGCCTGCCATGTAATCCATGGAGATGGATTCCCAAGGTCGAATAAGAGTGTGCAGAGGAGTATATAGGCCTTGCTTATTAATCGTTGGTTTGGAAATGGCACAGGAAGTGAAATATATGATTTACTTCCCAAAATATTGTCATAGTTTTAGCCAATAAAAGTACTTTTGTAGCACTGCCACTATTTTCTTTTCTCTGAAGTGTCCAATTACCTGGATATAGTGCACCTCCAAAATTTTCTTAACACGCTCACTTGAAGCAACACATAAGTGTCCTAGGTGACATATTAGTGTATCCTAGAGGTGAAAATTTGGAATTACTTGCCTTCCAAGAGATTTTGTTATGTGTTGGATAAATTTTTATCGCTATTGTATAGATGTGGCCACTCTGAAGTCTCATGCCCACAAAATTTGAGCACAGTGGTCAACGCCATGACTGGTGGTCGACTGAGGTAGTCTGCAACATTATTGTTGGTTCGCTTCTTATACTTAATGTTCAAGTGGAATTGTTGCAGGTATGTGGACCATTTATGATGACATTTGTTCTAAAACTTCCCTTGTGTTTGTATGAACTGCACGGGTTGATGGTCTCTATGGATGAATATTTCCTTTCCTAGAATGTAATTCTTCCATTGTCGACAAGGATGCACAATAAAATAAATCCCTTTTCCATAGGTGGGATACTTTCAGACTTTTTCTGAAAATGTATCATTATGATATGCCACTGGATTCCCCCGTTGAGTAAGAATTGCACCAATAGCATACTCAGAAGCATTTATCTTGTTCTCAAAGGGTTCCTACAAGTATGGTAATGTGAGCACTGGTGCAGACCATAGGCGATGCTTCAACGCATAAAATTCCTTTTGTTGGGATTCACACCAAAATAATTTTACTTTTTCTCTGCCCTTGGTTACTTGGTTCAAATGCTAAGTGATATGAGATAACCCCAACACGAACCTACAGTAGAAATTGGAAAGACCCAGAAAGTTGTAGAGATTTTTAGAGTGGTTAGGGTTGGCCAATCACAAGTGACTTATATCTTGGCTAGATCCACATGCACACCCTTCTCATCAATTATGTACCCCAGATATTAAAACTGGGTCATACCAAAAGTGCATTTCCCAAAATTGTTACATGTCTTGTGTTCTCAGAGAGTTTCAAGGACTTGTGGAATATGACAGAGGTCCTCTTCCCAAATCTAGCTAAATATCAAGATATCGTCCAAATACACCACAAAAAATGAGATGTTTAAGGTTCGGAATATGTCCTCTATTGGCCTCATGAAGTTTGCGGGGGAATTTTTAAACCCGAAAGGCATGACCAACCATCCAAAAAGGCCCTCCTTGGATTTGAAGGTATTTTTCCACACATCAGAGGTTCGATTGGTACCTAGTGATACACATAATTCAAGTTGATCTTGCTGAAATATTTGGCCCCTTTAGTTGGTCCAAAAGGTCATCAATCCATGGGATTGGATACCTATTCCAAATAGTGATCTTGTTCAGCGCCCAATAGTCAATAAAGAGTCTCCGAGTCTATAATATACCCGGGGGTGATAATATAGGGTACAGAGGGAGGTACCCAATGGAATAATATGATGTAATAATATAATAATGGTAAATAAGTGTCCATATTTAATAAATAAAGTGGTTAACCCACATTACGCAAGGTACCACATGTAGCTAGGAAATAAAGGGATAAGCCCATTGTATTGCATGTATGTTATTGAGATACCCATGGTAACTACCAATGGTATTGCATGTATGAAACCTATATAGAGGCTTGAACATCAAGTACAATAAGGGAAGCACCTAATTCTATATGCCGAAATGAAATTTCCCAACACAATTCCCTTGGTCATCATCATGTGGCATTTCTCTGTGCTTAGAGAAACATTAGTTTGTTCACAACATTCCAACACTTTTTCCAAGTTATCTAATGTTGTCTCAAAGGAATCCTCGTAGGGTGTAAAATCATCCATAAATATTTCAAGACAGCCATTCAAAATATCAAAAAAAATACCCAATATTTCCCTTTGAAAGGTTGTTGGTGCATTACAGAGGCCAAAGGGAAGGACTCTGTATGCAAAAGTACCCCATGGACAAGTTAAGGTTGTCTTGTCTTGGTCTTTTGGGGCAATCAATATTTGATTATAGCCCCTAAACCCATCTGTAAATGAAAATAATGTTTTTCAAGAAATAATATCCAAGGCCTGATCAATGAATGGTAAATGAAAATGGTCCTTTTGAGTGGCCTTGTTAAGTTCTCTATAGTCAACACAGACTCTCCATTTGCCATTATTTTTCATAGCTATGAAAAGAAAGGACACCCACTGGCTATTAGAAATGGGGTAGATTAAATTAGCATTAAGGAGTTTCTACAATTTCTCTTTCACTGTCTCCTTAAGTGCGGGGTTCATTCAGCGATGTGGTTGTCTAACTGGTTTGTTGTCCTCCTTAAGGTAAATGTGGTAAGTGCATAGGCTAGGATGGATTCCTTTCATATCCGTATAGTCCCATGCAAATGCCTTTTTGTATTTCTATAACAGTTGTATCAACAATCTATTTTGTTCAACAGTCAGGTTAGGATTGATGTTTAAACATTTCCCTAGTTCGATTTCAATGAGACTGCTGATAGTATGCGAAGTTGTTTTCAAATGTTCAACAATTGCATCATCTACCTCATATTCTTCTCCAAAATCTCTAATGGAGGCAACAGGGATTGAATTACTAATAAAACCATTAATGATATCATCCTCTGTTTCATCCTTAAAGTATTATGATTTTGAAAGCGTGAGAAGAGGTATGGAAAGATCAGATGTAGGTGCAATTTCATCCCACCAAGACTAATTGAATCCATATGAGGTTTTGTTGAGGGATAAAGGTTCAGGTTCTAAGTGGCTTGTCCATCTAAGATGACCATAGATCTAGACCTACATCCGATATATGCATATATAGTGGCCATCCACGGTCTTCCAAAGATTAAAGGATGACCCCCCAGGTTGGATTTGGTTTGTAAAATGAGAAAATCAATCAGATAATTCCAGGAAGCCATAATGGTAACCACGCGTTCTATCATTGTGGGTGTAGGTCTAAGTCCATGAAGTCCTAGAGAGATGAAGAGGTCTTTAGTCATGACATTAATAGCTTCCCCTAAATCAATAAAAGTATTGGCTATAGGCTGATTTTCAATATGGACAATCACTGTAGGGTTCCCTGGGTCATTATATTTAGTCAACGGAGGTTGATCAATCATAAGGTTAGACAATTTCCCCATGACATGGATAGTAGGAGGGTCTTTAGGTTTCCTTCCAGGTCTTTTGATGCATAGATCCCTCACTGTTTTAGAATAGATAGGCACTTATTTAAGAGCTTGTAACAGCGGAATCGACACATAAAAATTTTGCAGTTCCTTGAGGAATTCGGATTCAAGTTCTGAGACCAGCCCAGTTTCAGTTAATCGTTGAGGGTATGGATGATTATGAATTCTAACAGCTGAGTCAGATGTCATAGATGCATGAGCCTTACTCGGATTAGATGTTGTAGGAACAACAGATCCTCCCAAGATGGTTGCTACAGATGTAACAACAGGTGCTGTATCAGTTGTTACATGTGTAACAACTACCTCAGAATCATCTATATCCTTTCTAGGTGATTCACATTCTTCGATAATAATGGGAGTATGTTCAGATCTGATTTTTTTCCCTGATCGAAGCTGAACCTCATTAACTTCAATAGGAGTAATAAGCTAATTTTGGAGGATAACTAGAGCATCCATGCTCTGGGCTGCCTTATTATTTTGATTGGGGTTAGGTTGCACCGCTAATTTGGGTTGGACCGAAGGTGTAGGATTTTCAATAGAAGGCAGTTGTAACTGTTTTTGCTGCATTAGTATTGGAGGGGGTACTGGACCTTGGCCATTACTTCTCCAGTTCTTACCCCAAGGATTAGGTTGTGATGGAGGATATTGCATTGGTGGAGGAGACAACCACTGGTTCCATGGTGAAGGGAATTATGTTGAGGAAGGAGTAGGATATTGCCATGGATATTGCTAACTATTATAAACATTATTCCAAGCATAAAAAGAGGAAAAATATGAAGGCATACCTGTAGGTCACAGCTGCCATGGTCTTTTTGATCCAATGAAATAAGAAGATTGAACATCCTCACTTGATTCTTGGAGTACCGCCTTCAGTCTGGGCAATTTAGGAGACTGATTTGTAGAATGTGCTAACTCACAGATGTTGCATAGGCTGACAATATTTAGTCCACATTCTCTTTCCAAATGTTTCTTTTTACATCGGGGAAAGAATATTGATAAGGCTGCTTCAGCTTCTCCTTGTGCTTTCTTGACTTCTACCGTAGTGATCTAGGCAGAGAGAGTGCTAAGGAGGTCAGTTTTAAAATCCTCAAATAAATTAAATCTGATCTCTGCTCTGGTTAATCCTCCACTTGTGGACTTATGTATCTAGACAGAAGGGTCCCAAACTGAAACTCTCCTTTTGACCGATCCTCTTTAGCTACATAGGTAATGCTTCATTATTTCATCAAGCAGTTCTTGTGATAGGTCTTGTTTTCCCAATTGGTTCATATGCTCCAGACAATCATCTCTTAATATACCTCTTAAAAATATTGGCTTTATAATTTTTGGATCTAAGTTACTAAACTCAGATCTCTATATATTGTAGTGAAATCACTCCATATAGTCTTGCAGGGTTTCCTCCTCCTTCTGTGCAATTCTGAAAATCTCGTCCTTCAAGTCCCTGGTTCGACAGTAATCCTAATACTTAAAGATGAAAGCCCCTCTCATGTCATTCCAGGCTCAAATTGTGCCTGCACCCAGCCTCATGAACCATCTTAATGTTTCTCCTTTCAGAGTAGTAGGGAATAATTTCAACTTCTAGGCATCTAAAGTGTAGTCATAACCTCTACACATCACATTGAATTCGAACAGAAAGGTATCAAGATCTTCAAATGAAAACTATAGCCGAACATGTGTACTAGCTAACAGAAGCATAGTGGCTAATTTAGGGATGACATATGGTAGTTCTTGATTATACTAAGAGGCAGCCCCTTTGCATAGTCACTTCACACATCACAATTCTTGATTAAATGATGACATATCCCCTTTTCACAACCACCCATAATGAGGCGATACTTGATTGGTTGTGATGTGGACCCCTCTACATAGTCAACCATGATGTGGAAACACATGATTCGAAAGTTATGTGGATCCCTCTACACAGTCACCCATGACATGGAAATTCCTGATTTGTTGACGAAAAATCTTCCCTACACAATTGGTATATGACGTCAATGCAGTCATGTGGTGACACTAAGGACTACCACATGGCAGACATATTTTGTGTGTTTTGATTGGTCAAAAACTCAACAAAGGGTTAAAAGTGGCACCCCTCATAGGCTGTCATGTGGCATGATAATGTCATGCTGACATCATTGTGAAAGTTACCATAGACCCCCAAGTCAAGGTCACACGGCAAGGTCATATGTAGTTGAGTGCAAACTCTAAGAAAGGTTATATGGTTATGGTTTCTTTGTCTACGGGCTAACCCGAGAGATGCATTTGCGATGAGTTTGAATGATGGGTCATATGGTGGTGTATTCAACCCCAAGGTCATCCCTTGAATCTCTAGGACCAGCCCACACATATATATATTATAGTGGCATAAGTACATACAAACCATCAATCCACTGAAACAAGAATGTGAAACACATCTTTGATGAGTTTCATGTGGTAGCCCAATTCGTCTATTGCGAGTTAAAGATATTAGGCGAGCATTATGTGTATAAGAGTGTGGAGTTCCCTTGGAGAGTTAACACAATTGTTTTTGTGGAAAACTTGATGTGGTAACACAGTTGGTCTATTGTGAGTTTGAGCTCTCATGAAAGTTTTCTACGTATAATATTGTGTGTAATATCCCCAACTTTGTGAGCATAAGAATGGTGGGAAAATATTATTTTATTAGAGAATGGAAGAAAATTATTATGTTACTTAAATGGCAGCAAAAGTCATTAGTGGAAAATGGATCCCACCAAGAAAACAATATCAAAAGGGAGTCTAGAAGCACAGGGAGAAATCATAAAAGGGAGGATGGACTAATTTTTTAGGCATATTTTTACTATTACGCTACACCTTTCATCTTCTCTTGGACTTGTTTAGCACAAGAACAAAAGTTTTGGTTAGGATAGGAGCTGTAAGAAACATTTCCACCCTCATTTCAGAAAAATTTTAGCATCTTCCAAGTGAGGAAATTGAAGTGTTAATTCAGGGAACTCATAGAGAGTAACTGTAGGAACCTTTCCCCGGTTCTTTGAATTTCCTGGGCATAGAAGAAACTCAAATTGTTCATCTCAGGATAAGTTACAACAAGATAGAAGATCAACCAATTTACTGAAGTTTTCTCTATCTTATGCTCAAGATTTTATGGTGCGTTTTAGGATTGAAGTCCATGGATATTGAGGGTCAAAATTTATCTTGATATTGGTCGTGTGCATATATTATTGGCATAACGTGCACAGGTATAGAGGGAAGCATATTGGGAGGCTACATAGTTTTTGGTTTCAACAATTATCGATGGAAATTGTTAGTGGAGAGTAGATTCTTCAGTGGATGAGGTTGTGAATTTTTCAAGGAAATAATTCCTTCAGCAAAACATAGCAGCAACTAGCTGGGAAACACACACCATTTTGTCGATTTCCTCTCAACTTGGAGTGGAGCCAAACCCTTTCTGGGTTTTCACGGATATCTGGAGGAGAGACGAAGGTTAATATTTTAGAATTTTCTTAGAAGTACATAGGGAAAAAATCTAGTAGGGAATATAGCTAGCTAAACAGCCACTAGCACCCTTCTGGAGGGATTTTTCATCATAAGTATTCAACTTAAACCATTTCTAGGTGTTTGTGGGTTTTGTGACAGGAGCCCGGGTCTAAAATTTCAGAACATTATGAGTATTATTCCTTAATGAAATAAACATTCTAGCCAACATCCAACAACATATTATTTCTCAGTAGTGCGCATATCACTGCAGGGACACTTTCACACTTGGTATCAAGCTAGTTTTTCTAGGTTTTCCTCAGCTTGCATAACAGTCCCAGGTTCTATCATTTCCACAAACTCAATAAAATGGCTTAGTTTATACTGTTGGATTGATTGTGTGTCTTTATTTGTGTTTGTAAATAGACTTGTACAAAACCAAACAAATACAATGATTTTCACTTTCCAAAAGAATTCATTAAAAAAAAAACATAATCTCATGCACTTGAAAATGTAGAGAGGAAAATAATTTTTTCATTCACATAAAACAACATTACAATCAATATATATACCTTCCAATGTTGAATACTCATCTATTCCCTTGCTCCTTACCCTCCCTAGACACACATATAAATTGGGTTCACTCATACAACACGTGGCAACCTAATATGATATTTTTGTAGCACAAATTACATGTCATACTATTACTAATTAAATAGAGAGGCACATGGTATAGCCTAATACGAGGGAGGTGTAATTTTTTCTTTGCTCAACCTCAACCTCAAGTTGACACATGTTTCTTTTAAAATGAAAATAAAATATACTCTAAAGAAAAAATAATGTCGACTATAATTAAAATAAAAGTGAAGATACATATTTGATTAGATCTATTTAAACCTATTATAAAATGTTAATAATCTTTCTCTTAATCTATTCACTAGATTTCTTGTTAATATTTGGTTGTATATTTCCATATCGATTCTAGAGAGGAAAAAAATCTTATATAATACTTAAATAATCCTTTTGAATATCCATGTTAACGAATATATTCAATATGAGCTTCTTACATATGGATATACATAGAAGGAGGTTATACTTATATATATATGGATAGTTATAGAGGGAAATTATAATTATATGTGTGCGTGTGTGTTTTTTGGCCACAAAATAAATATTTCAATGCCTAGAGGAAAAAAATAATAAAAATAATTCAATTAAGGAAATGTGTAAGTGGCTCAATTCATATTATTAATAATAAAACTAGCAATTGCACCATATGTTGCAAAGGAAACGTTGTAATATAATATAGAAAAGAATAGTATAAAGGAAATGCTCAACTATAGAGAGTGAACAATAGGATTATTTAGTTACATATATGGTTACAACTACATATGTTAATATCATTTTTAGATAAGTAACAACTCATCTATAGTATAACTTAGGTATTAAATGATATAACTTACAAAATCTCTTGATAAAGACATAAAACTAAAAAATGTTGAATTTATTTGAAAGAAAAAATATTAACTTTCATATTGAAGATAATTATTATCTACCTTTGTATACAAATATAAGTTGATTTAACATTAAAAAATATATATATTAAAATAGATAATAAATATTGAGATATAGCTATATAATGATAAAGAGAAAAAATGTTAATAAAAAACATATTATGGATGAAAATTTATTTTAAAACGTAGAAGAATTTTAGTAATAGATTTGAGCACAACTAGTTATGTATATACAAAAATGTAATTTTATTTACCATATAAATGAAATACTTTTTCTTCCAGGAAAAAATAAAAATAATTAAATTATTAAATCTATATAAACGAATTATATTAAAAAAAAATCAAATCCATTTATATATTAAAAAAAATAAACCTCACCTCACTTCTTTATATATATATATATATATATATAAACGTTTCAAGTATTTTAATAAGCTAAAATATTTATCTAAATCATAAATGCATCTTATACCTGTAAATACAATAATTATATTATATGAATAAGCCATCAAATCCAATAAATATTCGTTTACGACTCTCTAATAAAATCCAAAACTTGAGAAGATACCATCATCCAAAAACTCAAATGTGTCGCCTAAAATAAGAAAATTGTTTTTGATAAAAAACTAATCCACAACTTACAATGGTTAGGTGTATAATTGATCAGCTGCCTCATAATATCCCACAACATATACCATCCATAGTTTCAAGGTTCAGTCAGTGTTGCATGTCCTGTGTTGTAGTTTTTTCCATGTAGCAGTATTTTATGATGGGAACTTCTCGAAGTGTCTAATAAAAACGTAATTATTACCCTTCTAGAGTTAACAAACGAGCATTATAACTGACTCAGCATTATGTGATCTTGGTTATTCTAGCCATGATTAATAAAAATCCCACTGTCATGACGAACTCGCTGAACCCCAAAAAAATCTCACGGTTGTTACGAAAGCGTTGAACCCTTACAAAATAGAAATGAATTTATGATCGAGAATATAACCATTTAGATAATATCAATCCAACATTTTAGATTCATTAACAAGCGCTGAACCCTTATGAAATAGAAATGAATTTCTGATCGATAATATCAATCCAACATTTTAGATTCATTTTTCAGAATCATGGAAATGGTTAGTGTAAAATCTTTAATAGATCATCTGATAACTCTCTCTTGAATTCATCCTAGTTATAGTCTCTTTCACGTTCATTTGGAAATTATATGTACCGAGAATAATTTAAAACAAAGATACTAATAGTCGCCAGCACTGCAAGCTTCTTACCTCAATTTTCCTGCGGGCCTTATGGTGCTCGCCAGCCGGAAACCTTATGGTGCTCGTGGAGTTCGAAATCTGCCCGCAGTTTCAGAGAGTATCCAGCTAAGCCAAGAAAAAGCCACAACATCCTACAATGAAAATGGAGCCTGAGGAGGAAGCAATTGGTACTTAGGGCAATTCTTTGCACTTTGACCATCGTTTTGGCCCCTCTGTATACGATTTCTCGTCTGCAAGGCTCTCGCCGAGCTCCGTAATGGTGCACCAGAATGGAGAGAAAGATACAAGAGCGGTTTTGACCTCGGGTTCATGCGATGTGGAGGGCGACGGGTGGCAATCCGCCATTACTAACCAGATCCTTGATTACGATTCTTTGCCGGACCTGAGCATTCGCAATGACGACCAGTTTCCTAAGAGCTGTAACTACCAGCAACCCCTTATTGGAATGCTGGTTCATGCCATTTTCAATTCCCTGTCCCTTCACCCAACCCCGCTGAACAAGTCCACAATTTCAAAATTGAAACCTCAAGTAGCAGCATTGCGTAATCTTTCCAATCGCTCCCAATCATATGCCTCCGGTGGTGAGGAACCTCCTGCTAAGCGTCCAAGATTCTCCGGCTGCTATACTTTTTAAGACATTCTTAAAAAACTGCCACGAGGTGCTGCTCTCGGCCTGCAAACCATACGTAGCAATGAGAGCTCGCTGAGGAATTTTTCACCGACTGCAGACAGAGCAACTTATTATAATGTTCAACTTATTATAATGTTCATTTCCTATAACTGATATGTTTCCTATAACTGATTAAAAATTTTAACTGTTTTTAATCGTTTGGTTGATATGATTTGATTCGTCTAACATTACATTAAAGGGTTCATAATAGTATACGTAGCAATTTAGGAAAGTTGTTTTCAAATAAGTACGCTTTACAGCTTAAATATTCAGTGCATGTAATCTTGGATAGACTGTGATCGGGTGCTTTATAAAGACACTGTTCATAATAGTATACTTAGCAATTTAAGAAAGTTGTTTTCAAATAAGTACGCTTTACAGCTTAAATATTCAGTCCATGTAATCTTGGATACACTATGATCGGGTGCTTTATAAAGACACTATGTGATCGGGTGCTTTATAAAGACACTCTTTGATGTGAAGCCAGGTGCTCTGTAAAGATACTCTTTGATGTGAAGTCACCCAGATAGGGGTGATATGTATTGGACACCATGATGAAGATGTAGTCCTACCATAAAAATATTTAATGAAAGTCATAAATAAAATATTTACTAAGTATGATTAGGTAATATTGACACGCATTTAAAAATGTATTAAGAACAAAGATATTTTAATATGACTTATAAATAAAATATATCAATGCCTATATTAAATAATTAATATTTTAATGTCAATTATGTATATTTATGTATCTTATACCAAATGATTTTAAAAAATTAATATATATATATATATATATATATATATATATATATATATATATATATATATGATGATGATGATGATGATGGTTAGCGTTCATTGAGACCAATCCTTGGTCTATTGGACCTAAAGAAAAGAGTTATTTAATTTGATTTAAGATTTTATTCCTATGCTGAAAAAGCTTGGAGAGAAGCCTCACAAGCTCATTATAATTTTGACATCTTAAAAGGCTAGGAAGGTAAGTATTACAACAAAGATTATGAAATTGAGCTCTGATGTGGTTGTACGTGGAGCACTCTAAGAGGAAGTGATTTTCATCCTCGATGTTCATATTCTCACAAGTACGGCAAACCCTTTCCATCCATGGTGTTTTAGGAACTTTCCAACGAACTGTTTCACTATGGAGCTCATGAGAGTTAGTTCTAATCTTGGCTATATTAATTTTCTTCTTTGAGCTAGTTAAAATAGAGAGATACTTTTGATCTTTTAAGGTGGGGTTGATGACATCCTTATAATACCTTAATTTTCTTTTAGCCCCTAGATCTTTCTCACACCACATTTTTTCTTTGAACTTAGAAGTAACAATTTTTTTAATGTTATTGATGTTTTGCAATGCAACATTTTCGTCAATCTCCCAATGGTTTAACTAGGCCCTAGTGTCTTTATACCAACCTAGTTTAAGCTTAGGTGGTTTTGGCTGGAATTTAAAGCTAGCTTAGAAAATCTATGGTCTCCTATACTATTGAACTTGTGCTTGTACAACAAAAGACTAGTCATAACTAAGCTCTCAATAGGGTAAAGACCCACTTCTATATAAGGAGAATAAGATAGCCAAAATTAGAAATTAATATGGCTTACCCACTCTCTAACCTCAAACATAAACCGTTGACTTAAAAAAACACTTCATCACACTAATATAACTCACATGGATATTTTAAAACTAAACATGCTCACATCAAATAAACCATTGAATTATAAAAATGGAAGTATATATACATAATTAATTTCAAGTAGACGTGATTTGTTACATATTATTAGTGAGGTCAAACTTGCGTTTTCAATGTTTGAGGAGACGGAGACGTGATTCGTTACGTTCGACGCTAAGGTGAAATTGTCAAATATGCAATCGGAATTACGTCCGGAGGACGTCAAATTGTAATAGTTACACTGTTATAAAGATTATATTTAATTCAATCTCATTAAAAATATGTCCATTCCATCTCAATTTATGAAACAAGATAGTTGAAAAAATGAAATAATAGATTATATTTGAAGTGAGCTAAAGCGCGGTTTCCATGGTGTGTAGAGGATGGTGATTAAGACGAAGAGTGTAGAGTATATGCCGTTCTCCCTGTCTCTCTTTGTCTTCCTATGTGCCCTCTCCTGGTTTATATTCGGCCTCGTGGGGAACGATCCATACATTACTGTAAGTCTATCAATAATAGATGGTAAATATCATTTCACTTTGGCGTATATTGGATAAACTATTTCCCGTCTCATGAATGAACAGTCTCCGGCGTAAAGATGTTTTATAAGAAGAGAAAATGTGCAGAAGGTAAATATTTAGATTGTGGCTCTTAAAATATCATTCAAAATAGTATCGTTACAGATTTATTTACACTTAATTTAGTGTAATATTAGAAGAAAAGTTTGCATTCACAAAGATTTGATTGTCTCAGTTTTTTTTGGAAGATTTGGATTTATGATAAATGTATTAGATTTAGAGGTAAATATTTAGATTATATTTCTTAAAATATCATTAAAAATGGTATGAGTATAGATGTATTTACACTGTCATTTTAGTGTGTAAAATTCGAAGAAAAGTTTACGTACTTATAAAATCTTTTATTTATAAGAACATTTTCATTTTCGTTTGTTTGAAATAATATATATTTTGCTACCATTAAAATATACCAATCTTATTTGGAAAGACATAAAATATCTCTATTAATTTTAACAATATATAAATGCATTGAATTATTTTTTGTAATCAATATTTTTTAAAATATTGTATAACAAAGAAAAAAAATGTTAATGAAATAATAACTCTTTTACTTTCCATCGTATATAATATTTGATGTCAATTTTCTTTTACTAAAAGTACAGGTTGAGATAATTAATTTATAAACGACATTACAAAGAATTTAGTTATTAATATTTTACAAATTTTAGATATTAACTTGTAATTTAAAATATTACATATTAACTCTATATTACAAATATAATAAATTATATACGTTACTTATATTATTTAATATAAACTAGTTTATTTATTTATTGTTAAAATTATAATTATTTTTTGGATTGTTGATATAATGTTGCTTTAAATATTTCAATTAAACTGAAAGATGAAATGAATTGTACATCATGTAAAATCAGTCATATTATTTTTAGCAAGTATAAAAAAATTAATAAATTTTTTTTATTATTAAAAAAATAAAATAGAAATTAAATTATTTATGTAAGATAAATATTAATCCTTTCTATTACTATATTTAAATTTATTAATTTAAATATTATTTCATTATTTTTAAATATATCTTTTGAAAAATAATTTAAAATAAAATAAATTAATATTATAAATATAATATTATTATTAATTCTATATAGCATCCCCTTTTAATTTTTACAGGCCCTCTTAATAAAAATCTATTCTTAAATGTCCCCATAAAACCAGAGTTTATTTGTTAACGCGGTATTAATATGTGAATGGAAATAGAAGTGCAGTATATGTCTTGAGGTCGTAGGAATACAGTAGATTCATCTATTATACCATTATGCCCATTTGAGATTATTGAGTACACAATTTCTCAACATTAGATATGTTTGTGGATTTCAGTTCACGTTCGAATTTCTTCAATTCTTAAAAGTATTCTAATGTAATGAAAGTTTATCGCATGAGCTTTATTTAATAATACTTGGTATTCTATATTAGAGTAAATAAAGCTTAGATAGATTACCATGTATTATCGAAAACTTCCTTCTCATTAATAAAAGTGGTATATATAGAGGAATAAACAGTGTAAAGAATATATTCCTCTATATATACCACTTTAAAATGAAAATTAAAGTATTTTATTTATGTTAAAATATTAATTTTTTTATTACTATTTTTAATTTTATAATTTAAATTTTATTCTATTATTTGTAGATATGACACAAGAAAATATGATTTAAAATAAAATATTTTTAAAATAAATTAAATTAAAATAATAAATTTTATATTATTAATTATATATATCATTAGTCATTGGGTTTTGGATAAACAGTGATCCTATGCAAATCATTCATTGATTCAATTCTAACTCCAATTAAAATGATATATTAAACCTGATAAAAATGTATTCCTACTTTAATTACCAAAAAAAATCTATATATCATCCTTTTAATCTTTTAAACATTGCAGTTGATTTTGTACGTTGTTTACACAAACTGGAAGAGGAAGAACAGTGACACATCGTTTCCTCCTGTACAAAAGGAGGGAAAGGTATGGGTTGATCAAATGAGCGCGATCGAAACGGGTTCTAATGGGCAGGCAAAAGCGAATACTCATCCTTCTGAATAATATGTGAATGGAAATCGAAATGCAGTAACAGTTGAGCGAATACAGTAACTTAATCTATCATACCTCTATGCCCATTGCAAGATTTCATAACAGTAGATATGTCTGTGGATCTTTGTTGTTTCGAGTTTCTTTAATTCTTAAATTAGAAAGAATTCAAAGTTTCTAATGTAATGAAAGTTATTATTAGTAAATAAAGCTTATCCAATTGTGTGAATATAGTTATTGAAAACAAGCTTTATCAGAAGTTTTTTTATTACTAAATAGTTGCTTATCATTAATAAAAATTTGATTATTAAATCGGTCCTTCTCATTCATAAAAGTAGTCTATATAGAGGAATAAACATTGTAAAATATGTATTGCTGAATAAATTGCAATATGGTCTGTGTTATGGTCAAGGGTGATTCCATATTCATATTAATAATGATAGTTTTGGTTTTTTCAATTCTTTTTTCGTCATAATGTTATTGTATTGGCCATTCTAATTATTTTTCATAATATTTAGATAATATATGTTTTGATATTTTCAGGGGTATCATACAACTCATGGTCAAGGGTGATTCCATATTCATATTAATAATGATAGTTTTGGTTTTTTCAATTCTTTTTTCGTCATAATGTTATTGTATTGGCCATTCTAATTCTTTTTCATAATATTTAGATAATAATTTTGTTCATGTTTTGATATTTTCAGGGTATCATACAACTCTATTATATTTCTTATTTTTTTGTTTTTTAATAATTTTAAGGTAATTATCTATAAATAATACAAAAATTTATTATTAAATATATAAATTTATAGGAAAGGAAGCATATATTCAAGAACCCCAAAAAGTTTCACAAGAATAGAAATCCTTATAACACTTATTGGTACATTTTAGCCCTATATATGCAGAAACTACAATAGACCTTACATGACTGAAAACCCTTGTAACTCCTCATTATAGGTTATTCCATGAGAGAGAAAATATATATGGAATTTCACTTTCACCTACCTAGGTTAAGGAATTCTAAAATTACACTCAAGAATACTATCATATACTTAGTTAATGTAGGAGTACAACTAAGGGTATGATCAACACTTCTTAGAGAAATATTGGGTCTAATTTTGCAAGTATATCAAAGAGTTATATAGTTGGGAAATCTCTTGTCCTTAGAACCAAACAAAAGAATACTTGAACATGCAAAAAAGTTGTTCAAATTTTGTATATTTAGTTTATGGAAACCCTTCTTCTTGCACCTTAGCTATGAAATTCATACATATTCCTCAATATTCATAATTTGATCATTTTATCACACAATATATTTCATCTAGGAGTATAAAAATAGGTATAAAGTGGTCGCACTAACACCCTTATGTGGAACTTCTCTTGGTAGATCCCTTTCTCTCACCTGATGAAAGTGGTATACCTATTCCATAAGCCCTATTTTATATAGACCCACATGGCCTATTATTGAAAGCCTACCTCCCTAGGTTTATAATAATACACTCATCACATCCACAAAACTCTCTAGTAAACCTTCATTTGTGGACCCACTAGCCCTTCACTCACCTATCACTATGATCCAATTCGATATTGGTGGCCACTCACATATTCCAGCTAGACCTCCAGACAATTCCATTAGTTTCCTTGTTTATAGTAGCATTTTATATTTTTATCATTTTTTCGGCTCCTGAACTTCGAGAGTAGTTTTGATCCCTTAAACGATGTTTTTTTGACGTCCACAATAGGCGCATTGCCATAGGCAAGGGCCTATGGCAAATCTTGTAATACTTGGGGAGATATTTCCAACGAGGTATCGTATGCGCCAAACAAATATAATATGACCAAGTTACGCCCCCGAGAAGTTGGTTGCCCAACTAACCCCAACGAAGCCCACAAACCCTTGGTGTTCCATCTCCTAGTGTTAGACTTTTGGTTGTTTAGGGTTTTCTCTTGTACAATAATAAAAAGGCTCGTGAGCTTTATTGTAACACAATTCAAAGGCATGTAGCCGCTACATCTCTTCTCAAAGATAAGCTACCATCGTTTTAGATATTTTATTTTCATTATGTCTGTAAGCATATTTCAGTTCTTTGATATTAATGAAATGTAGTGTTATTTCTGCTGCATCTCTATATTTACCGTTATATCTGTATTCTGTTGCATTCATTTTTAAGTTCAGAGCAATGGTATGAGAGAGTTCTTCTCTTTCTCTATTTTTATTTTGCATGTCCCCAACAAGGCTAGGGTATAAAGAGTTAGGGATTGAACTTTTTGAACCTTTTCAATATCAGCCTCACAAACCCTAACAGACTCCCATGATGCAAGAAATTAAAGATGAGGGAATAGAGTATCCTTTCAGTATATTGCTCGAAGAAGCCCTCAAACGACAGAGGAACACGATGATGGAAAAATTTGGCCAGATCTTTCGATGGATGCCCACAGGTATCGCATCTTCATCCGATAGTAACACTCGAGGCACCACTGATCCAAAATTAGATAAGAACACAAAAAATATAAACATAACCATAAACATGGAGATGCAGTAGGAATAACACTTCATTTCATTAATATCAAAAAACCGAAATATACTTATGGATAGAGTGAAAATAAACTCTCTCAGGTGATGGTAGCTTATCTCTGAGAAGAGATTTGGGGGCTACATGCCTATGAATTATGTTACAATGAGGTTCGAAGGCATATTTATTATTGAGAAATAATGGAAAACCCTAAACATCACAAAATCTAACTCTAGGATATGAAGCGCAAAAACTATGGGCTCTGTTTGGGTAAATTGGTACATCAACTTACCAGGTCATAACTTTGGCATACGATCTTCATAGGACACACACAATACCTCATTGGAAATATCTATCTGAGGAATAAAAATTTCAAAGTGGAAAAAATCATTTGAAGACTCATGTGTTTCCCTAGTTTTCCCAAAAAAACATCGTTTAGGGCCTCAAAACCGCTTCAGAATCGTAGGACTCAAAAAACTACCAAAAGTAGAAAAATGTGCTACATTTAAGGAAACTGAAAAAATTAAAGAAAAAATGGTGGGGGTCTAAGTGCAATAGCAAGGTGACCACCAATATTCACCTGGATCAGTCCTCCACCCTGAGGAATCAATGGTCCCCATTGTGTTGAGTGCCTCCATGAGATGGGAAAACTTCTATTGAACTTGGTCCCTGGAGAGTCACATGATTTGGTGCATAAGTTGTCCAACTTTGAAAAACCGATACAGTTAGATATTATGTTTGCGAGTGTTTTTGATATGCATTTCCATGATCTGATCAATGGTGGCTTGTTCCATGTAGTCTGGTTTTAAATTTTTTGGTGTGGGTTACTTTACAATGTCATATGTGTCTAGTGATGGTTGAAAATATGGCCGAAGGAGGTCCACATTGAACACTCAATGCAAGCCAAGGAATGGTGGAATATTGAGCATGAAATAATTTTCCCCTACAAAATCGGTGATGGTGTATGTCCCATATTGGAGTGGCCGAAGCTTACGGTGGGGCCCAATGAGGCGCTCCTTCTACAAATGTAACCAAACTTTGTCACCCACCTAGAAGTTGTGTGGCATCCGATGCTCATAATTTCGCTACTTGTACTTACCATTGGCTATGTAAAATATGTCTTGGACCTGCTGGGGGATGTACTGGATTCACTCAATGAAGTTCTTAACCCTATCGGTTTCATACTGGACATGGGATGACATTGACTAAGTGGTTGTAAATGGTATAGCCACATCAATGGGACATAATGGCAGAAATCCAAACCCCAAATGAAAGGGGTTGTGGCCAATTGAGCTATGGAGAGCTATGTTGTAGTTGTGGTGGATATAGGGGAGGCTTTTGTGCCATGTGTGAGGATGCTTTGATTTGTACATGCGCAGAATGTGTATGATCATCATGTTGTTGACCTTTGTTTCGCCATCAGTTTGGGGATGGAAAGTTGTGGACTTAGTGAACTTGGTATCTAACATCGACTGGCAACTTGACCAAAATTTACTTTGGAACCTGTTGTCCCAATTTGAGATAATGGACAGTGAGATCCCAAACTATATCCACACTCGTTCAAAGAAGAGATTAGCAGTGGCTTCTATTGTGATACTCTTCTTGCAGGCCTCCATAATCTTGATCTTAGAGAATCTGTCGATGAATGTGAAAACTTAGTCAATGTCATGCTTAGTCGAAGGGAGGCCTGCCATGTAATCCATGGAGATGGATTCCCAAGGTCGAATAAGAGTGTGCAGAGGAGTATATAGGCCTTTCTTATTAATCGTTGGTTTGGAAATGGCACAGGAAGTGAAAGATATGATTTAATTCCCAAAATATTGTCATAGTTTTAGCCAATAAAATTAATTTTGTAGCACTGCGACTATTTTCTTTTCTCTAAAGTGTCCAATTAACTGGATATAGTGCACCTCCAAAATTTTCTTAGCACACTCACTTGAAGCAACACATAAGTGTCCTAGGTGACATATTAGTGTATCCTAGAGGTGAAAATTTGGAATTACTTGCCTTCCAAGAGATTTTGTTATGTGTTGGATAAATTTGGATCGCTATTGTATAGATGTGGCCACTCTAAAGTCTCATGCCCACAAAATTTGAGCACAATGGTCAACGCCATGACTGGTGGTCGACTGAGGTAGTCTGCAACATTATTGTTGGTTCGCTTCTTGTACTTAATGTTCAAGTGGAGTTGTTGCATGTATGTGGACCATTTATGATGACAGTTGTTCTAAAACTTCCCTTGTGTTTGTATGAACTGCACAGGTTGATGGTCTCTATGGATGAATATTTCCTTTCATAGAATGTAATTCTTCCATTTTCGACAAGGCTGCATAATAAAATAAATCCCTTTTCCATAGGTGGGATACTTTCAGACTTTTTCTGAAAATGTATCATTATGATATGCCACTGGATTCCCCCGTTGAGTAAGAATTGCACCAATAGCATACTCAGAAGCATTTATCTTGTTCTCAAATGGTTCCTACAAGTATGGTAATGTGAGCACTGGTGCAGACCAGAGGCGGTGCTTCAACTCATAAAATGCCTTTTGTTGGATTCACACCAAAATAATTTTACTTTTTCTCTGCCCTTGGTTACTTGGTTCAAATGCTAAGTGATATGAGATAACCCCAACATGAACCTACAGTAGAAATTGGAAAGACCCAGAAAGTTGTAGAGATTTTTAGAGTGGTTAGGGTTGGCCAATCACAAGTGACTTATATCTTGGCTAGATCCACATGCACACCCTTCTCATCAATGATGTACCCCAGATATTAAAACTGCGTCATACCAAAAATGCATTTCCCCAAATTGTCACATGTCTTGTGTTCTCGGAGAGTTTCGAGGACTTTTGTAATATGACAGAGGTCCTCTTCCCAACTCTAGCTAAAGATCAAGATATCATTGAAATACACCACCAAAAATGAGATGTTTAAGGTGCGGAATATGTCCTCTATTGGCCTCATGAAGTTTGCGGGGGAAGTTTTAAACCCGAAAGGCATGACCAACCATTCAAAAAGGCCCTCCTTGGATTTGATGGCAGTTTTCCACAGATCAGAGGTTCGATTGGTACCTAGTGATACACATAATTCAAGTCAATCTTGCTGAAATATTTGGCCCCTTTAGTTGGTCCAAAAGGTCATCAATCCATGGGATTGGATACCTATTCCAAATAGTGATCTTGTTCACAACCCAATAGTCAATAAAGAGTCTTCGGGTCTATAGTATACCCGGGGGGGGATAATATAGGGTACAGAGGGAGGTACCCAATGGAATACTTTGATGTAATAATATAATAATGCTAAATAAGTGTCCATATTTAATAAATAAAGTGGTTAACCCACATTACGCAAGGGACCACATGTAGCTAGGGAATAAAGGGATAAGCCCATTGTATTGCATGTATGGTATTGAGATACCCATGGTAACTACCCATGGTATTTCATGTATGAAACCTATATAGAGGCTTGAACATCAAGTACAATAAGGGAAGCACCTAATTCTATATGCCGAAATGAAATGTCCCAACACAATTTCCTTGGTCATCATCATGTGGCATTTCTCTGTGCTCAGAACAACATTAGTTTGTTCACAACATTCCAACACTTTTTCCAAGTTATCTAATGTTGTCTCAAAGGCATCCCCGTAGGGTGTAAAATCATCCATAAATATTTCAAGACAGCCATTCAAAATATATAAAAAAATACCCAATATTTCCCTTTGAAAGGTTGTTGGTGCATTACAGAGGCCAAAGGGAAGGACTCTGTATGCAAAATTACCCCATGGAAAAGTAAAGGTTGTCTTGTCTTGGTCTTTTGGGGCAATCAGTATTTGATTATAGCCCCTAAACCCATCTATAAATGAAAATAATGTTTTTCAAGAAACAGTATCCAAGGCCTAATCAATGAATGGTAAAGGAAAATGGTCCTTTTGAGTGGCCTTGTTAAGTTCTCTATAGTCAACACAGACTCTCCATTTGCCATTATTTTTCACAACTATGAAAAGAAAGGACACCCACTAGCTATTAGAAATGGGGTAGATTAAATTAGCATTAAGGAGTTTCTACAATTTCTCTTTCACTGTCTCCTTAAGTGCGGGGTTCATTCAGCGATGTGGTTGTCTAACTGGTTTGTTGTCCTCTTTAAGGTAAATGTGGTAAGTGCATAGGCCAGGATGGATTCCTTTCATATTCGTATAGTCCCATGAAAATGACTTTTTGTATTTCTATAAAAATTGTATCAACAATCTATTTTGTTCAACAGTCAGGTTAGGATTCATGTTTAAACATTTCCCTGATTTGATTTCAACAAGACTGCTGATAGTATGCGAAGTTGTTTTCAAATGTTCAACAATTGCATCATCTACCTCATATTCTTCTCCCAAATCTCTAATGGAGGCAACAAGGATTGAATTACTAATAAAACCATTAATGATATCATCCTTTGTTTCATCCTTAAAGTATTGTGATTTTGAAAGCGTGAGAAGAGGTAGGGAAAGATCAGATGTAGGTGCAATTTCATCCCACCAAGACTAATTGAATCCATATGAGGTTTTGTTGAGGGATAAAGGTTCAGGTTCTAAGTGGCTTGTCCATCTAAGATGACCATAGATCTAGACCTACATCCGATATGCATCTATAGTGGCCATCCACAGTCTTCCCAAGATTAAAGGATGCCCCCCAGGTTGGATTTGGTTTGTAAAATGAGAAAATCAACCGGATAATTCTAGGAAGCCATAATGGTAACCATGTGTTCTATCATTGTGGGTGTAGGTCTAAGTCCATGAAATCCTAGAGAGATGAAGAGGTCTTTAGTCATGACAATAATAGATGCCCCTAAATTAATAAAAGTATTGGCTGTAGGCTAATTGTCAATATGGACAATCACTGTAGGGTTCCCTAGGTCATTATATTTAGTCAACGGAGGTTGATCAATCATAAGGTTAGAAAATTTCCCCATGACATGGATAGTAGGACGGTCTTTAGGTTTCCTTATAGGTATTTTGACGCATAGATCCCTCACTGTTTTAGAATATATAGGTACTTATTTAAGAGCTTGTAACAGTGGAATCGGCACATAAAAATTTAGCAGTTCCTTGAGGAATTTGGATTCAAGTTTTGAGACCAGCCCAGTTTCAATTAATCGTTGAGGGTATGGATGATTATGAATTCTAACAGCTGAGTCATATGTCATAGATGCATGAGACTTACTCGGATTAGATGTTGTAGGAACAACAGATCCTCCCAAGTTGGTTGCTACTGATGTGACAACAGGTGTTTTATCAGTTGTTACATGTGTAACAACTACCTCAGAATCGTCTATATCCTTTCTAGGTGATTCACATTCTTCGATAATAATGGGAGTATGTTCAGATCTGATTGTTTTCCCTGATCGAAGCTGAACCTCATTAACTTCAATAGGAGTAATAAGCTAATTTTGGAGGATAACTAGAGCATCCATGCTCTGGGCTGCCTTATTATTTAGATTGGGGTTAGGTTGCACCGGTAATTTGGGTTGGACCGAAGGTGTAGGATTTTCAATAGAAGGCAATTGTAACTATTTTTGCTGCATTAGTATTGGAGGGGGTACTGGACCTTGGCCATTAATTCTCCAGTTCTTACCCCAAGGATTGGGTTGTGATGGAGGATATTGCATTGGTGGAGGAGACAACCACTGGTTCCATGGTGAAGGGAATTGTGTTGAGGAAGGAGTAGGATATTTCCATGGATATTGCTAACTATTATAAACATTATTCCAAGCATAAAAAGAGGAAAAATATGAAGGCATACCTGTAGGTCACGGCTGCCATGGTCTTTTTGATCCAATGAAATAAGAAGATTGAACATCCTCACTTGATTCTTGGAGTACCGCCTTCAGTCTGGGCAATTTAGGAGACTAATTTGTAGAATGCGCTAACTCACAGATGTTGCATAGGCTGACACTATTC
Source organism: Pinus albicaulis (assembly GCA_034641835.2). NCBI lineage: Eukaryota > Viridiplantae > Streptophyta > Pinopsida > Pinales > Pinaceae > Pinus > Pinus albicaulis. Next base: position 1,749,789,349 of record CM076580.1, read on the forward strand.
AGTCCACATTCTCTTTCCAAATTTTTCTTTTTACATCGGGGAAAGAATATTGATAAGGCTGCTTCACTTTTCCTTGTGCCTTCTTGACTTATACCATAGTGATCTAGGCAGAGAGAGTGCTAAGGAGGTCAGTTTTAAAATCCTCAAATAAATTAAATCCGATCTCTGCTCTGGTTAATCCTCCACTTGTGGACTTATGTATCTGGACAGAAGGGTCCCAAACTGAAACTCTCCCTTTGACCGATCCTATTTAGCTACATAGGAAAAGCTTCATTATTTCATCAAGCAATTCTTATGATATGTCTTGTTTTCCCAATTGGTTCATATGCTCCAGACAATCATCTCTTATACCTCTTAAAAATATTGGCTTTATAATTTTTGGATCTAAGTTACTGAACTCAGATCTCTATAAATTTTAGTGAAATCACTCCATATAGTCTTCCAGGGTTTCCTCCTCCTTTTGTGCAATTCTGAAAATCTCGTCCTTCAAGTCCCTGGTTCGACAGTAATCCTAATACTTAAAGATGAAAGCCTCTCTCATGTCATTCCAGGCTCAAATTGTGCCTGCACCCAGCCTCATGAACCATCTTAATGTTGCTCCTTTCAGAGTAGCAGGGAATAATTTCAACTTCTAGGCATCTAAAGTGTAGTCATAACCTCTACAGATCACATTGAATTCGAACAGAAAGGTATCAAGATCTTCAACAACCATCCCTTAAAAGGATGGTAGGGATGATAAAGGAATATTCTTCATAGGAGCCTCTTCTCGTGTTACTACTATTGGGAAATCAAAAGTAACAAATCTATCTATCTTGACATTCTTGTCCCCCATGGTTGATTCTTCCTAATGGGATGAAATGACCTCAGAGTTTAGTGGAGATTGACAAATAAAAGGATCAAGCTACTCCAGGACCAACTATCTAATAGCACTACCAGCATCCCATTGATGATCGAATAAATGTTGTTCCTCAAGTCCCTGATGCTCCCCATTGGTCTCTCAGTGTCCTTCAATTCTAAAATCCTCATCAAAGATTCTCCACTATTATTTTGAATTTGGAGTCTTCGTCTTAGGAGTGGATATGTTGTTCGAAGGATGGTGAGGTCCAGACACGAAAGACACCAATGTTCCAGGCCTTGATATGGTAGCTTCTTTCTGTGGTCTTGTCTTCCTATTATCTCTGTCAGAGAAAATTTTAGGGGATAATATTCGTAGGTGGGCTAATTTTCCATGTTTAAGAAAAAAAAGATTCACCAATTTCCATTTTTTTGAAAATTAATTCACCTAAATTTTATTTTATACAAATATTTTACCCTAAAAATTGTCAAAATTTTATATATACTAATATAAAATAATTAGAAACCTAAATACTTTTACAAAATAGCATAAAAAAATGTACAATTTACATATTGGGGACTAGTAAGATATGCCAAGGTTTCTAAACTTTAAGATAAACTTCCATCCTTAAAATTTTCCCTAATCTATGTATGACGCGGACTGTTCCTTTTCTTCCCTTGAGATCAGATCTCCAAAGAATGTATTTCTTCCCAAATTCGCACTCTTATTTTCCTTCTTACGACCCGTCTTTCCTATAGTCTGTAGAGTAGGGGGTTGTTTGTAGATGTTGATGTTGTCCAACCAACACACATGGGCCCTATGTGTATCAATTCATCCTATAAGTGCTTCAATTTCTACAGTAGTGAGCCTGCCCAAGTTCGTTAGAGTGATGCACGGGTTCTTACTTCTCGTCTTATCGCCCAACACTATATGATAGCCAGTTTGTGAAACACCCAGGGAAGTTTCGTCAGCACTGCCTAGGTCGCTATATGGTAAAGGAAATTACTGATGAAGAAGCAGTCTAGTTAGCCACACTACGCGGTGATATGGTACCAGGATATGTTAATGGCAGTCAGCTCAAACCATATCGGATCAAATGACTATATGGCCGGAGTAGCTGTATGGATTGGAATACGCGTAGGAAGGGAGACAACTGCAAGCAGAACCATGGATTGCGCAGGGATTGATCACAGGTTTGGAGGCCCGAAGAGGTGCGATAGGAGTGTAGGCATCTGTTTATAGTGTAGCAGGTATGCTGGGAGCATAGGGGTGCACTCATATTGTAGAAGGTACGCTAGAAACGTAGGGATAATCTACAACTGCGAAAACTAGTCGTTGAAATAGTAAAATTGGGTAAAAATAAAATTTTACCGTTGAGAGGAGCGAGCGGCCAGCAATTAATGAGGCGATTTCTGAAGATTTTTTACCTTTTTCTTGATTGTAAGTTCCTAATAAGCTTCACCCAACCATTGATTGATCCCCCAGGCTATAAAAACAGAAGGATAGCTCATAAGAAGGTTGCATGTATCTTGAGCAGTTTGTGTTTTGTACGAGTCTGTGACTATTGTGCCTTGTTCATGTTTGAACGTGCTTCCCCTTTAGATAGTAGCCACCCTGAGTTCATTTTTCACACCAGAATGACTACATCTAATCCCATTGAATCTTCCCAGACTGTGGCCTCGACAGAGCAAAAATCTGAGGAAATACTGGAAGACGACCCCAAAGTTGAGGAAGTTATGTCCACGCCAAGCGAGGGAAAGCAAAAGGGTAAAGAAAAAGCGTAAGGGTCGAGAAACCTACAAAATGAGCTGGGGTGAAGCCCCGCACCTCCCCTCAAAATGTGAAGTCCCTGTGAACGGTGCCCCGGGCACGTTCGCCTAACCCATTGACGCGACCTCTATCTGCTCAGGAAGAGGCCCAGATTGTTGAATCGATCAACTGGCTACCGCCCTATGTTAGACCTCACAGACCCATGACACCCACGCCTATGAATCTTGATGGCCTAAGCACTTATCTTCAAATGCCACTAACTCTGGGAGAGGTCCCCATTATTGGAGAACCCTTTAGAAAACTCCATAAGGTAAAATTCGATGACCACGACCTAGCCAATTTGGAAGCCTTCACCGAATTGGCACCAGAACTATATCTCGAAAGGGTATTGGAAGAGGACGGGCTGAAGATAGTCCCCATGCCATGGGAATGTGGTTTGGATGGTTCTGGGATATTAAGCATGTTGTGGATGCCTCACTTTGGCCACTACAATATCACTGACTGACTTGTGCGCCAACTGCTTTCCCTGGTCCATGATGGCAGCTTATGGATCTAGGATTGAATCCCCATTGATGTTGCGCTTATTCATCATATTACTGGTCTCCCCATGGAAGGGCCAAACCCTATGCTGCGCTTCAGAAAAAATTATTAGTAAAATATCACCGATAAGGTGTGCAAGGACTACCATGTGGAGCGAAACACTAGGGGGTTCATGATCAGCATCATCAATGACCCCGTTGCGTAGAAGGGTACCTTGTTGCTGGCATGCAAGATGATGCACAAATGTTAGGCTACCACCGTCCCTACATACATAATTCAGTTGGCTGGCTGCTGCAAAAAGGGGGTCTGCTACAATTGGTCCCAGTTCCTATGCAACGAATTTCTGGAGAATGTAGGCGATGCCCAGGAACATGGACGAGCATTCTGCTACTCCTAGTTCCTGCCTCTCATCGCGTTGGTCACATGGGAAGCCCCTGAAGACTTGGTCCTCCCTGAGCTCACGTCAGATATGTGTGATGGGGCGTAATATGAGAATTTGTGGACTCAAAGCACATGCAACGTATTAAGGATAATCAAGTCTTCTGGGTCCTATTTCAGAGTAGGCTCAGAGCAGCAATCAACTCTTGGCTACGCTTGTCACCAGAATTTTATGATAAGTACAAAAGCATCGCAGCATTTCAAGTAACCATGCATAATGTACAGATCAGAGGCCGCAAGGATCCAACATGGGTCTCACTGCCATACATGGTTGCTGATGAGGAAATTGACTGCCTAATTGTGACTTGGCCTCCACACTGGAAGCTTGGCTTCAAATCAGGTATGAAGGAAACTGTAGGGACAAGCACCACAAAGGTCATCCCACCTGACACCACCAAAGAAATTGGAGGATAGGGTAAGAGCACTGGGAAGGAAGTGGACCCGTAGTCGCCGAAGGGTTTACAGCAGGGAAAGAGTACTGGGAAGGGTGTGGAACTGACATTGCAAAAGGATTCACAATAGGATCTACACGCAGAAGGTTTGGATGTGGGAGGTGCTAACTCCCCTCGTGGTACGAAGCAAAGTGGTGACCCTGTTAAAGGGCCACGAAATAAGCAATTAGCTCAACGCCCGGAACGTGACACATGATTTACGCTGATAGAAGAGGACCTAGAGCAGATCGTAGATGCGGTCACCCTGGCTGTAGAAGACAAATGGCTGGCTTTGGAAGAACAGCAGAAAGCCACAGTTGATACACTACAATCTGAGCTCCGGGCTTTGTAGCTTAATACTGATAACTTGCAAACAAGTATTATTTAGGAAAGTTTGACCCCAGCAACAAGTAGCATAGTAATCAGTACACTGAAAAGCTGCCTATTCCCTCTACTGAGTGCAGCCCTCAAACTGAGTCCACTCGACTTAGGAGCGCAAGTCTAGGCCTGGGCAGAGATACAATGGATCTAGCCCACCTACCGCATGAACCATTGTAGATCCTTCATGCTTCCCTATTTGAAGAGATTCAACACAAATATTATCAAGTGCACCAACAGCTCAGTACAACTAAGCAAACAATTGAAGAAAAAACTACTGAGGTATCCCAGGCACAGGTTGTATGTACCCTCACCACCACACAATATACAGAGTTGGAGCACCTAATTAGCAGGCTCTGCAGAGATGTCACCAAAGATATCCCAGCTTTTGCCACTCCCCAGGCCAAGATTGAGGGATTGGTTGCAGCGCTAAAGGACTCAAGTACTGAGATCTAGGCGGTCAAGATGGAGATGGAACAACAGATTGTGGCCTTACAGGCAACTTTATAGCCAGAAATGCCACCTGAGGTAAGGGCCCAGTGAGCTACATTAGTTACGGAGGCCACCAATGTCATTACAGGTCAAATCGCTCAAGGTGCAGAACTGTTGGAAATAGCTATGCAGTTGTGGACCAAGGTGCAGCGTGACCCTTTTCTGCGCGAAATCAACCAAGAGCTACATCAGAAGGAAGAAGATTTTAAACAAATGGAGGCTACACTGACCACTATGGTCCCCGCTCAGCGCTTGGCTCAATTGCGCACCAGCGATGCGCTCAGAGACAACATGGAAGATGTTCAGCAATGGAATAATACTTTGAGTGATCACCTCAAGTTGTGGACCGATGAGGCCCTCAAGTTATCTCAGGATGTTGACATCACAGTTAAGCAACTCAACCAGACATTGCAGAGCGTCATTGCTACTACAAAAGGCCCAGCTTCGCAAAAGTTGGTGGAGATAGCCCATAATGTTGTTGTGCAAAGTGAAGGAGTGTTTCCCCCGCTGGTGGATGTGATCAAGCAATTGCAGGAAAAGATGTAAAACCCACGACCACAGTGACTCAGGACGAGTCACAAGATTGTGTTGGGGGGCTGTTGTAACGAAGCTACCTAAGCTGCGAATTTTATATATTTTTTGTATTAATTAGTCTAACGCAGGGGTTTTGGGGCAGGTAAAAGCCCCGAATGGATTGTAATGGGTCAAAGGGTAGACCTAGAGTCCGCAAACCATGGTTTGTATACCACAGGATAGCGTAGGCTACATCGATATAAAAAGATGAATATTTTGAGTCTAGAGTGGCATGAATTAAGACTGATGCTGCGTGCGAACTTTTAGATCTGTTTTGGGTTGTTTTGGGTAAGGACTCCTACTAGCTGTGTGTGCGTAGATCCTCAATCTTGCTATGTGCGGACTCCACTAGGCTTTGTGTGCAGGCTAGTTTTGGTTGTAAGTGGATCTGAATGTTAATGAATGCGAATTATTGTTAAAGTATCTATGTGCTATCTGGATCGGTTATGTTTACTGCTGAAGCGTATCTATGATGATTATTTAGCTGGGAATGTATTTGTGTTTTTTCATAAGTATATCTGTGATATGTTATTAGTTGTGATTATAAATGCTCTGTGATGGTCTCTGGTAATGTGCACGTGGATGTAAATGTACTGATTAGATCTGATAGCTTTGTTATGGTGACATGTTGAGTATGTTATTAAAAGGGTTGTGAATAGACTCATTCTGGGTAAACCTAACAAGTTATAATACATATCTGCCTCACATTACCTATTCTCTCCCAAGGTGCGGAAACTTGGTTCCATCACCCTCCAATACTACTTTAGGTGAGACCTTAGGCTGCGCAAGTAGGTCATTGCAGAAAGGGTCAATAGTATAAGGGTTTGTTGTCAAACCTTAACCTTCAAACCTGGGTCGGGACCCCTCAAGCCAACATTTATCATAAGGTTTCTGTAACATTGGAAAATGGTACATCGCAAGAAAATCTTCGGGGGTGAACGAACCCATGTCTTCTCATCTCGAATTCTTGAAAGTCCTGTCTACTACATTGCAATTGTCGATGACCCATCTCACCATATCAGTATATGGTAAAATCTTTGATCTTATAGCTATCCTATGTAAAAATGAACATGCAGCCTTGAAATAGAAAGGCTTCGATGAGCTAGACGCATCTGTTGTTGCTGCTTTCTTTAATTCCCTTGGATTTTCTACATCAAGCAAATTATACATTGCCTCCCAAGAAGAAGTTCCACTGTCATTATTGCAAGTAGTATCTAAGAAGAGAGGAGGCATATTTGTAACTTTAGACGTGGATGCTTAGGCAACTAATTTGTTTTTCTTTGTCATTTCTGCTGATATTTCTTTCTTGGGTAGTTTCCTAAATTCAAGCAAACAAGGAAATCATAGTTGAGATGAAGAGCAGAGAGGAAAGGAGAAACTGTGTTTAATTACCATAAATCATAAACCCATCGCTTTTATTTGAAACATTATTTAGAAATATATCAATATTTTTGAGCCCCGAAACCATTGAATGTCAGGAGCTTTATATCTCTAGATATTTTCAATGGTCCAATTGATTAAGCATAGTTTCAAGCGCTTTGGAAATAAATTTTATATTGCAAATCGCACATATTACAAGCATCCATGTTAGGTATCATGATCGTGAGTGTATGAAAAATTCGATCTGCGCAAATATCATATCACACTTTATCAAAGTGGACATGACTTTTATTTGGGTTGATGTTGCGGGATGCGATAAGCGCTAAAACTCAAAGCTGCACTTTATCATATTTTCTCATATGTTTCAACGTTTTTTTATTGTTCTATTGGGTCTGAACATCATCACATTTTCTTTTTGAATTATTTCTCTATTGGTTTTTCTTTTAGGAAGGCACAATGTGATTTATAGTTATAAGGGGTTTTTCACCTTTTTAACGGGAATTTGCATATAAATCTAAAAGGTCTTAGTGCTATCGCAATTCACAAGTTATATATGTGTTCCAACTTTGTTAGCTTGGAATTTTTTCGATTTGCTCTAGGAGAAATAAAATCAAATCGAAAAAGGGTCCATGCCTTTTATTCCTAAAGTTTTAAAACTTACAGTAAAGCGCAGTAATGTTTCCTATGCTCTATTTGTTTGTTTAAAGGGTCCCCATTTATTATTCACAACCTTAATCGATGTTCAAATAAATGGGGGCTTTTTTGCACAGCACAACAATTGGCGATTCACTAGGAGAACCAGTTATCTGTGATAATTTTAAAACTTCTATCTTTTTCAAAACAAAAATAGTTGAAGAGATGTAAATAACATGAAATTTAAAATAATTAATGTTCCTCTGAGTCATAAAAATAAAATCATTTCATTATTATCCACTTGATGTCCTTTTAAGGATAAAAATTCTTTTGTCTAAATCAATCTTTACTCGGTTAAAAGATAAAGTAGCAGATTATCTTTGCATATTAGTTTAAAATATCTTCATTTGTCATAGGTAGAGCCTCTACTTAAATTAGGTACTAATAACCTTTGATAGGGCTACCTTTTTAACTAGTCAACGATTCAGTATCACATCTAAATAAGAGTTTAGTTTTTAAAGATAAATCCTAAGTCATATATTTATTCTTCTTTCCTCTTTTTATTTATTTTTGCTACTTAAAATTCATTGTCTTGGTTTGGTGTCCAAATAATGACATTGTCATTCATTGGTTGTAACTTAACTAAACAAGCTAGCTCGTGATGAGACCCCTTATATTTTGATTAAAATAATCTTAAGCCATTACCGTGTTTTATTATGCAATTTTTGTAATGTCAGTTAGTTATTCCCCTATGAATATGGTAAGCAGGCTCGTGATGAGACCTCCTATCTTTTAAGAATTTTTGAAAATTTATTTCATAAGATCGGGCCTTAAAAGAGAAAATTTTATTTCATGGGGAGAATCATTGACTCCTTAAGATTTTCTGGATGACAATTTTAGAGTTAAAAATGCTTATCCACAAAGAGTCTTTTACTTGGTTAAAGATACTCTTCTTGACTGATAGTAGATCAAAAGTCTTTTATAAAGTTGGAGGCTTCTCAAAGAACAAATAACTTTGTGAAAAACAAGAAATTTTTCAGAGATCCAAAACCTTTTTTATTTTTCAAATGTTGAAAATATTTCTTTAACGGTCACTATTTATAAAAGTAGAAATAATAAAATATTCAAAGGAACTATATTTGTGATTTCAATAGTTATACTATTTCAACTTTATTTTCCTATGAAAAGTGAAAGCAATAATTTACAATGGATAGTAGAGTTTATCTTCTATGGAAATTATTTCTTCAAAATCTTCCCAATTACAGGAAAGGATTCTCTCAAACTTGATATATCTTACATAAAAATGTTGATGGGCCGATTAAATCAACAATCTGAAATGGTCCAAACCAAATTCTTTGGAATTTGGTATGCTTACCCTTTTCCTCATGTGCTTTGTCCCACTTTAATACTACGTCTCCTAGTTGAAATGATTTTGGGCTAACAGAATGTGCATCAAAGGAAGTCTTAACTAACTGCTGATGGTGAGCATGTGTGATTTTGGCTTTATTTCTTTCTTCTTCCATCTTTAGATTTAGTGCTTGGTGTAACTGCACTGAAGAAGGAGTTTCTTCAATAAAATGGACTAAGGCTAGAGAAGGAATAGCTACGTTTGTGGGAAGAAAAACTTATTTACCATAAAATAGACTAAATGGAGAAGTGTCTATTGAGGCCTTTTGTGTAAAACGGTCTACTGATAGAGCAAATATTAAAGATTTTTTCCAATTCTTTTGACTCTAATCAACATTTCGTTTTATAATTCTAATGAGATTTTTGTTGATTGATTCTACTAGAACATTTCCCTGAGGATAATAGTTGGCATAATATTTAAGTTTGAAACCTATTTTAAGAGAAAATTATGTCATTACATTTTTTGAGAAATAAGATGCATTATCAAACATTAAGGCAGTTGGTAAACCAAATCTAGCAATAATAAATTGGTCAATGAATTCAATGATGTTCTCAGAAATAGTTACCATTAGTGGATTTGATTCCACCCATTTTGTAAAATAATTTGTTGTTGTATGAATATATTTATGTTTCTTTGAAGAGTGAGGAATGATCTCACCTATTATGTCCAATCCCCATTGTTCGAATGTTTGTTCAATGTTGACTGGTTGTAATGGTAGTGTTGGTTTCCTTTGTCTTCTAGCAGCAATTTGACATGTTTTACATTTTCTTACATATTGATGTGCATCTTTAAAAAAATTTAGCCAGTAATAGCCAGCATGCAGAATTTTGTGTGCCATTGTATCTCCTCTAAAGTGTCCACCATCTAAGTCGTCATGGAGTTACTGTAAAAACTTTTCTGACTCATATTTTTCTAGACATCTTAATATGATAGAGTCATAGTTTTTTCTGCATAAGACATCATTGATGATCTTATATTTTTTATTTTAATATCAAGGCTCTTTTATTTTTTTAATTGAGTTGCAGAGGAGCATATCCATTTTTTAAGTAAAAGATGAGATCAACATATTGAGATTATGTATCATTGAGGCTTACCTCAAAAATATGTATAATATTACCTGGATCTTCTTATGTCGGTGAATCAAATGCTCCAGATAACATTCTGCAAAAACCTTAACCTCTAATAAATTCAACTAGTTTAATTTATACATCATATTCTTGTAAAGAAGTTACCCAGTTGGTTGTCTTTTCTCCCACTTCCCTTTGCATCAATAATTGTCTTACTGCTGAAAATGGAACTATGATTTTAGTGTGATTTTTTAGGATAAATGGCCTAAAATGTTTTGCTTCTTTGAAGACAACAAATGCTTGTTTTTCAACAGCAGAATAGTTCAATTCAAAACCTTGTAAATTTGAACTCAAGAAAGAAATAGGTGCTTCAATATATTCTTCATCAAGTTGTGTTAAAACAACTGCATATGATGTTTCTAAGGCGAACTTGTATAATACAAAATATTTTGAATAGTCATGAGTGACCAAAGAAGGATAACTAATGATATTCTACTTGAGTAATTTAAATTATTCCCTTTCAATGCGACCCCATTTAAAGATCAATTTTTTCTTGATCGTGGATTGTAAAGGAAAAAATATTTGTGAAAAGTCAGGAAAAAACCTTTTTATAAAAAAAATTTGGCCTAAGAAAGACTGCATTGATTTGTTGTTATGGGGAAAATGGATTTTCTCAATTTATCTTATCCTTTCCGGATCAATATAAATGCCTTTTTTGATACAAAAAATCTTAAAAGCTTACCTTCGCTCGAAGAAAAATAAGACTTATTTGAATTTAATGAAATCCCATATTTCATGCATCTTTCAAAGATATGTTTAAGGTCATTCAAATCACTGCTTCTTTTCTCGGAATAAGCAGTGATATCATCCAAGTAAATTACAAAATATTTGTTAATGAGTCCTTTAAAGGCTATATCCATATCTCTTTGAAATGTGGCACCAACATTAATCAAACAAAAAGGAATATTTTTATAAGCATAAGTTCCCCATTTTGTTCTAAACGTAGTCTTCAATCTATCATCTGGATGTACTAGGATTTGGTTATATCCTGAAAATCCATCAAGAAAAGACGTAAGTTCAAAACCGGCTACTCATTGCAGTAATTGTTCCATGGTTGGTAGTGAAAAATTATCCTTCAGAAAAGCTTTGTTTAGATTTCTAAAATCTATGCATATGCATATATCACCATTCTTCTTTCTAACATGCACTATATTGGAAACCCATTATGAATGTCTAACAGGGAAAATGATCTTGGATTTGAGGAGTTTATTCAGTTCATATTTTATTTGGATTTAAAGGTTCATATGGACTTTCCTTAGTTTCTACTGCACTGGTTTCTCATTTGAGATCATAGATATGGTGTGTTGTATGACAAAAGTATCATAAGTCTTGAGATCACTATAATCCCAGGCAAATATTCCTATGTATTTCTTCAGCAACTGAATGAATAATGATCTTTCATGAGAATTGTTGTGAAACCAACTCCAAAAAGAGAAGAAAAGAGATATCAACTCCTTATAAATAAGCCACTTCGAGGGGGCAACCTCCAATACATTACATGAATGAAAAATTCTTGGATGATTCAAATTACAAAACCTCCTTTCTATACATAGGAGTCCATGGGGCCACAATGTAATCCTAGCTGACCTAACAATAATGATTTAAGGGCATAATAATAACAATATGGGGGTTACAAGGGTACAATAATAATAATAAGGAGGTTACACTAACAACAATAAGGGACTATACTAGTAATATAGGGACCTAACATGCCCCTCTCCTTCAAAAAAGTGTTGTCCTCAACGCTTGAGTAGCTTTGGGTGCTTCTAAATAAAATTCTCATCCTCCCATGTAGAATCTTCAATGGGTAAGTTCTTCCACTTGATGAGATACTTTGAAATTCATCGATTCCATAGCTATTGAGTTCTTTTTTCTGTGACCGCTTTAGGTTCCAATATGATTTTTCCTTCCTCATCAAGTTCTAGCAATATTGTTTGAACTGGAAGATTTTCACCTATAACCTTCTTTAAGCATGAAACATGGAAAATTGGATGCACTCATGAAGAAGCAGGAAGCTCCAATTTGTATGCCATAGTACCAATATTTTGCAACACCTTGTAACGACCATAGTACTTTGGCGATAATTTATTATCCTTATTAGCTTGCTTGAGGGAAATTTGTTTGTATGGTTATAGCCGTAAAAATACCCAGTATCCTACATCAAAACTTCTCTTGCTACGATGTTGATTTGCCTGTTGTTTCATTCGTTTTTATGCCAAATTCAAGTTGTCCTTTAAGAGTTAGAGAACTTCTTGTTGATGCTCGATGTGATATTCCACTGCTTGAACCTTCAAATTTTATCTTAAAGATGATGTGATGGATGGTGGATGATATCCATAAAGTGCCATAAATGGGGTCATTTTTGCTGCAGTATGGAAGGAAGTGTTATACCACCATTCAGCTAGAGGTAACCACTTGACCCATTTTTTTTGTTTATTAGATACAAAAAAACAAAGATATGCTTCCAAACATTTATTTACTATCTCAGTTTGACCATCGGATTGAGGATGATAAGATGAGCTATGAGCTAATTGAGTACCCAAACAAGAAAATAACTCCATCCAAAAATTTCTAGTAAAAATGGGATCTTTGTCGCTCACAATAACCCTTGGGTTTCCATGTAGCTTTTGAATTGTGTCCATAAATTTAGTAGCAATTGTACTTGCTTTAAAGGGATGATACAATGCACAAAAGTGTGCATACTTGGTAAGTCTATCAATTACCACCATGATGACACTCTTTCCTTCGAACATAGGTAAACCTATGATAAAATCCATTGAAATCTCCTCCCAACGTTGACTTCGAATAGATAAAGGTTGTAGAAGACCCGGGGTCTTAATTTCTCAAATTTATTTTGCTGACAAACCAAACATTCTGCCACAAAATTTTGAATATCAGATTTAAGTCCATCCCAAAAAAATTATTTCTTCACCCTGTGGTAAGTTTTTAAAAATCCTGAGTGTCCTCCTAAAGGAGAAGTTTGCAATTCCAAAAGAATCTTTTGTTTTAGTTGGGAATTCTTACAAAGATATAAGCGATCTTCGTACCATAAGGAATCATTTTTCCAACTAAATGTATCAGATGTACTAGGATCTTGCTGCAACTTTTGAATGAGTATCCACACATCTTCGTCCTTATTCCATTCATCTCTTGCTTTGGTTATCCAATCTGGTTGGATAATAGAAATCGCACAAAGCAATGCTTCCACCTCTTCATTCTTTCCTGAGAGTGCATCTGCAATGACATTTAGTTTCCCTTTTTTGTATATTATTTCAAAGTCATAACCCAACATATTTGTGACCCATTTTTGCTACTCTTCTGAAGGTATTCTTTGTTCCAAAAAGTGTTTAAGACTATCATGATCAGTTTTTACCTTGAAGTGTCTTCCCATTAGGTAAGTTCTCCATTTCTTTAGTGCATGCAGTATTGCTAACGTTCCTTCTCATAAATAGGTTTCTGTAAATACTTTCCTTTGATTGGATGACTTTCAAAATCAATGGGTCTTCCTTCTTGCATTAAAACAACACCAATTCCATTTCATGAGGTATCACATTCCACAATAAAGTTTTTTGTGAAGTCTGGCGTAGCTAAGACTAGTGCTAGGCACATTGCCTCTTTAAGATGTTCAAAGGCCTTAGTTTCTTCAGGAGTCCATGAAAATGCATATTTCTTCAATAATGTTTTTAGAGGTGCTACTATTCTCCAATAATTCTTAACAAACTTTCGATAATACCCTGTTAACCTGAGAAATCCTTGCAATTGCTTTATGGTTGTGGGGACTTTCCATTCCTTAATAGCTTTAATTTTGTTAGGGTCTCCCTTAACACCCTCGTGACATACAATATGACCCAGATATTCCACCTCTTGTACTCCAAAGAAACATTTGGATGTTTTTGCATATAATTGTTTCTCCTACAATAGTTTGAGCACCCTGTCAACATGTTGAACATGATCCTTCCAAGACCTGCTGTAGATTAGTATATCATCAAAAAAATACTAGCACAAATTTTCTAAGGAAGGGTTTCAAAATGGAATTCATCAAACCTTGAAATGTAGAAGGTGCATTGGTAAGGCCAAAAGGCATGACCAAAAATTCATAATGACCCTCATGAGTTCGAAATTTTGTTTTTGGAATATCTTCAGTCTTCATTCTAATTTGATGATACCTTGAACGAAGATCCAATTTTGTAAAATAAATTTTTCCATGTAATTCATCCAATAATTCATCAATCACAAGAATGGGAAATTTATCTTTAATGGTGAGCTTATTGAGCTCCCTATAATCCAAACACATGTGCCATGATCCATCCTTCTTGTGTACCAATACTACAGGAGCAGAGAAATAAATTTGACTAGGTTGAATTATATCCGCCTCTAACATTTCTGCAATCATATGTTCAATTTCGCTCTTTTGGACATAAGGATATCTATAAGGCCTGATGTTTGGAGGAACGCTTCCTAGAATCAAATGACTAGCATGATCATGATCATGAATAGGTGGGAGTCCTTTTGGAGTTTAAAAAACCTTGGAATGATTGTCCAAGACGTTTTGGAGATCTGCAGAAATAGATGATTTTGATGTTGGAACTCCTAGTGAGCATAACTGTGCAATTATGCCTCGTTGTTCTTTCTTTAGAAGCTTTTTCATGAAATTAGAGCTTATTATCTTTCCCGGCTTCCCTGCAATACCACGTAATTCGACTTCCTTTCCTTCTAAAAAAAAATTCAAGAAAATTTCTTGAAAATTAAAAGCTACCATCCCCAAAGATTGTAACCAATGTACTCCTAGTATAACATCAGCACCTCCCATAAGAATGGAAAGAATTGGACTATTCAATACATATTCCCCCATGGTTAGCTTAATATTATGGCATTTTCTAGAGAAATTTATAGTTCCTCCATTTTCAACCATCACTTGACATTCTGGTGCTAGGTATAGGAAACAATTCAATTCCTTGGCTTCCTTAGAATGAATAAAATTATGGGTACTACCTAAATCATTCAACACTATTACCTTTTTCTTCTTGATATGTCCTTCTATCTTGAGAGTTTGAGGAGTGGTAATTCCTACCAATGCATTACATGATATGGTCGGACTCATTTCTTCCTCTTCTTGGGTTGGTTCCTAGTGTATATCCTCTTCTTGTTCATTTTCTTCTTCCTCTTCACAATCTATGTAAAATAATTTCTTCTCAGCACACTTATGACCTTTAGTGTATTTTCTATCACAACTGTATCAAAGCCCTTTTGCTCTTTTTTCTTCCAATTGTTGTAGTGTCAACGTTGTAGGTTGTGGAAATCTAGGAGTAGCAACACTTCCCTCTTTATAGAAGTGAGTGGTAGGCTTCCTTGTCGCCATAATTTTACATTCAATTTTTTCTTGCCAACCTGAATGCCTTCTCCAATGAATCAGGTTCCAAAACAAGAACTTCATGTTGAATGGTATTCTTTAAAGTACCTATGAAGAGATCAATCATATGTTCCTTTGGAATATCAATTACCCTTATATTCAATTTTTGGAAGTCCTCAATGTGCTCCCCATTAAACCCTTTTGTTTGAGATTTATAAATTGGCTAAAGAAGGTGTTTCTCTTTGTATCCTCATAATGTGCTATCATTTCCTCCGTAAAAAATGACCAAGTGACAATTTTTTTATGGGAGGAAAGCCATCGATACCATACAAATGTATTTTGTTCTAAATGTATAGTTGCAATATGTACCTTTTGTGTGTTTTTCACATTATGGAGATCAACATATTTCTCCATCTGTAGTATCCATGTTAGAGGATCCTTTCCATCAAAATTCCTCATATCCATTTTTGGAATATGGTGGTTCTTCCCACCAACATTAGATTTTGTGAAATCACGATTAACATTTATTTTGTTCTCATCATGAGTTTCCTCTACTATATTTTCACCATTAGGAAACATTTCTTGTATCAATTTTTTCAAACCTTCCATGTTTGCTTTCAGATCATTCTTCATGTTTTCCATTTTCTCATCAATCTTAGCTTCCATGTCATCCATCTTATATTCCATGCCATCCATCTTAGATTCTATGCCAGCTTCCATGCCATCTATCTTAGATTCCATGCCATTCTTCAAATCATACATCTTATATTCCATGCCTTTCTTCAAACCATCCATCTTAGTTTCCGCGCCTCTCTTAAAAACTTCCATGTCATTTTTTGTTGCTCTTTGCGAGAGCGAAATTTGTTGCACTTGCTCTTGTAATTTTGATATGTCATCTTGCCATTCTTCGTCTTCATGAGTCATAATAGAGCTTTCTAAAGGCTTAATGGGTGTTGAATTCTTTTTAGGGGCCATTTTAGAATCCAATATTGATATCTATCTTACAATATGCCCTTGGAATCAATTCAACTTGATTCTTCAAACAAGACTTATGCAATTCGGAGAAAAAAAATACACACCTTTTACTTGCTTTTGAAGAGCTCGATATTGAAATTAAATTATATCTATCATTACATATCCTCAATATCTAAAATTCATCCCTATAGTAGCCCTCTGAAGCTTCTTTCAAATGCCATAGGTCTAATCTGATTTGGATTCTTCAAGACAAAGTTATGTCCAATCTCCCACAATGACCCAATTTTGGACTGGTTCAATAGAGAGAACTTGTACGACTTGCCACATGTCACTTTTTCCTCCTTTGGATCTGAAATTGATAGAACAAAAACTATAGTCTGTGTTCTTATGGCCACTTTTTACAACATTTCAATCCGATGCTCATAGAGAGAGCTATGAAGATTTTCCCATGATCACCTCTTTGAGATGAAATTCATAAGCCTCAAAAATCCCTAACTTACACAAATCATATCTCTGAAAATATTGTGAACCAATATATGTTATGTTTCGACAATGTTCCTCAATATTGTGGCTTTGCACTCTTAAACTTTCAAATTTTGAACCTTCGTAGAAAAAACGTTATTACGAAATACCATGATGACCTGTTTAGGTTAAATTCAGGAGCCTGCAAAATGACCTAACTTGCATAGATCGTATCTCCGAAAATATTGCGGACCAAGCTCTAAAATTTTGCGATGCTGTTCCTCAAGATTTTGGCTTCGCACTCTAAAAATTTCAGATTCTGAACCTTTGTAGAAAACACGTTATAACAAAAATGCCACGATGACCTGTTTGGAGTAGCGAAACCCTATAATCTCAAAGCTCTGATACCAAATGTTGTGAAACCAGCTCCAAAAAGAGAAGAAAAGAGATATCAACGCCTTATAAATAAGCCACTTCAAGGGGGAAACCTCAAATACATTACATGAATGAACAATTCTTGGATGATTCAAATTACAAAACCTCCTTTCTATATATAGGAGTCCATGGGCCACAATGTAATCCTAGCCAACCTAACAATAATAATTTAAGGGCACAATAATAACAATATGGGGGTTACAAGGGTACAATAATAACAATAAGGGGGTTACACTAACAACAATAAGGGACTATACTAGTAATATAGTGACCTAACAAGAAGGTAAACCAAGAACAAGGTTGATGTTCTATGATTTATCATCAATACCTAGATTTACTAATTCAAAATTAAAAGTTGAACTTTGAATTTTGGCGTTGGTTATATTCTTAAATATATATTTGAGATCATAAAGATCTTCCAGCTTAACCACATATTTGGGTATTGGATTTTCTTCAATATTTTTCTTTAACTGAAGGTCATGCTCATTTTCATCTAATATTTGATCATCATATGACCCTTATGATGTTAATAAATTAACAATATCATAATCGTCATTAAAGACTCACCAATTGGTAATTTTTTCAGGAATGGATGGTCTAAAAATCAATTCAATGGAGAATTTATCAGGACTAAAATCTTCAAATGGTATGAGTTTTGATGCGACATTAGCTAATAGATGAGCACTAGCATTTTACAATCTAGGAATTGGGGAAATATTCAATGCCAAAAAAATATCTGTGAGTTCTTGAACTAATGTTTGATAGTGTTTAAGATGTCTAGAAAGGCAGTGGATAGTGTTTCTTACCTGTTTAATAATGATTTCTGTCTCCAAATACTTGCAAATATTTCACATCAAGAATAACTTCTTTATACAATCCCTGTATCAATCCTTTACATTATGCAATATTATTTGTACACTCGAATTGTAATCTACAAGATAACGTGATCTTTTCTCCTTCTGGGCTAATTAGAATACAACCAGCTCCTGCACCATTGTTAGATTTGGAACCATCAAAGTACAAAGTCCAAAACATAGTTTTGACTCCTGGTTTATTTACAAAATTTGTACATTTGGAAAGATTTGTTTGTGAGACTTTTTCAATTTGAGAAATGACAAAATTTTCCATGAAGGGAGATTTTTGAGCATTTAAATTCCTGAAAAATGGTTCACTTGAGTAATTTCCAATAATATTTTTCGTAAATGCTACTACCTCATTGTCACCTTCAAATTCACTTACTGTATGTTTCAAGTGTTTTTCACGATGAACTCGAATTTGATTTGGTTTTCCATTATAGCGTAACCATGTGTGAGACCAATCTGTAGCAACATATCCATGGAGTTTTTCAAACCAATCTCTACTCAAAATTAAGCCATAAAATTTTGGAATATCATCCACTAAAATATCAAAAATTTGACTAACTTTGGGATTTGAAGAAAGTCAGATACTGACTGGATTTATTTCCCCTAGGACTTTGACTTTGGGTCTATCAAGTTGTAATATGTGAACAAAAAAATTTTGAGGAGTGATATTCAACTTAGCACATACTGTTATTGGCGTTATATTAGAAGAAACCCCTAAGTCAATCAAACAATTGTGAATATTTTTGGGTATGTGTTATATTCTTTCCACGACTAGCCCCACGCACTGTATGTTGCGCCAGGTGCAGCAAAGGGGTCACAAAGGTGGAGGCAGCCCCCACTATTGGGGTCCAGGGCAGCCCCCCAGCGAAATTTTTTTTTGGTCTGCGGACCCACTCATAGGCGGACCCACCCATGTTTTGTGCATGAGTTTGCACATGGTTTTAGGGTACGATGGTTTTCGGCCCCTGTTATTTTATAGATCCAGTCAAGGGAACTATGGTTATGTTCTAATCCAGGGTTAATGGATTGGGGTTTATGTATGCTTTGGCATGTATATATATGTGTTGTAACACTAAAATGAATATAATGAAAAATCAAGTTGGTCATCCCGATTTGGGATCCAGGGGAAAATCTCTGTGTTTATCTGTTTTATGTTTTATGCTCTCGCTATTGTTTATTTTTTGTTATAAGATTCATGTGTAGATAATTTTTTTTCAGGGTTAAAACCTACATTTGGTATCAGAGCTGTTTCGGCTTCAAGGGGACGCCTTTGCTGCTAAGGGTTTTTTGCTCGGGCCTGAGGTAGACCATGTTCAGTGGGAGATCTGCGGGATCGATTCTTGCGGTGAAAGAAGATGGCGAGCGGCAGAAAGATAGAGATCTAGAAATTTAATGGTCAGAGTTTTGAGTTGTGGAAGCTCAAGATGGAGGATCTACTGGTGCATAAATATCAGTGGATCGCGATAGATCCAAGTACTAAACCAATGGCAACGTCAGATGAAGACTGGAAGAAACTGGATCGGAAGGCTAAGAGCACAATATGGTTGTGTGTCTCAGATTCAGTATTTTTGAATGTATCTGGGGAAGCTACGACGAAGAATTTGTGGGAAAAAGTTGGGACTTTGTACCAATCTAAGTCTCTGTTGAATAAGCTTTTCCCGTGGAAAAAGTTGTATCACCTGAGGATGAAGGATGGAGACTCGGTGACAGAGCATTTGAACGCCTTCAATACTGTGGTAAGTCAGCTGTCATCTGTTGATATTAAAATCTCAGATGAAGATAAGTGCATCAGTTTGTTGGGTTCTCTACCAGACTTGTGGGATAGTCTGGTTATTGCAATAGGTAGCAATACAACTACCTTGAATTTTGATGACATTGTCTCAGCCTTGCTGTCGGAGGAAATGAGACGGAGAAATATGGAGGGCTAGAATGGAGATGCCTTATCTGTACGAGGAAGGTCCCAAAGCAGAAACAAGAATAATATTTCGAGTGAGAGATCCAAATATAGAGGGAGATATAAATCTCCTGGAAAGTTTGTAAAGGTATGTTGGAAATGCGGAAAGGAAGGGCACTACAAAAAGGAGTGCAGATCTAAAGCTCCTGAGAAAGGAAAGGGATCTGATGATGCTCCTTCTGTAGAGGCAAAAACCAACTCGGATGAAGGTGGGGATGTGTATTTGGCTTCTTCTTCAAATACACATGTAGATCATGAGTCATGGTTGATTGACTCAGGTGCATCCTTTCACTTCACTCCCCATAGGGAGTGGTTCTGCGAGTATGAGAAATATGATGGTGATGTCTTCCTAAGGGATGATAGGAAGGCAAAAATCATTGGACGTGGAAAGGTCAAGCAAAAGCTACAAGGTGGAAGGATTAGAACACTTCCTGGTGTTCTTCATATTCCTGCATTGGCCAGAAATCTGATTTCTGTAAGCAAGATGGATGATGCAGGTGTAAAAACAATGTTCGAGAAAGATGCCTGCAAGATGGTTTAGGGAGCACTGGTATTAATGTGGGGAGTTCGGACTGGAGATCTGTACAAGCTACAAGGTAGCATTATTATTGATGGGTGTAATATTTATGTGGTTCCTAAAAGTGGAGCGGAAAGCCTAGCTGTCTCTAGAGAAAAGACCATGTTATGGCATCAAAGGCTTGGACATATTGGAGAGAAGGGCCTTCGGATACTACATAGAAATGGTATGGTAGAATTTATGTCTAATTTCTCTCTGGATTTCGATTTCTGTGAAAATTGTGTATATGGGAAGCAGAATCGGGTGAGTTTTCCTTCTGGTGCTAAGAGGACGAACAAGATATTAGAACTTGTGCACAGTGATGTGTTTGGACCTGTGTCAGTTCCATCACTGGGAAAGTCAGTGTACTATGTTTCATTTATATATGACTTCTCAAGGAAAACATGGATATATTTCTTTAGGAAGAAATCTGAAGCTTTTGACAGATTTAAAGAATTTAAGGCTCTGGTGGAAAACCAGATAGAGAAGAAGATAAAGGCGCTGAGGACAGATAATGGTGGGGAATTCTGCAAGAAGGAATTTGAAGAGTTCTGTAAGAATTTTGGTATAGCACAACAGAAGACTACTCCATACACACCTCAGCAAAATGGAGTTGCAGAAAGAATGAACAGAACACTGATGGAAAAGGCAAGAAGCATGCTCAGTGGTACCGGGTTAGGACAAGAATTCTGGGCAGAGGCAGTGGAGATTGCATGCTATCTGGTTAACAGATCACCATCATAATTTTTGGAGGATAATACTCCACATGAGGTATGGACTGGTAAGAAACCCTCTCTTTCACATCTAAGGGTATTTGGATGTGATGCATATGTACATGTTGCAAAGGAGAAAAGGACCAAGTTGGATAATAAATCTGAAAGGTGCATCTTTATTGGGTACAAGGATGGTTTAAAAGGTTACAATATTTGGAACCCGAAAACAAGGAAGGTTGTGTACAGCCGAGATGTGGTGTTTAGAGAGGTTAAAGATGTTGTTAAACATGAAATCATACCAAAGGAACCTGAGAAGATATAGTTTGAGCTAAAGGAGTATGAATCAGACTCTACAGCAGAAGAAGATTCAGAAGAGGAAGAGCCACAAAATCCAGCTTTGAGAAGATCAGTTCGAGAAAGAAGGAAACCAAAAAGGTATAGTCCATCTGCTTTCTGTTTAGGTTTTGCCTTAACTATAACTGATGATGATCCCAAAACTGTTAGGGAGGTAGTAGATTCAGAGGATGGAAAACTCTGGAAGGAGGCCATGGTTGATGAAATGGCATCCTTGCACAAAAATGAGGCATGGGATCTGGTGGAGTTTCCGGCTGGAAGGAAGCCCATTGGGAGAAAATGGGTGTTTAAGAAGAAGATGAATGTAGAAGGCAAGGTGGAGAAATACAAAGCTCGGTTGGTAGCGAAAGGTTATTCCCAGGTGTCGGGAATTGATTTTGGTGATATTTTTTTTCCCCTGTTGCCAAAGTTACTTCTATTAGATTACTTTTATCTGTTGCTGCTGCATTTGATTTTGAGATAGAACAAATGGATGTGAAGACAGCATTTCTTCACGGGGATCTAGAAGAAGAGATCTACATGAAGCAACCTGAAGGCTTTATGGTGAAGGGTAAGAAAGAACTGGTATGCAGGTTGAAGAAGTCTCTGTATGGGTTAAAACAGTCACCAAGGATGTGGTATCAGAAATTTGATACCTATATACTGGGACTTGGCTTCACCAGAAGCAAGGAGGATCACTGTGTTTATTTTAAATTAATTGGTGACCGTGTTATTTATTTGGTCTTGTATGTGGATGATATGTTGTTGATTGGAAATGACAAAGAAATTATCCAATATTTAAAGACCCAACTGTTCTCCAAATTCGACATGAAGGATCTTGGTGCTGCAAACTATATTTTGGGCATGGAAATTAAGAGAGATTGGGCAAAGAGGAAGCTATGGTTAAACCAGAGGAAGTATGTCGAGACTATATTTTAGAGGTTCAATATGTAGGATATTAAACCGGTGAATGTTCCTATTCAGGTAGGTGTAAAGCTATCTGCTGAACAGTGTCCCAAGACACAAGAAGAAGAGGAGAATATGTCTCGTGTTCCATATGCAAGTGCAGTGGGTAGCCTGATGTGTGCAATGGTCTGTACTAGACCAGACATTGCACATGCAGTGGGTGTATTGAGAAGGTTTATGTAAAACCCAGGGAAGGGGCATTGGACAGCAGTGAAGCGGGTTTTCAGATATTTACGTGGCACTAGTGATTATGGCTTGTGCTACCAAGGAAGACTAGGATTGGAAAGAATGTTGGACATTCGTGGTTTTGTTGATGCAGACTGGGCTGGAGATCTGGACCAAAGAAGATCTACAAGTGGGTATGTGTTTAACCTATTTGGAGGCGTAGTCAGTGGGATGAGTAAAAGATAGTCTGTAGTGGCTCTTTCAACTACAGAGGCAGAATACATAGCAGCCACTCATGCAAGCAAGGATGCAGTTTGGTTGCAGAGATTGTGTTCAAGTATGGGGTTGGTACAACAAGCTATAAGTATAGACTGTGATAGCCAAAGTGAAATTTTCTTGGCTAAGAACCCTACTTACCATTCAAAGACAAAGCACATTGATGTTCAATATCACTTTGTTAGAGATATAGTTGAGGCTAAAAGGGTGTTGCTGGTAAAGGTGGACACTTTGAAGAATGTTGTAGATGCATTGACGAAGTCTGTGAGCACTCAAAAGTTCTCTTGGTGTAGAGAAACAATGGGTGTTGAAGAATTGGCCCAGTGACTAAGCTCTCTGATGGCCCCCTGTGGAAAGAAAACAACAAGTGGGAGAATGTTGGGTATGTGTTATATTCCTTCCACGACTAGCCCCACGCAATGTACGTTGCGCTGGGCGCAGCAGAGGGGTCACAAGGGGGGAGGCAGCCCCCACTGTTGGGGTCCGGGGTAGCACCCCGGTGAAAATTGTTTTGGTGTGCAGACCCACTCATAGGAGGACCCACCCATGTTCTATGCATGAGATTGCACATGGTTTTGGGGTACGATGGTTTTCAGCCCCTGGTATTTTGTAGATCCGGTCAAGGAAACTACGGTTATGTTCTAATCCAGGGTTAATGGATTGGGTTTTATGTATGCTTCGGCATGTATATATATGTGTTGTAACACTAAAAGGAATATAATGAAAAATCAAGCTGGTCATCCCAATTTGGGATCCAGGGGAAAGTCTCTGTGTTTATCTGTTTTATGTTTTATGCTCTCGCTATTGTTTAATTTCTGTTATAAGATTCGTGTGTAGATAATTTTTGTTCAGGGTTCAAACCTACAAATATTCTTGTTGTAAATTTCATATGTTAGAAGAAAAGGAGGTGTGTGTGAATTAGACCTATCACCTATAAGGATTGCATCTAAAGGATCAACCTTATTGGAATAAGTAGGATATTTTCCTGAACCATTTGCAGCCTAACATATAATAGGAGCAAGTAGTGGTAAAGCAAGAACTGCATTGAGTTCTCTAAGAAATATCTTCTGTCGTTGTTTCAATTTGGAAAGTTCATGAAGTGAGGTGTTTGCATTTACTTTCTATATATCTTCAACAATATTATATTCCATGGTGTCAGATACTACAAAGGTTTTTGATGTATATGGATAATTAGTTGAAGGTGGACTAGACTGTGAAACATTAGAAGTAGATTTATTATTAGTTGATGTATCCTTTGAAGCTGATATTGAAGTTTTCTGCTTTTGACTTGGCTGGCTTAATTTAGTAGGTCCCTTGCTTCTAGTAGTAACACGCAAAGCTTCTTTTTTTTCTTCATTCGGAATGATAAATTCCCAAATTCCATTTAGTTAAACTACTTATTTATCTTCAGTTTCTTCTTCCTTAGTTTATTCATCTATTGTTTCTAAGTCAGACTCAATATTAGATATAGTGTTCGATGGCTAAGAACTAGAAGATTGATTTTTCTTGAAACATCTAAAAGTTTTCTTAGCATTGGATTTTTCAGCAACTTGCTTTTTGAAATCTACCATTTCCTTTGTCATGGTTTTCAGTACTTTCTGGAGGCATTATACATCAAAAGGTTATTTTGATGGCTTTTCTTTGAATCATCTTTGAAAGAAACTATCTTGGATTTTTTGTCTTCTTGAGAGCTTTTCTTTTTGAGAGAAATTATATGTTTCTCTATAGACTAAGCTTCTTTCATGTTTTCTGCTAATGTAGATAATTTCTCTCTATCAACAAAAATGGCTATATTAGAGGGAAGAGAAGAGATAACCACTCAATTTGAACATCAATTCTAGGAGCTGACGTAGAAGGGATTTTATGGAATAATTTATTGAATCTAGATTGAAGTCTTTGATATTCTCTCATGTTTTAGCCTTAAGATTTTATAAGTCATTCATAAGTGATGCAATGGTTCTTTCATCTCCAAAATTGGCTAAGAATTGTTCTTCAAACATATCCCAACTAGTTATAGAGCGAGCAGGTAATGAAAAATACCAGCATCCTGCAGATCCAGTAAGACTATATGGGAATAATCTAACCACACAACCTTCTTCAGATACCTCTTTTAAATTGATGGCTAACATATAATTGTGGAGATGTTCTTCTTCTAGTAGACCATCATCGGGATTAAAATTGGGCAACTATATTTCAGAATATTTAGGAAGTGGCTAAAGAGTGGCTACCATTACTACAACACCTCGATTATTCCATGGTTGTACACACAGTGGTGCTTGTTGTCCTACCATGATTGTAGGAGTTTGGGTGGATGAAGATATGATCGAGATGTGAGTGGAAGAAGAGGCAGGTTAACAACCTGGACTAGAAGAACTAGCACCAGCATTATGACTAAGATTTGTTGTCATGTGTGGGGGAAGTGAATCGATTTGAAATGAGGAATTGGAAAAAATCTCACTAATATATGTTTGTGATTTAGATTTCTTGGTATTCTTTCGGGAAGAAGTAATGGGAGATTCCAAAGGAGGAACTCCAATTTTCTCACTTAGAGAATGAGTCAATATTCTTCTAGGTTGTAACATAGATGAAACATTTTCCTCAGATCGTTGTGATATTGCATTTTTTTCAACTAAAATAGAGATTTTTTCTAATTTATCTAACAAAGTTTGAAATTTTGGTGATCCAAATTTATAGTCTGAAGAAATCAATTTCTGAGATCTAATAGGGGATTTTGGAGAATATTATTAAACTTCTTATCTTAAAATTGTAATTCCATATGGGGATCTAGAGGTTTGAGGGAATCTAGATATAGAATGACTATTACGATGGCTTCTAGATTTTTTATTTGTTTTCCTTGCCATTCAAAATCGGCCCTCCTTCTAATGCCAAAATGTTGAAGCCCCAGAATTCCTTTACAACAACATGGGGGATAACCACCTGGTCCTGACCTTAAAGCAACTCCTTTTCTGTTCAGTGTAGTGGCTCTGACTGGGGATAATAGGACCAGTTTCCCAATAAAGAAATTGATATGATAATGATGGGTTTTGATACAAGGTGAAATTATGAATGACTTTAAACTAATGGAAGTAATCTATCTAAGTAATCAAACACATGCATCTATTTAATCTAATTATTCAGATTAATCTATAACTGAGGCAGAATTACCATTAATGTGATTTATAAATATATCTTACAGTAAAAGGTAATAAATATCATTCAATTACTCAAAGAGATGAAAATTGTGTAAGATGATTATTTTGACTAAATAGTTAATCAAAATAATTATGTAAAATATATCTCATATATTGATTACTTTATGTATTTGGTAACAAATTATGGCTAAAACATTGTACAAAAGTTCATGAATGATAAATTGTAAATCAAACTGCATACATATCACAATATAAAGAGAAATTAATGTAAACTCATAAGACTTAATGATAATATAATAGTTTCAGATATGATAATTTCTGCTCATGAAATCCACAATATTGATATGCTTGTTCTCAATTCAACTATACCTTAAGAGTACAAAATTGAAATTTCAGTAAAGCATACTCCAATTTTCCAAAAATTTGATCATGTTCCATATATTTTATCAAAAATAATTTACAAAAGTACAGAAGTGCAAGCTTTCACAATTGTGCTTTGATAAAATTCTGGACCCTTCTCTAAATGCATGAAAGGGGTTTAAATACTAAACTAAATAAGTCAAAAATATATTATTACACAAAAATTATAGGAGGTTTTAAACAATCTTACCCATAATAAGTAAACTAAACTACAACATAGAAATTGAAGATAACAAGATTTCTTAGTTAGGTTGATTTCCTTTCGACATTTGGTCTTTAAGCTGGAAAATATCCATCATTGGCTTCAATTAAGTCGGCTGAGTGATTCTGGATCTGACTTGTCCTTTGAATACGACATTTGAGAGTGTTGGAAAATTTTCTTGGGGAATCAGTTAAAGACTGCAGAGTCATGCATTGGTGATGTGATCTGATCAAGATATTCCGATTATTTTCTTGATGCAATATAGTTATCTACTTGATAGATTTTGCATGTGTCTCAATGCTTTCTTTCCACGGTGTCTCAAATAGTTTGACCTCTTGAATTTATTCAGTTGTATATTCTTTAATAAACTTAGCATTATGAAGCTATTCATTGACAGACTCAGTCATTTCATTTGCTAAGTTGGCTTCCTTTGAAGTCGCTTTCTCTGCTGGTTTCAACTGCATTTCCCAGTATTTGAATAAAATATCTTTATGAAATTTGGCTATCTTTGGGAGATAAGCTTTATTCCCTTTCTTAGATTCTTGCCATAAAATAGATTCATAATTTTTCTTATGAGGCCTTTCATATTCCACCCTTTTGTTTTCCATTTGTTGAGTCAATATTTTACTTATTTCATAGTATGAATTAGTAGTAGAGATTTGTTGGAAAAAACTCTCTTGTTGTTGTTTCAAATTTGTATTCCATTCCAGTGATTCCTTTATGAATTGTTTTGTTTGAGGTTGACTCTTGAGTTTGTCCCTTGCTGCCTCTATATGTGCATCCTTTTCAGATATGTGCACTTGATGTTGCAACTTCAACCTTTCAAATTCCTTCTAGAACTATGCCATTTAAATTTCAACTTTCTTATTGGCATTATTCGTTTCTTGTTCCAGTTGTATTTCTAGCTCTTGGCCTCTATCTTCTCTTTGTCTCAGCAGAAGTTTCACTTCTTCTGCTTTATCAATTGTAGCATTTTCATATTCTCCTAAAAACTGTGAAAGTTTTGTAAGTTAATCTGTTTGATTGACAAAAGTGTCTTTCCAAACAATATCCATTAATTCATTACTGAGGGTTGTCATTGTTTTATCAACTCTTATTCTTTTCCTCCTCTTTACTACTACTTTATGATTTTGATTGTAGAAAAAATCTAATGGAGGTATCCCTTCAATATTAAAAATAATTTCTTCAGTCAGGTAAGTTGGGATGATTTTCTGATCTTGAACCCCTAGGGTTAGTTGAATTGCTACTGTTGCTTTTGGTAGTTTTTAATTTTTCTCAGGAGTGTGAAATCTTGTTCATCCTTTTGGATTAGGATTAGGTAGTATCTAAATTTCTTTAGTAAAATTCTCTCATTATTTTCCCAAATTCTCTACTTGAGATTTTGCTGGTTGCTCATGCGTAGTTTGAACTTGATGAAGTTCTTTAGTAGATGCCTTTAATAATTCAACTTCATCAGTTTCTTCCTCAGAGTGTGTATCAATTCATTTGATTACATCTTCAATTATTTTATCAAGGCTTTCATCTTTATTTTTAGATTCATTTTCATAATGATCTAAATCTTGGGACTTATGTTGTGAATGCTCTGAATCCTGAATTAATTTTTCCTATGACACATCCTCAAATATATCTTTTGCATCATCATCTAGACTGA
This sequence comes from Pinus albicaulis, assembly GCA_034641835.2. Taxonomy (NCBI): domain Eukaryota; kingdom Viridiplantae; phylum Streptophyta; class Pinopsida; order Pinales; family Pinaceae; genus Pinus; species Pinus albicaulis. The sequence continues at coordinate 1,749,817,827 of CM076580.1, forward strand.
TACTAGGAGTTTTCTTTCTAACTTCTTCTATTCATAACAGGTCCAATGGAACTGTTTCCAATATCTTATTTTTGTATTCATGAAAAGATTTGATTTCTGCTACACCCAGTTTATTAGATTCCATATTTAAAACATCTGTAAATTTCTTTGTTCCTTCAAAAAAATCATCAAAATCATCTTTTTCATGCATGAATGGTCTAATTTTAAGATAATTAGTAAAATCTTGGACCACATTATTAGGATCATACTGTCTTCCCAGCATGAAATTCATATTCAAAGAGGTAACATTAGGGATTTCCTTTACTGTATGACCTATATCAGAAAGAGAAATCGTACCAATGGAAATGTAGGCCAAATGGCTTTCTTTGAATCCTTGGGATGCTTGGTTATGCCATTTCTAAATGTTTGGTATGCATCTCCCTGGCCAAAAAAAATTCTAGGACATAATAGGGCAAAACATGAGGAGGCGCAAGCCTCCCAAAAACTCTGACATAAGTAAAATTCTCTTCTCCAAACCATATTTCCATAAAAATGGTTTGGTGAACGAGAAATATGACTCCATGACAAATATTATAAAAATGGGAATGAAATTGAGGCTCCCATAGGGACTTATGATAAATATGAATTGGACGAGGGTCTTGATTGGTCCATTTCTAACCCATAACAGGAAAATTTGAGAAGAATCATATAGCCTCTATAATATATGCACACATGTAAAAAGGAGGGATGGTTCTAGTAGAAAATACCTTATTTGTTCTGTATTCCATATTATTTTGGCCAAAATATTGGATCAGGTATTGGCCCAATTCATAATGGTAGAATTAATGGCAACATCTATTAAGGGAACCCATTCAATTGAAAATTTGGTGGTATCATGTTTAGCAAACAACCTACACAACATTGCGGCAATAAAATAGTGGGGTGAGGGTAATTGTGCAATTGGATACATACCAAGTTTGTCCCGCTTCAATTTTCGTTGATAAACCTTCCATTCTTTCACTACATTCATCGGGCCTTGATTTTACTTTTCAATTTTTTCCAGGAAAGGTTTATCATAAGCTTTGTGTGGCATTGGAAAATGGTACATTGCACCCAAATATTTGGGGGTGAACGAACCCATGTATTCTTGTTTTGAATTCTTGGAAGTCCTGTCTGCAACATTGAGATTGTCGATGACCCATCTCACCATATCAATATATGGTAAAATATTTGGTCTTCCAGCTATCCTATGTAAAAATGAACATGCAACCTCGAAATAGCAAGGCTCTGATGAGCTAGATGCATTCGTTGTTGCTATTTTCTTTAATTCCCTTGGATTTTCTCCTTCAAGCAAATTATACATTGCCCCCAGGAAGAAGTTCCACTGTCCTTATTGCATGTAGTATCTAAGAAGAGTGGAGGCATATATGTAACTTTAGAGGTGGATGATTGGGCAACTGATTTTCTTTTCTTTGCTATTCCTGTTGATATTTCTTTCTCGATAGTTTTTGAAATTCAAGAAAATAAGGAAATCAGAGTTGAGATGAAGAGCAGAGATGAAAGGAGAAGCAGAGTTTAATTACCATCAATCATAAACCTGTTGTTTTTATTTGAAACATGCTTTAGAAAGATATCAATATTTTTTAGCCATGAAACCATTGAATGTCGTTAATATCTCCTTAAACAATTATCAAATATTTTACATTTTTTGCCATATATTTCCGATCAGGAGATTTATCTCATTATATCTTTTCAACGGACCAATTCATTAAGCATCGTTTCAAGAGCTTTGGTAATAATTGTTATATCACAAATCGCACATCTTACAAGCATCCATGTTAGGTATCATGACCACGATTGTATGCGAAATGTGATCTACACAAATGGTATATTGCACTTTATCAAAGAGAGTGTGACTTTTATTTGGGTTGATGCTGCAGGATGCGATAAGCACTAAAACTCAGAGCATTGTGCTTTATCGGATTTTTTTATATGTTTCAACGCTTTTCTATCGTTTTATCAGGTCCAAACATCATCACGTTTTATTTTCGAATCAAATCTCTATTGCTCTATCTTTTAGTGAGGCACGATTTGATTTATAGTTATAGGGGTTTTTTCACCTTTTTAACAGGAATTTTCATATAGCTCGAAAAGGTCTTAGAATTATCACAATTCGCAAGTTATATATGTGTTCCAACTTTGTTAGCTTAGTAGTTTTCTTATTTGTGCTAAGAGAAATCAAATCAAAGCAAAAAAAGGTTCATGCCTTTTATTCCTAAATTTTTAAAACTTAAAGTAAAGTGAAGTAATGTTTCCTAAGCTCTATTTGTTCTTTTAAAGGGTCCCCATTTATTATTCACAACCTTATTCGATGTTCAAATAAATGGGGGGGGTTGTTTCATAAGACAACACGGTTTAGCACTCCATCAGTCACTATGATTGACTTTGGAGAATGCTATTGTTAATATTGGAGAGTAAGAGAGAAAAGGTATGACATTTACTACAATAGCTCGAGTTAAAAATTTGAATGGTTTATGATTTTTACTGCCCCTTTTATATAATCAATATGAAACAATGGACAAACTAACGTGTGAAAAGAAGAACAATATAAGGAAAATTTTTGTGATTGATCACAATGAAAACTATTTGTGATTGACTACATCCATATTATTCAAGTTTTCTATCATTCGAAATTTTTACATTGTCACTTTGCATTCAAAAAATTTATTTCATTGTTTTTCATCATTCAAGTTATTAATAGTCTCTATCATCTCGGTAAACTGAGGTAATGGAAAACATTTATAATAAAAATGACCACATTATTCTTATACATATTTATCACATTTAAAATTATCATAATAATTATATGTTCAACAAATTTTGTGTGACCGTGCATGAATGAAACCAACCTAGATCCATATTAACCCTGGATCTATCAAGTATCAAGAAGGATCAAATATTTCAAGCTACAAACCTTTCCTCAACTTTTGCATTAAAAGAAGAGGTTTGGTAGCATGAATTGAATGATTCTAGGCTGGAAACCAAATGGAGTTAAGATCCAATGATAGTTATAGGATGGAAATCTGATGGTTAAGATGGATCTAGTCTGGAAAATAAAAACATTATTCTATCTAGATGGATATGAGGTTATGTTTTGTAATATTTCCATTTATGATTTTATTTAGGTGATTACACTACATGTGTATCCATCATTGCAAACCTATTTCTTGAGTGTAAACCAAGAGAAAAGGTTTTCACCTCGAGATATTTGATCCCTATTTACACTTGATAAATACAAGGTTAATATGGATTCAGATTGGTTATAATTAATACTAATAATAATAATTTAACATAAATTTATAATTTAGTTGATCATTATGATTTTTTTCTAATCATAGTAATATGAGATCTATCATGTGGTAAGTGTTTTGATACTTTTTGATGTTTACAAACCACTCAATTTATATAGTTACGCTACTTTTATGTTAAATCAAAAATCACACAATGCCATTTTTTCTATTACATACATATTTTTAGACTAAACTTTGTTTTTCCAATAATAATTTCCTAAAGGTTTGAAGTTTTTGGTGTTTCTCATTCGACATTTTATTTAAAGCTCTAAAATATTATTTTTACATATTATCTAACTTTTTTTTTCAATTATGTTGCAAATATCAATCTACCATGGATATAATCCCATTGCACTAGGATTGTGGGAATCTTGGCCCCATTACAATGGATTTATCTCGACATCTCCTACCCTCAACTCTTTGGAAACTAACTAATTTGCATATTTTTATCAAAAACTAGAATATATTATATTATTAATGAGAGAAGTTAAACTTGTTTGAATGTTAATAATAATTTAAGTATCCATATTTCATATTCTATTCATTTTATTAACAAAACTAATATTTAAATATTATGAGTCTCTATTATAATAATAATAAATAAATATTATACATATGGTTTTTACTATTTTTGTTTTAACCAAAGGAATTGGAAATTGAGTCAACTTCATACTCGTGACACTGAGTAGATTCTAGCCACTACCACTATAACCTTTAGGGCCTACCAAATATCCACCACTACCACTATAAACTCTAGGACCTATCACATATCCTCCCCTTTGTAGACCAAGTTACCTTGCCAAGTTACCTCTAGGGGAGTCTAAGTTTCAATTTCTTAGTTTACACAATACTTCATATCACGATGATCACCAACTAAGCTACACCTCTAAGACTATTGTTTTATTTATTTGATAACAAATATTAATAATTAATTAAATATATTGAAAGAAAAAATAAAATCAATTAATCCAATTTTATTTAATAATAGTGACAAAAAAAATATCTATTTAAAACCAATTATTCAATAATCTAAATTATTTAATTAATATTCAACTAAATGAAAAAAAAATAAAACACTTATTAATATAAAATATATTAGGGAAGGCATATAAGTTAAATGACTAGTAAATGTAGGTAGGCGTCACTTATTGTGTCTAGAGGTGCTCTCCAGCTCAGTATGGAAGAGATGTTGTCATCTCTTGTCATGTTGTATCCTATTATTCTATGTAAACATTTCAATTCATTTAACTTACATACAAATAAAATTAAAATATATATATATATATATATATATATATATATATATATATATATATATATATATATATAGATATATATATATATATATATATATATATATATTATTAATAACTATTAGCTATTACTATTTATTAATAAATATTAATTATTAATAACTAAACCAACCTAGATCCATTTTAACTCTATATCTATGAGGGGTCAAGAGAGATCAAATCTCTTGAGTTGCAAACCTCTTTTAGAGAGAAAATACACTTGATCCCTCTGAGATAATAGTAGATCTCAGGTTAATATGGATCTAGGCTCCTAATAAGCATCAAAATAGTTACTTCATCATGCATCTTACTTGCCAAATTAAAATAAAATAAAAACCATAAAAATAAATTAAGTTATAACTTTGTGTTAATTTTTTATTATTAGTATTATTAGTTATAGAAAGAATTTTTTATGAAACCAACTCCCAAACATAGAAGAAAAGAGAGATCAATTCCTTATAAATCAGCCACTTTGAGGGGGCAACCTCCTTTACATTACATAAACGAACAATTCTTGAATGATACAAATGACAAAACCTCCTTTCTATATATAGGAGTCCATGGGGTCACAATATAATCCTTTCCGATCTAAAAATAATAATTTAAGGACACAATAATAACAATATGGGGGCTACAGGGGTAAAACAATAACAATAAGGGGTGTACACTAACAACAATAAGGGACTACACTATTAATATAGGGACCTAACATGCCCCTCTTCTTCAAACAAGTGTTGTCCTCAATGCTTGATTATTTCTTGATGCTTTTGCATAAAATTCTCATCCTCCCATGTTGAATCTTGAAAGGGTAAGTTCTTCCACTTGCTGAGATACTCTGAAATTGAGTTATTTTGTAGTTGTCGAGTTCTTGTTTCTATGAATGCTTCGGAACTTCTTTCACTGTGATGTTGATCTTCTTTTTGTTTCATTCGATTCTACACGAAATTTAGGTTATCCTTTGAGAGTTGGAGAACTTGTTATTGATGCTTGTTGTGATCTTCCACTACTTTATCATCCATATTAGCTTTCATTTGATCCTTCAAACCATCCAACTTAGCCTCCATTTTTTTTTTTAAACCATCTATGTCATCTTTGATTTCTCTTTGTAAGATCAAAATTTGTTGCACTTAGTACACTAATTTTGATATATCATATTGCATTCTCCCTCTTCATGTGTCATAGTTTAGCTTTCTAAGGGCTTAATTTGTGTGGAATTATTTTTGGGAGGCATTACATAACTCGATACTGATATCTACGCTTCAATATGCCGTTGGAATCACTTCAAAGTGATTTTTCAAACAAATGTTATGCAAACTTATTTAAAAAATACACAACGTTTTCTTTCTTTTGAGGAGCTCGATATTGAAAATGAATTATCTCTATGATTTCATATCTTCAATATCTAAAATTCGGTCCTGTAGTAGCGCTCTGAATATTCTTTTGAATGCCGTAGATCTGACCTGATTTGGATTCTTCAATACAACGTTGTGACCAATCTCCCACAATGACCAAATTATGGATTGGTTCAATAGAGCGAACTTGTACGACATGTCACGTGTCATTATTTCCTCCTTTAGCTCTGAAATTGATACAAATGAAACTACGTGTCATGCAATTTTGGCCACGATTTACAGAATTCCAATCCGATTCTCAGAGAGAGAGTTATGGCGATTTTCCCATGGTCACCTATTTGAGATGAAATTCGGGAGTATGAAAAAACCCTAACTTCCACAGATCATATCTCCAAAACTATTGTGAACCAAGATCTAAAATTTTTACACGAAGTTCCTCAGGCTTTTGGCTTCTTATGGTAACAATTTTAGCTTCTTAACCTACATAGAAAAATGTTATAGCAAAAATTCCACGATGAGGTGTTTGGAGCAGCGAAACCCTAGAATCCAAAGCTATGATACCAAATGTTATGAAACGAGCTCCCAAAAATAGAAGAAAAGAGAGATCAATGCCTTATAAATCAGGCACTTCGAGGGGGCATCCTCATTTACATTACATAAATGAAAATTTCTTGGATGATACAAATGGAAAAACCTCCTTTTTATATATAGGAATCCATGGGGTCACAATATAATCCTTGCCGACCTAACAATAATAATGTAAGGGTGCAATAATAACAACATGGGGGCTACAGGGGTAAAACAATAACAATAAGGGGGCTACACTAACAACAATAAGGGACTACAATAGTAATATAGGGACCTAACAGAATTATAATATGAGTTAAATATATATACATACATTTTTAAAAAAGATTAATGAGATTTTTAATAGTGGGTTCTCGACATATAATTTGGATTGTTTAGAATACCATGGATTATCAATACCATATGCATAAAAAACTATAAATATTTTTATAACCAAGTTTTAGACAAATCTCAACCTTAGATTTCTGACTACTATTAAAACTAGTTCATCCACAGAAGTTAAATGGTTAGTAAATATCAATAGACGTCAATCCATAATAAGCATCAAAACACTTACTTTTTTGTACATCTCAAGTTGATAAAATCAAAAAAGTCTTAAGAATTAACTAAACCACAAATCATAAGAATCAACTAAACCATTCTATATCCACCTTAAGTTGATAAAATCAAAAAATTCATAAGAATTAACTAAACCAAAAATTATAAGAATTAACTAAACCATCCAAGATCAATATTAAATATGGATATGTCAACCCCCGAGAGGGATCATATATCTTGATGTGCAAAAAGAGATATAATTGCTCTCATCCCTTGTTAGATCTAGAGTTAAGCTAGATCTAGGATGGTATTAAATAAATTTCAGATCTTTATATATAAAAGTATTGTGATTTTTATTTTTATTAAAACCTTGGTGTAATCTATATTGAGATGAATAATTTGTTCCATGTTGAAACATGTTCTTTGAAAATTATAATAAACACACACACACACACACACATTTAAATTTAATTAAAAGAATTATAAAAAACTAATAATCTCACTCTCACTCTCATAACCATAAATAGAATATTTAGATGCACATTTTTATATCATTTCTTAAAAAAAAAAAAAAAGAGTTTGTTTTTTCTTATATTTACCTCATAAATATTTTAATATAGCACTTGAATAAAATGTTATAATATTCAACTAATATATTTCAACATATTATATATATATATATAACCATCATCATCATCATCATCATGAATTCCCAAGGGAAGAAATAAGTAAAACTAAAATGATTTACTTAGATATGTAGCTTATTCAACTCTAAATATAAAATTGGTAGATGACATTAAAAACTATTATTAGTAATAAAAAAATATTCAATAGAGGACATAAATAAAATATTTCAAAGTCAACTACATATATTTATATATTATACAAATGGATTAAAAATAATAATTCTAACTATTTTACATTTTGGCATTTTTCATGTATATTATTTTGGTCAATTTTGTTTAAAATATTCCAAATATTTATTATTATTGAAAATTTAAATATTAAGGGGGAAAAAATTCAAATAATTTAGTTATTTTACATTTCATGCTTGTTTTTCTAGATATATTTGTTTGGTCAATTTTTTTCTAAAATTTAGCAAAAAATTGTTGGAAGTGCAGATTTAAAATGGTTTCTTATACACAATCCACATACTGAATGCAATTTAAACAATGAAAAATTAGACATGGTGTGCATGTATGTGTTTGTATAGTCAAAAAGAGAGAAAGAAGGGCGCAAACTTTTACACTTTAACAGATATTTGTAGTTATGATGGATCCATACTAATAAACAATGCAATGCTTCCTCACTATGCAATGAAAATACATTTAGATCCAAGTAATGGTATAGCACCTAATTATGTCATTATTTTTAAATATCTTAATATTAATTTACACACTCCATTAGAATAGAAGTTTACATCCATATTGATATCACTAATAACATGGAATATGCTCTTCAAAATAACCCTTCCACTGCCTTTCTAATTCTTTTAATGAGGCATTCTGATGTTTTTTCCTTTGGAAAAGAGTCATTCAACAAAGGCCAAAGAAGGAGGGAGTCTCCCCAAAGATTGATAGAAACTATTTGATTTTCATTTGCTATCTGAATCTCATGGTTCAAGGCATAAGGTTCAACTTAATTTTTATTCATCCTAAGGCTCATGGATACTCCCAATTTTAACTTCCACATGGTTATACAGCACCCCTCCCCTCCTACCGCCACTTTTATTTTTTAAATATTTAAAATATATAATTTTATAAAAAGAATTAAAAACATTTAATTTATTAATAATTTCAAATTAAAACATATATTTTCCTTATTATAAAATAATTAAATAATTAAAATAAATTAAATTCCCATATAAATATCTAATAAACTTTTCTTTTAAAACTCCACTCTCTAAATTAAACTAAGACAACTAAAATCACAAAGATATTGAAAAATAAAAAATCTCAAGTCAATTAAACGGTTGAATTATAAAAATAATCTATTAAACTAACTAACATAACTCTGTCACACATATGTCTAAAAACGAAGCAAGCCAATGTCAATTAAACCATTGAATTATAAAAATGAAAGACTAACTAACATAACTCTGTCACACATATATCTAAAAACGAAACATGCCAATGTAAATTAAACCATTGAATTATAAAAATGAAAGCGTATTTATATATTTACACACGATGAATTATGTTGAATTATATAAAAATGTAACTATATATATATAATATATAATAGTAAAATATTTTAATATTGAAAGAAGAAATAATTAAAAATAAAATAATTTAGTTAAAGAAATGTGTAATTCATTCAATTTTTAATATAAAATTGATATATTATATTCAAAATTTTGGATGGGGATATTAATGATAGGATGGGGGTTGTGTTAGTGTGCCTACCACTTTTTGGAATTCACGCTCCCATTTAATGTTTGTGGTACGCAATGTATCTTTCGCATGCACGAAAATGCTCTTAAATTGGAGTGGGTTTTGAGTAATGGCGTGTAATGTGAAGGATATTTTGAGAGAGAAGGTTTATTCCTCGGCCTCGTGTAGCATATTGTTTGAGTACTAGATTTGTGGGGGCTCTCCTAGCGTGTTTTTTTCTAAGGTTTTTCTTAAGGAGGAGCAAGGAGTTGAGTTTATCCCTCGATTAGTACATGAAGGTGGTGCTTTGAGTTTGGGAATTTTACTATTCAATGGGGTGGTGAGATCTTCCTTGTGGACTAGGGAATTGAGCCTATAAGTACTTATCTTTGGTTTGGGCTTTAGGTTTCGGTGAGTTTGTTGTTTTATGTATTCTCTCAGTAAATTCATTATCTTGGGTGTGTCTTTTTTGGCCCTGGTATGTTTATAGCTCCAGAATTGTGAGTCTTCTTCATGCTCATTCTTGGGTCTGGGAGTTTGTTAGTAGGCACTATATGTGTTGCATCATGGGCCATTGTAGTGTTGTGTGTGGGTGTCTATAGTTGAAGGAAGAAGTGGCTTCCTCTCGTGTTGAGGTTAAGAAAAAGGTTGTGTTGTTAACCTTTGGTTTTGGGATTGTTGTTGGCCTATTGTCGGGAGGGGGTGTTGTCTTTGTCAAATGGTGGCAGATTTAAAGCTCATTGTGGAGTTTGTGTTTCCCTCATATTTTTCAAGCGGTCTTCTTTCCAATTTTAGTGATTTTATTTGGGGCTATAATGAAAATTCAATGTGTTAGTGTCCTGATGTGGTCAATAGAGATATAGTCTCTTTTTTTGGTTCCTTCAGCAGGTAGGGATAACCCCTATAATGATTTAATTAAACCCCTTGAAGACTCTAGAATTCCTTCAGGGAACATCAGAGACGTAGAAGGGGTGCTGGAATTTTTGCTCAGCCTGGTCGGATGGGCATGAGGTCTTTTTCTCATGAATTAGTGGCATTCTATTTCAACACAGTCTCACCTGATATGCGTAAGGAAATAAGATAATTGGAGGTGAAGTTGGGAGAAGAAAGGAAGTCATTATCTGATTCATAGTTTCTTGAAGATTTGGGTGGATGGGTTCCAAATCTGAGACACGCAAGAGGAAGAAAGAAACAATTCCTCAATTCAGTGGAAATTTAAGAAATTCTTCGGCTTAGCTCTCAGAGACAAACAAGTTGAAAAATACAATCTCTTTGCATCCTTGGAGGATGTCAAGAGAATGTTGAGGAACTTGCACTTCTGTGTGGATAGAATCGATGCCTAGCTAAGGCATGTTGAAAGCCATGTACCTTGTGAATCAGAAGCTGGTCACCATGGTGACCTGCCTTCCTCTAATGCTCATGTCCCGACTATTGTTTCCTCTTCTAATGGGGACTAATGTAGAGGGGCAGGAATTTGATGGTTTTGATCAATTTCCAAGGCAACAAACTGCTTTCTCTAGTTTGGCCCTGTATGGCCATTGCTCCAATGGGATTACATCGGCATATGGTGTCGTGACAGAGTTTTGTTGGTGGTCATGTTTACCCTTATTTGTGATTCTTGTGTTTTTTATGGTTTTCAAATGTGCAATGCATCTTGTTGTGCTTATTTTGAAAGAAGTATGAGGCCATTCTTATGTCTATTTGAGAATGTAATGTCTTTGGTTTTATGTGTGTCTAGTGGGAAGCTTGTAGGACCAAATTGGTAGTGCTTTCACAAATCATAATATGTATGTAGCTAGTTTCAGTTAGGTATATATGAGAGACGTGGAATTCTTATGTTGTAATTCCCTCTACCCGCATCAGTCTGTCTATATGTTGGTGTTTCTATGATTAAAGCAAAGCTTTGAAATATATATAACAAAAACATTCAATATTACTCATAAATAAAATATTTCACTAAGTTAATTCATATTGTCATATATTTAAAAATATATTAATGATAACAAATATTTTTATATGAATAAAATGGTTTATAAATCAAATATGTCACTGCTCATATGTAGCAAAATATTTTAATGTCAAGTACGCATATATGTAAATATTATATAAAGAAATTTTTTTTTTTAATATTATATAAAGCAATTAAAAAAAAATTATGGCTAAAACATTTTAAAGAAATTCAATACTCTAGCTATTTTATATCAGTGTACTCAAAGTTATAGACTAAATCATTTTTTTCACCAGTGATACAATTTCAAACAAAAATGTGATATTTTTTTGCTTAAAATATATTTTTGAATGCATAAATGGATTTAACACCCTAAAAAACCTCCAATTTTATAGATTAAACAACTTAAACTATTTTTTTTTCTATATATTAAACAACTTAAACTCAAATTTTTAAAATCTCTTGTGGATTTTGGTTAAAAATAACAAGAAAAAATGTAATGAAAAAGGTCATTTCTTCTATAAGTTAGACTATGCCTTTTATATTTTGGTTTTTTTCATCTATATTTTTGGTCAATTCTATGGAAAATTTAGCAAAGACTTACTCGAATTGTAAATTTAAGTTGTGTAATGTACACAATCCTAATCCAAGTGTTTAAATGCAATTTGATCAATGAAACTGATGTCGGGGTATACCTCACCGACCCCCATTTACTACCTTTTGTGCATATAAATGCATCCCAAATTTTTTTCCCAAGCAATTACACAATCTGGGCAATTCAACATTCTAGTTCTGACTGGAAATTTAAATAAATACATGCAGAAGTTGTACCTTCAACCCATGGTCAATACCATATGATGAAACTCCTAACGTGCCTCAATTGTTCTTTACCCTTAACATATGATTATGAAACCATATATACAGGGACCCACTTATCCGAAGTTCCCCCTTTATTTCATTTCCAATGAAAGTGCCTTTTAAACAGTCTTACCACAAAACTTTTGGATTAATTAACCTTTGCACTGTATTGTAACGCAGGCTTCTAAACCCATAGGATCATTTATCAACACAACTTTATTCCCTCTTTAATAAAACTCGATTATCCAATAACTAATACGGGCCACAGCCTCATGAACCTTCTTTATGGAAATTCGATTCACGTTAATCTTTGGAACAACATCCACCGAAATGTTTCGGTCAATACACACATTAACCTATGTGTTAACACTTACCGTATATTCAACTCACATGTGCCAAATCAAAAGGACTTACATGGCACTCTGACCCACAGCGACTACCTTACCAATTATCTTCGAGCAGCGTCACGACACGACCACCGCTCGATCAGTTGAGTAATAGATCTGACGGACATAAGACACATCGCGTTATTTTTCCTCCCAAGCTTTAACGCATCCAAATCGCGCAATAAAAATGGTTTTTCCAAACCACTTGTGGCCACATGTCACCCCAAGACATACATTGCGTTCGAAAAGGGAATTCCACTTACCACCTTCAAAATTGCGCGATACTGCTTGGTTGATTCCGAAAACACATCAATTGTTGATACGTTGTGGTTATGTCTCATCTACGCTTTGAGGTTCCACCCCATTCCTTTCATTATAAGTTCGCTTCGTCGGCCTTCTTAATGCGATACCGTGACACAGTCCCACCATTATAATTACAGTGAAATCATAATGTGAGATTTTTTTAAAACCTCATCAACAAGAATCAATTTGTGATATAGATCATTCCATGATCGATTCACACAGTTCTATGCAGTTTCAATTTCATTCAATTGCACACGGAATATCTCTAATTCTGAAATCTAAAAGGGGTTGAATCCTTCTTCACACAGATAGCGGACTCATACTTTTGAGGCACTATCAATGTCCTATTCCAGTGCGTATTTAAACCAAATTCAACAAATTATCAAGGCATTCCAGACCACCATTAACTTCAGTCAAGTCCAGGATCACAACTTTAACATTTTACACAAAGGCTCATAAAACAAATCAACACAATGGCATTGGCTTCTAACACGGGGTTTAACACACACTCTTCATGTGCTTGCTTCACTGAATACACAGACAGACTTTAAAGCAATCACAGAGCCTTACTCATACATGGTTTCTAGAAATTCAAGGCATATTCACATAGAACTTAACTCGACAAATGCACAGTAATACTGAAACAAATTCCTCATTTATATAGTGAGATTACTTACAACTTCTAGTTGGCCCGATTTTCGATCAATTGGCCCTTTTGCAACCTATTCTCTCCAGATCTCTCCTACAGCTATATGCAGCCCTATGCAACTCTATCTATTTTTCCCTCTTAGGCTTATATTTATACAACTGCTACCAATGAATCGATTCAGATACCTACAATGACTCAAAAGCTCTTCAATTTCCCAAATTCTAAATTTAGCCTAACAAACTGAAACTGATCTGACTTCTCTTATCCCCTACTCATTTGAGGGCAGTTACAATTTTTCTCTCTACATTTAACTAAAAATCACTCAATTTATTCAACAATTACATGAGGAAGTAAAATATATGACCCCCTATGCCTATGGAAATACAAAGTCTCTTCTTGGAACCCAATGCCCCTGCATCAGACTCCCAAGGTTAAAATTTATCATGATCTCCTAATCATGGGCTTTCAGTCCTTGTCTTCCTAGATCCCACACTTTGTTCTGCAGCTGATCATCTGCTGCAACATTCTTCTTTTGTGTTCCTCTAGGCTTCCACACTTTATGCTGCATCCTTCCACTTGCTATGCCTTCACCATCTATGACTATCTTTCCCTTGCTGATGTTGCTTCTTTGTTTTCTTTCTGCTACCTTCTTCTCAGACACTCTCACCATCAGCTTTCTTATAAATTCAATTTCTCTGTCTAGTTTTTCTTTTGACTGTTGAGTTATTATTTTTTGAACTCTTACTGGTGCTTTTTCTAGTTGAGCTCCTCCACTTATTGTAGCATTAGTTGAATCTGTAGCTCTTCTTACTACAATGCTTACTTTCTGAAATCTTGTGGTTGCTCTATCCCCCGCTCTAACTGCCACCCTATCATCCATACCCTCTTGTTCTCTGCAACAATAGAACTCTCCTTGATTTTTACTCATGAAAATTTCTTCCTTCTCTATCTTCAACAATTCCTTGGACTGGTATTTAAATTTCCAGTCACTATCATCATCTTTTAGTCCTTCCATCAGTACCTGCAATCATATGAAAAACATCAAAGTCACAAAATCCTTGTGCCTCTTCCTCCTCTTCTGGAACACTTCAATTTGTTTCTCCAACATTCCTTCCAGCAACACCTCAGTCTGATGTCCTGCTAATTCATTCACTTCTCTGAATTTTTTCTGCAAACAATTTAGACATTCATTTTGCACTTGTCTCACATCATCAACATGTTGTAATTTGAATTCAGCATGTTCTTCTTCCTCTGCCTTGGAAATCTTCAGCAATTGCCTTCCTTATTCTTTAATTTCTTCAAGCTCTTCAAGTACCACATTTCCATCTTCTGTCAGAGTAAAACTCTGATTCTCCATAGCTGTAGTAGTGCCAAAATTTTGCCTTATAGTCTTCTCTTGGCTATTCAGGAAAACCAACTCTTCCTTGTCATATGCAGAAATAACAAGTTCCTTTATATGAGGCATGATTGTCTCACATTTCTCCAGCTGCTCACCTTCATTCAAGACAACTCCAAGTGATGGGTTGTCTTCTACAATCCCTATAACCACAGTCGAATTATCAGTTTCAAAACCACAAGACCCAATGGTCACAATTGATTATTCAATCACCAATTCTTCCCTCTGCAGTTCTAAGTCTTTTATGAGACTCATAAAATCTTCACTGCCTTCATTCCTCTATGTCTTTACATTTTGCAATCCCCAATTCTGAAATTGAGGTTCCCTCTCTTGTAGTGAATCCTGCTGATTCAGCATAATCTCCACCAATCCAATTCTCTCATTCCATGGTTTAAAATCTTCCCTAGAATTCTTCTCCTCTTTCAATTGACTGCCCAATGCTGTCAACTTATCTCCATCATCAACAGAATCTGCATTCACAAAACAATTGTCAAAAAAAAAATCATAAGGCCTCAATTCCTTTCTCTCCTCTGCCAGCATTTCAGTATGCTATCCTAAATTTATTCCATTCTCAATCAGCACATCAGTATGCTGATTCCAATTCTTCAAACAATTATTGAGACTGTTAGCTAGTCTCTCCTCTGCATCATCCTCTTCAAGGATGTCCCTCTGCTCTAGTTCATAGAAATGAACTTTCTCATCCTCAATCATTTCTGCCCTTACAATCTGAACACCTTCTCTCTGTGTTTCTGTCCTCTGCTCATGCCATAATCCTGGCATCTCATCCAAGGAAAAATTTTCACAATCTTCACAAGTCAAGTTCCTTGCTGTCACTATCTCTTCAACCTTCATCAGAATAGAATTTTGATTTGCCACCTCTGCAATAACTTCAGCTATCTATCCATCAAACTTCACTTGGCCATTTACAAAAAAACAATTTGTCATTATCAGCATTAACAACAAATTTATCATCATCAAACACAACTTCATTGAAACAATCTCTTTCATAAAACAAGGAATTTATGAATTCCTTTTGCTGCAGTAACTCAATCTGATCTTCATCTGAAAGACAGTCATCATCATACTTTTCTTGGCAATATTCAACTCCATTGAATACAGTTTCATCATATGAATTGTATTTTTCAATACCTACATTCATACACAACTTGTCAGTTTTAAAAACATAAGACGTCATGGTCTCCTTTGATGACTCAATCATCAAATCTTCTTGTTGTCCCAAGTCTTCTATATATTTTGAAATTTCTTCAATGGTCTTCTCTTCAGTCTCTTCAAGCTATCTAAGTTCCAGCTTCTGGCCATCATCACAATTTAAATCTCCTCTGCTTCCAATATGTTGGAAAGCAAAATCTTTTTCCAACTATGCATGGACATCTACAAAATATATGGCTGCCCCACTTTCCTCCTTAGTGACAACATCAGTAGTTTGTCCTTCTCCACATGCTCTTCCTGCAAAAACACAAAATTTGTCAGATGTAAGGCCCTTGGACCCCTTGGTCTCACTTGAAGTTTCAGTCTTCAAGTCCTTCTCCAAATACTCAATCATTCTGAGTAATTTCCCTTTCAGCTGAGCATTTGTCATTTGTTCTATCTTCATTCATGGCCTCTACCACTTTACATTCTTCTTCATGAGCCAACCAACTCTCTAGCTTTCCTTTATCATCAGTTCCACTTTGTTGAACTGCTCTATGATCTCAGCTATCTCTTTCCAATATTCTTCATTAGTGAGTCTCTTCCTCATGCCATTTGCTTTGGCATCTTCCCTCACTCTTCAGTTGTGGCTTCTCTCCGAACCTTTTTAATCTCTGCTATGTTCATCAATAGCCATTTTCTCCTCCATGAGTTCTTCACTCACAAGCTGCACTAAGCCTCTGCAACAACAAGCTCTCTTGCTGCAACTTACCTCACCAATCCTTTCCTCCGGATCCAGCTCTTGGCAAGTACTTGTCCCCTTCTGCTGGAACCTTCTGAGCACTCTCTTTTGCTCTCTCTAGGCTTCACTCTGCAACTTCTCAAGAACACATCTGTTCTCCCTTCATCCAACCTATGCTGGGAATTCTCCAGGTTCTGCCACACTTTCTTCTTCACTGAAAATCCTCTGTTGGATTCTTTTATCACTGCTCTCAAAGATGTGATCTGATTTTGTTGAGATTTCTTCCTCAATTTCTTGCACTCTACATTCTGGAAACAAGCCCTTCAAACCAGAGTCAAATAAGGTCATCAACTCACCTTCCAAGATCCCTGAATGATCTCACTTCTTATTTCATCTTCACTGCATCTCTATCTGCTGCAGTCTTCAAAATATTTTGTCTTCAGCTTCAGATTCTGCAAATTTGAATAGCTTCACTACATACTTCTTCAAATCTGTAATTTCTGTTAAACAGATTTAAACATCAACTTTTCTTTCCTGTTTCAGTACATTTGCATTTCAAAAATTAAATTTCAAAAGAGCTTATCTAGCTCTGATACCGCTTTATGCCAGGGTATACCTCACCAACCCCCATTTACTACCTTCTATGCATATAAATGCATCCCAAATTTTTTTCCCAAGCAATTACACAATCTGGGCAATTCAACATTCTAGTTCTGACTGGAAATTTAAATAAATACATGTGGAAGCTTTACCTTCAACCCATGTTCAATACCATATGATGAAACTCCTAACATGCCTCAATTGTTCTTTACCCTTAGCATTTGATTATGAAACCATATATACAGGGACCCACTTATCCGAAGCTCCCCCTTTATTTCATTCCCAATGTAAGTGCCTTTTAAACAGTCTTACCACAAAACTTTTGGATTAATTAACCTTCGCACTATATTGTAACACAGGCTTCTAAACCCATAGGATCATTCATTGCCATGACTTTACTCTCTCTTTAATAAAACCCGATTATCAAATAACTAATACGGGCCACAGCCTCATGAACCATCTTTATGGAAATTCGATTCACGTTAATCTTTGGAACAACATCCACCGAAATGTTTCGGTCAATACACACATTAACCTATGTGTTAACACTTACCATATATTCAACTCACGTGCGAAAAATAAAAAGGACTTACATGGCACTCGGACCCATAGCGACTACCTTACCAATTATCTTCGAGTAGCTTCACGACGCAACCACCGCTCAATCGGTTAAGTAAGAGATCTGACGGACATAAGGCATATCGCATTATTTTTCCTCCCGAGCTTTAACGCATCCAAATCGCGCAATAAAAATGGTTTTCCCAAACCACTTGTGGCCACGCGTCACCCCAAGACATACATCGTGTTCGAAAAGGGAATTCCACTTACCACCTTCAAAATTGCATGATACTTCTTGGTTGATTCCGAAACCACGTCAACTGTGCATACCTCATGGTTCCGTTTCATCTACGCTTCGAGGTTCCACTCCATTCCTTGTGTTATAACTTTGCTTCATTGGCCTTCTTAATGTGATACCGTGACACAGTCCCACCATTATAATTACATTGAAATCATAATGTGATATTTTTTTAAAACCTCATCAATAGGAATCAATTTGTGATATCGATCATTCCATGATCGATTCACATAATTCTACGCAGTTCCAATTTCATTCAATTGCACACGAAATACCTCTAATTCTGAAATCTAAAAGGGGTCGAATCCTTCTTCACACAGACAATGGACACATACTTTCAAGGCACTGTCAATGTCCTATTCCAGTGCGTATTTAAACCAAATTCCACAAATTATCAAGGCGTGCCAGACCACCATTAACTTTAGTCAGGTCCAGGATCACAACTTTAACATTTTACACAGAGGCTCATAAAACAAATCAACACAATGGCACTGGCTTCTAACACGGGGTTTATCACACTGTTTCGGGGAATATCACCCTAGAGGTTCGTTGGGTTACAACTTCCACAGAGCAGGGGCATGCTACTTAACAGAGACTCACACAACCATGCACGTTCAGAAAAACCAAATAGAGTAGAATGAGAAAGTTACCCGTAGGTCCTACGGTTGAAGAAGATCCCGTAGGGTTCAAACCCCCAGCAACCGTCCTTCCTTCTTAACCTGAAAGACAAGAAGAAACAAGCACAAAGGACTGGTTGTACAGCATATATCTACTCTAAATGTTAGTGAGATTCATATAAAACATTAAATCAATCATAATGAATGCTTGTATAACAAATATTCTTATACATATAAGCATACACTAACACGTTTATTTCGGGAACAGCATGGTACTTCTGTATTATAAATAGCATGTACAAAAGTAACAAGTGGAGAGATCACCTGATCCTTCCAAGGCCTTCGCAGACCGTCGTCCGGATCCGTCCAGCCCTTGCCTCGCTAAGACTCCTTCCAAACTGGTGCATACGAGATGACATATAAAGGGATGTGCATCTCAAGGAAACAAGGGTTTCCTACAATGAACTGGGAAAGTGCAGGAGGCACGGGGAATCAAACTTGGATAGGGAATACCAACAGAGTATAATATCAATAAATTCTCTCTCCCCCCTTAGGCCATACACATGAGGGGCTTTTATACTCCCTCCAATTAGTTTCAACAGTTGGAAACAGTTGGCCACGTGCTGGGGTGGTTGAACTACCTGAGTAACCATCGACCCAGCCCGAAAATAGGGAATAATTATATATTTTTTAATCATTTTAATGGCATATGCGGAAAAGTCTAGCTGGACTCGCGTATACACGCGGAAAAGCACGGGCATAGTCGCGTATGGGGATTTTTACACTATTTTTAAGTGAATTTGTCCAAGTCTGTAGGAATGGGTGCCCAAAACCATCAAAGCAATCATGAATCATGTCAAGGTGAGAAATGATGCTATAACAGATGCCCCCTAATATATGAGGTCAGAAGGGGTACATGATGGCCGAAATGTATTATGCACATAGAAAGAACTTTGCAAGGACAAGAGAGGACTTCACCAGATTTCAGCCTGCCAAAAACCAATGAAAGAAACCAAAGAGTCAACTCATGTTGAGGCGGGCATACCCATGCTCAGTCAGAAATACATCATATGGAAAGTACTAAAATAGATCCAACATGTATACAAGTATAGCTGAACTGAAAATATACAATGAATCATCTGAGCATGGCCCGGAAATATAAGTCTGAATCAATGTCCAAGTATCACATATAGAAATCTGATCAAAAATGGTGCAACTCGATGTCTGATCATATAAGTAACTGAATCTCCAAGTACCGGATCATAAGAGGTGGATCAAACAGTACAATCACGCAACTCGGGAGCCAACATATAGGATGTTTCTATACTGAACTGCAACATAGAAGGGTGGACGGCATCACTGGCAGAAATTGAATGGACTGTCAAAAGTGAACCGAAGAATTCTGATGCAACTCGAGGTCTTCACCGATCACTATGGCACAATTCTACACAATGGGAATAAATGAGCTGAAGTCGACCATGTGAGAAATCGCTGGATTACCGGGCAATGATGTATCACGTTAACCAACGCGAGACAACCCACCGATAATGATAATGAGTGTCAAGGTGCCCCAGTACAATCTGACAAGTGCGAATGAATGAGTTGAAGTCGAACACTTGAAAGAATCTACCAATCGGGAGGCAATGATGAATCCCCACTGTCGATAGCGAAGAGTCTACCACTGATGACTGCAAACCCTAAGGTACTGACAAAAAGACTCTAGACCTTATTCCCAGAGCAATGAGTCGGAGTCGATGGGAAAAGATCTGCTCGAAGGAAGGCATTAAGGCATCCCACATCAGTCCAGCGCGAGTGTAACCCGCAGGCCAAGATTTGGAAGGAATCGGACGAAGTAGAGTGATGGAACCAAAATCGAAGTACGTTTCCGACATGCACAAGATGAAGCTAGCGCACGGAAGAAACCCTCTGAACCAACCAATAATGAAAGCTGACACAGAGGCGAGAAATCCACCGATAGGGTCAAATGGAAATCAAGGTACCGCACGAATCCCAAGTGTGATAATGTGTGCTGACGTCGAACACAGGGGAAACCACTCAGTCAAAGACCCATGATGATGATCAAATGCTGAGCACGAGGTCACCTATCAATGATGGAAATAGGCCCAAGGTGCGGCTCTAGGTTTGCTCTTAGAGCAATGTGTCGTAGTCGATAAGAGACAAACCCGTCGGCAAGAAGTCAATGGGGACCTTCTCACACCAGCACGAGCAGAAGACCAAAACATCTGATGTGATAGAACATGATACTGACAAGACCAGGAAGGTCGACTGAATAATGAGTCAAGAGACACCGCAGAATGGCCGACTCAGGCTAGACTTCCCTTGAACAAAATCACGACTCGTGATGACCATGGCAGTAAAAAGTGACACTGTATAAGTCTGTCATGCAGGAGGCAAAACAAACTCTCCATATGATTGGAAGAGATAACCAACCGGGGGAGAACTGACAAGTGAAACATGGTAAAGGCTGAACCTAGGTCAAAACTAAAACCATCCCAAATGAAGGAAATATATATAATTAAATGTGCTTTGTTTAAGGGCGACAAACTGACTCTGTACTGCCATCAAAACAACGAAGATACATCCCGTTCCCGCTCTTTTTGTTATATTTGATTTTTTTTGTCTTTTTCATATAATAAGCCTGAAAAAGAATAAAAGAATGCTATGGTACAATGGATAGAATGAGTATCAAGAAAGCAGATGCACTAGTTCCTGGGATTGGAACAATCCTATGCTTAATGCAAGGTGGCGAAAACTGGTCAGTGATACTCAGAGGAACGTTCCATCCATGGGTACAAAGGTGTCAAGTCGTGATAGCTAAGTGCATGCAATGGTTAACTTGTGCAGAAAGTCAAGGTCAAAAGTTAGCTTAAACATCGAGTCCAAATGAAGTCGGCTAAAGGCCAGGATAAACAAGTAGCCAATATGCAATGCAGTAATACAACTTAAACGACACCAGGGAGCCTCTAGGGTAAAAGCCAGAAAAAATGATAAGTGATGAAGAAGAAGAATGAAGCTTCAACACATAATACATGGCGGGACTAAAGAGGACTCCCGAGCCTACATAAAACGCAGCATGGGCAGCAAGTGATAGCGAGGAACTAACTAGGAAGCCCATGTAGAGGAAGGCTCTACCATCAAGTCATGATTAAATAATCGGCGAGTGAAATGGGTGTAATACTCATGAACTGATGGGATCGACCCTAAGGCAAGTGATCAATATGGAGGCTAGAAGGCAAGATGCAATGGAAAGTGATTTCCCTAACCTATATGCCAGTGAAGATCATATACCTGTCGTGAAGAGTCGGAAATCATGGATCAAAAACCAGGAAAAATCTCAAAATCGTCAAAATGTACCTGAAAACATAACAAACTGGGCACTTCCAAACAACCGAGTTATGCAGCTTAAGATAGATCTAAAAAATAAGCATAAGGAATTTTTGCGAAAATTTTCAAATTTTTAGCCATAAATAGACAAATTACCTCTCATTTGGTTCATTATTGCATAGCTGATTTGGAAAAAGTGCTCTGGAGCAAAAAACTTCTTTCGTCAAATCAGGAACAACTGACCGTCGGAACTCAGCGAAACTTCAGGTAGGCTCCTTAATCATCCTTTTTATTCATTTTGTCCATTTGGAAATTAAAATTAAGTGATTTTTAGCTTTAAAACCCTTGCTAAAATATGCGTACTTGCGCATACGCGGGTTCATTGAAGGAAACTCGCGTATACACGCGACTGTGCAAAAGAGAAACCGCGTATGCACAGGTCCAAAACTAAAAAAGCATGGCTAATGCATAATTTGATGAAATTTCTCAGGATGACCATCTCATGGAGGGAACGTGAGCATAGCGCAATAGACCAAGAGGTCATGCAAGATCACGCAACGCAAAATATCCTCCGAAATTGCGGATTGTTCAAATTCTTTAAAATGCCAAATATGAAAAGCAATGTGCGGTTGCTAGAAATGCTCGTAAATTACTAGGAACTAGATCATGATTTCTTCATAATTGATCAAATGCCACTACGCATTGAAGTGGAAGACATATATTTCATTACTGGACTCTCCCGGAGGGGAGAACCAGTAGATTTACACGGGAACCCCTGGGAGGGTTAACCGTGGAAGACTATGTCCATGTATATTGCGTAGATGGTTCCAAAAAGGTTGGAACCCAGATTGCAATTAAAGATATCAGGGATTTGCACATGAAAATCCTCCTTTTCACCATCAGCAGAGTGGCAGGATCCGCCTCACTACATTAGGCGTCCAGGACGCAAATGAGCATAGCTTTAGAGTGTTTGACTCATGTGTACGATTGGTGCACAGCCCTTCTACTGAACATGAAACAACAGCTGACCTCCATTCGCCAAGCAAAGACTAAACACTTTGGCTATGGGACCATTTTGACAACATTCTTCTTTGAGAGGATTCCAGCTTTGAGACCCAGAGTCATCTCTACTATCAGTAGCCCGCGGGACCCAAGAATTGCCCGTTGGGCAGACATGATGAAGAGATTGGGGGGTAGTGAGGTACCCCGGACCACATGGGACGATGAGTTCTTCCTGTGGTGGGGAGAACAGATCATCGCAGTGGACGACTATCCCTATGCCGGGATGGATTTTCATGGAGATCCAGATCTAGTTCTTCCACCTGGCATAGCATGGGGAGTAGTCGGTAAGTTTTGCAAAATTTTTTGACTTATATGATTTTTTTGGATTTTTTCAAATATGAATGAAAAAATGAAAAACAAACATGTTTTTGATTGGATTCATAATGACTGACAATTAAAAGTGATCATGTTTCAGATGTTGGACCAGTTCGTCCTGAGGGTCTATCGCGCCATAAGCGTCGCAGGGGTGAGGCAGAGACAGTGGATTCCGACAGGACTCTCCAGGCCGTGCAGAGAAACTTGGAGGGATTAACCCGCCAAATCCCTATGGCTGCCATGGAGGACTTGCCGGAAGCCATCCAGAGATGGGTGGTAGGAGTACCACGAGACTGGGTTAGATTATTCCGCCGTGTGGCCACTGCAGTTACGTTCTATAAGAACACGACTTCTGGGCAGGGACCTCAGGAGTAGACAGATTTTATATATTAGATGACTGTATATTCTTTTTTGAGACTGAACATGATGGGGCATAAGCCCAAGTTTTGTACGAGATTATGGATCCAAATTTTGCAAAGTTTTTTGACACTCCGATGATATATATACAGCGATATTTGAGGTGATGTGATAAATGTATCAAATGTATGATGTTTTTTATGATTAAAAATTATTGTATTGAATGATTAATATGCCAATCTAATGCTTGATTAGCTAATGAGTCAGCAAACCAATTGTCAGCTCAAGGAATATGAATGAATGTTAAAAATTGAAATGACCTTTGTAACAAACGTACCCTCAAGAACAATCGTAATAAAAATGGATCTCGTACCCGATAAGTGTTGTTCAACTTTGACACCACCAGCTGAGAGTCCAAGAAAACTACCAACGAATCAACACCCAAAGATATTGCTTCTGAGAGTAGATGAATGACTGCAGTGTATTCTGCTACATTATTGGAAGCAGGACCAATGCAGACCCCTCTTGATATCAACAGCTGACCGGAAGGATAATGAAGCACCTAAGCCGTGGAAGCTAAGTTCTGGGTGTGTCTACTAGCACCATCGGTGAAACCAAAATGACTCATGACATCCAACACAACCTGCCAAAGCAGATCAAAAAACATCACCACCTCATCAAAAATCGAAAATCAATCAGATATGTACAAAGCAAAAAACTACTATATACAAAAGCAAGATGCCAGGCCAAAGCCTAGGCATAATACTTCTTCAAATAGAGCCCATTTCGGGGCTCCAGCAACTCGCTCCCTTCGAAATCAACCAAGGTATAAGCTCCTTTCTTAAGGACTTTTTTAACGATATAGGGGCCATACCACATTGATTTAAACTTTCCTGCCCCTAAGGCATCTTTTTCTTGGGCATAGACCAAAACAAGGTCACCTTCCGAAAAGACCCTAGGCTTGATCGCCTTATCGTACTGAACTTTTACTCGGTTTTTATGCGCTTCATTCATCGTGGCCGCATCCTGACGCTGCTCATCGAGATGCTCAAGATGAAGAAGTCATTCTGCCAGACTGGAAGTGTCAGGAAGAAGCTCAACAGCTAATTTAAGGGAAGGAATCTCGCATTCAATGGGAAATACGGATTCCACCCCGTGGACTAACTGAAACGGTGTAAAGCCAGTTGCAGTTTTAACTGACATCCTGTATGCCCAAAGTGTAGGATATAGCATAATATGCCAGTTGGATCTATGTTTATCAATCTTCCTTTGAAGAACTGTCTTCAAGGATTTATTCACGGCTTCCACTTGCCCATTGGCCTGAGGATAATATGGAGATGAATGCTCGTGCCGGAAACCCAATTTGAGAGCCAACTCAGCCATCATACTATTCTGAAAATGACTGCCATGGTCAGTGACAATCTCTCTAGGTATACAAAAACGAGCGATAACCTGGTTGAAAAGGAACAAAGCTGCAGTCTCACCATCGTTCCCAAAAGTAGGCATAGCCTCGACCCACTTCGTAAAGTAGTCTACTGCTACGATAATGTACTTGTGACCTTTTGCCGAAGGCGGGTTACAAGTAGTATAATCCATACCCCACTTTGTAAAGGGTCCGACAGTAACGACTGGAAAAAGCGGAGTTGGATGAGCGCGCATTTTTCGAGTATACACCTGACAAGGATGACACTTCTTGACCGATTCAATACAATCTTTGAAAATCGAAGGCCAGAAGTAGCCAGCACGCAAAATCTTTTGGGCTGTAGCAAGCCCTGATAAATGACCCCCACAAGCTCCACCGTGAGAATCATTGAGCACGGCCTCAGCTTCTTCGAAAGTTAAGCAGCGTCTTAGGATTGAATCAACCCCTCGACGGTACAAAGCATCACCAATAATCAGATAACTTTTAGCTAAGTGACGCGGCTTACGACGCTCATCTTTCGAAAAAGAAGAGGGAAACTTCGCAGTCTGGAGATATACAATGATGTCCCCATACCAAGGATCTTGTGGAGAGATCAGAAACAAGTGTTCGTCAGGAAAGGACTCATCATAGATCATCGCCTCTCCACAAGGCAACTCGGAGATCAATTCCGCAAAAACTAATGACTTCTTGGATTTGGCAGACATGAACTCTAGATCAAATTCTTGTAAAATTACAATCCATCTATTATATTTGCCCCCAATCACTCGCCTGCTGAGGACAAACTGAAATGGATTGGCAGCTGCCAAGACATAAGTTTTGCGAAGAATAATGTAATGCCGGAGTCGCTGCATAGCATGAACTGCTGCTAAGGCTAACTTTTCTATCGGAGTGTATCGCAGTTCAGGTCCTACCAGTCCTCGACTAAGGTAGTAAATAACATGCTCAGCAAGAGCATCATCCTCCTGAATTAGAACCATACCAATGGTAGATTCTGCTGTAGCCAGATACAAAAGAAAATATCTGCTATAATCGGGTGGACTCAGTAAAGGAGCAAAGGTCAATGCCTTTTTCAAAGCATCGAATGAGCGTTGAGCGTAGTCATCCCAAAGAAAAGGAACTCCTTTCTTCAATAGTCTCATATATCCCTTTGTAATCTCAGCATATTTGACGATAAATCTCCGAAGAAAATTAGACTTCCCTTGGAGACTTTGAAGCTGACGAATTGAAGACGGGGGAGGCAACCGAAGTATTGCCTCAACCTTGAAGGGATCTACCCTTATCCCTTCCCTAGACACAATAAATCCCAACAGCCGACCGGATGTAACCACGAAAACGCACTTGTTCGGATTCAATCGAATTTTATAAAAACGACATCTTTCAAATATTTTCCGAAGGTGACCAGGATGATCCATCCTCTTTCGAGAATGAGAAGCTAGATCATCTAAGTATGCCTCGATAATCTTCTTGATGTCGTGGAAGGCGTAAGACATGGTCCGCTGAAAGGTAGCCCCAGCATTTTTAAGACCAAAAGGAATTTTCTTATATGCAAACGTACCCCAGGGACAAATAAATGCAGTCTTATGTTGATCTTCAGGACGGATGGTAATTTGATTATATCCGGAGAAACCGTCCATGAAGGAGAAAATCTCGTTACCGGCACACTCGTCAATGATCTGATCAATGAACGGTGTGGGGTAATTATCTTTAGGACATGCCTTATTTAAGTCTCTGAAATCGATGCACACTCGAATCGTTCCTTGCTTTTTATCTACCGGAACGGGGTTTGAAACCCATTCAGTTAGAGGAACTGGGAAAATGAATCCCGTCTTAAGCAGCTTTTCAACTTCAGCTTTGATAGCTGCTGCCTTCCTAGGATTGACCGGACGAAGCTTTTGCCTGACCGGCTTAGCATTTTCATACGTCTTGATCTCATGCTGAACGATAGATGGGTCTATGCCAGGAATTTCCTCAGAAGACCAAGCAAATACATCCCTATACTCTTTGAAGAGCTCGGTATAGATTTGAACCTCTTCACGGGAACATTCAGCTCCAATGAAGACATTCTTGATAATATTGGGATCCCTGGAAATGTTCACCGGGATAGTAGGAGAGATCACAGCCATGTTCCCTTCAGCATAAACCTATGTTGGTGCCAAAGGGTTCAAGACTGGGTGAACAGATCCAGGAGACTGAGGACTTGGAAAACTAGTTTCAACTTCGTTCAAGTCAGATAGGAAGTAAGACCGATGATGCAAATCATCCCACGGTCTATCTATACCAGTCATGGCTTCCAGGATAGCCTCTTCAGATGGAAGAGTGGTATCAAGACAATCCTAGGCCGAAGAAGAACTAATCGTCCAAGCCGGAGCCACATCACCATCCAACTCTTCCGATGAAAGAGGAGCTGGAACGGATTCTGCAGTGTCAACAATAGACTGATATGCAATCTCAGCTGCAGAAATCAGAAATGCCATTCTGCCCACTTGACCTTCCGCTAATGTGGCGGTAGGGGAAGGTAAGGTCCAAGGGTTCGAAAAATAATGAGTTCGAAAGAACTCTCTTCGAAGGGGAGCCTTGGAGGATGAAATACCATTAATATGCACCGTAGGAGGAGAAAGATCGAAAGTACCCATCAAGGAAGAATACATTCCAACTCCTAGATTCTCGACAGGCGCCTTAGTATTATCCAACTTAGGAACAGATGAGTCAGAAGGTGCATTCAGGTCTACCTGAGGACAGTCCAGTTGATCCACTGTGACAATCCTCCCTTCGTGGGGGAAACATACAATTCAAAATAATGAGGACGCAATGGCATCCATTTCATATATCCAGTTCCTCCCCAACAGAAGGTTGTAGTCCAAGGCCGCATCCACTACCTCAACCTATATGTTAACGGTTTTTCCCCCAACACAAATGGGCAAAGCCGGGACAATACCATGGGGTCTGTGAGAATGGCCATCGAACGCAGTAAGAACAGTGCTAGATGGAACAGCTTTCGGAGATCCAAGTGTCTTCCAGCATGCGAGAGACATCACGCATGTAGAAGCACCCTCATCAACAACCATTCGAAAGATATTGCACTTCCGATATGACGATTTAATATGGAAAGCCATGTGATGAGGAAGTCTCTTCTTAAAATTATTCATATCAAAAGTAATCAGAAGAGAATTTTTCGGATCAATAGCCCCAATGGCAGTGAGAAAAGCACTGCGCTGAGTCGGACAAGACTGGAGTACCTCTAAAGCTGACATAGCACAAGGACTCTGCGCCAGATCTTCCACAATCGAGTAGTTCTGGGCAGCCCTAGCATTTGGATTAATCGTTGATCGCTTAGAAGATTCTTTGGGCATCCGAGGCATAGACTCAACAGTAGGCTTCGTAATGTGAAGCGGCTCAGTAGCATCAGGAACTTCCTTAGCTTTCGAAGACTCTTCTCCGCCATAATCACGGGATCTCGTAGCGATATCCGCGTGAGCACTCATCATAAAAATGTTCGATGGAATTTCCCCTTCCTGGGTGCCCCCAGAGGAAGCCCTAGGATTTTGGTTCGCGCCAACAACTAATTGCTACCCTTGGGGAAAAGGGTTTGTTAACATAGCCTGGGAACTAGAAGAACCCTGCTGGCTTAACAAGCGCTGAGCATCCTGAATTTTAGGGCAAAGGTGTGTGAGATGGTCTCCAGCACAAAGCTTGCACGGAAACTTCACTTTCTTTTTCTCCTTTTGACCCTCACCAACACGCTCGTTGGTTTTATTTGCATTGCCCTTCCCGTTCTTGCCCTTCTTCTTGTTATTTCTTCCCTTCTTCTTCCCATCGGATTGTTGATTTCCTTTGGGATCAAAAGCTTGGACAACATTTATGGACAAATACTGGGAAGGTGATGAATCAGCAGGCACAGCCTGACCAGAAGGAGCGGTGTAAAGACCGGCGCTGCCGGTTGAAAACGGAGTTGGGCTGCACCACTATTGATCGATCCGACAAACCCATCACCATGCGGACCGAGCTTAGTTTTCGATAAATCTAATTTGGAGCAAGGAGCATTGGGCAAATACTTATAAAATACCCCAGACTGAGAATAGATCAGTTCTAGCTGCTGGGCCCTAAAAATGGCCTGCTCCTCAAAAAATACCCCAGATAGTGATACATCTTTTGAAATATCTGACTGCAGAGATTTCAAAAACCATTCGAGAAGGAATTCACCTGGAATATGAGCTTTGATAAGCCTCTTCCTTCTCCTCCATTCCTGAATGTGATCAGAAATGTGCGTTGCCTCATCTTGCTTAAAATTAGCCAGGAGTTCGGTCCCAGCCTCATATCTGACAGGCAACTGAAAATGGTTTAGAAATGTGACAGCCAGTTCTCCAAATGTGGCAAAACTGCCCCCAGTGAGCTCGATATACCATTTGGCAGCATTTCCAGTTAGGGTGCGTTGAAATAATCTCAACCTAATCGAGTCATCGATCAGGGAGTTCGAAGAGACCATAAGTGGAAAGTGGTGATGTGGTCTGCCGGATCCTCTCCATTCTTACCTTCAAACTTTGGAATGTCTGAAGGAAGTTTGGTCGGGACCGGAGGCCACCCCGGACTATAACGAATCGGGTCATTAGTCAACTTTGACAAATCTGGCAAGTTTAACGTTGCCAGAAAAGGTAAGCGAGGCGGAGCCTGAGGATTCCATCCTTGATGGGATGGATTCCCAACATTCTGAAAAGAATAGCCTGGATTTGATGAGGCACCAGGCTGCCAGAAAGGACTCGTAGAAAATGGAGAAGAACCTCCTCCCCACGCCGAGTTACCAAAGCCCAGACCAGTTCCCCCCGCTGAAGTGTTGAATGAAGAGGAGAGCCCCTGATAGGGGTTCCAAGCATTAGACAGAGGAGAAAAGGACTGATAAGCACTCGATGAAGGGAAAGAAGCATTCCCTTGATGACCTGCGTAAAACTGATTCCCTGCCCCCCCTGTAGTAAAGACAGGATTCCATCCCATAAAAGTAGTCGAACTTTGCCCCTCAGACCAAGGGTTGAAACTCTGGGTCTGGGACGTAAACGGAAACGACCCTAAAGAAGGATTGGAACTAGGAATGTGTCCAGTCCCAAAGGGGAAACCCTGAAACGAAGCTGATCCACTAGCCATGTTAGACATGGGCATAGATCCAGCTGAAGCAGCGGAAAAAGAAAAAGAGGGATTTCCACTAATGGACATCCCTGAACAGAAGGGACCAGAATGAGAAGCATATGCTTGGGTGAACCCAGAGCCAAACATAGCAGCACTAGAAGCAATCGAACATGAAGCAATAGTGCCCCCTGCTTCAACAGAAGCAGGAGTCTGAATGCCTGCAGCACTCACGACAGAAGCCGCGTTCCCAGTCGTGGCCATCGAAAGATAAGAATGATACGGAAGATTCGGCGGTCTCTCCGACTCCGGTCCGATGTACTGAAACAACGAACGGATAATCAGGAGGAAGAGGAGATGGACCTGTAGCGGGAGGCTCAGGTATGTCCTCAATGTGAAAATCTTCTTCCCGAGGAAATAAAACTCGCGAGGTGAGCGGAACGCTCCTCTCGGGACCGACACCAGAATCAGCTACGAAACCTTCCGACCTTGGTGGAGGATCTCTCTGCACAGCGTCAGACTCCACAGGGTGGTAACCACCTGCTAAATCGCTCCTACGCCTTCTCGAAGAAGGCTCTGCACTCTCGGGAGATAACCCCCGGATTCTCCTCGAACGTCGAGGCGCTTGATCAGCCACTTTTATAGATTTTATAAACTAGACTCAAAAAAGTGAAAAGCTAGGCAAGCTAGGAGCAAAGAGCACTCACTAAAATAAAAATCCCCGAGATATAGTCAAGCAAACAACCTCCAAGTATTTCCGCTCCGGGTGATGAGGACCGGACACCAAAATACAGGAAAGCGAAATATAGGACCTCCCGAAAGCAGTCTGGGATGATTAGGGCTCAGAACAACTAGCGAAGGTATCAGAAACAGTTACGCTGACCTCCTAACGACAGCCTTTGCCAGCTCAAGCACCCAAGCTTCACAAGGGCACCCCCCAGAAGTACTACTGAAAGTGATGCGACGTCTGCCCCACCACTTATCTCTGAAATGTTCGTGTGGAACCTAGGGAGTGGCAATCATGGACACCAATCCGCATCGTGTCAAGGACACGACAGGTCTTGAGTCGATTCGGCCTAATCGGAGAGGGGGTATCCCTCTCACCTCTACTTCCCTCGCGTCAATTTCTGATGAGAGCTTCCCAGAAATTCACCTAACGGAGTTGGATTTCACTCAATTAATCAACTTCTATGTTTTTTTGAGCGGCCTTGGAGAGTTAACTCTCCACTCACCTATTCCAAGGCCCTACAACCTAGCTAGTTGGTGATTGACACTTAGAAAACTTGCTAGTTGATTTTAGATTAAATCGCTTATTTTAAGGGATGTTATATTAAGTCACAAGGATATGGAGATGAAACGTATGGTGTTTTTGACACAAAAGAAACTAATAAAAACTTAACTACATGCAAATGCAGTTCTTTGTCTTTCGATGAAGAGCAATCTCTATACAGGTTCTACGAGACTAAAAATTGTATTTTTTCTTTTCAAAAAGCAAACTCACACTCACAAAAACTAAGAAATTGACTAAATGATTTAAATGCACCTAATGCAAATCACTACAAGCATGCAAATCCTAAGATGCAAATCTCTTAAAGCGGAGTGAAATTCCCAAAAAGTCCTTCAGTTTTAACTCTTCTTTTGTTGTCCAGAAAGCTAATTCTCGAAATCAAGAACCCTTAAAATAAGGACACCAAAAACACTTAAAAACAAGAAGAAGAAATCAAATGACAACTCCTCCTCAAAATCAAGCCAAAAACTAAAAGCAAGAAACCTCACAAGCTTCAAAAGTTGTAGCAAACGAAAATGAAAATGCAACAAAAAAAGCAAATAACAAGTCAAAATTTTTTTTAAGCCTTTGAAATGCAAAAACAAAAAGCAAAGCAAATGTTTTTTGAGCTTTTTTATTTTATAGAGAAAGAGCTCGAAAAGACAAAGCACAACTATCAAAATCCAAACCAAAACGGGACCGAATTTCAAGCACAAACTTCAACAATGCTCCCAAACCTTATAAAGCTAACTCGTAGCAAGATCAATAAGAGCAAGAGAAGACCAAAAACTCAGCCACCCAGCCTAGACAAATAGTGCAAACTCGTCGCAACCAAAAACTCCAAAGAAGCAAGAAAAGCTCTTCAAGAGTTGCAACAAAACCCTAGCCTATGGAACTCAAGAAAACCAATCAAAAACGAAGCAAAAATCACAATGCGAAGCACAGCACAAAGATAGGAGCGAGTAAGTGAGCAGAAGCTCTCTGTTCTGATAAAGCAAAACAGCCAAGAATGCTCAGAAAGCGATCTTGGAACTCAATCCAGAAGTGCCAGCACCAGAAACAACACTTTGCCAAAAGGACTAGTTTTCACTCAAACGAAAGAGAGAAAAGACATGAAACCACTTCCTTCACACTCCAGTAAGTACAGAGACACTGTAGAAACAGGCCTCCACAGCCAGAAAGGACCAAAAAGTCAATAAACCCAAAAATTCAAAATTTGCCTAGGTATACGCTACTTCACAGTTATGCAACCAGCGTGCATACGCGTCTGTGCTAAGGGAAACTCGCGTATACGCGGGTTCCTTTAGACAAACTTGCGTGTATACGCGACTGTGTGCAGAAAAAAGCGCGTATACAAAGGAAAATAATGAAAAAAAAAAAAGGACAAGCCTGGAAAAGACACCAGGACTTCAGACTGACTGCAAGAAAGTAAACTGGACTGCAAATGAAAGTTAAAACTGTCGGCAACCTACCAAACAGCTGAAACAACCCAACAGGAGAATCACAAGAATTTGATCCCCAGTGGAGTCGCCAGTTCTGTTTCGGGGAATATCACCCTAGAGGTTCGTTGGGTTACAACCTCCACAGAGCAGGGGCATGCTACTTAACAGAGACTCACACAACCATGCACATTTAGAAAAACCAAATAGAGTAGAATGAGAAAGTTACCCGTAGGTCCTACGGTTGAAGAAGATTTCGTAGGGTTCAAACCCCCAGCAACCGTCCTTCCTTCTTAACCTGAAAGACAAGAAGAAACAAGCACAAAGGACTGGTTGTACAGCATATATCTACTCTAAATGTCAGTGAGATTCATATAAAACATTAAATAAATCATAATGAATTCTTGTATAACAAATATTCTCATACATAAAAGCATACACTAACACGTTTATTTCGGGAACAGCATGGTACTTCTGTATTATGAATAGCATGTACAAAAGTAACAAGTGGAGAGATCACCTGATCCTTCCACGGCCTTCGCAGACCATCGTTCGGATCCGTCCAGCCCTTGCCTCGCTAAGACTCCTTCCAAACTGGTGCATACGAGATGAAATATAAAGGGATGTGCATCTCAAGGAAACAAGGGTTTCCTACAATGAACTGGGAAAATGAAGGAGGCACGGGGAATCAGACTTGGATAGGGAATACCAACAGAGTATAATATCAATAATTGTCTCTCCCCCTTAGGCCATACACATGAGGGGTTTTTATACTCCCTCCAATTAGTTTCAGTAGTTGGAAACAGTTGGCCACGTGCTGGGGTGGTTGAACTACCTGAGTAACCATCAACCCAGCCCGAAAATAGGGAATAATTATATATTTTTTAATCATTTTAATGGCATACACGGAAAAGTCTAGCTGGACTCGCGTATACACGCGGAAAAACACAGGCACAGTCGCGTATGGGGATTTTTACACTGTTTTTAAGTGAATTTGTCCAAGTCTGTAGGAATGGGTGCCCAAAACCATCAAAGCAATCATGAATCATGTGAAGGTGAGAAATGATGCTATAACACACACACTCTTCATGCGCTCGCTTCACTGAATACACAGACAGACTTTAAAGCAATCACAAAGCCTTACTCTTACATGGTTTCTGGAAATTCAAGGCATATTCACACAGAACTTAGCTCGAAAAATTCATATTAATACTGAAACAAATTCCTCATTTATATAGTGAGATTACTTACAATTTCTAGTTGGCCCGATTTTCGATCAATTGGCCCTTCTGCAACCTATTCTCTGCAAATTTCTCCTACAGCCCTATGCAGCTCTATCTATTTTTTCCTCTTAGGCTTATTTTATACAACTGCTACCAATGAATTGATTCAGATACCTACAATGACTCAACAAACTCTTCAATTTCCCAAATTCTAAATTTAGCCTAACAAACTGAAACTGATCTGACTTCTCCTATCCTCTACTCATTTGAGGGCAGTTACAATTTTTCTGTCTACATTTAACTAAAAATCACTCAATTTATTCAACAATTACATGAGAAAGTAAAATATAAGACCCCCTATGCCTATGGAAATACAAAGTCTCTTCTTGGAACCTAATGCCCCTATATCAGAAACAATACATGGTGTGTGTGTGAGAGAGAGAGAGAGAGAATATGTGTGTGTGTGTGTGTGTGCAAGGGTTAGCTCTCTTGGTCAAGGTCTTGTTGGTAATATATATCTCCTCGATACCCTTGGGGATAGGTTCAACTAGTTTGGCTCTCAAGATGTGATCCCTTAAGGTTGATCTACTCATATTTTCCTCATTATATATATATATATATATATATATAGAGAGAGAGAGAGAGAGAGAGAGAGAGAGAGAGAGAGAGATTTTTTTCAAGTTTTGCAATATAGAAGACATTTCATATCAAGAGATTTGATCCATCCATTTAGCTGTAAGGAATGGAAGAGGCCGAAAAAGACTAATTAAGACATTAATTTTTAAATTTCTCAATCTTAATTTACACCTTTCATTAAAACATACCTTTGCATCTTTATTAAAAATAAAAATACAACTTAAACTTCATGAATACTCAACAACTTTAACTTCCACATTCATGAAACACTCCTCCCCTCTTTCCACCTCTTTTATTTTTTAAATATTTAAAATATATAATTTTATAAAAATTAATATAAATACACTTTATTTATTAATAATCTCAAATTAAAATATTTATTTCTCTTATTATAAAATAAGTAAAAACATAATTTTGTTTACTAAAATCCAACCTAACATCGTATATCCGTTTTGTGAAAACACCACTAGCTCAATTAAAATAACATAACACACATGTCTACGAAAAAATCAAAGAGCTTACCTCGATTACATAGTTGACTTATAAAATATTCAAATATATTAAAATAAACCTCAATTAAATAGTTGACTTATAAAATATCCAATCATAACTCTGGCCCACAGAGATATGAAACAACATCAATTAAACCATTGAATGATAAAAATTCAAGTATATTCTCAATTATATTAAGATTGTTTACACAGGTATCGGAAAAGAAACAATTAAACCGCTGACTTATAAAAACACTTCATCAAACTAATACAATGGATATTCGAAAACGAAACACGCTGACAATAAAACCATCGAGTTATAAACGCGTAGTCTAAATAGCTATGAAATATTTGAAAATTCATGCTACCTATTGTAATTTTATGTTTCAGCATGTTGGATTTTGGGTTTTTAGGTTTTTAATGGTGGTAAATCTCTTTTTATTATTAAACAAAAATTTTAATAATTTCTCAAATTCTCACGATACAAATAGAAAATATATTATTGGTATACATTTACATAGTTATTCATAATTAGCTTTAGTTCAATTCTAATTATTGCATATGATGTGCACTTGTCTTTAGCTAGTTAATATTAGTACTTACTTGCTAGTTAATACTAGTATTTATTTGTGATGTGCACTTGGCTTTAGTTAGTTAACTCCAGTGCTTGCATCTGGTGTATGTGCACATTAAGCACACTTAGTTTCAATTAGCTTTAATTATACATAGTTATTGTATGTAGAACTAAGCTTAACATAGTTTCTTTATGTATTGATTCTCAAATTAATATTGATGAATCAAATATATTCTCAATTCTAATTTTTATTTTTCAACTCTCTCGTGCAATTATTCTTCAACTAAATCCGTATTTGTGCTCTAATCATTTTACATGGTATCAAAGCTACCTGGGCTTCTAGAAGGTGCAAGAACAATATTTTGCAGGATTGATGATCAAAAATTTGGAAATTGTTAGGAGATTTGATTTTGAGATCAGGATATTAAAGAATTGTCACAATTGTTACTACAACAACAAAGTGAAAAAATGGAATTTCCAACTTCCACTACTGTGACTCCATACGATGAGTGGAAGCCAATGATTTTGCTTAATATTAGAAGCAAAGGCTTGTACCAAATAGTCATGGGAATTGAGAGAGAACCAATGTCATAGGATGATAAGTGATATTGGATTAAGAGATTTGACATCGCTTATGGAAGATTGTGTCTATCTATGTGTCTCGTGATATTCTTTATCAAATTAGAAATATTGTGATATTCTTTATCAAATCAGGAATATTGACTCACCACTTGAAATCTAGACTACATTGAAAGGATTATATGGTTATGAAAAAGATCTAGAAAAACACCATTTGGAGGCAAAGAACTCCAGTTATTATAGCAGTCATGAAAGTGGTGAAGACTCCAATAATGTGGAGAAATATTCGCAAGAGAGTGTTGAACAAGAAGACTTTGTTTCTTCTATTGTTAATGAACTTGTTGCACATGAGAATTTTATATTATCCAATAATGAAGACATCGCACATAAGGAAATATCCTCCTCTGCTGCTACTGATGAAGACACTGTCTTCAAAAACATAGAAGAAGGCTTTGATTCCTCTACTATTGATGATGGTGATGATGCAGATCTCATGAGGTCTCAATTCAATGATGCCCACATGCACTCTCAGTGGCAGAGCCATGAATGCCCATGCATGCATTTAAGGAGGAATTTATAACACCATGTATGTGCATGTATGAATCCACAAGCACATCTCTAAAGCCACACATGCGCATGCATGCATCCGTAGAAACAACTATTCCCATGCATGCATGTAGGGTACATGAATCTGATCGTCAAATGCATGATGAAGTTGCAAGGAGTCCATATTTCCATGCAACCATATATAAGGAAATTCAGTCCTTGGTCCAAACATGGGGGTTGATAATTCTACTTCTAAAAATGAGGTTATCCCCCAAATCCATGATGGGATCATTGATCAGTACTGTCCGAGTTCCGAGAAGACTCTCGATATCTTCACCAAGACTTTCACTAAGGAGAAGTTTCGATTTTTGCAAGATCGCCTCAGGGTGAAGGACATGACTGCCTAGCAGTGGTCTTTCTCTACTTTTTGCATTATATTTTGAGAGAGAGTTTTTCATCCCACTTGGTTTTCCCTCTTTCCTCTTTTCATGCATCGTATATGGATACCTAGAATGGCCGTGTTGTCTAGACTCATTCATTTTGCATCACAATCACCTAAGTTATGCTTAATGGGAGGTGTTGGTGTACATGCACACAGTTAGCCTTAATTAGTTGTAGTTCAATTCTAGTTATTGTATATAATGTGCACTTGTCTTTAACTAGTTACCTCCAATGGTTACATGTGGTGTGCACTTTGCTTTAGTTAGTTAACTTTAGTACTTACATGTGGTATATGTACATATTAACATAACACAAAATCACATTTAGCTTCATTTAGCTTTAATTATTCATAATTATTGCAAGTAGAACTAAGCTTAACTTAGTTGCTTTATGTATGGATTTTCAAATTAATATTAATAAATCAAATTTATTGTCAATTCTAAATTTTCTTTTTCAACTCTAACAAATTTGTGCAGTTATAATTTAGCTTGTGCCATTTTAATTTAACTAAATCTGTGATTGTCGTCTATAAATTATAAAAATGTAAGAATATATTTTTCTCAAAATAAAAATGTAAGAATATATACCTAATTGATTTAATTTCATGTAGCGTGCGAACATTAGTTTAAGGATACGTGATTCGTTACGTTCAACGCTATTGTGAAACAGTCAAAAAATTGTAATCGGAACTACGTCCCGGAGGACGTCAATTTCCACGGCAGCCTCACCAATTCTCGGGAGAAACCGAATTCAATGCATGAACGATGATGAACCAAATGATGACTTATGAATCATGATTCATGATGCCTCAGGAATTTCTGTTGTTTTTGTTTGAGATAATCTCTTATTTATGATGCATACTAAAGTTTAGGAATTGGTTTGGTTTGTTGGAAGATGTTGAAAGATTTTCTCAACATCTCCCTCTAATAATGGAATAAGTTGGATCTCACTCCAACTATATATATTTGATATATCTCTATTTATTAAAAGTAATATAAACATTAATTATTGTGTGTTATTCCTGTGCATCTCTGCTCTCGTTATTTCTAATTGTTTTACAACTGCAGATCTCCTTATCCAACCCTACTGCAACAACTATAAATAATTTGGTTTTGTTCATTCGTGTCATTGGAATTTTCTTCTTTTCCGATCGTACCGAAGAAAGGAAAATGTTGATTGCACATTTCATTTTCGGGATCCTCGGTGCGTATACTCGCTCTGTTGATTTACTTTCTTGGTTGCAATAACTTTGTTTCATCTTTCTTAATGTTTAATTTGTTCTTTCATGACAGGGGACATCACTGTTCTGACACTCTTCTTAGCTCCGCTGTGAGTATTCCCCAACTTATGTCGCGAGAAAGTTTTCTGATGCTCATATAATCCATAATTGTTTTACTTTATGATCGGAATGGTGCTGCAGAATTACGGTCTGGCAGATTATTAAGAACAAATCGACCGAACAGTTCACTCCATTTCCGTATATTTTCGCATTTATGAGTTACTCGCTGCTTGCATGGTACGGGCTGCCATTTATATCACCCAATAACTTTCTTATGACCCCGGTTAATGCACCTGGGGCACTCATGGAACTCTGCTACGTAATTGTGTTCATCTTCTATATTCGCGACAAGAAATACAGGGTAAGTACACTACTCATTCATAAATTACTTTGAACTCGGTGATCCCAATTTGATTGGCGGTGGATTAAACAGGTGAAAATATGTGGAGTTCTGGTAAGTGCTCTGCTTGTTGTTGCAATCGTGGCCTTGGTGTCGGTCTTGGCACTGCAAGGACAAACAAGAAAATCATTCTGTGGTGTAGGTGCCGCCATATTCTGCATCTGCATGTACGCGTCTCCTCTGTCAATAATGGTAAATCGATCTACTTCCTCCTTACTAAAAGGAAACTAAATTTTGTAAAAGAATATCTTGAGGATAGTTTATATTTGAAGTGACCTGAAGCGAGATTTCGATGGTATGCAGAGAACGGTGATTAAGACAAGGAGCGTAAAGTATATGCCGTTCTCGCTGTCTTTCTGTGTCTTCCTATGTGCCGTGTGCTGGACTATATTCGGCCTCCTGGGAAACGACCCATTCCTTATTGTAAGTTAACCATACATCCATACATTACTGTAAGTTTAACAATACTCACACATAGATATAGATGATCATAACAATTATAGTAGACATTCAGCTTTACTATTTTAAGTTTCACTAATGGACAAACTTCATGATAGATATGTTTTATAAGAAAATAAAATTTGTATAATTGGTAAATATTTATATTATATGTTTTGGATTTACAGAGCTAATATGGATTAAATTTTTCAAAATCTGCCAATGGGATTAGGTTTAAAAGTGAATAGTGTGATGTTAAGACATTTGTGATGAAATCAAAAAAAATTCCATTCATTGAAGATGTAAATGTCTCTTTATTTTAGATAATGTTTACATAGTTGAAATTGAAATATTTTATTTTATATAAAGCTTCACATTAAAATGTTAATGCATGCCCAAAACATATATATATATATATATATATATATATATATATATATATATATATATTTGTATTATTAATATTTTTTTAAATATTACAAATCAAAATCCATACTAAACATTGAAGAAATTACAAAGCTTCCTTATACATTAAATTATAAAAAAATTATTCATGGAATAAGAATTTTCTTCTGTTTTTTCTTTATATATAATATTTAATGTTAAAATTGAATGGTATATAATCTTTATTTATTTATCTATCCTTATGTGTATGTATATATATACATTGAATTATTTTTATTATTAATATTTTTTAAAATATTACAGATAAAAATTCATACTAAACATTGAAGAAATTACAAAGCTTTTTATACATTAAATTATCAAAAACTATTAATGGAATAAGAATTCTCTTATATTTTCTCTTTATATATAATATTAACCAAATGTATGTTGAAATATTTAATTTATAACACACTCTAAATTAGTTTTTGATTATTAATATTTTTTAAATGTTACATATCAACTTCATATTAACAATTAAATAAATTATTACACTTCATATAAGATTTTTTTTAATTATATTACTAATTTTTTTTTTATTAATTTTTTTTAAATATTTACATATCAACTTTGTTAATGAAATAAATTAAACATGATATAAGAAGGTTTTTAATTATATTACTTCACTTTTTTCTATATTAAATTGATATAAAATCATGTTTTCAGAATTTAGGTTTTTATGATTTATCCTAAGTATTTAGAATTTTCTTGCACATGTGATTATTAGGGAAGAAAATTTTAAATATAAAATTATGTTAGTTAATATGAACATTTCATTTATGGTTAAGTGTAAAACATTTTTTTTTACATATAATTTTGTTTAAATATTACAAATAAACTACATAAACACCATGTAATATCAATAAATAAATAAAAATTACATCATCTTTCAACTTCATATTAAATAGAAAATTATATATCAAAATATAAATTATTTACTTCATTTTTATTATTAATATAGTTTTTTTTAAATATCATAAGTCAATTTAACATAATCATATCATACTATAGACATAATATAATATTATTTTATATATCATATTTGAACTCCATATTAAATAGCCAATTACATATCAAAAAAAATTTAATTACTTTATTTTATATTAATATGAAAATATTATTGATATTTCTAGCCTTTTAAGATGTCAAAATTATAGTGAGCTTAGGAAGCTTCTCTCCAAGCTTTTTGAGCATAAGAATAAAATCTTAAATCAAATTAATTAACTCTTTTCTTTAGGTCCAATAGACCAAAAATTGGTCTCAGTGGAGAGTTAAACACCACCACCATCATCATCATCATATAATTAAAGCTAAAAATCAATTATTTTATTTATAATTCACATTATTATTTTGTATTATTTTTTAATATAATATTATTTTTAATTTTTAATATAAATATTATTTTATTATTTTCAAATACAATTTTAACAAACCATATATATAATAAAATTAAGTATTTTTAAAATAAACTAAATCTAAATTGTAAATATAATAATTTCAATTCTATGTATTACACATTTTTTTAGTTTCTGCATGTTGAAATGTTAATTTCAACTGCAGACAGCTAAACCTGTAGTAGAGGTTGTGCAGAAGTGGTTTATTGCTCTGCAACATCTGCCTTCTAATTTTTTTCATGGGTTCTAACCACAACACCAAAAAAAATTTCCATTTTGATGAATGGTTCATTCGAGTTTAAAGCCCTTATAGTTTTTTGGGAAACGGGATTTTGAGATTTCGCGCCAGTCTTTTGAAAGTTTTTTAACAGGGCCACGTTGGAAGTGGACCCCATCTTCCAGCTCAACGCCAATCATAGGTTTTTGCGCAGATTGAAGCCAAGTCAGCAAGACCCAAATCCGGACCCGAAAACCTTTATCAATTGCAGTTTATAAATATTTGCATACCATTTGTCCATGACGTTATCAACCAAATTTGTTACGCGAATTTCCAATGAATTTTGGTTCATAAAAGGTTTGGATTTCGGTAGGGCCCAGCGCTAGCCAATCAAATGGCATTTGGGTGGACTTTGGGTCCGCTGACAACATGTTATTTTGTAACGCGAATTTTCAATTACAATGCAGTTTAATGTGTTTAAAGTCTGGGTTCATCGACAATTTAAAAAAAAAAAAAACTATGGTTAAAGTTTTATGTGGAGACTGTATTATAAAGTTTTCAACTTTATTTCATATTGTAATGTTTTGTTTTATAAACACCGCTCGATAAAAGTGTGAAGAATTTGGTTATATTATATGAGTTATGTTATATTATATATATTATAAACTTGTAAGTTTATAATATATATACATATATGTAATGCAGAGTGTTATACAACAGTGTGTGTGACTGTGTGGATTTTTGTGTGCTCGAAGGCAAAACAAAAGGCACTATATGTGCATTTTTCAAGAAAAAGGCAGAGAGAGATATAGTATTGAAAAACTCTGAGATTTTGTAAGCATTGTGCAAAGAAAAGCACCATTTTGTAATACTTGTTATGTTAAAGGAATAGAAGTATTTTTTGTGCAATCTCTGTTTATCAGCAAGCAATTTTTTTTGGTTTATGTTTGTTAAAAGAGGAGAATTTCTGTTCTCCAGTGTGTTCGGAATATTCAGAAATTACAACATGGTATCGGAGCTAGTCCAGGCTCTTTGAAGGTGTCAAAGAAGCTAAAGGAAGGATTTTTTGTTGCAGCAGTTTCTCCAGCAGTGTGAAGGCTCAGCTAAAATCCAAGGTATTTCTAAAAACAAAGTTTTTGTTACTATTTGAAGACAGTTAGTTTATTTAAAAATCACAGTCAATATTTATAGCATAGTTCAGTGTGCTAGCAATGTCTGGAGCTAGCACAAGCATAAGTATTGGAAATACTCAGCTCCCACAGTTCAATGGGAAGAACTATGATTATTAGGCAATCACCATGAGAGCCATGTTTGCCTCTCAAGACTTATGGGAGCTTGTTGAAGATGGTTTTGAAGAACCAATAGATGAAAATGCCTTTAATGCCTTGACACGGGCAAAGAAGGATTTGTTGAAGAGAAATAGGAAAAAGGACTCAAAATCCTTCTTCTATCTCTATCAAGCAGTACATGAGAGTGTGTTTCCAAGGATGCATGGGATACCCTCCAGATTGCCTATCAAGGTATGGAGAAGGTGAAGACAGCAAAGCTACAATTTCTGAGGAGAGATTTTGAAACTCTTTATATGAAAGAGTCTGATAACATAGACTCATTCTTCACACATGTGATTGGAATGGTCACATGGATAAGGTCTCATGGAGAAACACTTGAAGAAATAAGGATAGTGGAGAAAGTGTTGAGGAGCTTACCCTCAAGGTTTGATGTGATAGTCACAACCATAGAAGAGACAAATGATCCCTCAAAATTTTCAGTTGATGAGATTCATGCATCACTGATGACACATGAACAAAGATTTGGTAGAAATGAAAACTCATCTTTGGAGCATGCCCTCAAGACCCAAATGTCCTTTGGAAGAGGAATAGGTCAAGGAAAATGAAACTACATAGGAAAAGGTAGAGGCAGAAGCCAAAGCAGAGGAGGAAGAAACAACCCTGCAAATAATCAGGGGCAACAATCAAAATTAGAACCAAGGCCAAGGCAGCAGCCAGCAACTGGACAAAATCAAGCACATGGACAAAGGTATGATAAATCCCAAGTCCAATGTAATTACTGTAAGAAGTATGGCCATTATGCCAATGAATGTAGGAAGAAGCAAAATGACATGGGTAATATACCCAGTGCCAATTTTACTAGAGAAAATATCAGCCAAGATAAATTGTTTTTAGCATGTAATTGTTGGAAATAATGAGAGGGGGGGGTGAATCAGTATTCCTTTCAATTAGAACATTAGTTAATCTTCAATTATTATCAGTGTTTGTATAATGATAGCAGCAAACAAGAGGAACACAAATGCACACATTTCTTAAGGTGGAAACCCACTCCGAGAAAAAAACCACCTAATGCTTTTCTAATAATTCTTTAGTATTCAACTCCAATTGAAAATAAAGCTCCAACTTCCTAGAATCTAGAAAAGCATTCTTCTCCAGCTTCCATTGGATGGACGCTCCAATGCCTGAGATTCTTCAGTAGTCAACTGAACGGATTCCCCAACACCCAATGAGCTTTAACTCACCCTAGCACCACCCTACCACCCTATAGAAGAATAAAAGAAGAATGGACTCCTGTACCAGGGAAAATGGTCCACTTTGCAATGATATAGAATGATGTAGAAGAAGAAGATATACTAGACCATAACCCCAACTTTGACACAAACACCTAATGATGATCCTAGACCTCCCAACATTGCCTCTTCAACCCTTGGTAGATAGATACTAGTACAATTTGTACAATAGTGTATTTACAATGACTAAGTATAATGATACCTTTACAATGATTGTATGCAGTGCTGCCCACTTGAAGACTTCATATGATGAACTTCTTGCTGTTGTTATGCACTTTGGTTGTTGCTCTTGTCATGCTACCCTCTGCTACACCTTTCTTTGCTTTTCTGTCGTAGAAATCTATTCCTTTGCAATCCTTGACAACACATAATCTAGCTTTTTCTTGTCTTCTAGGAGCCTGATATTGAATCTAGTGTATCTTTGTTATTTCAG
Organism: Pinus albicaulis; assembly: GCA_034641835.2. NCBI lineage: Eukaryota > Viridiplantae > Streptophyta > Pinopsida > Pinales > Pinaceae > Pinus > Pinus albicaulis. Next base: position 1,749,862,794 of record CM076580.1, read on the forward strand.
ATCCTCAATAACTGATTTTCAGCCCTATAGTATTCCTCTAAGTCATCCTTCCAATGCCACAGGTCAGACCCAATTTGGATTCTTCAAGAGAGATTTATCCCCAATGTCTCATAATGCCCTAATTATGGATTGTTTCAACAGAGCGCACTTTTATGGCATACCACGTGTCATTGTTTCTTCATTTAGCTCTGAAATTGATAGAGAAGAAATTACAGACAGTGCACTATCTATTACTTTTTACAGAATTCCAATCTGATACTCAAAGAGAGTTATGATGATTTTACCAAGGTCACTTCTTTCAGATGAATTTCAGGAACCTGTGAAAGCCCTAACTTCCACAGATCATATCTCCAAAAATATTTCACACGTTGCTCTGAAATTTTTACTGCAACTTCCTTAGGATTTTGGCTTCACCTCATAAAAATTTCAGCTTATGAACCTTTGTAGAAAAAAAGTTAGAGCGAAACTGCCACGATGACCTATTTCATATGGCCGAATCCCTTGCCTAAGGAGGAAATGAGGATCACAATATATATAAATTCTTAAGTTGAGAGGGGCTTCAACAAGTGAATGTGGGAGGGATTTTAGGAGCTTAGAAAAATATTAATTATGACTTTTCAATGATCCATGCCCCAACCCCATGGGGTTTTGGCCCACTAACTGGGGTACAAACTTCAAACATGAATATTTCTCAACCGTGAAACATCAACAGAAACATCTCGACAAGTATAAACCATAAAAATAATTATTGACCCAAAATATATTAATTTGGTAGGTCAAAATTCTCATGCAATATTGGGTTAGCCCCTGATGCTGCTTGGGTGTACATCAATGACAACCGCTGATCAACAGTAATATGACTGAGGAAAAGAATGAAGATTTATGGTTTCTAGATTCAGGATGTAGCAACCATATGACTGGAAACATTTCTATGTTTTCTATGTTAGATGAAAATGTGAAGTCTCAAGTCACATTTGGGACAGACAGTAAGGTTTCTGTCACAGGAAAAGGAATAGTAAATGTCTTGAGAAAGAAAGGAGACAAGAAGAGCATATATGATGTATATTATGTACCAGGTATGAAATGTAATTTGTTAAGCATTGGGCAGCTCATTAAAAAGGGCTACAATGTGTTATTTGAAGATGATGTATGCACCACCATGGATAAAACACCAAGAAAACAATGTATTGTTGAAGTAAGGATGACAAGGAACAGAATGCTCCCTCTCAAAATGAGAGCAGATTTGAAGAAAGGAGAAGAAATGGCAGCAGTAACACAAGAGACATTCCAAAGAGAAGCAAAGGATGAAAATTGGTTATGGCATTTGAGATTTGGACATCTCAACTTTGGAGGTTTGAACTTGTTGCACAGAAAAGGAATGGTAAGGGGATTACCATTGATTGAGAAACCGGACAACCTATGTGAAGGTTGTATCTTGGGTAAACAACACAGAGAAATTTTTCCATCAGGAAAAAGCATAAGGGAAAAGGCACCCTTAGAAATTTTCCATTCAGATCTGGGTGGACCAATGCAAACACCATCACTTGCAAGCAGCCATTATATGCTAACTTTTATTGATGATTACACATGAAAAACATGGGTTTATTTCTTGAAATATAAAAGTGAAGTGTTTGAGAAATTCTGCCACTTTAAAGAACTTGTTAAGAACTAAAGTGGGCAGCATATTAAAGTTATTAGAACTGATAGAGGAGATGAGTATATCTCTAAATAATTTCTGCGTTTTTGCAGAGAAAATGGCATACACAAGTAATTTGCAGCAAGGTACACACCGCAGCAAAATGGAGTTGCTAAAAGGAAAAATAGAACAATCATGGGTATTGTAAGAAGTATGATGAAGGCAAAACATTTGCCAAATTATTATTGGGCTGAAGCTGTACATTGTGCAGCATACATCTTGAATAGATGCCCAACTAAAGCAGTAATGAATAGAGTTCCTGAAGAAGCATGGAGTGGGATAAAACAAGGTGTCACCCACATGAAATTTTTTGGTTGTGTGGCTTATGCACACATTCCAGATCAGCTGAGAAAGAAGTTGGACAACAAGGGGGGGAGAAGTGTATTTTTATTGGATACAGTGAGGAATCCAAAGCTTATAGGTTGTATAACCCATCCACGAAGAAATTTATTGTGAGTAGATATGTTCAGTTTATTGAAGAAGAAGCTTGGGATGGAAGCATTGAGAAAACAGTCAATGTAAAGAACTATTTTTCTCATGATGAAAATGAGGATGAGATGGTTGAAATAAATCCATCATTAGCACCACTACCTCCACCAACAAAAGGACAGCAAAGGACACCATAAGTTGGAATGAGGACACCCTTGAGAAGTAATGATAGTGCTTCTCCAAGCACACCACAAGGAGCATATTTGAGTGCTTCTTCAAGCACAAGTACACCAAGTGAAAGAGGAACCAAATTCACAAATTTGAATGATATTTATGAGCAAGAGGCAGAAAATGAAGGTATGAACTCTTTATTTGCATTACATTGTCATGTTGATGATCCTATTCATTTTGAAGAAGCTATAAAAGATAAGAAATGGATAGATGCTATGGATGAAGAAATGAATGCCATAACGAAAAATAAAACATGGGAATTGGTTGATCTCCCAAAAGGTAAGGAATTCATTGGAGTAAAATGGGTTTATAAAACCAAGAGCAATGTTGACGGTAAGATTGAAAGGCACAAGGCCAGACTTGTTTTCAAAGGCTATAAGCAGCAACATGGAAGAGATTATGAAGAAATTTTGCACCCGTTGCAAAAATGGAAACAGTAAGAGCAGTGTTGTCCATAACAGCACAACACAAGTGGATGTTTTACCAAATGGATGTGAAATCAATATTCCTAAATGGAGTTTTGATGGAAGAGTTTTATGTTGAAAAACCTCTGGGCTATGAGAAAAAGGGTCAAGAATACAAAGTTTGCAGATTGAATAAAGCTCTTTATGGGCTGAAACAAGCACCAAGAGCATGGAACAGTAGGATAGATTCCTATCTACTGGAGAATGGGTTTGAAAAATGTGAAGGAGAACCCACATTATACATCAAGGAGAAAGATGTTACAATGTTGATTGTTGTTTTATATGTTGTTGATGTGATCTTTACAGGTAATGATGATTACCTCATTGAGAATTTTAAATCAGTCATGAAGGATGAATTTGAGATGACTAATATGTGATTGCTGAAATGCTTCTTAGGAATAGAAGCAGAGAAAAATGAAAATAAAATTTTTATTTCTCAAGCTAAATATGTAAATGAAGTTTTGGAAAGATTTAACATGCACGATTTCAAGGTAGCAATTACTCCCACAGTGATGGGATTGAAACTTAGCAAAGAGGACAGAAGCAAGGATTTTGATCCTAGTTTGTACAAGAGCATAGTTGGCAGCCTCATGTATTTGACTGCAACTAGGCCTGATATTATGCATGTTGTTAGTTTAATTTCCAGGTTTATGGAGAGGCCAAAAGAAGCATATTGGCAAGAAGCAAAAATAATTCCGAGGTATGTGAAAGGAACTAAGTGGTATGGTATTTTTTATAGTACTTCAAAAAATTCTAAGTTAATTGGATATACTGACAGTGATTGGACTGGAAGTATTGATGACCAGAAAAGTACATCTGGTTATGTTTTTCATATGGGTTCAGGAGTCATTTCATGGGCTTCTAAAAAATAGCCAATTGTGGCATTGTCTACAATAGAAGTAGAATATGTGGTAGCTACAGCAGCAGCATGTCAAGCAGTGTGGATGAGAATAATGTTGAGGAATTTATGCCAAGAACAGGTAAAAGGGACAGTGATTTATTGTGACAATAGCTTAGCTATAACATTGTCAAAGAATTATGTGTTTCATAAAAGAACGAAACACATAGATGCCAAGTTTCACTACATCAGGGAGCTAGTGAACAATGAAGAAATTATTTTGAAACATTGCAATACAGAGGAGAAATTTGCAGACATACTAACAAAGCCATTGGGGCAAAGAATTTTATTTATTTGAGGAAATGCATGGGTATGACAGATAACCCAGCAGTTGAACTTAAGCGGGAGTGTTGAAATGTTAATTTCAACTACAGACAGGTACACCTGCAGCAGAGGTTGTGCAGAAGTGGTTTACTACTCTGCAATAGCCACCTTCTAATTTTTTTTTCATGGGTTCTAACCACAACACCAAAAAAAATTTCCACTTTGATGAATGGTTCATTCGAGTTTAAAGCCCTTACAGTTTTTTGGGAAACGGGAGTTTGAGTTTTCATGACAGTCTTTTGAAAGTTTTTGAACAAGGCCATGTTGGAAGTGGACCCCATCTCATAGCTCAACGGAGGCTGATCCACAGTCAGCCAATCACAGATTTTTTGTGCAGATTGAAGTCAAGTCATCAAGACCCAAATTCGGACCTGAAAACCTTTATCAATTGCAGTTTATAAATCTTCGCAAACCATTTGGCCATGACATCATCAACCAAATTTGTTACATGAATTTCCAATGAATTTTGTTTCACAAAAGGTTTCGATTCCGGTAGGGCCCAGCGCTGGCCAATCAAATGGCATTCGTGCGGACTTTGGGTCCGCTGACGTCATGTTATTTTGTAACGCGAATTTTCAATGCAATGCGGTTTAATGTGTTTAAAGTTTGGGTTCATCGATAGTTAAAAAAAAAACTATGGTTAAAGTTTTATGTGGAGACTATGTTATAAAGTTTTAAACTTTATTGCATATTGTAATGTTTTGTTTTAAAAACGTCACGCGATAAAAGTGTGAAGACTTTGGTTATATTATCTGAGTTATGTTATGTTATATATATTATAAACTTGTAAGTTTATAATATATATATACATATATGTAATGTAGAGTGTTAGACAGTAGTGTGTGTGACTGTGTGGATTTTTATGTGCCCAAAGGAAAAAAAAAAGGCACTGTAGGTGCATTTTTCAAGAAAAAGGAAGAGAGAGACATAGTATTGAAAAACTCTAAGATTTTGTAAGCACTGTGCAAAGAAAAGCACCATTTTGTAATACTTGTTATGTTAAAGGAATAGAAGTATTTTTTGTGGAATCTTTGTCTATTAGCAAGCAATTTTTTTTGTTTCTATGTCTTAAAAGAGGAGAATTTCTATTCTCCAGTGTGTTAGGAATATTCAAAAATTCAACACTACAAATTATGTTAAAAAAAATCTATCCTATCAGATCCTTGTAAAACACCCAAAATTTAGACAAGTCTATGTTAATACTGCAATAATAAGACTGATCTACTAAATTTTTAAATGAATTCATGAATACACAGGTACCAAATGCGATTGGAATTGTGCTTGGAACATTGCAGTTGACTCTATATGTTGTTTACAAAGACTGGAAAAAGAAGAACAGTCACGAATCGTCTCCTTCTATAGAGAATGAGGGAAAGGTATGGGTTGATCACATGAACACAATGGAAATCGGATCTTATGGGCAGGAAAAAGCGGATAGTCCTCCTCATGAAAATACGTGAAAGGAAATCAAACTGCAGTACCATGTCCTAAGGTTGAGGGAATACTGTAGTCATATCTCTATGCCCATTTGAGATTATTTAGTGCAGAATTTATTATGGATGTCTGTTGAGGTTCAAATTTCTCGTATTCTTAAAGTAGATAGAAAACCAGGTATTCTAATATAAATAATGTAATGAAATTTACTATTAGTAAATGAATCTTAATCTTATGCAATCATGTGAATACAGTTATCTTATGCAATTTTGTGAAAATAGTTGTTGTAAAGAATATTTACTAGAAGGTTTTGAATATTAAATAGTTTAAAGTGAGATATATAGAAGAATAAACATTGTAAAATATATCTTGTAGAGTAAATTGTATTTTGACCTATGTCTTACAAAAGAGCGAAGTCAACAATGATGATTCCATATTAATGAAGTTATCTTATTAATTTTTTGGTTTATATGGTAATTATGTTGGCTATTCTTATTGCTTATTCATAATATCTAGATAAAATTGGTTTGTAGCTATAAATATTTTTATTGGGTATGATACACCTCATAACCTTATTCATAATATCCAGATAAAATTGTTTTTCAATTATAAATATTTTTATTGGGTATGATATACCTGATAATTGTTTTTGAAATATTTTTTTAGCCTAAATAAAATAAATACATTTAAGAATGACTAGAAGTTTATGCTGAAAATGACATCAAGAAATGTTGAAAATGGAACCAAGAAAAAAATTCATTTAATTTTCCCTTGAATTAAATTAGAAAAAAATTGTAATTCCACATCACAACTTGTACGAGTTAACTAAGTTAGTTTGGCGTAGTTGGTTAAGTTAATTTTGAGTTGAGGGTCTAACTTGAGTCCTGTAGAGTGGTTCCTACTTTTTAGGAGCCATGGTTGAGTTTATTTTTATTTATAATTAATTAATGAACAATTTATGTCAATTGAAGTCAGTTTAACTAGTTCCAACTATTGGAGGAACTAGTGGAAGGTCAAAGTGTTGAAGTGGAACTTGAACCACACTCAGTGATCAACAAGAGAACTAATAGAGCAGTCATAAATAATATAAATAACTCATGCATGTGTGAACTGAGAGTTACCCAATTTAGATTGGAGTTCAAGCACATTTTACTATCAGTTGTATAATTATATGGGTTGTACAGATGGCGCATGTAGACATAAGAAGAGCCTAAAGGAACTACATAATCTATTGGATGGGGATTTTCCTAATTAATAGGGGCTAATTACCTGAGGAAACAACACAAGGAAATACGGACTTGAGCAAGCCAAAATGTGGTAAGTATTGACCTACGCTTGTTTAGGAAGTAGTGATATAGATAGAGATAGTGTACAGGTTTCTGAGGCATGCCAAAAACATTATAATATTCTCATATTTCTGACTAATGCAATAAACAGATAGCAGGGTTTTTTAGTTGTGGCTTTCCCTAGGAAATCATTGTGTAATGTGTTGATTAAATTATTTCTCTTGTATCCTTCGTGCTTTTGCAATCATTTAAATTAGTTTCCACAATTAGTAGAGTAGATTCAAGTCTACTCTTTTAGCAAATTGAAATTCGCATTTTGAATCTACAAGGTGTTTCTACATGGTATCATAGCGAAAATCACTATAGAAGAGAAGAATACAAGTTTGGACTTGTAGGAGGAACACATTTTGCATATTTCCTCTCCAAAGCTAGCAAAAGGATCATGATGGAATTCTATGGTATGAGACTCGAGTATGCTCTTGAGGTTAGCTCAATTACATTTCCTGGAGAGACCAGATGGAAGTAGTCATGGAAAATAATGGATTTAAGGAGTTCATTTATAAGGACATCCCGAAACCAACTCCAACTTATGCATAAGATCTATCTGAGTGGAAGAAGTGTGTTGCAAAATCAAGAAGGATCCTATTGGAAGGAGCTCAAGATCATATTTTCTTGAACCTCCACAGTAAGGGGACTCCATATACAATGTGTAAAATCCTGACAAACTTGTTTCAGAACAGTAGTGACCACAAGGTGGCACTGAAGGAAAATCTCAAAAAAATCAAGATGGAGAAGGGCGACACAATACCATAGTACTTGACCAAGTTCACCCAATGTCGGGATGAGCTTAGAATTGTTGTTGTTACAGTTACTAAAGATGATATCGTCAGCCTAGAACTTCTATTCCTTCCCAAAAACTAACACAACTACCATGATTCGGTAAATGGGAGGGAGAATTTATCAGAGTGGGAGCATTTGTGGTTTGACTTGATGCAAGAAGAGATAAGGCAGAGCACCATAGATAGGACCTAATCTAAATAAGTACAAGATGATTTTGAGTTAGTCAGAAAAAAAAAAAAAAAAAAAAAAATCCAATGGAAATAAGTTTGAAGGCGAGGAGGGAAAGAATAAATACTTGTCCAACATCAAGTTTTTTCAATGTCACAAGTTCGGGAATTATGCCACGAAATTTACATAGAAGAAGGAAAGCAAGAAGGAGCCTACAGTAGAAACAGTAGTTGAAGCTTTAGATTAACAATTTGAACTTGATTTCACTCTCATAGCATAGATGACAAGTACTGTAATGGGAATAATTTGGTATCTCAATAGCAGTGCCTCGTTTGCATATGACGAGGAATAGAGATCTCTTCAATGACTTGGAGGAAAAAGACCTCAATAAGAACATTAGGTTTGGAGATTATGGTAGGTATAACCCGATCGTTATCAATGCAGATACTTTTTAGAGGGATTATGGATTCTGTCACGGTATTGGAAAAACACAGCTACAATGTGATATTTAGGAAATCAAAGGTTTTCATTAGACACATCACCATGGGACAAGTGAAGCATATCGGTATGACAGTCAATAACCTATATGCACTTTAGGTCTAACATGCATGCAAATCCTTGAGGAGCAAGGAAAATTTTAGATACTAGGTGGTTTAAAGAGTGCATAAATTACCTCTCAACATTCAGCCTCCAAAGAAATCTCAGTAAGTTGTGGAGAAGTCACAATTGGAGAAGAAAAGAAGAGGATGAGTAGAGACATCCTTCCAAGAAGAGACCTCTAGTAGGGGGGGATTTCGAGCCAAGTGGGCAGAGGGAGCACATGCATCCATACCTCCATGTGAGAGGTGGGAAAATGTGAAATAATAGTCCCAAGAGTGAAGAAATTTGAGTAGGGTCCATTGAGATTTGTTTGGTCTCATGGGTCATTACCTTGCTACGAGGGCCCACAATATACAATAGTAGGATGGATCAGTGGAATTTGATGCATTCATATGTCATAGTGTTAGAGGTTGAGACTAGTAGCAGTCAAATACTAGGGACCACATTGCAAAGTTGGCAACATTGCAGATGGCACAGTGCAAAGTCAATAGCAGCATGGAGTTTTCAATAGATAGTGAAATTTCTAGTAGTATTCAAGACCCAGTTGATAGATGCAATATAATGACAACAGTTGATTCAGTTCTTTATTGGGTGTTTTTCAGTTGCAAATGTTGCAGTTTCAACAAAAATTGAGAGAAGTGTTGTGTATAATACATTCCAAAGGAATTAGATCAGGATAGAGTTGAATTCGTTTCTTGTTGAGAGGGAGTGTTGGAAATGGCACCAAGAAAGATTCTAATTTAATTTTCCCTACAATTAAATTAGAAGAAAATTGTAATTCCACATCACATGACAACTTGTGTGAGTTAACTAAGTTAGTTTGACTTAGATGGTTCAATATGTTTTAATTAAAATTGACGGTCTAACTTGACTCATGTAGAGTGGTTCCTACTTTTTTAGGAGCCCTAGTTAATTTTGAGTTGTAATTAATTAATTTAGTTTATTTGAGTTAAATTTAGTTTAACTAGTTCCAACTGTTGGAGGAACTAGTGGAAGGTCAAAGTGTGGAATTGGATCTTGAACCACACTCGGTGATCAACTATATAACTGATAGATCAACCATAAATAACCCATGCATGTGTGAACTGAGAGTTACCCAGTTAAAATATTGGATTTCAAGGGCATCGTACTATTAGTTGTATAATTATTTGGGTTGTACAGATGGTGTATACAAATAGACGAAGAGCCTAAAGGAACTACATAATCTATTGGATGGGTATTTCCCTAATTAATAGGGGCTAATTAAGTATGGAAACAACGTTAGGAAATATGGAATTGGGCAGACCAAAATTTGGTTAAGTATTGGCCTACGCTTGTTTAGGAAGTAGTGAGACAGATAGAGATAGTGTAGAGGTTTTTCAAGCTTGAGAAAAGCATTGTAATCTTCTCATATTTTTTTACTAATGCAATATATGGATAACAAGGTTTTTTAGCTATGGATTTCCCCTGAAAATCATTATGTAATGTGTTGATTGAATTATTTCTCTTCTATGCTTCATGATTTCGCTGTCAATTAAATTTATTTCCGTAATTGGTAGAGTACATTCAAGTCTATTATTTTAGCAAATTACAATTAGGAGTTTGAATCTACCAGGAAATTGTATAGTTTCACATGAATGGAAACAATTTTAAACTTAGTCCAGTACACTCAACAATAATACTACCACATAATTAGTTACTATAGGATTACAACTAAGGGTATGATCAACATTCCTTAGAGATTAGGTTTATTACTATCATGGACTTGCAAGTATATCAAAGAGTTACAGAGTTGGGAAATCCATTGTCCTTAGAACTCATAAAATTCCTACTCAAAAATACATAAAGGGCCCTCAAATTTTGTGCATTTAGTCTACCGAAACCCTACTTCTTGCATCTTAGCTATGAATTTTGTACATTATCTTTAATATTCAAAATTTGGGTGTTTTATCATTGTTTTATTTTTCAGCTGTGAGTATAAAAAATATGTATAAAGTTTTCACATCAACACCCTTACGTGGTACCTCTCTTAAGATATTCCTTGCTCTCAGTTCATCAAAGTGGTACCCCTATTCCATAAACCCTTTTTTATATATACCCACATGCCATATTATTTATTTCCTATCTCCCTAGGATTAGAATAATACACTCATCACATCCATACAACTCTCTAGTAAGCATTTATGTGTGGACCCACTCACACTTTACTCACCTATAACTAGCTCCACCCTCACATCACCCTCTTATTTAAGCACCTGCTAAACACTAATCCAAAACAAATATCTCAATACTTCCCTAGAATAATCTTGGTGGATACATAATACTTCACGATTTTTTGTTAATCGTAAATGTTATAAAATAATGGAAAATGAAGAGTCAGTGGTGGATAGGAAGAGTAGATTTATGAATATGAAACCAAGGGTAGCATCAATGTTTTTTATTTACATATTTCCCTCTAATGAAAAATCATCCCACATTGGATTTATGCCTAATGGTTGTATCAAATCATTTTCATTCCATTCTCTACCTCATCAAGTCCTACAAATTCTATTATACTTTACCTAGCTTATTTCTTATAAACACCTATCGTTTTTTCCATTCTTGACCTACCTCATATCTAGGGAACATATATAGGTTTCTTTGCCTAGTATAATCTAGCATTATTAGCTAGTATAACCTCCTCCTAGTGAAATTTATGTTGTTTTCATCTCATTCATGCCCATTATCTAACCTAATTTTTCTTTCTAGTGCCCACATGCTCCCCGAGTCATTCTTTATTATTTTTATCATCCCTTACATCCACTCTCTCCAACAAGACCACCCCTTCCATTCACTCACTCTTAGTACATCACTCGCATTGATTAGTATGTGTACCATTCTTAGCACCAAGACCTAATGAGAGTGTCCACTAGCTTCCTCACAATCCTCCATATCTTTAGTGTTGCTTTTGTTCACAATCCTTCATTGTGGGGAAAACTTACCTAAAGTCAGGATTGAAAACCTCAACATAGATTAAAATATAAACTCGATATGACATCCCAAATATACAAGTAACAAAGATATTCTATGGCCTACTAGATAGAAAACTTACGTGGGAACCTTATTGTATCTGAGTATCCCAAATTCCTATCTCCTTCTTTAAAATCAAACTTGCAACTAATACAAAAAGAAGAGTGTAAACAATAAAGGTATCAAAGTATACTTTCATATAAAAATTTAGAGAAAGCATTGAAATGAGGATAGGAAAGACGAAGTTTTTTATTAATGTAAAAACATCAATGCAATAGATACTAGTTAATTGATCCCTACTCTAGGCATTGAATGAAAATGTCCTCTAGATTCCTACTTCTTGGGCCACTAAACGTCTCCTCCTCTAGTATTCCACTCCAAAATTGATGTGAGAGAAATGAAGGCTCAACACAAGGTCAAGGAGATAAGAGGAATACAATGAAACAAGGGTTTATCCTTGAGGGGACAAACTTAAAAGCTAGGAAGAAAAGTCACATTTGGAGGAATTTCACTAGAATCGGGTTGCAATAACATGAATATCATTTTCCAAAACCTAAAGTGTTATTATATAGCAAAAATAATTGATTAGCATGGTTATGGCATAGGCTATAACAAGTAGTATTCTATCTAACCCATAAAATTAAGTGAAAAAACTTGCATGTGTATAATCTGTGCTAGAGTAAGTAGAGCATTTGGATTCTCAAAAGGTCTCCCTTAAATAACATTTTGGGGAAACAAATTCTGTCGTAGGGAGAGGTATATGATGACATGGATAAGAAGTACATCTAAAAGAGTATGGGAAAAGACGATATAATAGATTCCCCCTAATGAGTGAGATCGTAAGGGTATCTTATGGCTAAAATACATTATATATAATCATAAGAGAACTATCAGGAGTGGCCAAGATGAGTTCACTATATGGTGGACATAACAATAAATATAAAGAAAAATAGGAAAGAAAACTCATCACTTGAGGCAATCATACCCATACATAGAGAAAGGAAAGCATGGATGCAAAATCAAGTACGTAATAGATCCATGAACATGTATGTATGTATATAGGTATGAAGTGAAAATCATACCCATGATGAAGTACATAGTGGAGCCATGTGTTTTACCAAAAATAGTTTCGATACAAGGAATTGTTGCTCTGCATATTTTTCCTAGAATATACTAGATCGTATGTGAACAAAATGCCATCAAGACAATTCCAAATTCATGCATACAAAAACATGAATTACATAGTGTGAAAATTGAGTGTACCTTAACTACAAGGAAAATACCTTCTAGAATTTTTTTATTTTTTTTGCGGAAGACCCTATAAAAATAGCACAAAAAATTGTTTCTAGCAAAGGTGGGCAGGGGGATGTTTTAGCGGATATATTTTTTATGGTGCATCTACAATATGGAAACAAACTGGTGATTTACTATACATACAAGCACCAGTTCCAAATAGAACATGGTGCACCGTCACATATTTATTTTTGTAAAAAAAAAAAAATGGTGCGATAAATAACAAAACCCATTGGTGCTTGTATAATATATAACGCCAAAAAAAAGGTAAAATTTTAAAAATTGATGGCTCTATATACACGTGCAGCACCAGTTCTATTCTTGTAGTAAAACTCCCTAGTGCATACATATAAGGAGCACCAATATAGTTTTTAATTTTCAAAAAAAATGTGGTGCTATATTCCAATGAAGCACTAGCATGATTTATTTATTGAAATGGTCTAGTACGTCTTCCAAAGAGCACAACTAGGCAGTTTTTAATTTTAAAAAATATATGGTGCTATAGTCAAACAAAGCATCGGTGTGGTAAAGGTATTAGAACCCCTCAGGGAATCATAACAAAAGCACCATGATTATTTTTTTAATTTAAAAAAAAAAAGTATTTTGGTTTTCTGAGGCACTAGTGTTATTATAATAATTATCCATAATAGGGTTAAATAAAAAAACCCTCCTAGTCGTAAATTTAATTTTTACCATCTGCAATGTTGTAGAGATTTTGAAGCACTGGTGGAACTCTTGCCTCATGCTAGTACCTAGCGTCAGTGCTTCTCTTTCTCATCATCCTTCTATACCATGCTCAGTGCATGGCTTTACAATTTTCTCAAACAATGGTGAAATTTGTTTTTCTAAATTATGTGTCAGAAAATCTTCCCCGACAAGAAAATGTTTAGGTAATGTCTATGTTTCTATCTAATTTAATTTTTTAGCAAAATATAATTTCAAATTAGCTCGAAAAATCCTTAATTGTTTCTACTAATTACCCAAGGAAACAACACAAGGAAATAGGGACTTTGGCAAGCCAAAATTTGGTAAGTATTGGTTTAGGCTTGTTTAGGAAGCAATGAGATAGATAGAGATAGTGTAGAGGTTTCTCAGGGTTGAGAAAAACATTCTAATCTTCTCATATTTTCTGACTAATGCAATATATAGATATTGGGTTTTTTTAGTTGTGCTTTACCAAAGAAATCATTGTGTAATGTGTTGATTGAGTTCTTTCTCTTGTATGCTTTATTATTTCTCAATCGTTTAAATTGGTTTCAAAAATTGGTAGAGTAGATTCAAGTCTACTATTTTATCAAATTGAAATTCACAGTTTGAATCTAAAATGAATTTCTACATGGTATATGTTATCACTCTAGTAATACTCTAAGTTGTGAGATTTTGATTTAAAGTTCAAAGAACACTAGAGGTAACCACAAACCTACTTTTAAACTCTAGGATATAGCCTTCTTAAGGTTCAGAGAGGACTCTCTCTGAAATATTTAAATTTGTTTTGATTATAAGATATTAGGCTAGTTATTATTGTGCAATTTGGTTTTGATTTGGTTTGGTTTGGTGGGAAAAATCACTTAATGAAATGGATAGTGGGAAATCTATTTTTCCGTTGGGCTAAGGAGTCAAAATTCAAGCACGTGGAACTAGGATCAAGATCAAAAATTCAAATGTTTTCAGGGCAAGATAGATAATTCTTTGAATATCTTGGAAGGTTGTTTTGGTGAAGTGGTTTGATCGGGATAAAGAGCAATGAAGGGTTCTTTGATCCAGAAAAGGAATGAGTAGACAGAGGTCAAATGAAAGAGGGAGCAATTAAGGGTTCCCTACTGTGGAAATCAACAGAAAACATAGAAATGATAAAGAGTGAAGACAAAGTGCTTTTAACAAATCCTGAAATAATACTCCTGTTTATTCATTCAAATTTAGAATACATAATGGATGCATGAAAACATTAGAAGATAAACAATCACAGTATAAGGTACTTCACTTCAATGACTCGTCACATGAATCTTGAAATATGATGCTAAATGATCTGATCCAGTCTGCTACTTGAAATTTGCAACAAAAAGCCTTCAAATCCAATAAAAATGACTATAGAAATTTTCAGCAATTTATTCCACAATAATACTTCAAAGGGTGAAGTATTTATACAAAAATGTTTACAAAATATCCTAGAATGCTTCTAGGAATTATCTAAGGGAAAATAAAATATAATTACAACAAAATAGTGACAGCTGCTTAACAAATCAGCAAGTTGTCCTATTTATCCAAATAAAATGGAAAACTATTAGTGGATAAGGTGCAGCTGGCTGCCTTGGTGTCCTCTTTGCTCACACATATATATCAAATCTGTTTTGAAATATTATCTTCATTATCTTATACTCTTTAACTCTGATTTATCTTTATTCTCTGATACCCTTTAACTTAGATACTCTTTAACTCAGATAACCTTTAATCTCTGTAAAAATTGCCTTATTTCTGTAATAAATTATGTTTTGACTGAAAAAAGTAGCAAATACTTTGTCTTTATTTTTTCCATTTGGATTTTGCAGTAAGTCAATGAGTGATTTCCAAGTTTCATCATTTTTAATTTGTATCTTTTTCAGCTTCCTGAAACTCCCATCTGCCTCAGTATATCTAGCAAATGTTGGTTTTATGACAAATAAATTTTTTATCACATGTTGCAGATAAAATAATTCTTCAAAACTTCTGAGTAAGACCCTCCCTGTAGGAATACCTTGTCCATCTGTTTTTTCCACCTGCTCTTTTGCATACTCTCTGATTTTCTTATTGTAATCTTCTTCTGGCATGAGTTTATCATTAATGACCAAAATATTAGCAAACTTCTTTGCCTCAAATTTTCATGTTTAACCATAAACTTGGTTATGGTTATGTTCATGTTTTCACATTTCTCTTCAAGTTTTTTCATCAGATTCTTCTTAAAGGACTTTCCTTATTTCAAGAATTGTCTCTGTCCTATTAGTGATTTCTATTTCTTCCAACTCCTGCTTGTTTTTACTATTGAGAAACTTTATCAATTCTAACGCTTTCTCAGGTTTGTCACCTAGCTCCTCTTTTGTTTTCTGAATCTTTGCTTGTGCTGCCTTCATTAAATCCCTCTGTTCATATGTTACCTGGATTGATGGCCAAACATCATTGATGGCTTCAATGATTTTACTCCATGACTGATTTTTTACATAAGAAATTGGCTCTTTCAAGGTCAAATCTTTTTGTAGATTCTTAAATTCAGTATTTGGATCATATCCTATTTGGATAACTAACTCTTCTAAAGACTTAATTCTAAGATCTTTAGCATATGATGAGGCTTTTTCAACCTTCAATTGATCCCTCATGTTTATGATTGTATTCTGAAGCTTTTTGGCACTCATAGCCTTGGTAGTTATAGTAGAATATAACATCTCTGGACTTTTCCTATGAAATTCAATCTTATCTAGTGCATGAATGCTTTCTCTTGGCACTTCAAGATAAATTTTATTGGAGTCTGCAACTGTCTTAGGAATCTTGACTGTTCGTTGTAACTCTGACATAATGAAATTTTTATTTGAATAGTCAAAAGCTGATAAAAGTTTGTTCAGAAAACCTAGTGTTTGCTTCAAATACTGAGAATATATCTCATTTTTTATTTCTTCATTCTTTGTCTTAATTTTCTTGTATTTTTATCTGATATCAAGATCTTTTTCTTTTGCTGTCTATGAGGAATATGCCTCTAAATTCTGTTGTTTCTCTATGACCTATGTATTGGAATTATCAATTTGTCATTCATTTAGATTCTCTGTAATTTTCTCATTTGTGATGATTATAGCAGCATTTGTATTTTTTACTGGAATATCTATGTCTTCTACTTCAACAGTCACTTTCTCATTATCCACTAGATTGATCTTACGCTTTTTATTGTATGTTAATTTGAACCTATTCTTGGTTGTGGTTTCAACAATGTATGTTCCTTCTTCTCTGACCCTTTTAGTAGCTTTCTCTCTTTGATCTGCAGTTTGTAAGGTGTGACTAGTATCACCCTTCTTAACTACATCTACCAAAATGTTTTCCACCCATTCAGTTTGATTGACATACTTCTCAATATCTGGTTTTTTCTCATGAATGTAAGGTGTTAGTTTGCACTTAACCCTCAATTTGCTTAATATTCCTTATGGATCATAGTTCCATGAGAAACTCTCTTCAAATTTGTACTCTAGTAATTGTTTGGTTGCTTTTGTCTCTGCATCTCTGTGATTACAAATAAATGGCCCCACCTGATTCTTCAACTTAAATTGTGTTTTCTTCTTGGCTGCTAGGAAGTTGATGGAATCAGAATTTAAGATTTTCCTAATATACTCCAAGGAAAATACTATCATTGGTACATATTTAGGTAGTTTGTAGGGTAACAGATTGGACCCAAATACTCTAATTTTTGTATGTTTCTCATATAGGTACCAATCCCAATTCTAGTGTGCTCTGATAGCTGTAGAATTTTCTTTATTTCATCATTGATTCTTGGTTGTTATGTGTTGGTAAACATATTGATCAATGGGTGGACAAAATTATCTATAAACTCTTCAAAAGTGAACTCTGTGGATTCTTTTCTGATCAAAGAAGTCCAGAAGATGACTGAAAGTGGATTTTATTCTATATCAAGTTTCTAGAGAGTTATAGGAAACTTGTTTGCTTGAAAATACAAGAACATATGGAAGAGAAAGGATTTATATCTAAATACTCCTTCAGTTGGAAATTTGTCTAGCTAATCATGGATATTGTCAGCTATATACTCAGTGTAATTAAAAATTACAGAGGGAAGTTGTTCTGGTGCAAAAGTAGATAGAAACCCTATGATGGACTAATTAGTATGCTCATCTGTAAAGTATCCTAGGATAAATGACAGCATGGAAATGACATGCCTAGATCCTTCTGGAAATTTTGAAGTAGAATATGGAGGGTTGATTTGTGGAATTTCAACATGTAAAGGCATGAACACTTGAAAAATATGAAACCTTTTGGGAAATCAAGACCAATGTACAACTTTGTAAGTGCTTCTATTAACAAAGGAATAGCTTTGGCATCATGTTTGAGTTGTAACATCTGGTTTATGGATTCAACAGTAATTTTAAATAGTACCTCTTTTTTTGCATTCATCATTGCTCTATTTTCAGATGAATAATAACTCTGACACAACCTCATAACCTCTGGGCATTGATGAGTGACTGGAACAACATATTTGGGTAGGTTTGATTCCCAAATTTGGACTTCTTCAACCTAATCTAAGGACTTTTCATAGCTCCAGAAGTGGAGGTCTAACAAATTATATCCAACTATTGGATCTATTATTTTATAGTCTACATCTTCTAATGGTGTGTGTTCAATGTCTACAACAGGAGGTTGTAAAGGATTCACAACAATTGCAGTCTTAGATGACATAGTTGAATTGGATTTTGACATTTTTTAGGCTTGGATAGCTAAAACTCTGTTTTAAGGACTTTCTAAATTCTTATGTAAGATTAAATGGTTTACAGAAGCGTTTCTTGACTTTAAGAGAGGTTCTTGGATGAAAATGGGTACGACTTGGTTCTTTCCTTTGATTTTAACATTCAATTTTGGTTTTCAAACTGTATTACAGACTCTCACAGATTTATAAAATAAGAAACATGGGTTTCTTATACCTTTTTGGTGGATATTGGGCTAAGAATCGTTTCAAATTGGGCGTAGAGGGTGGGGGTTACCTACAGAGGATTTATGGGTTTGATTGAAGTTTTATAAGTCTAAAAAAGCTTAAATAAACTCGAGTTTCTCCTTTAAAAATGAATCCAATATTTAAAACAGAGGTTTTTAATCAAATTTTGACATGAATTTGACTCTTTTCGGGCAAACAGAAGTTTTCTTAGGGTAAATAAGCTTTTACTATACAATTCCTTCAGAAATTATTTTTTCAAAATGACAACAGGCTCATTTTTCTTGGAAAATACCTCTTTGCATAGGTATAAGTCTTTGTAATAGTTATTTGGGAATTTGACAGGTCCCTGGTATCTTTTTGAGGTTTTCGAAAGCTTTCTGAAATCTTTTGGCAACAAACATGGGTTTTTTGCAGGTTCTGGGCTTGAAAACAAAGCACAGGCTTCGTTTTCTTCAGTTGGAAGGACGAATACAGTCAGATAGTGCAGAAAAGGGTTGAATAATGCAATTTAGAAGTTTATTTGAATTTTAGGTCTAAAATAACCTACCATTAATGGCAGTCACATCGGACAAACTGGTGGTTTTGGGCTTCAAAGACAAAAAACCACAAGTGGTTATCGTGTAGGAAATGGGTGGTAAATGGTATTAGTTGAATCGGATGTGATCCAATAAGGCTCGGCTATGTGGAGGAGAGATAAAAAGGTGAAACCACCTATTTCATGTGGTTAGGAAAGTGTTAGGATCGTGCAACTTAATTTCCGATATGGCATTTTGATCAATGGATTGAATGGTCGGGATGCGAATGGTTGTGATTGCATCTTGGAGTTGCTCGGAAATAATAGGTGGGGTTCGGGGTTTGATATATGGCGGGATAGTTTTGAACCTTATAAATATATCTATTTATAACGTAAAAACCTTATATTATGTGATTAGCGGGGGGTAATGTTATATGGTTAAATAAACATTTACCGAATGTTTTAACCAATGGTGCGAGTATGTTTTGCTTGATTGGTAGTATATATTATATGGTTAATAAAACTTTTTTTCGTTTTTAAAACCATAGGGGGGCGGATTATAATATAGATATGTTTAAAACTATGGGAAAAAGGGTGGGGGTTCATTTAAACATGTGGGATAAATAAACATAGGTTTAATTTGAAATAAGTGGGATTTTTTAGGGTATTTAATATATAAATAAATTAATATATACGGGAAGGGTTATTTTATAAGGATTTAGTATTTTAGGTTAGAGGTTAATATGAAATGGAGAAATAATGAATGAAATGAATCAAAATACATAGATTTAAACTAAGTAAAGTGTAAATAGGTCATTTAAGCATAATTTGTCCCATTTTGATTTTTTACATATAGACTTAGGATAAAATGCATTTTGTAGGTTTTTTGAGTGTTTTTTGAATGAAAATGAAATTAATTAAGTAGGATTTTTACGTTTCTAAGGAAAAATTTGTTTTACTTAGGAAAGGGGATCATAGTTTTGGAAAATGGTGAATATGCTAATGAAATGAGTTTTATGTAGGGAATCCAATATTTTTAACCAATCAGTTATCAAGCCTTGGGACTGGTCCCAACAGAAGTCAAATAAATGCTCTGAGCCTCTTTAACTGAAGGTTTAGAATACTATATCATTGATGGGGAGGGGAAATTAGTAATTTTTTCCCGATGATGCTTTATTACATGTCTTGCACAACTACTTTCTGCCTACCCATCATTATTCTAACATTTTTTACTTCATTTACATGGGTGTATTTAAGCTTGCACCCCTAAATCCATTTTCATTTTAAAGCAATAAATCTATCTCATTCTAATCTTATTTCATCTGAGGGCTCAGATTAAACTGTTGAGCTCCTCATTTATTTTCTTACTATCTACTAATTCATAAAGTTTAAATTGTTAGACATATCTTTATTCTCTATCTAAAACATAAAATTCAAAGCATGAAAATTTAAGGTTTAACTATTTAACTGATCATGGATTATGGAATTTTGGACAATCTGCACATAATCATTATTCTTGCAGTGAAAGTAAATAGTAGTAGAATTTTGACTTGCTCATTTTCAAGTCTTATTTTTATCTCTCTTCTTCTTCTTTTTTCGGGCCTATTTTTTCTAAGTCCTTTGATCTTTCTTTTAGGACTTTTACCCTCTTTTTATTTTTTTATTATTTTCAAATATGGGTAAAAAACTTGCAGAAAGCAAGGTATGTACATATTTGCAAGACTATCAAAGTCAATTAAAAAATTATGAACACTATTATTATAGGACCCTAACAGTGGCTCCATATGGGGATGGAACTTCCTGGTGAAATGTCAAGAATTTTTAAGACTAATGGCCTTTGAATTTTGACTGTGATGACCCTGTAAGTATCTTCTTATCTCTGCAATTATTCATACTTATGATATTTTACCTGTCAAAACTTAGGGTCTTCTCTTCGGGCTTCAAATTTGTTTGGAAAATATCCAATCCAATCTAAAATCTTCAATATATATGTACAATGGTCAAAGTAAATGAAACTAACTATTTGTTATCTCTGAGGAGTAGTAGTGCTTCAGCATTCTACCATTTACTGGTCCATCTAGCATATTTGATCCAACCATTTCTTTCATATAGAAAGCATTTTTACCTCTATAACCATAAATAATAAGGTCCTTTCCATAGAAGATCAAATTTTCCATGTTTACCTTTGTCTTCTCTTCTTGAATCCCACTTTAACACTTTGTCTCCAATGTAGAAATCATCTTCTTTACTCTTTTTGTCAAATATTTTCTTTATCTTATCCTAGATAACTTGAGACTTAATGTAAACCTCTTCTCTTATTTGTTGCAAGTGAATGGTTTGATTTATCCTCCTTTGAATTTCATTTGGCTCAACTTGTAATTCTTGGATAATTTTCATTACTGGTACTCCTAAGGGAGATGGAAAAATAGCATCCATTCCATATACAAGCTAGTAATGAGATGTACCAATAGATTTTTTTGGTTGTAAGTCTTGTTCCAAGTCTTTTTGTTATCTTCAAGTAACTTTTTGATGATGTTTACAAGGCTCTTATTTGAATATTCAGCTAGACCATTACCTTGTGGATAATATGCAATAGAATGGCCTAGGGTAATGTGATATTTATGGAAAAATTCAATCATCTTTTTAGATTTAAATGTTGTTGCATTGTCATTAATTATCTTTTTGGGACATCCAAACTTGAAAGTATGTTGCTTTCTAAAAATGAGATAATGACATCATCTGTGGCTTGCCTAGAGGGTATGGCTTCAATCTACTTGGTAGAATAGTCAGTGGTTGTGAGAATCCACTTGTGTTAGGCTGATGATGGGGGGTGAGTTTATATAATGAAGTCAAGGCCCCATTGTTTAAATGGGCTTTAAGGGCAAGGGTAGCAATTTTTTCTTACCCTCAAATATTTGAAACTTGTGACACGAGGTCATATACCTTTTAACATCTGCAAAAAAATTAGGCCAATACAAACCATCTCTCAGAATTTTTTCTACAATAGTCTTCTAGTAGAGATGTCCTCCACAGTCACCTGCATGAAATTCTTGTAATACTTTGTCAGCTTCTTCTTTTAACAAAAAAATTTAATAAAATCCCACTTTGATCTTTCCAAAAAAGTACATTGTCTAATATACAAAATCTTACTACCTTAAGCTTTAAAAATCTAGATTTTTTTCTTGATAATCTAGGAGGAGATTGTAAGTTTAGTAATACAAATATGATATATGCATACCATGGTGAATCTGAAAAGGATTCACTGATCTCTGGAGTCACCATCTCTTCCTAATGATCTACTTGGGAAATAAAATTTATGTCTAGGGAATGACAATTTAATTCAGCCATAAGTTTAGCTAAACCTTGACCTTTTATCAATTTTGTGGGTTTTATCTCTATGTAATATTATAAAATTGTGGCAATCCACTTACCTCTTCTACCATCAGGACTATCCTGAGTTAGAATGTGTTTTAATACTGCATTTGGGACATAGGCAATGATGTGAGAATAGAGAATGGGCACTATAAAATCTTTAATGGCCTTTACCAAAGCTAGGGCATGTTTCTCCATGATATTGTATTTCAAAGTGGCATCTCTAAGTGTTTTGCTAAAGAAAGCTATGGGTTGTTCATAACCCTCATCATTTTTCTGCAGTAAAACTGCTGCTATGGTGTGTTCTGAAGCAAATCAGAAATTGATGAAATCCTTTTTAAAGTCAGGACTTATAAGGACTGGGGTTTTGGTTAAATATTTTTTGATGGATTAAAATGATTGTTTGGCCTCAATAGTCCCTTTAAGAACTGGATATTTTTTAAGCATGTTGTTTAATTCTCTAATTATTTTAGCTAAATTGGAAATGAATCTTCTTAAAAAGTTAATTTTTCCTAGAAATGCTTGTAACTCTTTTATGCTTCTTGGAGGACTAATTTTAAGAATTGCTTCTATTTTGGTAGGGTCTATTCTAATTCCTTCCTTAGATATTATGTGTCCTATTAACTTTCCTTCTTCTAATCCAAATAAGGTTTTCTTACGATTTAAAGAGATGCCAAATTTTCTGCATTTAATAAAGACTTGTCTAAGATGATCCAAGAGTTCATAATCAGTCTTAGAAAATACATTTATGTCATCTAATTAAATCACTAAAAATTCATGAATTTCCTTTGCAAAGGCTATATCCATAGCTCTTTGAACGGTAGCCCCTGCATTCATTAAACCAAAAGGAATTTTTACATACATAAAAGTGCCCCAAGGAGTAGTAAAAGTTGTTTTGGCTTGATCCTTTGGTTGGACTAAAATCTCGTTGTATCCTGAAAATCCATCTAGAAGTGAAATCCTAGAAGAGCCAACTACCCTTTGTAATGATCAATTTTTGGTAAAGGATAATTATCCTTTAAGGATACTTTGTGTAGATTCCTAAAATAAACACATAATGTAATCTCTCCTGTCTTTTTTCTAGTTGAAACTAAATTAGAACCCCAATCAGAATATTTGATTGGTGCAATTATATGTGCATCGTACATTCTTTTTACCTCTTTTTCAATCAAGGGCATCAAAACAGGGTTGATCCTCATTAACTTTTGTTTAAAGGGATTTTGATCTTCTTTTATAGGGATTTTATGCTGAATTATGTTGGTGTCATAGGATTTTAGGTCCTCATAACTCCAAGCAAAAACATCTTGGAATTCCTTAAAAAGAGCAATATATTTTTCTTTTTCTTGTTGAGGTGAGGCTTTGGAAATTTTGATCATCTTGGGTTTTAATTCTGTGACTATGTTGCATTCCTCAATGTCAGATCTAAGTGGCTCCATTTTGGGTTTTCTAGCAACATCATTTGAGTCAAATAAATATTCTAAAGGATTTAAAACTTTTCATAAGAAATTATATTTGAGATTTAATATTTCAGATTCATCATCAATTATCTCATCAATTTATACTCTCTCTAAGTTATCTATATCTGATTGACTAAACTTAGTTGGTCTAGAAAACTTTACTTTATTTACATCTATATTATTCAAATATATTTCACTATCTAGATCATGATCTAATGTGCAATCAGTGTCTATTTTACAATTTTGAAATTGACCTTCATTATTCATAAAATGGTAAATTTGTGGGTATTGTGAAAAAATCTGCCAATATTTGAGGTTATCTGGAATTATCGGTCTGTGTTTTACTTCTTCTGTATATTTATGATTGGGTTGAAAAGGTAAATTACAAGTACTAGAAAAATTTGCTAAGGAGTTTGCTTGTAAATTTTTCTTTCTTGGTATTGTAGAGAAATTACACTCCAACAAATCATCAATCAAATATAATACAGTCTCTCTATATTGGCCTAGTCTAGGATTGTAAAAAAAATATCCACCATTAATTTATTTTACAATCAACTCTGAGTCTCCCATTATTGCTATTCTTTTGCCTCCTGGTTTTTTGATTATCTGGAGTCCTAAAATGAGGGCTTCATACTCAGCCATATTGTTGGCGCATTTGAAATTCGGTCTGAAAGCATGGCCTTTTGCATGATTCTTTTCAATGTTAGTTATCAAAACTCTTGCTCCTTCTCCTAGTTTGGTTATTAAGACATCAAAATCTAAATTCCATAAAGATTCATGAAAGTTATTATCATTTTTTTGTGTTTTATTTTTGTCCTTTAGTTTATTTTTGATTTGATTATCAGTTTCCAAGTTACATAAGATGAAAGAATCTAGATTAGCAGGTGTAGCATAAATTGGGTAATTTATTGATCTTGCTACACTAATTACCATATATTTAATCAATGTTTCCCTAAAAATATTCTTTGGTTCACCAAATACTGATATAGTAGCATATGACATGTCCAATTGTAGAGATCCCTGTAATTTTTCTCCCCATGAGCAAGATAATAACATTCCATATTTGGGTGGGATATCAGCTACTACAATGTCCATTAGTAAACTCTTACCAGGATATTGAACTAATGTTACACACAAATATTTAATTAAACCTAGGCATTTTACTTTGCTTGAATCAAATGAAAATAAATCTTTGTAAGGCCTTATAATGTCTAAATTTAAAGTTTCCATTATTTCTTTGGGCATTAGATTGTGTGAAGATCCTTAATCTAACATTGCATTACGTAAAATTTGGTCATGAATAGTTAAATTGATGTAAAATGGAGGAACTACTCCATCTCGATGCTTTCCATTTACATTAGAGCCAAAAATCAACTCTAGTTGATCATCATTCAAGTTTACAGAGTCTTCTCCATCGTTCATGTTTAATGTTTTAGTGATTGTTGTTTTATACAAATCATGTTTTACGAATTTTGTTAAAGGAATTGGCATTTTTAACTTTGCAATTTCAGTTTTTATATTGAATGAAGGTTGTGATTTACTTATTTGAATTAACTCTTCCTTAGTAACTGTAGTTTAAGTGGGTTTATCTTGTTTTTCTACAGTTATGTTTTCATTTTTTGTTTGAGTTTCTTGTGTCTTATTGCTCCTAGTTTTATTTTCAGGAGTGGTTTGAGAAGCAGTAGATGTTTTTTCATATTTTGAATTGTCAGAAGCTGTTTTCGCAGTGGCAGCTTTTGTATCTGTTGATTTTGGATCAGCAGTGGATGTTCTGGACTCTAAGTTTGTTGTTTTAGAAGAATTAGTTGTTTTAGCAACAGCATATTTTTGTGAATCTTTTGTTGTTTGATCAACTTCATCTGTTATATCAACAATATTTGGACTTGGTGAAATTTTGGGGCTAGAAAATTTGTGGGATGAATTAGAGTTTTGCCTATTTTCCCTAGGGAGAATTTGCAAAACAGTGTTGTTAGGGCTTCTATTGCTCTTTTATTTTCAGTTTGTGTAGATTTCTTAGTATAATTTTGAGTGTTTTTCTTACTCCTAAGGTTATATTTCTTATGTACTTCATTTATAGCATAATCATAACCTTGTTTGTAGTCAAATGATTCACCTGAATCTAATTGAAGTTGTTGCATTTCAAATAACTCTTGGTCCTCATGAGTGAGAAAAATAGTGTTATTATCATCTATTCCCATTAGGTTTATGATATCCTCATCATCTACATTGTTTTGAGAACTTTCAGCATAGTTCTCCTGAAATGGGGGTCTTATTGTCTGATCTGGAGCTGATTCTTTTGATTTTCCTGAATTTATATTTTTCCTAAAATTGGGATTTTTGATTTGTTGTTTATTATCACATTGAGGTCTTCTTTCTATGTTGTCTAATCTATCCATCATTCTCTCTAAAGTCGTAGCTAACTAATCTATTTTTGTGTTTGAACTAGAGGCTTCTTCTTTCATGCTTACTCTCCTCTCATTCCTTAATTTAGCATTTTTAGCTAAAATGTTTACTTCTACACCAACAACATCTGTTTGCATTCTTTCTAAGGTTTCTTCTTTTCTCTCCCTCAACTGATAAGCCATGTCCATGTCAAATCCATTATGGAATTGGAGTAGGACAGAGTCAGTAGTGGGTTTAATATTGGCTGGGATTGAGCTGTAAAAACTGTTATAGCTAGTGCAGTAGTCTTGGACTGATTCATTGGCAGCTCTTTTCATTGCATCAAATTCAGATAGTATTTGGAGTGGATTTTTCCTTTTCCCATTTATTTAAAAATACTCTACAAAAAATTGCTAAGTCAGCTATACTACCAGCAGTAAGACCTTTAAACCATTTTTTGACTTCCCTTGTTAATGTTTGTGCAAACAATCTCATTTGTACATCATAATCATCTATTTCATGGAGTTCAAAGTAATCTGTCATTTTATTAATGTGTTGTTGGGCAGTGTATTGAGTAGTAGCATCAAATTGTGGTATCTTACTTTGATAATCCTAAGGCATGTCATGTAAGTATCCTGGAAGAACTAGGGGAACATATCTAGCAGCCATAGCTTGAATTCTAGCTTGGCTTGGGGGTAGAGTGGAAGTGCTTGGGGCTGAACTAGAAGCAGTAGCTGATGTAGTAACAGAGGTAACTGATGAAACTGGAATATAGGATGGTGAACTAGAAAAAGTAGTAGATGAAATAAAGGATGAAGTGGAGGTACTACGAAATGAAACTAGAATATATAAGGAAATGGTAGGAAATGAGAATGATGTGTTTGAAATAGTAGAAGGTAAACTAGTGGATGATGGAAATAATATTCTAGGTTGTAAGGATTGTCTAGGGATAAATGGATCTGTAGATTGGATGGTAGCTAAAACTATAGATGAGTAGTGGTATCTAAATGAGAAATAGAAGGTTAAATGTGTAATCTAACAATTGGGCTAATTCAATAGCTTCATCTATTTCTTTGATAATAGTAGCGTTTATCTCTTCAAGTTTATCATGATTTTTAACTTTATTTAATTCATAATCTACTGCAATATTTTCCTATTTTGTATCTAAAAATGAATTAAAAACAAGGTCTATAATAGTAGTACTTAAATTACTTTCATATTTTCTCTTGAATAAAGAATGTTAAAATTTCAAATCAAACTGTATATCTTGTAAACTTACTAATTCTTGTGGTAATGAATTGGCTCTAATTAATGAAACTTTAGCATCTAAATATTCTATCTGTTTATTCTTTTTCCATTTCTGTTTGGATTGTCTACTATAATAGTAGTTTTAGGATCCAGGTTAGACCTAGTTTAGTAATTTTTTCTAGAAGCCAGAATTACAGTTTTTTATAAAATGATACTCACAACTTCTTAAAACAGTTTTAAAGGCATAAAGATAATAAAAAATACTTCTTTAAGACCTATTTTAAAAATGAGGTTGGTTAGTTCCCCAGTATGGTCACCAGTATGTTATCACTCTAGTAATTCTCTAAGTTGTAATATTTTGATTTAAAGTTCAAAGAACACTAGGGGTAACCACAAACCTACTTTTAAACTCTAGGATATAGCCTTCCTAGGGTTCAGAGAGGGCTCTCTCTGTAAGATTTAACTTTTTTTTAATTATAAGATATTAGGATAGTTATTATTGTGCGATTTGGCTTTGATTTGGTTTGGTTTGGTGGGAAAAATCACTTAATGAGATGGACAGTGGGAAATATGTTTTTCCATTGGGCTAAGGAGTCAAAAGTCAAGCAGACAGAACTAGGATCAAAATAAAAAATTCAAATGTTTTCAAGGAAACATAGATGAGTCTTTGAAGTTCTTGGAAGGTTGTTTTGGTGAAGTGTTTTGATTGGGATGAAGAGCAATGAAGGGTTCTTTGATCCGGAAAAGGAAGGAGTAGACAGAGGTCAAATGAAAGAGGGAGAAATTAAGGGTTCCCTACTCTGGAAATCACAGAAAACATAGAAATGATACACAATAAAGACAGAGTGCTTTTAACAAATCCTAAAATAATACTCCTCTTTATTCATTAAAATTTAGAATACATAATGGATGCATGAAAACATGAGAAGATAAGCAATGACAAGTAGAAAGTACTTCACTTCAATGGCTTATCACGTGAATCCTAAAATATGATGCTAGATTATCTGATCCAGTCTGCTACTTGAAATTTGCAACAAAAAGCCTTCAATTCCAACAGAAATGACTATAGAAATCTTCAGCAATATATTCCACAATACTTCAAAGAGTGAAGTATTTATACAAAAATGTTTACAAAATATCCTAGAATGCTTCTAGGAATTCTCTAAGGGAAAATAAAATATATTTACAACAAAATAGTGACAACTGCTTAAGAAATCAGCAAGATGTCCTATTTATCCAAATAAAATTGAAAATTGTTTGTGGATAAGGTGCAGCTAGCTGCCTTGGTGTCCTCTTTGCTGGCATAGATACTTCAAATCTGTTTTGAAATATTATCTTCATTATCTTATACTCTTTAACTCTGATTTATCTTTATCCTCTAATATTGTTTAACTTGGATACTCTTTAATCTCTATAAAAACTATCTTACTGATGTAATAAATTCTATTTTGACTAAAAAAATCAACAAACAGTTTATGTCTTTCTTTTTACCATTTGAATTTTACAGTAAGTGAGTGAGTGATTACCAATTTTCATCATTTGGAATTTTTATCTTTTTTAGCTTCCTGAAATTCTCATCTACCTCAATATATCTAGCAAATGTTGGTTTTCTGACAGATAAATTTTTCATCTCATGCTGCAGATAAAATAAGTCTTCAAAACTTCTAAGTAAGACCTTCCCTGTAGGAATACCTTGTCCATCTATTTTTTCCACCTGCTCTTTTGCATATTCTCTCATTTTCTTATTGTAATCTTCTTGTGGCATGATTTTATCATTAATGACCAAAATATTAGGCAAACTTCGTTGCCTCAAATTTTCAAATTTAACCATAAACTTGGTTATGTTTATGTTCATGTTTTCACATTTCTCTACAAGTTGTTTCATCATATTCTTCTTTGACATGACTTTCCTTATTTCAAGGATTGCCTCTGTCCTATTAGTGATTTATATTTCTTCCAACTCCTACTTGTTTTTACTATTGCGAAACTTTATCAATTCTATGGCTTGCTCAGGTTTGTCACCTAGCTCCTCTTTTGTTTTTTGAATCTCTACTTGTGCTGCCTTCAGTAAATCCCTCTGTTCATATATTACCTGGATTGATGGCCAAACATCATTGATGGCTTCAATACTTTTACTCCATAACTGATTTTTTACATAAGAAAATGGCTCTCTCAAGGTCAAATCTTTTTGTAGATTCTTTAATTTAGTATTTAACTTGTTAGCCCTTTGCTCATGATTTTTGGCATTGATTTGAGCTAGCTTTTGGTGTCTTCAATATTCTCAATCACTTTCTTCAATCTGTTAATCTCATTTGTTTGAAGTGATATTTCTTCCATGGCTTTCACTAATTTACTAGCCTCATCAGAATGTTGAGCTACTGTTGTAGAGGATTTTGTGCCTGAAGTTGTGGATGATGTCACTAGCACTGTAGTAGCCAGTGGTTCTTTTAGTGCCAACTCTTCTTCCATAGTTGAAGGTACAGTAGTGGTAACCATGGGAATTACTGAAGGAAATTTCTGTGCTTTTGTAGTTTCCCTTTCATGGAAAAGCCTCTCCATTTGAATTTCCATTTCTTTGATCTGTCCTGTTAACTAAGAAATTAAGTTCATCATGTCATCTTTCTTATTTTTCTCTTGTACTATTTCTCTAGCTTGAGGATGTTTAGTTGATGGCAGCTGAAGATGTTTCCTCAATGCTGCAATGTCCTCATTATTTTTCTTCACTAACTATTCTGCAGCCTTGACATTTGCAGAATCATATCCTATTTGGATAACTAACTCTTCTAAAGACTTAATTCTAAGATCTTTAGCATATGATGAGGTTTTTTCAACCTTCATTTGATCCCTCATGTTTATGATTGTGTTCTAAAGCTTGTTGATACTCATATCCTTGGTATTTATAGTAGAATATAACATCTCTGAAATTTTCCTATGAAACTCAATCTTATCTAGTGCATGAATGCTTTCGGTTGGCACTTCAAGATCAATTTTCTTGTAGTCTGAAACTGTCTTAGGAATCTTGACTGTTGGTTGTAGCATTGACATAATCAAATTTTTATTTTAATAGTCAAAAGCTGATAAAAGTTTGTTCTGAAGACCTAGTATTTGCTTAAAATATTGAGAATATATCTCATTTTTTATTGCTTCATTATTTGTCTTAATTTTCTTGTATTTTTCTCTGATATCAAGATCTTTTTCTTTTGTTGCCTGTGAGGAACATGCCTCTACATTCTGTTGTTTCTCTATGACCTATGTATTGTAATTATCAAGTTTTCCTTCATTTATATTCTCTGTAACTAGCTCATTTGTGATTACTATAGTAGAATCTGTATTTGTTACTGGAACATCTATGTCTTCTACTTCAATAATCACTTTCTCTTTATCCACTAGATTGATCTTAGGCTTTTTATTGTATCTTAATTTGAACCTATTCTCAGTTGTGGTTTCAACAATGTATGTTCCTTCTTCTCTAACCCTTTTAGTAGCTTTCTCTCTTTGATTTGCAGCTTGTAAGGTGTGACTAGTATCACCCTGCTTAACTACATCTACCAAAGTTTTTTATACCCATTCAGTTTGATTGACATACTTCTCAAGCTCTGGTTTTTTCTCATGAATGTAAGGTGTTAGTTTGCACTTAACCCTCATTTTGCTTAATATTCCTTGTGGATCATAGTTACATGAGAAACTCTCTTCAAATCTGTACTCTAGTAATTCTTTGGTTGCTTCTGTCTCTGCATCTCTGTGATTACAAATAAATGGCCCCACCTGATTCTTCAACTTAAATTGTTGTTTTATTCTTGGTTGCTAGGAAGTTGATGGAATCAGAATCTAATATTTCCCTGATATACTCCAAGGAAAAGATTCTCATTGGTACATATTTAGGTAGTTTTTAGGGTAGCAGATTGGACCCAAAAACTCTAATTTCTGTATGTTTCTCATATAGGTACCAATCACCAGTTCTAGTGTGCTCTGATAGCTATAGAATTTTCTTCATTTCATCATTGATTCTTGGTTGTTCTATGTTGATCAACATATTGATCAATGGGTGGAAAAATTTATCTTTAAACTCTTCAAAAGTGAACTCTGTGGATTCTTTTCTGATCAAAGAAGTCCAAAAGATGACTGAAAGTGGATTTTTTTCTATATCAAGTTTCGGGAGAGTTATAGGAAACTTGTTAGTTTGAAAATACAAGAAAATATGGAAGAGAAAGGATGTATATCTAAATACTCCTTAAGTTGGCAATTTGACTAGATGATCATGCATATTGTCAGCTATATACTTAGCATAATTGAAAATTACAGAGGGAGGCTATCCTGATGAAAAAGTAGATAGAAACCCTATGATGCACTCATTAGTATGCTCATCTATAAAGTATCCTAGGATAAATGACAGCATGGAAATGACATGCGTAGATCCTTCTGAAAATTTTGAAGTATAATATGGAGGGTTGATTTGTGTAATTTCAACATGTAAAGGCATGAACACTTGAAAAATCTAAAACCTTTTGGGAAAATCAAGACCAATGTACAACTTTGTAAGTGCTTCTATTAACAAGGAACAGTTTTGGGATCATGTTTGAGTTATAACATCTAGTTTATGGACTCAGCAGTAATTGTAAACAATACCTCTTTTTTGCATTCATCATTTATCTATTTTCAAAAGAATATTAACTCTCACACAGCCTAATAACCTTTGGGCATTGATGAGTGACTGGAGCAACATATTTGGGTAGGTTTGATTCCCAAATTTGGACTTCTTCAACCTGATCTAAGGAATTTTCATAGCTCTAGCAGCTGAGGTCTAACAAATTAAATTCAACTATTGGATCTGTTATCTTATAGTCCACATCTGCTAATGGTGTGAATTCAATGTCTACAATAGGAGGTTGTAGAGGATTCACAACAATTTCAGTCTTTGATGACATAACTGGTGTTACCACCTATAGATTTCGACATAGCAAACAGGTGGCTAAATATATTCTAAGTCTTCAAGAGAAACATTTCCCTTGAAAATCATTCATTCTTGAAAACTTCTTGTGTCTTTTCCCATTGAAGAGTCTTCACTGTCGTTTCCATTAAAAATGCCTTTCTGTTTGTGAAAAAGAATGCTTCAAAAAGCCTCTAAAACCGCCCATTTTGACTCTTTTCCCCTCATTTCCATAAAACCTCCTTTCCCTCTTTAAGCCCCCATTCCCCATGAAAAGCTTTCAAACTCCCTTTGAACCTCTAAAGGCCCCTTTTTACAAGTTTAAACAACCTTTTCCCCTTTACCGAAAGCCAATAAAATCCCTAAAAATCCCTGTTTTTGGCCTAAAAACTCATCTCTACACTAAGGCCTTAAGCCCCTTTTTAGCCCAGCCCCAAAAATCACTTCCCCACATGACCCCAGCACCAAGACCAAGTGCTAGCCTATAAGGCGCTTATCGCATCAGAGGATTGGAGCGAAACGATTTTTTCCTTTCCAAACGAAATCTTCGATGTGATAGTGTATGTTCTATGGAGCGCGGGTGCAATACCAGCCGTCGATCTATATAGATCTAACGGTCCGCGCAGATCCTATTGTGACCCGCCTCTCCCCATTGTTACTCCTCCTATTGTAATCTCCATCATCGATTCCATTTAATCCAACAGCCATCGCACAGTCGCCCGATCGCAAATCGCAAAACATAAACGTTGCTACCCTCTGCCCTTTGCGATTGCGATCCTCCAATTGATATCCCCGCCATCGATTTCCCCTTGTGATCCGATGGCTCTCGCTTCCTTTCCCGATCGCAATTGCACTTTCAAATCGAGCCTCCTTCTGTTCCTCCCGATCTGCGATCCTTCCATGCAGTCCCAACCGTTGATGTCACATAATATCCAACGGTCATAAGCCAATCGCACCATCGCTCATCGGAGTGTTGATCGTTCCATCGCTCCCCTCTGATTAGATCGCCCTCCACCCATGGCCGGGTCCCACCATTCGAACTCATTTCATATGTTTTTCATCGCATTTTCATGCATTACATTCCAAGGTCTGAAACCCACGCTTTTCATTAAAACATTAGATCATTCCGCCCTTACATTTAGATTATAATGTTTCACATTAGAGTTTTCACTTCATCGACTTCCACATTCATTTCCCGCTGGTTCGCTACCTTCCCCATAGGCCTCCACAGTGTTAGCCCCCCTATAAATTTTTGACAAGCAAACAGGGGGCTAGGATGTTTCTGAGCCTTCAAGGAATGCATTTCCTCAGAAAACACATCATCCTTGAAGCCTCCTTGTGCCTTCTGTTAGTGTCAGTCTAGTCATTGCCTTTAGTCACTATTCATAAAGTTGTTATCTCCACAATGTGATGTCCCTAACTTCAGAGAAGTTTTCCATAGCATGTTCAGCACCAGATCATATTCCAAGCAGATCCATCAGAAAGTTCCTGAAAAGAGCTTTCCAATGGTATGCTACACTCTCAAAACTGACTTCTGGATTGAATTCCATGCCTAAGTGAAGTAAAAGCCCTGATACCCCCATATATCCCCTATTTCCCATGTTTCCCTTTTAAATTTATGTTTAAAGTTTTAATATTCCCTTTTAAAACACCTTTTCCCCTTTTTTCTGATTATAATCGCATTATAAATCTTTTCAATACATATGCGATGCGATTACAAACCACTTCTCCAACCATACCCGTAGAACTTTACAATAAAACTTTATATTATAAAGTCCCTTCTTTAAACCACTTCCCCTTTCCATACCCCGTCATGCATCGTAATAAAACTTTATAATAAAGTTTTATATTGTATATAACCCCGCCGCATTACAATCGCAATCGCAAATTCCTCTCAATCGCATGGTTTATGTGAAGTGCTCCGATCATTCATCACAAATATTTGCGATGTGATTGATCACATCGCAAGTCCTTCAACCTTCACTCGATCCACTCCGATCGCTCCATTCCCTTTGATTCCCCGATCGCTTCTCTCCTCTAATTGCTTTCCCCTCCGATTGATTGCATCGCCTGTTTTCCCTGTTGTGATTGCGATTAATTCTCGCTCCCGATCTCCGATTGCGATTGACCCCTTGGGTCCCACCACTTAACACTTCCGCCTATTCATATAATATGAGGCCTTCCCTTTGTAAATTGGAAATTCGTATGATTTTCAGTTTTACAAAGGGTTTTCCCAATCGCATCAGAAGTTTTATATGTGTCATTCCATCCCGCTCCATCTCCCGTTTCCGATTTGCGATTACGATTCATGCCCTCGGTCCCACCATTTCGTTCCTCCGCCATTCCTTATAAAACCATTTTTTCCTTTGTAAAGTTTTAAATTCATTTCGTTTTATTATTACAAAGGCCCCTTCTCCATCGCATCGGAAGTTTTGTGTTACTCCTCCTGCCCCGCTCCCCGATTCCAATTGCGATTTCACTATTATTTTATATCATATCACTCCGCTCCTGCCTGATTTCGATTGCGATTTATGTGGGTCTCGTTGCCTCTCCTTTCCCTCCTATTCACTATTTTCCCTTTACTAAAGGCAGATTCCATCCAAAGGTCATTTTATTTAAGAAGTTGGTTTTTGGAAAGCCTGAAAGTCTGAGGTCCGTAAACTCATAAGTAAGGTCACAGATGGCTATGTCAGCATTTTCCAGCAGACCAGCAAAAGAGATTCAAAGGGTTTTAATGCCTATTATTGATGTAATTAATGTTTAACCCTGCATTCAGAATGAAAGGGCACAGTTTGAAGACTAAGCGTACATGGAACAAGTCATATCTGTGTTAATGTCAGCAGAAAAATTTTCCCTCAGAAGTACACCTTCCTATAAGATGTCTCCATGCCTCCTCGAGCCCTTAAACGTATGTCACGGACAGAAGCTTCTTGAAGACTATCTAGACAGCAGTTATGGAGGTATGGAGAGACCTGTAGATCTTTGATTCATTTCATTTATTCTGGAAGGTTAACGCAGAGCTCCAGACGCCAGAAGGACTCCAAATAAACATCAGAGGTCCAAATCGACCTGACAGAGATCTCCAAACTGGACTACAGAGTACAGCAATGCCATTAAGCAGAGTGGGCTCAGACTCTTCCACCATGCTGCCTTAATTGACTCATTTAATTTGTATCTACTCCTGCTATTATTCATTTTCCTATAAGAATCATGAATAACATATTGTAAAGGGGGTTGTTCGACTGCTCCCGTTGCTGTTAGAGGGATTCATTTTGAGTGTCAGAATGGTCTTGGGAGGGAGTAGTAGAGTATTTGTTATGTAGTAGGCTGGGAGGAGAAAGTTTGGATTGTAACAACCATTGAGCTCAAATGTATGTGACTGGTTTTTCATCATTAATCAAGCACATTTCACAGGATCCTGTTCTATTACTATTTGTGACGTTTTTCTAACTCTGTTTATTACATTTTCATACTGTTTCATCTTCTTCTAGGCTTGCATCAGAAATATGGCATAGGATTTACCCTTGTTAGGTACCCTATGTCTCTTCTCTCCTTGCCTTCAATGTTTTCTGCTATATGTGTTATCTGAAAGTTGATTTCTGTTATTTTAACCAATGTAGTGGATGTCATTGCCTGCTAGCTGATGTATGAATTAGTGGGATATGTTTCTATATGTTCTTGCTAGGTTTCATCTGGAAGATTTGGGAACACTGGGGATTAGATTCAGCCCTGTCCACTAGGATCCTTGTGCGACCAGCTGGCCTTTCTAAGATCTCTTTGTTAAAATTATCTCTGTTTTCCCTTGGAGTATGCTAAAGCTGACCTGGAGTTAAATGACCTCTAGTCCGATCTATGAGCTGCCTCTTTGTCCCTCCTTTGAAAGCTGCCTTTGAGTATGTCCAAGCAGGTCTGGAGTTAAATGACCTCTAGCCTGATCTATAGACAAAAATTTGGTTGCTTTCCTTCTTCATTTTCTTTCCTTAATGTTCCATCCCACCATCTATCTAAAAGATCCTTTAGTATAGATGACTTGCCCTCTGAAATCCTTGGCTAGTTGTTGCAAGTAATTCTCCTTTCAT
Organism: Pinus albicaulis; assembly: GCA_034641835.2. Taxonomy (NCBI): domain Eukaryota; kingdom Viridiplantae; phylum Streptophyta; class Pinopsida; order Pinales; family Pinaceae; genus Pinus; species Pinus albicaulis. The sequence continues at coordinate 1,749,899,098 of CM076580.1, forward strand.
GACTCCATAGCCCAATGGATGGCACTTTCTTGGCCTATCCCCTTTGCTGAAACATCCTGCTTCTTTTTTTTCCTTTTCTCCCATTACCTTCCCAGTCCATGATCTCATGACCCAACCCAGCAACCAACCAACCAAATCATTTAAAACCCCCCTTTTGTGCTTCATAACTAGCCTAATATCTCAATTTGAGCTTCAAAGATATATCATTCTTTGTTTTATTGGAGAGATCCCTCTTCGGGTCCAGGAGGGCTAGATCCTAGGGCCCCAAAGTGGTTTAATGTTGTCTTATCTTTTGGTATTGCCAAATCTGCCAAAACATAGGAACCCCAACACACAGCATTCTACCTCCACCCCCATGGATTTTCTTAACGAGTTTATTTGTTTTGCAGGTGTTAAAGGATTGCGGTTGCGCTTTCTTTCATTAGTCACAGAAATAGTTGTACAGTGGCACAGAATACCATTTTCAGAGCCAGATTTTGCAAAGAGAACATATGGGAAGGTTGTTAAATGAAATATTTCATTAAAGGACCAGTGTTTAACTCAATCAAACCATCCAGCGCCATAGAAACTGCGTTTTCACAGACAGAGACAGTCAAAGAAGCGGCAAAGAGTATCAGTGAAGGTTTAAACCGACTTAAAGCCTATTATTGAATATTTAAAGCCTTAAACCAGTGTTAAAGGGAAAATGTATCGATTGAAGACCTTATGAATGTCACAGAAGGCATATGAGGCCTGAATCACATAAAAAAAATCTTATCAGTGTTTCACATCAGCAGAGGGTTCTTTCCCAAGAAAGGACGAGTTCCCATAACATTCTATTCTCCATCAACGTTCCTGGGAAGATCACCACCCTCACAGTAGTCCTAATATAGCCAGAGCATTTGTTACATGGTATGGCAGGCCTAAAAGTCATTTATCTGCCTTACTTGTCCCAAAGTACTACAGAGTACAGACGGCCAAAAAGTACATCAGAGAGCATACCTATGACGTTATTATCAGCCTGTCGAAGACCACTCTTTCATCCAAAGAAGTATTGAAATTCAATGAGGGATATTAAAACAGAATGGGTCACATGCACACTTCCTCCCTCAGTTTTAAATGATTCATTTAAAGTTCATATATACTACTCCACTTCCTGATTCACCTATAAAGACTCTTCGAAGTCTCATTGTAAAGGGTTGGCATTTTGTGATTTCTAAGGTAATACATAATGATGCTTTGAAGATGCTTTAGTGTTCTGAAAGAGTGTTACGATCTATGTTTTTCTGTTGATGAAGGAGGCTGGACCATCGGATCCCTGAGCCTGGTTTTTGTGAAGCAATTATTTTTGTTAATGTTATTTCCTGTGTTTTCACTTTGTCCCATCATGCTTTGTCTACAGTAGGATAAAAATTTTAGGCAGAGAAATGTATCTTGGAAGCACCTCTGACCTGTTTGTCCTTCACTTTTTATATGTTTTCTGCTACTGAATGTGACAGGGTAGTCTAATAGCTCTCTTTATATTCAGTTTTTTTACTTCAGAAATAGTTAATTCGGTCATGTTCAAGACTGTTTAGGCATTCCTCTTTCTTTACCACTGAATATTGTATCTGGAGTCTACCTTTGATTATTAATGCTGGCAGTTTGAAAGTGAGGTTTTGTCTCAATCATAACCTTTGTTCCTTATTGTTATCATTGTGTTGAAGGCCCCTATAATTGTATTCCTGGATGTCTAAGGCATTCCCTCTTCTTTTAATGCAATTGTATGTTTTGTTGGTTAAACTCTCAAATGTGAACTTGTAGGAGGAAATAGGGCGTTCCCCGAATCCTATAACTCATTTTGAAGGTTTAGTCTGCATTTCTCTTTCTTTGAGTGTGTAAATGGATTAAGTCCAAAGCAGTGAGCTTACTGGAGGAAATAGTGCATTCCCCAAATTCTTTAAGTCACAGTGGGGGTTTAGTTTGTTGTTCACTCTCAGTCCTTGATGCTCATCCCATTTCACCTATACTATTCAACAGATCCTTGACCAAGTTAGATTTTCCCTGTAGTTTCCCTTCCTTCTCAGCCAGAACCATTTAGATTCTTCACATGACTCCATTGCCCAATGGCTTGTAGATTCCCATGCTCTATCTATACCACTTGAAATATATTTGTCCAACCAAACAAAAACAAACAACCTTGAACCTCATAACTAGCCTAAAATCAAATCCTGAACCTTTCAAGACATGTCTTTATAAACATATTGAGAGATCCCTCTCTGAGACTAGGAAGGCTAGATCCTAGATCTCTAAAGTTTGGTTTGTATGTTGCCTTGTATTTTGGTAAGCCAGTCCATCAAAACACAGTACCCCAACAGCTGGATTGGATTTTGATATTTTTAGGCTTGGATAATTGAAACTCTATTTTTAGGACTTTCTGAATTCTTCTATAAGATTAAATGGTTTACAGAAGTGTTTCTTGACTTTGACAGAGGTTCTTGGATGAAAATGGGTACAAATTGGTTCTTTCCTTGGATTTTAACATTCAATTTTTGTTTTCAAAATATATTACAGACTCTCACAGATTTATAAAAAAAGAAATATGGGTTTATTATACCTTTTCAGTGGATATTGGGCTAAGAATCGTTTCAAATTAGGCGCAGAGGGGTGGGGTTACCTACAGAGGATTTATGGGTTTGATTGAAGTTTTATAAGTCTGCAAAGCTTAAATAAACTCAAGTTTCTCCTTTAATATTGAATGCAGTAATTAAAACAGGGGTTTTTAATCGAATTTTTCCATGAATTTGACTCTTTTTGGGCAAACAGAAGTTTTCTTAGGGTAAATAAGCTTTTACTGTACAATTCGTTCAGAAAATTCTTTTACAGAATGAAAACAAGCTCATTTTTCTTAGAAAATACATGTTTGCATAGGTATAGGTCTTTGTAACAAGTATTTTGGCATTTGAAAAGTTCTTGGTATCTTTTGAAGGTTTCTGGAAGTTTTCTGAAATCTTTTGGCAGTAAACACGAGTTTTTTGCAGGTTCTGGGCTTGAAAACAAAGCACAGGCTTCGTTTTCTTCAGTTGGGAGGACGAATACAGTCAGAGAGTTCAGAAAAGGGTTGAATAACGCAATTCAAAATTTTATTTGGTGTTTTAGGTCTAAAATAATCTACCATTAATGGTAGTCACATCGGACAAACTAGTGGTTTTGGGCTTCAAAGGAGAAAAACCACAAGTGGTTATCACGTAGGAAGTTGGTGGTAAACGATATTAGTTGAATCTGATACTATCCAATAAGTTTTCGGCCACGTGGAGGAGATATAAAAAGGTGAAACCACCTATTTCGCGTGGTTAGGAAAGTGTTAGGATCGCGCAACTTAATTTGCAATATGGCATTTCGATCATTGGATTGAAGGGTCGGGATGCGAATGGCTGCGATTGCATCTTGGAGTTGCTTGGCGATAATAGGTGGGATTCGTGGTTTGATATATGGCGAGATAGGTTCGAACTTTATAAATATATATATTTATAACGTAAAAACCTTATATTATGTGATTGGCAAGGAGTAATGTTATATGGTTAAATAAACATCTACTGAATGTTTTAACCAATGGCATGGGTATGTTTTGCTTGATTGGTAGTATATATTATATGGTTAATAAAATGTTTTTTCATGTTTTAAAACCATAGGTGGTGGCATTATAATATAAATTTGTTTAAACCTATGGGAAAAAGGGCGGGGGTTTATTTAAACATGTGGGATAAATAAACATAGGTTTAATTTAAAATAAGTGGGTTTTTTGGGGGTATTTAATATATACGGGAAGGGTTATTTTATAAGGATTTAATACTTTAGGTTAGAGTTTAATATGAAATGGAGAAATAATGAACGAAATGAATCAAAATACATAGATTTAAACTAAGTAAAGTATAAATAGGTCATTTAAGCATAATTTGTCCCATTTTGATTTTTTACACATAAACTTGGGATAAAATGAATTTTGTAGGTTTTTTTAGTGTTTTTTGAATGAAAATGAAATTAATTAAGTAGGTTTTTTACTTTTCTAAGCAAAAAAAAATTTTACTTAGGAAAAGGGATCGTAGTTTTGGAAAAGGGTGAATATGCTGATGAAATGAGTTATATGTAGGGAACCCAATATTTTTAACCAATCATTTTCTAAGCCTTGGATTTGGTCCCAACAGTTTTCAGAGAAATGCTCTGAGCCTCTTTAACTGAAGGTTTAGAATACTAGATCATAGAGGGGGAGGGGAAATTAGTAATTTTTTCCCAATGATGCTTTATTACATGTCTTGCAGAACTGCTTTCTACCTACCCATCATTATTCTAACATTTTTTACTTCATTTGCATGGGTGCATTTAAGCTTGCAACCCTAAATCCATTTTTCTTTTAAAGAAATAAATCTATCTAATTCTAACCTTATTTCATCTGATTTCTCAGATTAAACTGTTGAGCTCCTCATTTATTTTCTAACTATCTACTGATTTTCAAGTTTAAACTGTTTCACATATCTTTATTCTCTATCTAAAACATAAAATTCAAAGCATGAAAAGTTAAGATTTAATCGTTTAACTGATCATGGATTATGGCGTTTTGGACAATCTGCACATAATCATTATTCTTGCAGTGAAAGTAAATAGTAGTAGCATTTTGACTTGCTCACTTTCAAGTCTTATTTTTATCTCTTTTTTTACTTTTGGAGTCTATTTTTTCTAAGTCCTTTGATCTTTCTTTTAGGACTTTTACCCTCTTTTTATTTTTTTATTATTTTCAAATATGGGAAAACAACTTGCAGAAAGCAAGGTATGTACATATTTACAAGACTATCAAAGTCAATTCAAAAATTATGAACCCTATTATTATAGGACCCTAACAGTATCATAGCTGAAATCACAATAGAAGAGAAGAATATAAGTTTGTACTTGCAAGAGGAACACATTTTGCAAATTTCTTCTCCAAAGCTAGCAAAAGGATCGTGATGGAATTTTATGGTCTGAGGGTGGAGTATTCCCTTGAGGGTAGCTCAAATTACATTTTGTAGAAAGAACGGATGGAAGAAGTCATGGAAGACAATGTATTGAAGAAGTTAATTTATAAGGACATCCCGAAACCAACTCCAACTTATGCACAAGATCTAACAGAGTGGAAGAAGTTTGTTGCAAAATAAAGAAGGATCCTACTAGAAGGAGTTCAAGCTCATATTTTCTTGAACCTCCACATGAAAAACTTGAAAAAATTGTTTCAAAACAAAAGTGGTCACAAGAAGGTGGCTCTGAAGGAAAAGCTCAAAAAAATCAAGATGGAGAAGGGCGACACAATACTATAGTACTTGACCAAGTTCACCCAATCTCGGGATAATTTTAGAAGTGTTGGTGTTACAATTACTAAATATGATCTACTCATCCCAATACTTTTATTCCTTCCCAATAGCTGACACAACTACCATGATTCGGTAAATGGGACAAATAATTTATCAGAGTGGGAGTGTTTGTGGTTCGGCTTGATGCAAGAAGAGATAAGGCGGAGCACCAGAGATAGGACCTAATCTAAATAAGTGGAAGAGGGTTTTGAATCAGTCAGCAAAGAAAATAAATGCAATGTAAAAAAGTCCCAAGGCGAGGAGGGAAATACCAAAAACTTGTCCAACATCAAGTGTTTTCACTGTCACAAGTTCCGGCACTATGCCACAAAATTTTCATTGAAGAAGGAAAGCCAAAAGGAGCCTGTAGTAGAAGCAATAGGTGAAACTCTAGCTTAAAAATTAAAACTTTATTTCACTCTCATAACATACATGACAAGAACTGTAATGGGAATCATTTGGTATCTCAACAACGGTGCCTCGTTTGCATATAACGAGGAATAGAGATCTCTTCAGTGACTTGGAGGAGAAGAACCTCAGGAACAACATAGGGTTTGGAGATGATGGTAGGTATAATGTGATCATTATCAATAAAGATAATTTTTACAGGGATTCTGGCTCCCCTATCAGACTCACAGATGTTTTTTTTTTCCAAGACTAAAGAAGAATCTTTTTTCCATTGCAATATTGGAATAACATGGCTATGATGTGGTATTTAGGAGAGTGAAGGTTTTTCTTAGACACATCATCATGGGACAAGTGAAGCATATTGGTATGCGATCAATAAAATATATGCATGTTAGGTCGAAGATACATGCAAATACATGAGGAGCAAGGAAAAGTTTAGAGACTAGGTGTTTGAAAGGGAGCATGAATTACCTCTCAACATGCAGCCTCGGAAGAAGTCTTAGTAACTTTTGGAGAAGCCACAATTTGAGAAGAAAAGAGGAACCTGAGTGGAGACATCCTTTCAAGAAGAGACCTCCACTACGGGCAATTTCGAGCTAAGTGGGTAGAGGGAGCACATGCATCCATACCTACAAGTGAGAGGTGGCTAGTTGTGAAGTAATAGTCCCAAGAGTGAAGGAATTTGGATAGGGTCCATTGAGATGTTTTTTTTTCCTCATGTGTCATTACCTTGCTACGGGGGCCCATGGTATACAATAACGAGATGGATGAGTGGAAGTTGATGTATTCAAATGCCAAATTGCTAGATGCAGAGACTAGTAGCAGTCAAATACTAGGGAGTGAAGTGCAGAGTTAGCAACATTGCAGATGGCACGGTGCGGAGTCAGTAGCAAAGAAGAGTTTTCAGTAGATAGTGCAATATCTAGTAGTAGTTAAGACTCATTTTATAGATGCAATATATTGATCATAGTTGATTCAGTTCTTCATTGGGTTCTTTTCACTTTCAAATGTTGTAGTCACAACATCAACTGAGGGAAGTGTTGCATGTAGAACATTCCAAAGGAACCGGATCGAGATAGATTTAAATTACTTTCTTGTTGAGAGGGAGTCTTGAAAATGGAAACAAGAAATGTGGAAAATGGGACCAAGAAATATTCTAATTTAATTTTCCCTTGAATTAAATTACAAGAAAATTGTAATTCCACATCACATGACAACTTTTAGGAGTTAACTAATTTACTTTGACTTAGTTTCTTTGGTTAATTCGATTTGAGGGTCTAACTTGAGTCATGTAGAGTGGTTCCTACTTTTTAGGAGCCCTGATTGATTTTATTTTGAGTTGTAATTAATTAATTTAGTTTATTTGAGTTAAATTCAGTCTAACTGGTTCCAACTGTTGGAGGAATTAGTGGAAGGTCAAGGTGTGGAAGTGGAACTTGAACCATACTCAATGATAAACACGAGAACTGATATATCAACCATAATAACTCATGCATGTGTGAACTGAGAGTTACCTAGTTGAGATTTTAGTTCAAGGGAACTATACTATTAGGTTTATAATTATCTAGGTTTTACATATGGTGCATGCAGACAAAGGAAGATCCTAAAGGAACTACGTAATATATTGGATGGGGATTTCCCAAATTAATAGGGGCTAATTACCCATGGAAACAACGTAAGGAAATATGGACTTGGGCAAGCAAAAATTTGGTTAAGTATTGTCCTACACTTGCTTAGGAAGTAGTGAGATAGATAGATATAGTGTAGAGGTTTCTAAATCTTGGGAAAATCATTCTAATCTGCTCATATTTTTTACTAATGCAATATATGGATAACGAGGTTTTTTATTTGTAGATTTCCCCAGGAAATCATTGTGTAATGTGTTGATTGAATTATTTATCTTGTATTCTTCGTGATTTTGCGGTCGATTAAATTGGTTTCCGCAATTGGTAGAGTAGATTCAAGTCTATTATTTGAGAAAATAACAATTAGGAGTTTGAATCTACAAGGATTTATATAGTTTCACATGAATGGAAACCATTGTAAACTTATTGGTACACTCAAGAAGAATAATACCACATTATTAGTTACTATAGGATTACAACTAAAGGTATTATCAACACTCCTTAGAGAAATATTAGTTTTATTACTATCATGGACTTGTAAGTATATAAAAGAGTTATAGAGTTTGGAAATCCATTGTCCTTAGAACTCATCAAATTCCTATAGAAAAATACATAAAGGGCCCTCAAATTTTGCACATTTAGTCTATCGAAACCCTAGTTCTTGCATCTTAGCTATGAATTTTGTACATTGCCTTCAATATTCAAAATTTGGGTGTTTTATCATTGTTGTATTTTTCAACTATGAGTATAAAAATATTTATAAAGTGTTCACATCAACACCCTTGTGTGGTACCTCTCTCAATAGATTCCTTTCTCTGAGTTGATCAAAGTGGTACCTCTATTCCATAAACCCTTTTTTATAGATACTCACATGCTATATTATTTCTTGCATATCTCCCGGGGAATAGAATAATACAACATCACATCCATACAATTCTTTAGTAAGCCTTTATGTGTGGACCCACTCACATTTTACTCACCTATAACTAGCTCCACCCTCACATCACCCTCTTATTTACGCACTATCTAGGCGACAATCCAAAACAAATATATCATTACTTCCCTAGAATAATCTACGTGGATACAAAATACTTCATGATTTTGTGTTAATCGTAAATTTTATGAAATAATGGAAAATGAATAGCCATAGGTGGATAGGAAGAGTATATTTATGAATACAAAACCAAGGGTAGCATAAATTTTTTATTTACTTATTGCCCTCTAATGAAAAATCATCCAACATTGGAGTTATGCCTAAATTTTGTATCAAAACATGTTGATTCCATTCTCTACCTCATTTGGTCCTACAAGTTATATTATCATTAACCTAGCTTAGTTCTTAGAAACACCCATCATGGTTTCCATTCTTAACCTATCTCATCTCTAGGGAACATATATCAGTTTATTTTCCCAATATAATCTACCATTATTAGCTAGTATAACCTCCTTTCAGTGAAATTTGTGTTGGTTTCATCTCATTCATGCCCATTCTCTAGCCTAATTTTTTTTTCTAATAACCATATGCTCCCTAAGTCATTATTTCTTATTTTGATCACCTTACATCCACTCTCTCCAACAATACCATCCCTTCCATTCAATCACTCTCAGGACATCACTTGCATTGATTAGTATGTGTACCATTCTTAGCATCAAGACCTAATGAGAGTGTCCACTAGCTTCCTCACAAGCCTCCATATCTTTGGTGTCGATTTTGTTCAAAATCCTTCATTGTGGGGAAAAATTACCTAAAGTCGGGATTGAAAACCTCAACATAGCTTAAAAAAAAAACTCGATATAACATCCCAAATATAAAAGTAACAAAGAGATTATATGGCCTACTAGATAGAAAAATTACTTGGGAACTTGATGGTAGATGAGTATCCCAAAGTCCTATCTCCTTATCACACTCCTTATAATCAAACTTGCAACTAATACAACAAGAAGAGAGTAAAAAATAAAGAGATCAAAATATACTTTTATATAAAAATTTATAGAAAAAATTGAAATGAGGATAGAAAAGATGAAGTTGTTTATTAATGTAAAAACAACAATACAATATATATTATTTAATTGATCCCTACTATAGGCATTGAATGAAAATGTCTGTTAGATTCTTACTTCCTGGGCCACTAAACGTATCCTCCTCTAGTATTCCACTCCAAAAGTAATGTGAGAGAAATGAAGGCTCAACACAAGGTCAAGGAGGTAAGAGGAAGATAATGAAACAAAGGTTTCTTCTTGAGGGGATAATCTTAAAAGTTAGGAAGAAAAGTCATTTCGAGGAATTTCACTAGAACTGGGTTGAAAAAACATGAATATCCTTTTCCAACACCTAAAGAGTTAATATATACCAAAAATAATTGATTAGTGTGGTTATGGCATAGGCTATAACAAGTGGCATTCTATCTAACCCATAAAATTTAAGTGAAAAAGCTTGCATGCATTTAATTTGTGCTAGAATAAGTAGAGCATATGGATTCTCAAAAGGTGTCCCTTAAATAAAATTTTGGGGAAGCAAAGTCTGTCGTACGGAGAGGTATATGGTGACATGGCTAAGAACTACATCTAAAAGCAAGTGTGGGTAAATATGATATAATAGATTCCCCCTAATGAATGAACTCGTAAGGGTATCTTATGGCTAAAATACATTATATATAATCATAAGAGAACTATTAGGAGCACCCAGGATGATTTTACGAGATGGTGGACATAATAATAAATGTAAGGGAAAATAGGAAAGAAACCCATCACTTGAGGTGATCATACCCATACTTAGAGAAAAGAAAACATGGATACAAAATCAAGTATGCAATAGGTCCATGAACATGTATATATGTATATAGGTATGAAGTAACAATCATCACCATGATGAAATACATAATGGAGCCATGTGTTTTACCAAAAATATATTTGATACAAGGAATTGTTGCTCTGCAGATTTTTCCTAGAATCTACTAGATCATGTGTGAACAAAATTCCATCAAACCAATCCCAAATTCATGAATACAAATATAGAAATTACAAAGTGTGAAAATTGAGTGTACATTAACTACAAGGAAAATACCTTCTAGTGGAGTTATTTGCAGAAGCCCCTATAAAAATAGTGTAAAAAATCATTTCTATCGGAGGTGGGCAAGGGGATGTTTTAGCAGATATATTTTTTATGGTGCATCTATAATATGAAAATGCACTATTGATTTATTATACAAACAAGCACTAGTACCAAATAGAACATGGTGCACCGTTTCATATTCATTTTTCTAAAATAAAAAAATAAATAAAAAATTCTGCAATAAATAACAAAACGCATTGGTGCTTGAATAATATATAACATCGAAAAAGGTTAAACTTTTAAAAATTGATGGTGCTATATACATGTGCAACACCAGTTCTATTCTTGTAGTAAGACTCCCCAGTGCATAGATAGAAGGAGCACTGATATAGTTTTTAATATTCAAAAAAATGTGGTGTTATATTCCAATGAAGCACCAATGTGGTTCATGTATTGAAATGTTCTAGTGCGTCTTCCAAAGAGCACCGCTAGGTAGTTTTTAATTTTTACAAATATTTGGTGCTATAGTAAAAAAAAGCATCGATTTGGTAAAGGTATTAGAATGCCTCAGGGAATCATAACAAAACTACCATGATCATTTTTTTAATTCTAAAAAAAGAAAATTTCTTTTGGTTTTTTGAGGCACCAGTGTTATTATAATAATGCACCAGAACAGGGTTAAATAAAAAAAACCTCCCAATCGTAAATTCCATTTTTACCATATACAATGTTGTAGAGATTTTGAAGCATTGGTGGAACTCTTGCCTCATGCTAGTACCCTAACGTCAGTGCTTCTCTTGCTCATCATCATTCTATACCATGCTCAGTGCATGACTTTCCAATTTTCTCAAATGGTGGTGAAATTTTTTTTCTAAATTACATGTCAACAATGCTTCCCCGATAATAAAATGTTTAGGTAATGTCAATGTCTCTATCTAATTTAATTTTTTAGCATATTATAATTGCAAATTAGCTCAAAAAATATACTATTTAAAAAACAAAAAATCCTACGTGGTGCGCTCAATATATTTGGCTCGCACTGATAGCAGTGTACCCTGTAAATTTTCAGGGTGCACCACAGTTTGGTGCATGAACCTACAAACCACTATTATTGTAGTGTGTTTTTTAAATGAAAATGCACTAGGAAAAGCAATAAATTGTACATCGGTGCATACTTTTTTAGGTTACACCTCGTGCATTTATTTTTTCCAAGTACACTGCAAAAATAACATTAAAAAATATAGCTCGGTGTGTTCGACAAACTGGAAATTTTGTACCAGTGTGAAAATTTTATACGTGTGAACTGGTGCATAATTGAGACACACCACGATAAAAATTTAGACATGTGAATCAATAGTAGTGCATCAAAAATATCTGTGCACTAATTCTGGTGTGGTTGTGTTTGATAGCGCACTAGAGCGAATGCATTACTATTTTTTGGGCACATTGGGGATTTTTTTTTAAATTGAAAGTTATGTTTCCATATTATAAATACATTTTTCATTTAATAACAAAAAATATTGTATTTTATGTATGAGGCTCATGTATTTTACATGTCAAACATGTAGCGAGACGTTAGCAGAGGGAGAAGCAATAGGAACAGGAGGAAATGGTGGACCAATACAATATAGTCCAACCATAGGAGGCCAGAGAGGGAGTGGGATTTATACCATAACCCTATTATTGGAGCGACCCAGGCTCCTAAGGAATGTAGGCCTACTCAAGTACTATGAGGAGGCTACATCCCTAAAGGCATTCTCTGTCTTGTAGTGGCATCTGATCTGCCATAGGAGTGTCTAGGAGCAGGGTTTCCATGTTGGTCCCGAGGAATAGTATAAGTCCTCTCAGGACATATATTTTATCATTGGCCTATCCATGAGAGGGAAGGATTATCCCAGTTCTCTGATGTCCCCCATGGGGTTGTAGTATAAATTCAACTTGCCTACTCTCAAAGGTATGTTGGGCCTCATGCAACTCGTCCAACAAATTTTCAGGTGTGTAGTGGATAGTTATAAATTTCTTCTTTTGATACATAGGATGTTAGGTCCTCTCATTATTAGTCACCACCATTGAACACTTTAGTAGTGATGGGCAACATGTTAGTTTACCTCTTTTGTATTATGTTGATTCTTTGATTCAAGCGCCACGATGCATTAAATAGTATTCCATTTGTTTGACACATTTTGTACGGCTTTCGATAGATGTTTTGCGATGATACATGAGAGCGAGAGCTTCCATTTCTCTTTAGATATTTTTTGTTTATTTGTTTAGACGTAAATATAGACAAGGCCGATATTTGACTGTCGCCTTCCTAGGTCGATGACTGAGGTCTGGATGTGCATGTGGGGCTAGATGATGCTTACGAGGGATCTAGCAGGGTATCTGACTTGGATTTTTGACAAGGCACTTGTGCTATTGGCTAGTCAATTTGACCATGTGTTTATCGTGTTGTCATTTCCATACACATGGATTGATTGGAGAGAGTGTCCAAAAATCATCTTCACACTAGTTAAGCTTCTAGATGATAGAGGTAATATTAATGTTTTCTTTAAATTAATCTAGTTTCATTTTTTTTTAATTAATTACAATATAATTTATTCTAGCACATTAGTTAACTTTTTTTATTAAATGTTTTAATGAAATTGTCTAATTATTGTTGTGTAATATATATTTTGTAGGAATTCGCACATTCCATGGGGAGATGCCTCCTCCCCCATCGAATGAAGAAAATGAGGAGATTAGTGAGGCCCAATAGGGTGAGGCACATTTGTAGTGGGGCGTGGACATCTGTGCCTATAGGATTGGTCTAAGATTTTGAATGGACTATTAGGATATATTGTCCAAGTTTTGGTAACTAAGGAGGGAGTCATCCTTCTGAGGGCTCGAGACATCAGCGCAAATATTAGGTTCGTCGATATCTATAGGGCCTGTCTGTGGGAGATGATTTCTCTTATGCATCATATCATCAAAGCTAGTAGGCTACTGATAACAATGATGGATGCAAGGCATAAAATGACAGATTCGTCAGATGATCCTTCCCGTAGTTTTACCCCATTGGATCATGATGATGAGGGTGGTGATCATGATGCTTTTGGTAGCACTACCCCAGCGGATCATGGCCATGTTTTCGGTGATCTTTCTCATATTAAACCTCTTCCTCAGTCACCTAATGATAATATGTTAGAGCTAGAGGATGTGCCTTATGTTTTTCTTGATAGAGAAGACCAGCCACCTCCTCCTCTACCTCAGAGTTCGATAGACATTGAGGCAGTAGTTCACCATCCATCATCTTCTGTTGCAGACCAGCCACCTCCTCTTCCACATTAGAGTTTTACAATATTGAGTTAGTATTTTACCATCCATCATATTTTTTTGTGGACTATCCACCTCCTCCTACACCTCAGACTTTGACAAACATTGAGGTAGTAGTTGATCATTCATCATCTTTTGCTACAGAACAGCTGGCACCACTACATCTATATCATATATTTGATTACAATTATTTGACTTGATGTAGTTATTTGATGATGATGATGCCCTCTTAGATTACTAGATTTGTGTGGTAGTTGATAATGTTTATATGTGCTAGAGGTTTATACAATTAGAAGATGGTAGTGAATTTGAATGTGTATCTTAGATTATGCTTAAGTTTGTTATATGATGTTTATTTTTATGAAATAATATATTTTATATGTGATGTAATGATGAAATTATATATATATATGCATGCAAAATGAATTACTTTTAAAAAAAATGCAAACATATTTTTATAAATTACAATGTATAGTATGGTTGAAACTATGATTGTAAAATTACGATAAATATTTTTTTATTTCTTATATAGTTCATTCATATTCATTCTATCTTAATTAGTAAAATATTTCAATGCTCACAATGAAAAAAAGTATTAAAGGTAAAATAATTCAGTGAGTTCTTAAAATGTGTAACTCATTCAATTTTTTAATATAAAATATTAATAATAATAAATTATTCAAAAATACAATTTAACCAATTCAATATTGGTTTATAAAATTCAATCTATTGTCAATTAAAAAAAATTAAGTCATATTATTTTATAATTATTTAAATTTAACATAACTTAAAAAAAAAAAATTATAAAATTTAACTTATTACTAAAGTTATGATATTTTCAAGCAATTTAAATTTAATATTTATAGCAACTCTGACCAATTTAAATTGGAATTTTCTCTCTCTAAAGATGAGGATCAAGAAATGTAAAATAAGGCTTGTGAAGTTACTTGTAGTTGGGGATTTTTTCTATTGGAAGTTCTACCTTAAAGAGGCAAGTGAACTTTTTTCTAGTAATATAGATATAACATTTTGGTGTTATTTTGGTTCTTTATTTACTATTATATTGGCTTACATTTAACTCCTAATAATAAATATGAGTGAAATACTACAAAAATAATTACATGGGCCTTAACAAATGGGCCTTACATGCATGATTACATGTTTAAACTTTTGACAAATAATATATTTGATTATTTCTTAATGAACAACTCAAGAAATATTATTTTTCTACATACTGAAGTTGCTAAAATTCATGTTTTTACATTTCAGAATGATAAAGACATGTCCACCTTAAATAATTTAGTTATAAATACATAAAAATAGATATTTATTTTACATAATCTAAATAAAAGAAAGAAAAATGCATCACCAAGTCTATTTGAAATTCAAACAAAAGTATTTTAATGGCCATAACATTATTTATCATTTAGTTTTTAGCCATAAAATATTTTTTAATTCAACTTTTTCTTATAATTACCATTGCTAAGAAAAGTAAAAATGGTTCCATTATCCATGAAGAAAAAATTATAACCTCTCATGCATGCATGTAGGCCCATTTGTTTCTCTTATTGTCCATAAAAACATGTAATCAACATTCTATACATGCACAAGACCCCATTTTAGTTTACATATTGTTGCAAGAACTTTAATTTAAATAATTAAACAAGAATAAAAAAGCATGTGAACTGATTAATAAACCAACAAGTATCCAAATCAATACT
Organism: Pinus albicaulis; assembly: GCA_034641835.2. Classification (NCBI taxonomy): domain Eukaryota; kingdom Viridiplantae; phylum Streptophyta; class Pinopsida; order Pinales; family Pinaceae; genus Pinus; species Pinus albicaulis. Next base: position 1,749,914,555 of record CM076580.1, read on the forward strand.
AGATCTTGAATGTTGTCTCTAAATTCACTATTTTCTCATTTTGGTTATATTCTTCGCATTTTTCTATTTGAGAAGGATTGTGACCTTGAATCCTTATTATGATAGATATTATACATAATTGGAAATACTTAGTTTTAAAAAACGTGTACAAATGTTTGCGAATCTTACGAAATATATAAAATTTCAACAAGACGAATAAAAAAAATATAAATAGCAAAATAAAGAAAAAAAAAACATACAAAAATAGTATAAATGATGAAATAACACAAGTACATATCACTCTCTGTTGTCATCATCCTGATTATCTTCCTCTCTTGGCAAGGTAACATTGATGTTCTAAAAAATATTTTTTGATCTAGGGTCATGTCTTAATACGAACCGCAAATCAGTATCCAACACATCTAGGTAAAAAAACATGTGGTTGCAGTGTTTTGGGAAAACATTAGGCTCCCTAGCTTCATGTTGTGTCTTTCTATAATTAATAGATATAATCCCACTATCATGATCTTCCTTTAAATTATTCCGATCAAAGGTGTCCCAGCACTTGCACCTAAAAATAACACATTAGAACGAAGAGAATTCCACTTGAATGATCTTGTGTATCTTTCCAACATAACCTAATATTCCCTATGGTAGGTTTTTATCGTGGTGGCCTTCATGACTAGATCGGTCGAACTCAACTTCCACTCTACAGTCTTGTGTCATGCATCCTTCTTCGACATCCTCCATGAAAAAATGATGTCCATGTGCCCACATAGATGGGAATAAATGCACCTATAAAAAAGTGAAGAAATAACAATTCCATGTGTCAAGTAACCCGAACATAATTAAAAATATAAAATATATGTAGATGTTTCAATTCAAAGGTGTAGTATAAAGTTAAAAATGTACAAAAAGAGATTATAAGTACCGAGTTATTGCACCCAGTCCCTATGTTTAGTGCATCCTCTTCAACACGCGGGTAACAACCAGATCACGGTGGCTTCACTAGGGAGTAATACATACCACGTGTGTTCATATTTGGGGATATATATTGAGGAAAAAATGACATAATATATTGGGGGACATATATGTGTTAAAGTGTTTTTATATTGGCAATTATCAAAATTCAGCTCAAAAATAATGAAATAAATATAAATGGGTATAAAAAATGTTAATGAAAAAAATGGATTCCTACAATATGTAGTGATAGAATAGACTTGTTAAATTGGGAAGGTGTATTGGGTTCGTATTGGTAAGGGGTTAAATAGTTTTATTTTTAGAGGTATTTTCTAATATGTAGTCAAATTAAGGGTATTGTTTAATATGCCATGAATGTACGTGATATGTCAAATTTTCATTAAATGAAGCCCCCATGGACCAAATTCATCGTATTTCTCTCTGAATTGATAAACAACCTAACTTTTAGGGCATGTCATTGGAATATTTTCTTTTAAATGATCAGGATAAGGCATGCTTCTAACATTTAATAATTTGAATTTTTTCTTTTCACTACCCCATTTCCTCCTCTTCTATTCATATAATACAACCCATGGTTGTGTTGCTTCCATATTGTAAAGAATGAATTTTTTGATGGCTTCAATTTCTGAATTCACTGATGAAATCAAACCATCACACACTCAAACACACACACACAGATATATATATATATATATATATATATATATATATATATATATATGAGATCAAAATATACATTATTATAAATTTAAATGTGAATAGTTACTGTGTAGAAATTTTACAAATGATAAGCCACTTACTCTTTATCATGTGCATATTTCCATTTGTTTCGAGAATTTCCCCTTCACTTTTGTCTTCATCCTTTCATCGTCCCAAATCATCGAACCTAGTGTATTGTTGATCTGCTTCATATACTCACTAGCATAATAGGAATACTCATATGGTATATACCCCTCTACCATTTTTGTGCAGGTAAATCCCCTCTGCAGACAGAGGTGATCCCTCTAGCCCTAGGGTGGGTCTAGCAACAAGGTAACATGTTGGTTTCTAAATTCCTCGTTCATAAACGAAATGTGGATTGGAATAAATGTCCTACCTTAATCCAATGCTCTTGATGTAGTACGTTATAGTGATCCCTTGATATTTGTTCTTCAAGCCTTCCGCTCTGTTGGTAGCGATATTCAAACACCTGCACAAAGATCAAGCGAACACTAAAAGTATATGAGCATACATATTCATCTACAACTATCCAACTAGTCAAGGAGGGTCAGAAACTTTGAACATTAACATAGACAAAGATGGAACTAGAAATCAGTTATGTCATATCAATATATAAAAGGGACTTTAAAACCTACACCTTAACACTATAGACCTTCTTTGACGGGTTTAGTCAGGCATGCCTCAAAGCATTAATTCATTGATTCCGCTCAAAGAGGCAAAAGGCTCAAAATCTCTCTCACAACTATGGACTATTCTTTACTATCAACTCTTGGTCTATTCTAGCTAGCATAATCAATGGGATGAAGAGGAATTTATAGGAGTGGAGGAAGAGCTTTTGGATCCACTTATGGTGGAGGAAAGGTCTATCCCTTTTGGAAGTTTCATTTATGTAGGAACTAGAAGGACAAAGGGAGAAACTCGACCACATCCAGTTGAACAAACATCCATGGCTCTACTCACAAAGCTATTAGATCTTAGAAGCTTCATTTCCATATTAAAAAACCTTCCAAAAGTAGCTCGACGTACTGGCTCTTCAAATACACAGGGACCACAGCGTGAGGACATAACTACACAACAGTGTCGACCCAAAAGTACATATTTTTAAGGGTCTACTTCAAGACTGGTCCACAGAGATTTTGTTCCTAGCATGTTAAGGGATGTAATGACATTCATTATGATGTGTGACAGTACACAGGGGTCACTCTGATGGTCCTCTAGTATTCGAAATAGGGAATGCAGGGACGGTGACAAAATGTTGTGTAACAGCCATAGTCCCCTCGATTTTTTCCCTTTGTCGAACAAAACCTTTCAATTTTTTCATTTACCTCTCTAAGAATAACATCCAATGATAAGAAACCACCCCAACTGATTCAACGTCGTTTACTAGGTGAATTAGAATATGAACCTCCAAGTCCATAAAACTCAACGATAGTAACTTCTCAAATATACAAATAATCTCAACTATCTCTGATGCCACCATGGAATGATAGCCATATGAATCTCCTTTGATGAGATCCAACGTAGAAATGCAAATAATCTAGATATGGCACATCGTAGGTCTTGGGGGAATTCATGGTTTACACACCCATGCACGAGCAAAGTACTATGACACTACATAGTAAATAGTACATTATATATATATATATATATATATATATATATATATATATATATATATATATATATACCGTTGCATAAAAAATAAAAATAAAAAATCATGTTTTTGACATATGTACACTTGGAAGATTCAACTGTCCATGTGATTTCAACCCTGAAAATTGATCTTCTATAGCGAAGCAGCTTCATAGTGAAGAACCATATAATGAAGGCACCCTCACAGTCATTATAGCTTCATTTTCCAATGAAATATCACATTTCTTTAAAATCCATGGGACATCACCTTCTTTGAAATACGAATAGGGACCAACCTCTCCTCTAGTTTCTTACCTTGGCCAATGTTTCTTTTTACTTTTTTTAGAAATAAGATCTCTCATAACAACCAATGTGTCACTTTATTTTGATGATATGTGCCTCGTAATAATGTTAGATTTAATACTTTTGTGATCCATAAGGTAGATAAATATATTTTGGATTAATCACGTTATGCTTATTTTGTCGACGTTCCGAATGAGCTAATGTGGTTCATCCTCAAGACAAGGTGAAAATCTTAATCCGTAATCATGAATAAATAGTAAAGGTTACAACATTTCCCAGATATAGTCGTTATTTAATTAGTTAATTAGTTATACTTAAAAATTTTAATATTTGCTCAAAAGGTTAAAGATGATAGTTTATTAAAATTTTAATTATTTAAAATATTATAAATATTATAAATACTTAATAAATATTTTAATTAAGATAAAGGAAATTTTTTTTTTATTTAAAATTAAAGGATATAAAATTTTATCAAAAGAAGAGGGAATTAAATAATAAATAATATAAATAAAGGAAGAAGAATAAATAATAGGGAGAAATAAAAGGAAAGAAGATAATTAATATATATATATATATATATATATATATATATATATATATATATATATATATATATATAAAGGAAGAAAAAGAGAAAAATTATTAAAAAGGAAGAAAAATGAAAAGACCAAATACTAAAGAAACAAGGACCAGAACGAGGGGGGTGGTAAGAATCATATCTAGAGAGAGTCGGAATCCATCTCTTACTTAATTTCCAGCCATCATCCCATCATCCATTTTGAATCTCAGCGGGGATGATGGTTGGAAATTAAGTAAGAGCTGGGCTCCGGCTCTCTGGATGTGATTCTTACCCCCACCCCCCTCGTTGTGTTCCTTGGTTCCTTAGCATTTGTAGGCTTTTTCTTCGTGTTTTCTTTTTTCTTCCTTTCTATAAAAATTTAAATTTTTTTTAATTAATTATTTTCTTTCTTTTTATTTCTCCCAATTATTTACTTTTATTCCCTTATTTATATTCTTTATTATTTCCTTTTATTTCAATTAAAATATTTATTAAATATTTATTATATTTTAAATAATTAAAATTTTAATATACTATCATCTTTAACCTTTTGAGAAAAAATTAAAAAATTTAAGTATAACTAATTAAATAACGGCTATATCCAAGCAATGTTGCATCCTTACTATTTATTCATGATGACAAATTAAGATTTTCACCTTGTCTTGGGGATGAACCACATTAGTTGGTTCGAAATGCCTACCAAATAAGCCTAATATGATTAATCTAAAAGATATTCATCTACGATATGTGCCTCCATAAAGAAGATGAAACATTTTTAAATATATGCATGGGATATAGAAAGTGGGAAATCATAAGATGCTCCCAAAATGGGATCTCATAAAAGACAAATTTCCTTTTCACCCAATTGGAAATTTCTCAACGTAGGTGTCGAAGAATTTTGGATCATCGAACATAGGCTCCCCATTTGAATCAAACATTTATGCAAACTCCTTCTCCTTCTCTCTCTCATATGCTCTAATCCATTCAGTCGGTGTCATTATTGTGGGCCTTTTTGTTCTCACTGGTTTACCAATGAAAGTGGATGTTTCTCTTCTATAAGGGTGTTCTTCTAGGAGGACGTAGTGAGAATTGAATAGGTGGTTGACTAGAATAAGACTTCTAAAATTTTAATTTAACGATCAATAATTATTAGATGGTGGTGATTTATACTCCACATAATATTTTAAAATATTTTTAATAGTAGTCACAAATTAAAGGTTGAGATTTATCTCAAAAACATCATTTTTTTCTCATTTTAATCAATTCGATTAATTTATAATAAAAAAATGTCATATGAACACATTCCATATGAACATGAGTTAAGGTTTTTTGGGAATGTAGTATTAGTAAGCCATGGTATTGGTTTATGTTATTGTAACATTAAGTCTTGTTACAGGTTAAATGGGGGTGAATCTCCATTGTTATGAATCTTGTTAAATGTTATTTTAAATGTGTATATTTTTTCCTCATGCATTAATTGGTTTTGTGTCGAGAGATGCTCAATAGACTAGTATGGGGGATATGTTGAGGGATAATGTAAGCAAGTAAAAAATAAATAAATGTCGGGAAAATATATGTAGAAATAAATAATAAAACAAATTAAATATCAACTTCATATGTTTTAATTAATATTTAAATTAAAGCATATATAATTGTAAAATGTAAAATGTAAGGCATGGAGCTACCAAACTGATCAAAAGAAATTGGTTTATCTATAATGGAAAGTTAACATACTATTATTTCTTTATATTTTATTATTGGTGTAATAATAAATAATATTAATTATAATATTGCACTATGAATTATGATTTTTATAAGTTATAAGTAACAGATCGAGAAGTGCTATGAGCCCGCGGTCCAGCCCTACCAGCTATCAGCACGCAGTTTTGGGCATCTGCTGTCATGTCTCTCCCGGAGCCTGGTCCGGACCTGAATCCTTCCTACAAAGGCACAGCTTCTCTGACTCATGCACATCTTGATGCGACTGCCTCTGCCTTTGCCTCTCTAATCGCCTCAATGGGCCCTCAGAGATCCATATATGCTATCTCCAAATTTGTTAAAAAACTTGAAGCTATCCCTGAGACCATCTTGCCGCCAAACTTGCCTCGGAGAGAAAAAATTTCTTTAGCTGAGAAAGGTTTTGTTGGGCAGTTTACCGGATTATGGCCCTCCCCTAAGACCGTCCAAAAATGGGTAGAAGGAAATTGGGCATAGTTCACTCAGGGAAAAATCTCCATTCGATTTTCTGGCAGAGGTTACTACACCTTCCATTTCGAATCCAAGGATGATTGGAACTCATATTCAGAAGCGGTTTGTATTTCATGGACACCAAAATTTTATATCTGAACAGATGGACGACTGATTTTGATCTGGAACTGGATGTCCCTAATGCAGGTCCGGTATGGGTCAGATTGCATCATCTCCCTCTGCATTGCTGGGGAGATGATTCAGTTCAAGCAATAGGGAATGTCGTCGACAAGTACATTGACAGAAGTGAACCAAATGATAATATGCAATCATGCACAAGGATCTGTGTCGATGTAGATCTAGGAAGGACTTCCAGAAGCCATCAAGCTCAAGGTCGACAACTGGACGCATATTCAGCAGCTGGACTACGAGAAAATTCCATTCAAGTGCAAGTTAGGTCATGAGTATGGGGATTTCACTAATATATGCAGCCAAAAGGAAGGAAATGATAAGCATGTAGAAGAAATTCAAGATCCAAAATGGGAACAAGTTAAGAAAAAAAATACTGCATCCAAATCTCAACCTGCACCTCCTCTGCCCCCTACATCTTAGCCTCTCTCTCCTACCATCATATCCTCTTCCCAACCCTCCTCCTCCATCCCTTAAACCTCTCCTTTTCTGGGATCCAAATCCATTTGAGCTCCTATCCAATACCCTCACTCCTTTTGATACCCCCAACCCTCCCCTTTCCCCTTCAACCATCCCCCAAAACACCTTCGAACTCTCTTCTCCTCCTCCGCGCTCCCCCCTCTGAGGGATTCTTCTCTTCCATTCCCCATCTGAAGGGCCCCACCATCCTCTCCAACCCCCCTCCCCCCTCCTCAGATCAGATTATAACAAGAAATCAATCCAAAGAATCCCTCCTATATGTTGAAAATTCAAAGAAAATAGGAAGGAAGTCAAATAAAGAAATAGGATATGAAGCAGCTATGAAGGACCTCACCTTGGGAACATAACAGCCAATGGAGAGTTACCTTGAGAATGGAAACAATAATAAGGAAAAATCCCAACAGGTTCATAAAGGGAAAGGTCCCTCAGCCTCAATCCTCAGTAAATAATGATAATTGTTTCTTGGAATTACAGGGGGTTGGGTCATCCCTCCAAGATAAACCTCATAAAATACCTCATTAAAAATGAAAACCAGACATTTTCATTATCCAAGAGACAAAATCAGCAGCTAAAATATGGATAGTATCATAGAAAAAATAAAAAATTATGAAGGAAAAGCTATTTCAGCAAATGGAGCATCAGTAGGGATTTGTACTCTTTGGAAAAAAAGGAAAATGGAAATTGTAGAACTCAATAATGAAAGCCCACTGGATCAACACAAATCTAGAAAATGCAACTAATGAGAAAAAAAATCATCTTATATAACATCTATTCTCCAAACCACTATAGGGACAAAGAAATTTTCTGGAAGACTCCAAAAGAAACCACAATGGAAGACCAAGAAGAGAACCTTATCCTTGGAGAAGATCTAAATCTCATCCTTAAGACAGAAGAAAAAAGAGGAGGCATTTTTCAGCCAAATCCAAACAGATATTTCCTTGAAGGAATCATTGTTCAGTGCAACCTTTTGGACATCCCTACCAAAAATGGGAAATAAACTTGGGATAACAAGAGACTAGGGAAGGCCAACATCAAAGAGAGCTTGGATAGAATTCTCATTAGGAAAAACAAGGTGGCCAGCGATAACAAATTATCCTCTAAAATTATTACATCAGTAGCCTCAGGTCACAAATCAGACTCCATTGAACTTGGAACTACTGAAAAATTTAGACCTCTTCCCTTCAAATACAACCAACTATGGAGTAGCCATGAAGAGGTCAAACAAGAGGTTGAAAAAATATGGACGCAGAAAATTAATAGATCTTCTAGTTACATATGGGAAACAAAACTAAAAGCCACCAGAGTAATATTGAAATATTGGGCTAAGGCCAACTATAAGGAACCAGAAAGAGAAAAGGAAGAGTTTGATCAAGAATTTGTAAAAATACAAGAGGAAATGGAAAACATGGATAACATAGCCGAAAGTCAAGAAAAAGAAAAAGAGATTCACTGGAATAGGAATATCAGACAAGAGGAAGAAACATAGAGGTTGGAGTCAAGGCAGCTATGGATACAAGCTGGAGACAAAAACATTGTCTTCTTTCATAATTCAACCAAAACAAGAATGATAAAAAGTAATATAGAAAAAATCACGGGAGAAAGAGGGACCGAAATAAAGGGGCAAGAAGACATTAAAAAATAAGTCTTCCAGACTTTTAAAACTCTTCTAACAGTTGTGGACAACTAAGCAAATATGGAGGAATTCTTAATGCATATTCCAAAATTAATATATGAGGCAAAAAATAAATATCTCTCTATAGAAGTCACTGAAAAAGAAGTAGTGATAGTTGTCTGGGACCTTCACCCGGAAAAGGTCCCAGGCCCAGGTGGATTCCCTATCTCTTTCTACCACACCTTCTAGCACGCAATAAAAAAGGACCTATTAAAAATGATTAGATACGTCATAAAAAAGAAAAAGGTGGGAGGATTCACAAATTCTACTTTTCTCGCCCTCATTCCTAAATACCCTCGCCCCTCTACTCTCAATAGATTTCGGCCAATCTCCCTTTGTAATGCTTCCTATAAAATCATCTCCAAAATCCTAGCTAGAAGACTTAAACCTCTTCTCCACTCCCTCATCTCTTATGACCAGGGAGGTTCTGTCCCAAACAGTCAAATTTTTGACAATATCATCCTTGTCCAAGATTCCCTTCACTCAAGCTACTCCCGCAATGAACAAGGCTTTATCTTAAAAATGTACATGGCCAATGCATTTGATGGAGTCAATCTCACCTACATTGTTGTTGTCTTAAATAGATTTGGATTCTTTGAAGACTTTATTGGTGCAATCAAGGCTTGCACTATTGGGCCATGGATAGCCCCTCTTGTTAACGAAACACCTTGTGAGTATTTTCAAAGCTCTAGGGGACTCCGACAAGGCTGACCCATGTCTCCTTTCCTCTACATTTTAACAGCTTATTTGTTGGGTGTGGATCTTTATTTTTGTCTTGTTTCAAAGATCCTTGTTTTCAACTAGATGTATACCCCAGGAAAATTGTACACCCCTACAACGAGGAGGTACGGGGGGACTTATCCCCCGCGCGGGGTTTGGCGGGGCTACTCCCCCCCCCGGCTGGAGAGTTTGGGGGCAAGCGGTCCCCTAAAGGGGGCTTCGGGGGCAGCACCCTCGAAGCTAAAACCAGATGTAAAATTGCGTTATAAAAGTATAGTAATTTTTAGTCAATCTGAGTCATTCATTAGGCAGATGATCTGATGGTAGAAGTTATGTTTAGTTTAGGGTTTTTTCCCCTAGAAGGTAACCCCTTGCTTTGTATGAGGGTATTGTATTGCGGCTATTTATTGTATGTGTATTCTCAGAGTGATAAACAGATAGGGATATTTTGAAAGATAACAGAGGATATTACACCGAATCTTGTGTAGGTTGTGTCTCTTCATTTTTCTGGATAATATAAAGGAAGGACTAACTGTTTGGGGTGGACGTAGCCCAAACTAGGTGAACCACGTATATATGTGTCTCTCTGGTTTTATGCGTTTTGCATGCTTGTGTTTTTCTACATATCTTATGTGTTGCATTTCTCTGTAATATATAATTTTATAACAACTGGTATCAGAGTTGAAGGTCTATTTGGCTGATAAAATCGCAGGAAAGAAGGGTTCCTGGTTTGAGTGGGAGCAATGGCAAAAGATGGTAAGTTTAGGGTCGAGAAATTTAATGGCCAAAACTTCCCGCTGTGGAAGATGCAGATGGAAGATTATCTATATCAGAAAGATTTGTACCTACCATCGAGTAGAAAAACAAAGATTCCAACGACTATGACATATGAAGAATGGGAGATTCTTGATAGAATGGCACTCGGAACAGTACGGTTGTGCCTCGCGGTGTCGGTAGCCTTCAATATTTCGAAGGAAACAACAACAAAGGGTTTGATTAAGGCATTAGCGAAACTATATGAAAAACCCTCGACCTCAAACAAGGTATTTCTTATGAAACGTTTATTTAATATGAAGATGTCAGAAGGTGGATCTGTTGCAGACCATTTAAATTATTTTAATATAGTTACCAGTCAGTTAAGTTTTGTAGGGGTAAAATTTGATGATGGAATTAGAGCTTTGTTATTTTTGTGCTCACTTCTAAAAAGTTGGAACGGTTTAGTTACGGCCATTAGTAACTCTGTCTCTGGATTTATTACTTTAAATTTTGATGATGTTGTCGGTGCTATCCTTAGCGAGGAAATGCGATGGAAAAGCTCTGGTGATACATCGAGTAATGCTTTGAGTGCAGAGTCTAGGGGAAGAAGAATGGAAAGAGGAAAGAGCTCAGGATATCACAGTAAATCAAGGAAAGGTAGATCCAAGTCTAGATCGAGGATAGTGTGCTGGAAATGCGGAAAGAAAGGACACCTAAAGAAAGACTGTAGATCTCGGAAGGGAAAAGAAGGAGACACACAGCAAGAAAACAATCATGAAGAAAATGTGACAGGTGATGTGTTACAAGATTCTTTGATTCTTTCTTTTGAAAATGTTACTGATTCTTGGGTTGTAGATTTAGGGGCCTCATTCCTTGCCACACCTAATAAGAAATATTTTCATGACTATGTTCAAGGAGATTTTGGACAAGTTCATTTGGGTGATGATAAATCCTGTAAAATTGTTGGAATGGGTAAAGTTCTTGTAAAAAAATAGAATGGAAACCAATGGCTACTAAAGGAGGTAAGGCATGTTCCAGATCTAAAGAAAAATCTGATTTCAATAAGGGAGTTAGGCAGTGAAGGTTGTGTGACAACTTTCACAGATAAAACGTGGAAGGTCACCAAAGGAGCCCTGGTAATAGCAAAAGGTGAAAAGGTTGGTACATTGTATTTATGCAATGGTATTTCTAACTTTGTTAATGATTTAACTTCCAAAGGAGCAGATGTAGCATTATGAGAAGGGGATGAAGATTTTTCACTCAAGAAATTTGTTGTCATGTTTGAAGAATGTTGATTTGGATTTCTGTGAGAATTGTATTTATGGAAAACATAAGAGATTTAGACTTCTCAGAGTTGGGAAAGAAAATAAGAGTGAAAAATTAGAGCTTGTACATACAGATTTATGGGGACCTTCTTAGATATCATCTCTCGGTGGCTCTCGTTATTATATTACTTTTATTGATGATGCAACTAGAAAAACTTGGATTTATTGTATTCAAAATAAATCTGATGTATTTGATACTTTCAAGAAATGGAAATATTTGGTTGAGATTGAGACAGGAAAGAAGTTGAAGTGTCTCAGATCAGACAATGGAGGTGAATATTGCAGCAAAGAGTTTAATAGGTACTATTAAAAGAATGGAATTCGGAGAGAGAAGACAGTTCCGAGAACACCACAAGGCAATGGTGTGTCAGAAAGGATGAACAAAACAATCATGGAGCGTCCAAGGTGTATGATATTGCATGCAGGATTTCCTTTACAATTTTGGGCATATGTTGTAGATACTGTTGTTTATCTAATAAACAGAGGGCCTTAAAGTTCCTTGGATGGTGGTATTCTAGAGGAAGCATGGACAGGTAAAAAGGTAAGCTACTATTTTTTAAAGCCTTTCGGTTGTGAGGCCTTTGTCCATATTAATAAAGAAAATAGAACAAAGATTGAGTCAAAATCAAAGAAATGTAGCTTTATTGGATATGGTGTTAATGATTTTGGTTATCGCTTATATGATTATGAAAATCACAAAATCATTAGAAGCGGAGATGTAATATTCAATGAAAAGGTCTTGTATAAGAATCAGTTGCAGGAAAAGAAACAGGTAAAGGAAAAGAAAGAATACAAAGTTCTTGATGAGATCACAGAAAAAGTAAAGGTGCCTGAAAATAATAATAATCAATAGCCACAACAACAGCAACAGGCAACTCAAACACCTGAAAGTGGTGTCAAAAGATCTACCACGATAAGTAGACCCCTTGAACGATACTCTCCTCCATTATATTATTTATTGTTGACTGATTCTAGTGAACCCAAATGTTATGAAGAAGCAATTCAGGTTGAAAGAAGGAAGAAGTGGGAGCTAGCCATGGAAGAAGAGATGGGCTCCTTAATACATAACCAGAATTGGGACTTAGTCAGGTTGCCTGCAGGTAAAACAACATTGCAGAATAAATGGGTTTACAAGCTGAAGGAAGAATATGGAGGAAAATAGAGGTGCAACTTATAGTGAAGGGGTTTGCACAAAGAAAGGTATTGATTTTGATGAAATATTTTCTCCTGTTGTTAAGATGACTTCAATCATAGCTATGTTAAGTCTTGTAGTAGCGGAAGATTTACATTTTGAACAGTTAGATCTAAAGACAACTTTTCTCCATGGAGATTTGGAGGAAGAGATCTATATGCAGCAACCAGAAGGATATGAGGTCAAAGGGAAGGAAAAATTAGTGTGCAGGTTAAAGAAGAGCTTGTATGGCTTAAAACAGGCTCCAAGGTAGTGGTATCTAAAATTTGACAAGTTTATGTCTGACAAGGTAATACTATATGTCACTCTAATCATTGTGTTTATCTGAAAAAGAAAAATGATGGCAGCTATATTATATTGTTATTGTATGTAGATGACATGCTTGTTGCAGGGTCTAACATGCAGGAAATAAATGTGCTCAAAAGAAAATTGGAAAATTCATTTTCAATGAAGGATTTGGGAGCTACAAAACAAATCCTTGGTATGAGAATTAATAGAGAGAAAAATGATAAATTAACATTATCTCAGAATGAGTACATACAAAAGGTGTTGAAAATATTTAATATGCAGAATGCAAAACCAGATAGTAAACCTTTTACTAGCCATTTCAAACTTAGTAAGGAGATGTGACCCAAGACCTAAGAAGAAATGGATTATATGTCTAAAGTTCCATATGCATCAACAGTTGCAAGCTTAATGTATGAAATGGTCTGCACAAGGCCTTATATCGCACATGCAGTGGGAGTTGCAAGCATGTACATGAACAGCCCAGGAAAAGAACATTGGATGGCTGTAAAATGGATTCTCAAATATTTGAGAGGTACCAAAAATCAAGAATTATGCTTTGGTGGTTCAAACATTGCTCTACAGGGATATTTTGATGCAGATATGGCAGGTGACAGAGATAACAGGAGGAGCACTACAAGATATGTATTTATTGTAGGTGGAACAGTTGTCAATTGGGTTTGAAAAATCCAAAGTGTTGTTGCACTTTCAACAACAAAACCAGAGTATGTTGTTGCTACAGAGGCTAGTAAATAAATGATTTGGTTACAAAGGTTTATGGATGAATTGGGTAAGAAGCATGATATGGGCACATTATACAGTGATATCCAAAGTGCCATTCATCTTGCAAAGAACTCAACATTTCATTTCAGGACTAAACACATATAGCTCAATTACCATTTCATACGGTCAGTGGTGGAAGATGGACAATTGAAGCTGGAAAAGATACACACTAGCCAGAATCCTACAGATGTGCTAACAAAAGTTGTAACTAGGGAGAAACTGAGAATATGCTCAATTTAAATTGGTCTTCAAGAATGACGATGAAGATGAGCAACAGCCAGGTCCAAAGAGGAGTCATTTTCCAGTAAATGAAGCAATGGTGGAGTTGCTACAATTGGTCTCCAAGTGGGAGATTGTTGGCTGTGGAGCCTGATTTTTGTCCTGATTCAGAGATCCTTGTTTTCAACCAGATGTATACCCCAGGAAAATTGTACACCCCTGCAGCAGGGAGGTGTGGGGGGGACTTGTCCCCCCCACGGGGTTCGCAGGGGGGGGAGGGGGGGGTTGCCCACCCGGCTGGGGGGTCTGGAGGCCAGCGGTCCCATGGCGGGGGTTTCAGGGGTAGCACCCCCGAGGCTAAAAATAGATGTAAAATTGCTTGAAAAAGTATAGTAATTTCTAGTCAATCTAATTTTTTCATTAGGCACATGATCTGACAGTAGAAGTTATGTTTATTTTAGGGTTTTTTGCCCTAAAAGGCAACCCCTCGCTTTGTATGAGGGTATTGTATTGCGGCTGTGTATTGTATGTGTATTCTTAGAGAGAGAAACAGATAGGGAGACTGTGAGAGAGAACAGAGGATATTACAGTGGATCTATTGTAGGTTGTGTCTCTTCATTTTGTTGGATAATAGAAAGGAACGACTGGCTGTTCAGAGTGGATGTAGCCCAAACTGGGTGAACCATGTATATCTATCTCTCTGGTTTTATGTGTTTTGTGTGCTTGTGTTCTTCCGCATATTTTATTTGTTGCATTTCTCTGTAATATATAATTTTATAACATTATTCACTCAACATAAAATTGGAGCATAGTAGAATAAAATCCTCCTTGGCAGGTCTCACCATAAGCAAAGGAACCAAAAGAATCAATCATTCATTATTTACAGACGACACCCTTCTCATGGGAGGTGCATCTTGCATAGTTTCCCGAAGATTTAAGTTCGTCCTAGAAAATTTCATGGATGTCTCGGGAGGGTTGATTAACAATGGAAAAAGTTGTATATATAGTTGGAAAACTCCTCCAAGAACTCTCCAACGAATGTCACAAATTCTGGAAATTCCCTTCAAGAATAACTAGAGCTACTTCCAATACCTCGGGCTACCAATCACCAAGAACAATTTAAAAACTGAAATATGGAGAAAATATGCTGAGAAAATGAAAAATAAAATCGAAGCATGGGGGATGATATGGTTAAGCCAAGCAGGGAGAATCATTCTCATCAAATCAATACTTTCAGCTATGCCTCTATCTCAATTTTCTTTAATAGCAGTGCGAGCAAGCATACACAAGCAAATTGAAATCATCATTAGAAGCTTCCTATGGCAAGGAGACAAATCCGAAACAAAAAAATTCAGCCTTGTTAATTGGAACCAAGTTACTACCCATTACAAAAATGGACTTCTATCCATTAAAACTCCTGGGACTATGAACTTGGCTCTGGTAACCAAGATTTCCTAGAGGTTTCTCACTAGAGAAAGACACGGGTGGAAGGCAGCCTTAGAGGTAAAATATCTCAATGCCCCAAGAATTTTCCTAATGGAAAGAAGCCCTCCCATAAGACCTTGCTCTCAAATCTGGAAACTCATCTCTGGCACAATCTCAATGATCAAGGAAAAAATCTCAACAAGGCCTGGAAATGGAGGAATAATTATCCTGTGGATAGATAGCATCATGGGAAACCCTCCCTTGGTAAGGAACCTGCATATTCATGATTTAAAGAGCTAGATGACGATGGAAGGCTACACAAAATTGGGGTACATGTCCAAATGGGAGAACGATGGAACCCGAAAACAATGGGACAGACCCAATTTTCCCATTGATCTCACTAACCAATGGAACTCCATGATTTGTCTCTTGTTGGGAGTTGCACCTATGCCAAAATTATTCAAGACACCCATTTGGGTTCCTACAGGAGGAGACTATATAGTAAAGTTGGGCTATGTAAAGATTCAACAACAACAGAGGTAGTAAGAATGTCAGTACTGGAAGTAAGCATCGAAGGTGGAAACGCTCCCAAAAATCAATATTTTCCTATGGACCCTCCTTCATATCAAATCTCTCACAGGAGAGAATTTAAAAAAAAAAAAATAGGGAATCTATGGTCCTTCTTAATGTCCTCTTTGCTTGCAGGATGAAGAGACCATCCAGCATCTCTTCCTAGAGTGCTCATTCTCCAGAGAGTGTTGGGAGAAAAATTTGTCTCCTATTGAAGTAAATTTGAATTACAGCCTCCCCCTAAATCAATTCATAAGTAAATGTAGGAGCAGCTACCCCCACACCTTTAAAAACAAGACCACAATACAAAGGTTCTGGGCCAGCATCCCCTCCTTCTTATGTTGGCAAATTTGGCTTGCTAGGAATGGGAAAGTATTCAAAAAAAAATCTAGTAGTGAACACAGTGACCTCCAAGGCTTGGGGGCAGATAACAGATTTTCCCTCAACAAAAGGGTTAAATGGAATTGATATGATTCAATTGCAGCACGACGAAAGAATTTGGATTAGCTTTGCACTTAACAAGATCATAATTTGCGAAATGGAAAATGTCACAAAGGCTCACCCAACCTGGAAAATAAAAAAGGATGAGGAATATTTTTCAAAGGTGGATTAATTCTCTCAATAGGTCCTGCCTCTTCTTCGATGAAGCCTCAAAGAAGAATCCGAGCAAAGCGGGAGCCGGTGGAGTAATATCCCAAAGAGACAACTCCTGTCATATTCAATTTAATTGGGGGATGGTTAAAATGTCAAACAAAAGAGCGGCGGCTTATGTCCTACTCCTCGGCACGAAAATTCTGAAAGATAGGAAAAATCATAACGCAATAATTCTAGGGGACTCTTATATTATCATCCAAGCAATGGTGAGTGGTATTTTCCCAAAAAATGCATCTCTCTCCCAAATATTGAATAGAGCTAAACAATATGAAAATCAAATTGGGAAGACAAATTACTATCATATCTTAAGATGCAATAATAAGCAAGCTGACATTCAGGCCAACAAAGGAGTCCACAGAAACACAGGATGGGCTAAAATTGAATGGCATATCACCCTCCTCCCTATCCCATGATAGCAATTCTTACTCCATTTTCCATGATGCCTTACCATCCATACAAAGAACAAAATCTTTGCAGTCATGATATGACCCAATCCTATGACTTCTCTTGCAAAAATATCCTCGAATTAGTCATTCGAAATCCTTCAAAGATATATCGCATATTCTTCCAGAGTACCCAAACTCAGAATCTTAGCACCCTTCCCGTGACCCTTCATCATTGCTTTGCTCCTCTCTTATTATATTTTCTTCTCGGCCCAATAAACTCCACGTGTTCCTTTTGATTGGTATCCAAGGCATCCTCTTTCCTAGTAGTTTGGTCCCTCCTTTACCCTGCTCTCAAGCGCGACCCTCTTCTACAACAATTCCTCTCTCAATCACAGGTGTATATGTTACCCACAGTCCTCAATCTGAGCATTGGCTCTCTTCCTTTCTTTTCTGCGCTCCCATTGTGACTTCATCTCTCCTACGCCTTCCTACATCTTTTTCCCACTCCCATCAGGTTCTCTCCACTTGGACAAATCCATCATCTCGTCCTCCATATCTGCTATCAGAAATACATTCAACAGAGAAGGAAACAATACATTCAACAGAGAAGGCAGCAACACATTCAATAGAGAAGGCTCCACTGATGTTAAATACAAAACAACACCCTCTTCTCCTCAAAGAGAAGGCATCAATTCATTTTCTCTTCCCAACCTTAATCTCATGGACCCCTATGATGATAAAAGACATCCTTTCTCATTCTGCAAATCACATAGAGTGGTTATTGAGAGCTTGAGGAACCAAATGCAATAGGATAAATTGTGCACTAAAGAGGAAATGGCTCTCCTCTGTGAGCAATGGAATACATGCAACAAGGACTTACTAGAGGTAAAAAATCGTTGCACCCATCTAGAAGGGACTATCAATTATCTTCGCGATGTCCTCACCAAAATATCTGAGCAAGGATCGAACTCTATGAACCAAGGGAGTGTCCATAGAGACAGTAAAAACACAGTTAAAAAATGAATTCTCTCCTTCTATGGCTCTCTATGTCTTATCTTCAGGTCATTAGGCGCTAATTTAGTTTAAATATGAAAGAAAAATGTATTCTCTTGTTAGAAAAGTTTGTAAGAAAGTATAGCACAAATGCAATAGTTTCCACTTCAGAAAGGCTTGTTAAAAGCAGTAGTAACAACAATACTATAGTAGCAACGCACTCCCAGGATCTAAATATATTTTGTAAGCTGTGTGGAGTGATTTTGTATCGAGGAAGCTCCCTTCCTCCCCTCTTTTTCTGATAATACATCATAACTATATTTGTATGAAAAAAACAAAAATAATAATATTAATTATTATTATTATTACAATATATTATAATAATAATCATCACGATAGTATTATTATATTAGACCTTACATATGTTACTAATTGCATGGAGTGGCAATTTTTTATCATATGGATGTAGCTTGGAAAGACAGGGAAAAAGAGAGAGAGAGAGAGTTAAAGTGTTGCACATAGCGTCATTGATGTCAAAGGGGATGTTCGAGAGAACATCAATATTATTCAAAGGAAGTGGTATAATAGCTTGATATTTTTCATACCTTCATTAGGTGAAGTCAAAGTAAGCTTGAAGTTTATTGAGTTTCTAATAGGGTTACAATACCATAATTATCTTATAAATGGTGTGGTTATGTAGGCCTCTTCAAGACCTTTCCAATGGTATCTCCTACTTTGAAAACTCCTCCTCAATGAGAAGTTATGACCATTTGAAAATAAGCATTAGTTTAAGGCCCACAATCATAAGTAAAACCCCCCAAACATTAATACATTAGACAATGTTCAACTCTTAGGAAGATACATGGTTCAATGGCTAAGTAAATGGAAAATCATGGTAAGACTTGGATGACTTTTAATAGGCTTAAAGAGTGTGCACCCTTCTCAAATCGAACGACATCGATATGCCAACATGTGCACTGGTTAACAGAAGCACAGTGGCTAATCTAGGGATGACACATGGTAGTGATTGATTGTATGATGATGTGGCCACCTCTGCACATTCACTCAATAGGTGGCAATGTTTGATTGGTAGGCCCCCTTTGCACAGTCACCCATGATGTGGCAATGCTTGATTGGCCAATGACATGGACCCCTCTACACAGTCACTCATGATGTGGCATTTCTTGATTAGCTGATGACGTGGACCCATCTGCACATTCACCCATGATGTGGCAGTGTTTGATTGGCTAATGGCATGGCCTCCCTACACAATCAATCGATGATGTCAACACAGTGGTGTGGTTGTACTAGGGATTGTCACATGGTATATAGATTTTGGGTGTTTCAATTGCTCAAAAGCTCAAAAGAGATGACATGTGGAACCCCTCATAGGATTCCATGTGGCATGATGATTTCATGATGACATCATCATGTGAATTACCATAGACCCTCAAATTAGGGTCACCTAGCAAGGTCATATGGAGTTGAGCACGAACTCTAAGCAAGGTTATATGGTCACGATTTCTACGTCTCAGTGTTAAGCCACATGATTTATGCACGACGAATTTTAACGACAAGTCATATGGTAGTCTGGTCAGCCCCGGGATTAGCCCTCGAATCTCTAGCACCACTCCCACACATAAATATTACAATGGCATGACCCCATACAAACTATCAATCCACCAAAACAAAAACATGAAACATATATGTGGTGAGCTTCATGTGGGTAGCGCAATTGGTATGTTGCAAGTTAAAGCTCTTGGGCGATCATTCCATGCATATAACTATGGAATCCCCATAGAGAGTTAACATTTTTTTTTTGGGAAAGTTTAATGTACTAGCATGATTGGTCTATTACAAGTTTGAGCTCTCGAGCAAGTGTTCTCTGTATAAGAGTTTGGCATTCTCGTGGAGAATTAACATGATTTTTTGTGTGGCAAGTTTGATTTAATAACATGATTGGTCTTTTGCAAGTTTTATCTGTTGGACGAGCATTATGTGTATAAGAGTGTGGCATTTACCGTAGATAGTTAACATAGTTTTTGTTGCTTTGGCCTGAGGTTTTGTTATGTGATAATGTGCCACCCCATGATCACAACACGATGTTCAAATTAGTTGGTTATGTTATACGGTTAAGAGTGTGGCATTAACTGCAGAGATTTAAGATATTTTTTGTTGGTTCGGCTTAACGACTAATTATGTGACAGTGTGTTACTCTCTCATCAAAACACAGTGACAAAATTAGTTGGTTATGTTGTATGGTTGGTATGGTGCAGGATGGGGGGTTCGAGTCCGGGTAGGCGCAGTCGAATTATTTTCAACATTTAAACACGAAAGTCATTCGAATCCTGGGAAGGATGGTTATTAAAATGGCATCATTCAGTACTAACGATAGTGGTGCTCTCTCGGAGGAACAGATGGGATTCGATCAAGGAGGAAACATCGATAATAAGGGAGAAAATTATTCATGAAGCTCATTCTCAATTTGCATTGATGACCTGTCAACTCACTGGAATTCGGGACGACGTCGAGCATTTGCAAAAGTATGTGAATCTGTTGACCACAAAATTTATTAACTTGAATATTAAAGTGGACAATATGGAAGTAACGGTGGAAACAACAACAGTTGGCGTTCTGAAGGAAGTCTTCTGGTTAGAAGATGTGTCTCCGACTAGTGTTCAATCTGTCGGGTAAGTAGAAGTAAGGCACAATGATGAACTAGTGGTGATTCCCACTATGGAGGTCAGCGAATCAATGGCTCAGGAAGCAAGTCCTACCAAGGAGATGGTGGGAAGTGGGTAGCATCTTTTATTTCCATATATAATGTTTTGTTGTTGTGTGAAAATCTGTGGGATATTTGGGTGATTTTATAAATTAACTGTAGTAAGGCGAATAGTAATGAATAACCATGGTACTTATAGAGGTCTTTTGAATAGTTTTGGAAAACATTGTACGTGGATCAATCTTTGAATGTAAAGGACATGGCCTAATTCTACTTTGATAAATATAAAGCTACTCGTTCAATTCACAAACTAAAAAAATAAAAATAATTAAGTTAAATGTGTAGTTTATTCAATTTTTAATATAAAATTTATATGTAGCACTAAAAAATATAATTTATAATAAAATTATTTTATAGAAATCATAAATAAAATAATTTTATATTTGATTTAAGATTTTTATGATCTATAATATAGATAAAAATGTCTTTCGGATTAATTATATTATTAGGATTTGGTCATAATCCTATTAATGTGATTAATCCGAAAGATTTTTTATCTATAAATTTATATGTGATATTTAAAAATATTGTTTATAATAAAAATATTTAATAGAAATTGTTGGAATGTAGCAAAAAATTGCTGGAATTGCAAATTTAAATTGTGCAGTCTACACAATCCATGTGTTGAATGCAATTTAAATAATGAAAAATTACACATGGTGTGCATGTATGTGTGTATAGAAAGAGAGAGAGAGAGAGAGGGGTGCAAACTTTTACTCTTTAATAGAGGTTTGCATACTGGGTAGATCTCTGGTTAAGATGGATCCATGGTGGTAGATAATTCAATGCTTCGTCACTATGCAATGTCCATCCATTTAGCAATAAGTAATGGGGAGCCCATAATTCTGTCATTGATTTTTGAATCTACCAAACTTAATTTACACCCTCCATTACCACAAAATTCTACATCTTTATTGAGATCGATGAAAACATGGAAATATGCTATAAAAGAGAATCCTTCTAGTTTTTTCTCATTTTTTTTATAAGATTTTCTAATTTTTTTTTCTTTCAAAAAGAGTCATTCAACAGCTACTGAAGGAGGGAGTTTCCCAAAATAGTGAGAGAAGAAATTTGATTTTCTTTGGCTAACTAAGTCTCATAGTGGAAAAGAACAACTTCAACTTTATTTGTCATGCATCCTAAACCTCATATATACTCCCAATTATAACTTTGACATAGTTATAAAGCACCCCTCCCCTCCTACAATCTTTTTTATATTTTAAATATTAAAAATAAATAATTTTATAAAAATAATTCAAAACCATTTAATTTATTAATACTTTCAAATTAAAATATTTATTTTTCTTATTATAAAATAATTAAAAAATTAAAATATATTAAATTTCAATACAAATATCTTAAAAACTTTTTAATGAAAACTCCACTAACTCAATTAAACTTAAAAATAAAAATAAACTCACAAGGTATCCATTAACAAAAGGAAACTCACAAGGTATCTCAAAAAAAAAAAACTTACCTCAATTAAAGGGTTGAATTATAAAAATATTCTATTAAACTAACTCAACTCTCAGTCACATATCTAAAAACGAAATGAAAGTGAAAGTGTGTTTTTATATATATATATATATATATATATATAAAAGATAAAGATAAAAATAAAAATAAAGAGGAATAATTATAAAAAAAAAAAAATTAATAAATTGTTATTCAATTTTTAATATAAAATTGATATATTACATTCAAAACTTTGATAGGGTGTTAATGTAGATAGGATGGGCCTGGGTTATTGTGTCCACTAATTTTGGGAATTCACGTTCCCGTTTAATGTGGATAGTATATGGCATCAATTTTGCATCCACGAACATGCTATTAAATTTGAGTGGGTTTTGAGTGATGGCTTGCAGTGCGAAGGAGATTGTGAGAGTTGAAGTTTATTCCTCAACCTTGTGTAGTATTTTTTGAGTATTGGGTTGTGAGGATTCTCCAGGCATGTCTTTTTCTGGGGTCTTTCTTGACGAGGAGGGAGGATTTGAGGTTATCTCTCAGTTCGTACATGAAGGTGGTGCTTTGGGTTCAATAATTTTGTTGATCGATGAGGTGGCGAGCTATTTCGGTTGGGGCATGGGGACTTTTTTTTTTTCAGACAGAAAAAACGCTGATATTTTATATTGATCAGTTCAATAAGTACTTGTATTTTTTTTAAGCGTTTTGCTTCAGTGAGTTTGTTTTTTTACACTTTTTCTCAGTAAATTTGCTGCCTTAGGTGCATCCTTTTAAACCCTGCTATGTTTATAACTCCAGAATTGTGAGTCTTCTCCATGACCAGTCTTGGATCTGGGAGTTTGTGAGTCATTACTCTCTGTGTCCCTTCGTGGGTTGGGTTGTTGTAGTGTTGTCTGTGGACGTCTATTGTCGAGGGAAACGTTTTCTTCTTGTGGTCTTGAGCTTGGGAAAAAGGATTATGTCATGGACCTCTAGTTCTCGAATTGTTGTAGTTTTGTTGTTGGGACGGGGTGTTGTCTTGGTAAAATGGTGGAGGATTTAAAGCATATTTTGGAGTTTTGTCAGACTTTGCTTGTTCAGGCGGTTTACTCTCCAATTTTAGTCATTTCGTTTGGGGATATTGTGATGATTCATTGTGTTAATTTCCTAACATACTCGATAGAGATAGAGTCTCGTTTGTCTATCAATTTGCAGGTAAGGGTAATCCCTATAAAGAGTTACGTCAACCACTCAATGACTCTGGAATGCATCCAAGGCAACATTAGAGAAGTGTAAGGGGTGGTGGAAGTCTTGCTTGGCATGGTCAGAGGGGCACGAGGTTGTTTTCTCATGAATAAGTGGAATCCTATTTCAACACAGTCCCAGGTGATGTGCGTATGGAAATAAGAGGATTAGAGGCGAAGGTAGGAAACGAAAGTCATTGTTTGATTCATAATCACTGGATTATTTGTGAATGGGTTCTAGATCCAAGACATACAAGAGGAAGAATGAAAAAATTCCTAAATTAATGGGCCCTTTATTGGAAAATGAAGACATTGTCCGACTTAGTTCTCAAAGACAAACATGCTGAAAAATACAACCTCTTTGCATCCCTAGAAAATGTCAAGAAAATGTTGAGGAACCTGCACTACTGTTTGGATGGAATTGATGCCTGATTAAGGCATTTTGGAAGCCATGTACCCTGTGAATCGGAATGTGGTAACCATGGTGACTCGCCTTGTACTAACACTCATGACCTCACTATTGTTTCCTCGTCTGACACGGACTACTGTAGAGGGGTAGTGGTTGGATGGTTTTGATCAACTTCCCATGTGGCGGACATCTTGCTCCAGGTTTGGCACTATATGGACATTTATCGAGTGGGATTTTGACAATGTAGGGTGATGCGGCCCACTTTTGGTGGTGATCATGTTTACCCTTATTTATGATGAATTTTTTTTTAATAGTTTTGAAACGAAAAGTTCCTCTTGCTCCGTTGGCTTTGAAAGCAGGTTGAATTTGGTCGTATGTCGATACGAGAATGTAATGTCTCTTATGTTTTCTATGTATGTTTAGTGAGAAGCTTGTAAGCCCAAATGGGGAGTGATTTTGCAAATCTTAGTATGTAGGTAGCCAGTTTTAGTTAGGTATATGTGATAGAGGTGGAGTTTCTCTATTGGAATTCTCTTTTCCCACATGATTTTATCTATGTATTGTTGTTTCTATGATTAATGCAAAGTTTTGAAATTTATATTAAAAAAACATATATTACATTCAAAAAATATTATTAGTAATAAAAGCATTCAAGATGACTCATAAATAAAATATTTCACTAAGTTACATCATAATGACATATTTAAAAATATATTAATAATAGATTTTTTTTAATATGAATAAAGTGGTTTATAAATAAAACATTTCAATATTCATATTAGGTAAAATATTTTAATTTTAACTATGAATATGTGTAAATATTATATAAAGCAATTAAAAAAAATTAAAAAATATATATTCTTATGCTTAAAACATTTTAAAGCATTTTAAAAGTCTACTTATTTTATATTTTGGCTTTTTCCATCTATATTTTTTTGTCAATTTTATCTCTTTAGTAAATACTTATTGAAATTGTAAATTAAAGTATTATCGATTATTTGTGTTTTGGCAATTTTTGGGTCAATTTTGTTTAAATTTTAGTTTAAATTTATTCAAATTGTAAATTTAAGTATTATGTTTAATTTATGCTTTGGCCTCTTTCACTTATTTTAATGGTCTATTTTGCTAGCAAAAAATTGTTGGAATTTACACAATCCAAGTTTAAATGCAATTTAAATGATGAAAAATTACATGGTGTGTGTAGATATCCATGAGAGTCAGCTCATATGGTCAAGGTCTTGTTCCTAAAGATGTGGTTTTTTAAAATTTTCTCAATCTTAATTTACACCCTTCATTAGCACATATGTATGTTTCTTTATTGAGAATGGAAATACAACCTAAGCCTCATAAATACTCGAGAACTTTAAGAACTTTAACTGGCATGTTTATGGAGCTCCCCTCCCCTACATTTTTATTTTTTAAATATTTAAAATTCATAATTTTATAAAAATAATTAAAAAATACAAAATTTATTAATAATATCAAATAATAAAATTTATTTATCTTTACTATAAAATAATTTAAAAAAAAAAATAAAGACCGATATAGCTATCTTATAACTGTTTTGTGAAAAATCTTATCTCAATTAAACGGTTGAATTATAAAATATTCAATTAAACTAACCTAAATTTCTGACACACATATCTAAAAGGCAAAGCTTATTTCCTGGGCTATCTACCATTTAATGCAGTGTGGCATATACTATCCACCATTAGATTTAAATGACTTCAAATCTAATGATGGCCAGTATATGCCACACCGCATTAAATGACGGATAGCCCAAGAAATAAGACTCGCCTCTCTGAAAATGAAACAAACCCGAAATTAATAATTGAATTATAAAATATTCAATTAAACTAACTTAACTCTGTTTGACACAGATCTGAAGGCGAAACAAGCCCGAAATTAACGGTTGAATTATAAAATATTCAATTAAACTAACAGAACTCTCTCCCACACAAATCCGAAAAGAAACCAGCTAGATTTTTTTTTAACAGAAGAAAATCATGTTTGGAGCAGCTTTTAAGAGGGTATAGTTTTGTTTTGGGATTGGATCGTGAAATTTATAGGGAGAAAACCTCAAAACTTCATCCTTAGACACTAATTAAAGCATTAAATTATAAATATATAAATATATACTCAATTAAATTAATATTACTTACAAATAGATCTAGAAAAATTAATTAAATCGTTCACTTATAATAAAAAAGGAAAAAATATTAGTTCATGCAAACAAGGAAAGAAGAGTTGATATATCTAGGCAAGAATAACCCAAAAAAAT
Organism: Pinus albicaulis; assembly: GCA_034641835.2. NCBI lineage: Eukaryota > Viridiplantae > Streptophyta > Pinopsida > Pinales > Pinaceae > Pinus > Pinus albicaulis. The sequence continues at coordinate 1,749,940,724 of CM076580.1, forward strand.
TTTGGCAGCAAATTCAACCAAGGAAGAAGCAATCTTAAAATAATATTACAGTCAATTAGTGGTTTGCAAGGCAACTCTATGAAAAAAAATAGAGGTTGAACATCCTCCATTATCAACACAACCACAAAGCTTTGCACAGTACAGGAAGTGTTGGGTATGTGTTATATTCTTTCCACGACTAGCCCCACGCGCTGTACGTTGCGCCGGGCGCAACAGGGGGGTCACAGGGGGGGAGGTAGCCCCCCCTATTAGGGTCCGGGGCAGCGCCCCGGCGAAAAAAAATTTGGTATGCGATCCCACTCATAAGCGGACCCACCCATGTTTTGTGCATGATTTTGCACATGGTTTTTGGGGTACGATGGTTTTCGACCCTTGGTATTTTGTAGATCCGGTCAAGGGAACTACAGTTATGTTCTAATACAGGGTTAATGGATTGGGGTTTATGTATGCTCCGGCATGTATATATATGTGTTGTAACACTAAAATTAATATAATGAAAAATCAAGCTAGTCGTCCCAATTTGGGATCCAAGGGAAAATCTCTGTGTTTATCTGTTTTATGTTTTATGCTCTCGCTATTGTTTATTTTCTATTATAATATTCGTGTGTAGATAATTTTTGTTCAGGGGTAAAACCTACATTTGGTATCGGAGTTGTTTCGGCTTCAAGGGGACACCTTTGCTGCTGAGGGTTTTTTGCTCAGGCCTGAGGTAGGCCCTGTTCAGTGGGAGATCTGCGGGATCGATTCTTGCAGTGAAAGAAGATGGCGAGCGACGGGAAGATACAGATCAAGAAATTTAATGGTCAGAGCTTTGAGTTATGGAAGCTCAAGATGGAGGATCTGTTGGTGGATAAAGATCAGTGGATCATGGTAGACCCAGGTACTAAACCAACGGCAATGTCAGATGAAGACTGGAAGAAACTGGATCGGAAGGCTAAGAGCACAATACGGTTGTGTGCCTCAGATTCAGTATTGTTGAATGTATCTGGGGAAGCTACGACGAAGAATTTGTGGGAAAAACTTGGGACTTTGTACCAATCTAAGTCTCTGGTGAATAAGTTGTTCCTGCAGAAAAAGCTGTATAACCTGAGGATGAAGGATGGAGACTCGGTGACAGAGCATCTGAACGCCTTCAATACTGTGGTAAGTCAGCTGTTGTCTGTTGATATTAAAATCTCAGATGAAGATAAGTGCATCAGTTTGTTGTGCTCTCTACCAGACTCGTGGGACAGTCTGGTTATTGCAATAGGCAGCAATACAACTACCTTGAATTTTGATGACATTGTCTCAGCCTTGCTGTCGGAGGAAATGAGACGGAGAAATATGGAGGGTCAGAATGGAGATGCCTTATCTGTACGAGGAAGGTCCCAGAACAGAAACAAGAATAAGGTTTCGATTGGGAGATCTAAATCTAGAGGGAGATCTAAATCTCCTGGAAAGTTTGTAAAGGTGTGCTGGAAATGCGGAAAGGAAGGGCACTACAAAAAGGACTGCAGATCTAAAGCTCCTGAGAAAGGAAAGGGATCTGATGATGCTCCTTCTATAGAGGCAAAAACCACCTCGGATGAAGGTGGGGATGTGTATTTGGCTTCTTCTTCAAATACACAGGTAGATCATGAGTCAAGGTTGATTGACTCAGGTGCATCCTTTCACTTCACTCCCCATAGGGAGTGGTTCTGCGAGTATGAGAAATATGATGGTGGTGATGTCTTCCTAGGGGATGATAGGAGGGCCAGAATCATCGGACGTGGAAAGGTCAAGCTGAAGCTACAAGGTGGAAGGATTAGAACACTTCCTGGTGTTCTGCATATTCCTGCATTGGCCAGAAATCTGATTTCTGTAAGCAAGATGGATGATGCAGGTGTAAAAACAGTGTTCGAGAAAGATGCCCGCAAGATGGTTCGGGGAGCACTGGTATTAATGCGGGGAGTTCGGACTGGAACTCTATACAAGCTACAAGGTAGCACTGTTATTGATGGGTGTAACAGTTATGTGGTTCCTGAAAGTGGAGTGGAAAGCCTAGCTGTCTCTAGAGAAAAGACCATGTTATGGCATCAAAGGCTTGGACATATTGGAGAGAAGGGCCTTCGGATACTACATAGAAATGGTATGGTAGAAGGTATGTCTAATTTCTCTCTGGATTTTGATTTCTGTGAACATTGTGTATATGGGAAGCAGAATCGGGTGAGTTTTCCTTCTGGTGCTAAGAGGGCAAACAAAATATTAGAACTTGTGCACAGTGATGTGTTTGGACCTGTGTCAGTTCCATCACTGGGAAAGTCTGTGTACTATGTTTCATTCATAGATGACTTCTTAAGGAATACATGGATATATTTCTTGAGGAAGAAATCTGAAGCTTTTGACAGATTTAAAGAATTTAAGGCTCTGGTGGAAAACCAGACAGAGAAGAAGATAAAGGCGCTGAGGACAAATAATGGTGGGGAGTTCTGCAAGAAGGAATTTGAAGAGTTCTGTAAGAAGTGTGGTATAGCACGGCAGAAGACTACTCCATACACACCTCAGCAAAACGGAGTTGCAGAAAGAATGAACAAAACACTCATGGAAAAGGCAAGAAGCATGCTCAGTGGTACCGGGTTAGGACAAGAATTCTGGGCAGAGGCAGTGGAGACTGCATGTTACTTAGTTAACAGATCACCTTCATCAGCGTTGGAGGATAAGACTCCACATGAGGTATGGACTGGTAAGAAACCCTCTCTTTCACATCTCAGGGTATTTGGATGTGATGCATATGTACATGTTCCAAAGGAGAAAAGGACCAAGTTGGATAATAAATCTGAAAGGTGCATCTTTATTGGGTATAAGGATGGTTTAAAGGGTTACAAGCTTTGGAACCCAGAAACAAGGAAGGTTGTGTACAACCGAGATGTGGTGTTTAGAGAGGTGAAAGATGTTGTTACACATGAAGTCTTACCAAAGGAACCTGAGAAGATAGAGTTTGAGCTAAAGGAGGATGAATCAGACTCTACAACAAAAGAAGACTCAGAAGAGGAAGAGCCACAAACTCCAGCTGTGAGAAGATCAACTCGGGAAAGAAGGCAACCAGAAAGGTATAGTCCATCTACTTTTTGTTTAGGTTTTGCCTTAACTATAACTGATGATGATCCCAGAACTGTCAGGGAGGCAGTAGATTCAGAGGATGGAAAACTCTGGAAGGAGGCCATGGTTGATGAAATGGCATCCTTGCACAAAAATGAGGCATGGGATCTGGTGGAGTTGCCGGCTGGAAGGAAGCCCATCGGGAGAAAATGGGTGTTTAAGAAGAAGAAGAATGTAGAAGGCAAGGTGGAGAAATACAAAGCTCGGTTGGTAGCAAAAGGTTATTCCCAGGTGCCGGGAATTGATTTTGGTGATATTTTTTCTCCTGTTGCCAAGGTTACTTCTATTAGATTACTTTTATCTCTTGCTGCTGCATTTGATTTTGAGATAGAACAGATGGATGTGAAGACAACATTTCTTCACGGGGATCTAGAAGAGGAGATCTACATGAAGCAACCTGAAGGCTTTATGGTGAAGGGTAATAAAGAACTGGTGTGCAGGTTGAAGAAGTCTCTGTATGGGTTAAAACATTCACCAAGGATGTGGTATCAGAAATTTGATACCTATATATGGGGACTTGGCTTCACCAGAAGCAAGGAGGATCACTGTGTTTATTTTAAATTAATTGGTGACCGTGCTATTTATTTGGTCTTGTATGTGGATGATATGTTGTTGATTAGAAATGACAAAGAAATTATCCAAGATTTGAAGACCCAACTGTTCTCCAAATTCGACATGAAGGATCTTGGTGCTGCAAACTATATTTTGGGCATGGAAATTAAGAAAGATCGGGCAAAGAGGAAGCTCTGGTTAAACCAGAGGAAGTATGTCGAGACTATATTGCAAAGGTTCAATATGCAGGATAGTAAACCGGTGAATGTTCCTATTCCTGTAGGTGTAAAGCTGTCTGCTGAACAGTGTCCCAAGACACAAGAAGAAGAGGAGGATATGTCCTGTGTTCCATATGCAAGTGCAGTGGGTAGTTTGATGTATGCAATGGTCTGTACTAGACCATACATTGCACATGCAGTGGGAGTATTGAGCAGGTTTATGTCAAACCCAGGGAAGGAGCATTGGACAGCAGTGAAGCGGGTTTTCAGATATTTACGCGGCACTAGTGATTATGGCTTGTGCTACCAGGGAAGACCAGGATTGGAAATAATGTTGGACATTCGTGGTTTTGTTGATGCAGACTGGGCTGGAGATCTGGACCAAAGAAGATCTACAAGTGGGTATGTGTTTAGCCTATTTGGAGGTGCAATCAGTTGGATGAGTAAAAGACAGTCTGTAGTGGCTCTTTCAACTACAGAGGCAGAATACATAGCAGCCACTCATGCAAGCAAGGAAGCAATTTGGTTGCATAGATTGTGTTCAAGTATGGGGTTGGTATAGCAAGCTATAAGGATAGACTGTGATAGCCAAAGTGCAATTTTCTTGGCTAAGAACCCTGCTTATCATTCAAAGACAAAGCACATTGATGTTCAATATCACTTTGTTAGAGATATGGTTGAGGCTAAAAGGGTGTTGCTGGTAAAGGTGGACACTTTGAAGAATGTTGCAGATGCATTGACGAAGTCTGTGAGCACTCATAAGTTCTCTTGGTGTAGAGAAACAATGGGTGTTGAAGAATTGGCCCAATGACTAAGCTCTCTTGTGGCCCCCTGTGGAAAGAAAACAACAAGTGGGAGAATGTTGGGTATGTGTTATATTCTTTCCACGACTAGCCCAACGCGTTGTACATTGTGTCGGGCGCAGCAGGGGGGTCACAGGGGGGGCGGCAACCCCCCCTGTCGGGGTCCGGGGCAGCGCCCCGACGAAAATTTTGTTGGTATGCGGTCCCACTCATAAGCGGACCCACCCATGTTTTGTGCATGAGTTTGCACATGGTTTTTGGGTACGATGGTTTTTGACCCCTGGTATTTTGTAGATCCAGTCAAGGGAACTATGGTTATGTTCTAATCTAGGGTTAATGGATTGGGGTTTATGTATGCTTCAGCATGTATATATATGTGTGTTGTAACACTAAAAGAAATATAATGAAAAATCAAGCTGGTCGTCCCGATTTTGGATCTAGGGGAAAATCTCTGTGTTTATCTATTTTATGTTTTATGCTCTTGCTATTGTTTATTTTATGTTATAAGATTCGTGTGTAAATAATTTATGTTCAGGGGTAAGACCTACAGGAGGTGGAGGTAGGAATTAAAAAATTGAAAACACGAAAGGAAAAGGACTTGGTTGAACTTCAAGAAGATTAACTAAAGTAGGGAATGAACATTTTGGCACGGCACATCATGGAAATATTCAACAGCGTCCTTCAGTGATTGGAGAACTAGTCTAGCAATACCCCTTTTTAATAGTGCAGACATTAATAATCCTTCCAACTATAGAACCATTATGATAAATATTTTGTTTGCAAAGCTTTTCAGTAGCAAGGTAGAAAATAGAGTGAGTGAGTAAGCAGAAGTAAAAGAAAATAGGGTAAAAGGGCAAGCAAATTTTAGGGAAAATCATTCTACAGTAGATCATGGTATCACGCTGACACACATTGTTGAAAGGGTTTGGGGGGTAAAGAAGAAGTATTTTGCTATCATGTTGACTTCAAAAAGGCATTTGACATGATCCCTAGAGATAAGTTGTGGCATAGAATGAAAGAACTTGAAATTCCTTTGCAATATAGAGTTTTTTTCCATAGGCTTAATGAAGAGGTGAAAATCAAAATTAGAAATTCAGTAGGCATTTCAGAAAGTTTTAGAAGTGACATCAGAGTCAAGCAAGCTTTCCCTTTATCCCCTATCCTTTTTGGTTTATATATTGATAAATTGGAAGAGTAGCTAAATTTTCAAGTTGGGGATGGTGTTTGGTTGGGGGAGTTTGTGATAAAGCTTCTTCTATATGTTGTATATTGGTTGCTAAATCGGCCCATGGATTGCAAATGCACCTGTATGCTCTTGAGCATTTTTGTAAAGCAGTGGGGATGCAATTCAATTCTAGTAACACCAAAATAATGATTTTCTCTAATAAAAGGATTCAAAGCCAGCATATTTTCTTCTTTGAAGGCAACATTCTTGAAGAAGTAAATGAATATAAGTACCTCGGGATTGATTTCAACAACAACCTTAATTTGGAGGATAGCAGAAAGAAAATAATTTTAAGAGGGTGGAAAGCATAATATGCACTTCAAAACAGATGTAGAGAGACTGAGTTATGGGATTGGAACATAATTAAAGTTCTTTTGGGACTCCTAGCTTGTCCAGTGATATTATATGGATGTGAATTATGGGCTAACAACATCCCTGTTTCAAAATGGAAACAAATTGAAAAAAGCCAAAAACACTTGATCATGAGTAAGTTCAAAATAAAAAAATTTGTTCCTTAATTATGTCACAGTCATATATAATAAATAAATAAATAAAATATTCACTTAACATATCCTACACGGTTGGCATATGATAATTGGGTTTAATTATAGCTATAGCTATAATATTGTAAAGGTTTGGTTCTCATTTCAATTATGACTATAACCATAGCGCAAGGAGTTTGATTCTTCGACACAATTTGATATATCCATTTGTTAACTCATATATATATATATATATAACCTAGCATATTTATTTGAAGTTGTGCCTAACTTGTTGGTTAAACTTCGAGGTTATGATTAAAATTCTCATTCTACAAAAACTATAAACTTTGGTTATGTTTTTTGACTCATGTCTGTCGCAACTTATGATTTACATTTATATGTTTATTCATTGTGTTCATGGCTTATCTGTTAAAATACATAGGACGGATATGGAATGTTATTAATAATTAATTGTTATCAAACTTTAATTGATTTCTTATCCTCAATAAGATTTTATACTGCCAAGTGTCTGGCATTTGTTCTCCACCATTGTTTGTTTTGAACTGTCGATCTTCCAAACCGTAGTTTGGACGGTGTTGATCCTTGGAAACTTCCTTAGGGTAACTATTTCCCCCATCATCACCCTGTTCTGCTCATTTTCTCCGTCAGTGACTCCAACTCTCCTCTGCGAGAGGGTCTGTAATGAGTTTTCTCCTTGCCATGGCGCTGGTTATCCACCTTTCAAACTCTCTCCTGAACTAGTGAGAAGCACCTATGTTAAATAGGATTTCATTTTCAGTTTTATGTGTGAGGGTTGACTCGCCACAAAGAACTTAAATTTCCTCGCTCTGCTCCATTCAGAAAATAAGGTTTTGTTCGACAAGGTAAGTTCTCGAACTGCCTAGTTCCTCTGTTATTCTCTTTATTTTCTATTTAGCACAGATTCCTATCTCACATTTATTAAATTTTATTTTCATGTGGGTTCATAACCCTGCTAAGGTCGGCTCTTCGCTTACAGTGTCCATTGCACTTCTTCCTCATTTGGCTATGGAGGGTTTGTCTCTCATGAGCGTTGAAGAACATAGATGATGGTTTCTCACAACCAATAGTTCCAGGTTCCTCATTTGAGGTTATATTTTATCCAAGTTTGGAATTCTTCGTGTTGTACTCATATTCTTTGTTCTCCTTTATTTGCAAGGCACCACAACACCCAAGTTCGCATTGCTGGTTGTGTTTCCTGACTGCGATTGTGACTACCTCCATAATTGTCAGGTGAGTTAAGCTTACCTCGTCTTTCTTCTCTGTAATTCGATTTATAATCGGCCATTAAGGTCTGGCCTCTAGGGAACTATTCCTGTTGCATGTACATTTTTTTATTTTAATACCCTAACCGAGTCTCTAGTCTACAAGGCGAGGCCCCCAGATCCTTCACGTACTGGCTTATCTTGGTTCATTTCTATGTAATTAGTTTTGATAAATTCTAAGATTTTCTTTAAGTTTTTAAACCCTTGGTGTTTTTTATTGTTTAAGTTTCATTTCTCTGTTTGTAACATTTTGGGGTTGGGTAGACCTATAACTGTGAAGTTCTTTTCTGGTTGAGAATGATCATGTATTAATTTACAACTAAATTTGATAAGCAATACTTCTCCTTCTAGAGATTTGGTTATAGTTATAGCTTGTTTTCTTTGGAAGGAATTAGACTCATCCTTCGCACAATTTTTCTTTCTTTTACCACTGTAAGTTTATTACTGTTTGTAATGATGACTCTATTATAACAGGAGTATTGATCTGTAGATGAGGGTTTTACCTTTCTTTGAATATGATAACACAGTTACTCTAAAGCTTGGACCTTCAACAGCGAGAGGACCCGGCCCAGCTCGGGTCTAAACCTCTATGCAAATCTGTAATCCCTGATGTTGGTAAAGTTTTTAGTGTTTCCAAGATTACTGTAAATTTATTGTTTCATATCATGGTTGTATGCTATAATTTTACATTTCTACTATTTCTGTCTTTTCTTGATGAAATGTATTTCACATAAAATATGTAAATAACCTGATTTCTTTTCTCAAGGGTTATTAGTATTTGGAAGCGTTAGAACTCTACTTTTCTTTGAAATTTAGGTTACAGGGTTATGTGCTTAATATTTTCCTGAATATAATTTAATAAAAAATAAATTTGTTATATTTTTTCCTAATATTTTTTGGCTCATTCATTTCCTTAATATCTACTGAGATATTTCTAATTCTTTGCTCCAGATAACAGTACAATAAAAAAATTAGCATTCTAGGAAAATAAGAGAACTTTCCACAGTAGTTTATCAGATTGCAAATAGAAGTTTATATATTTATCTCATATTCTCTTTAGCTTAATCGAAGGCTCCTCCCATCCTTGAGAGAGGTTATTACGTCCTCTGCTCCCCCCGAGCTCCATACTAGAGTTTTTCAGAGAGCAATATATTCAGGAGTTATGCCTCAGGATCTCTGTCCAGTCTAATCTCTTATCAGGTTACAGAGCTCCACTGGTTCTAGACCAGCTCTGGACAACTCCTTTTTCCACACCTTGTGTATTTTAACCTTTCTTTCTTTCTTTATGAACATAACCCCCTTTCCTCCCTCGGGATTTCTTTTTATCCTTTTTTGGGGAAAGGTAACTGTCAGAAAAAATTGCCTCCCAATCTTTACTCTGAATCTTGGAATTATTTTTACCTTTCAGTTAAAGCTTTCCTCAATATAAATTTATTCATAATTAAAATTCAAGTTTTCTTTTCACTAATGAATAACCATACTCATTAATGTCCTTTTACTATTCACTTCAAATGTATCTTTAACTTAAGAAAAATAAAAAGTATTTTAATCATCATGTAAAAATGAAACGCGGTGTTACATCTTCCCCAAATAGAGGCAAACATCGTCCTTGGTGTTTACTCCATTTCAGGGTAAACTCCTTGTATGGAGTTCTCATCTTCCCAAGTGGCCTCCTTCAAGCTGCGATTCTTCCACTGCACTTTAACTTGCGGGATGAATCATTTCCATAGCATTATTTCTCTCTGATCGAGACTACACTGAGGTTCCTACCAGATATTCGTTGTTCGGTTCTACCTGCGGAGACATAATTTTAAAATTAGTTGAATTAAAATCCATATTTCTAAGATTTATAGCATAAACATAACTTACATGTACGTTCTTCCAGTGTATCACATGCTTGGGGTCATGTATGTATCTTTTCAGCAGTGACACATGAAACACATTTTGTACCAATTTATGACTAGGCACTGCTAGCCGATAAGCTATTGGCCTTATCCTTTCAAAAATTTCGAAGGGTCCACAGTACCTAGGGGCCAATTTGGCACATGTACTCCACCTTAAGGTAATTTTCTTGGGCTTAATCCATACATAGACGTGGTCACAAACTTCAAATTCTTGAAAGGTTCTCTTTTTGTCTGCATACACTTTTTTCATGTCCTGAGCTGCCTTTAGATTTTGCCGGGTCTTCTCTACTTCACGCTCCATCTCCTCTAAGATATCTGGTCCGAGAATTAGTTTATTTTCCGGACTACTCCAATATATAGGATTTTGGAATTTTCTTCCATACAATGCTTCAAAAGGACTCATTTTGAGGGATTCTTGATATCCGTTATTGTAGGCGAATTCGACCAAATGAAAATATTCTTCCCATCTTGAGGATTGTTGCATGAAATACATGCGTAGCATGTCTTCCAGTATTTGATTCACTCTTTTCCATTTGGCCATCCGTCTGGGGCTGTGTTTGGTCAATTTAGTGTGTCCTAAATTGCTACATTAATTTGTCAATCCGGGATTCGTAAGCTAACGAAGTGTGGCGCACTATATGTGTAAGATAACATATCTCTTACTTTTTGTCGTTTTTGGGTTTTTTATTTATCTTGGGGGTTTTTATCTTGGTTGGTTTCCTAATGTGAGATGGAAATTCTAAAAGACAAGTATGGATATAAATGTTCAAGGAAATGATGTCCTTTATAATGATTTCCCAAACTTCAAACTTCAAAAGGGTTTTAAACATGCAATGACAAAATTAATTCCTAAAAGAAAATGAAAATGTGCCACTATACTAGTCAAAAAAACAGTGAACTATTGATCATGAAACCCATTACCCTTGCTGCTGTCTAAATACAAAAGAAACTATGCTCAAATAAATCCAAGAATTGCAACCAAAGTAAAGCTAAAATCAAATTACATCAACTCATATTCTGACCCCTCACCATTAGTCTCACTATGGCTTTCAGAGGTAATCATAAACAACTTGAGCAATCTGATATATAATTTGCAGAAAAATAAACTAATATCAAATTACACACTCATACTTCAATCCCTCACCATTAGTCTCGCTATGGCTTTCGGAGGTAACTGATAATGACATGAGCAAGGTAACTGATAATGACATGAGCAATTTAATATCTAACTTGCAGAAAAATAAACTAATATCAAACTACACACTCATACTTCAATCCCTCACCATTAGTCTCGCTATGGTTTTCGGAGGTAACTGATAATGACATGAGTAATTTAATATCTAATCTAACTAATAAAGCAAATGTACAAAACTGAAATATATAAAACAGTGCTGGAATTAAAAGCTAAGAAAAATAAATCAGCAGAAGGACAAGACTGATTCCATGTCATTAGTCATTGTAAAACTATGTGCAAATGCCCGGGCTGCCTACTGTAATCTGGAACAAAGACACTAATCAATTAACAGCAGTATAAAGCATGAAAAATTATGGACAGAAATAAAACGTTAATACCATAAGAGATGTAATATGTACACGTGAATAACTATGGCATAATGAACGTAAAGAAATAAAGCATGAAACTATACAACAATACACAAAACCTCGGTGTGTGCAGGGGCCCTCTGCACAATCCTCAGGCAACAGCTATCAACCACAAATTATGCTTATGAACAGAGTCTTCTCATGTATTCAAAACACAGTCATAACAAGGAAATAATGTCACGGCACAGTGGGCTTTCTTTTCAGCAAAATTACATTACAGAAGCTAACTAATATGTGTATGAGAACGCATTATTTATAACAGAGGATGACATAACTACTTTCCTACAATCTGCGCTGATAAAAGACACATGAACAACCACGTCCAGAAATCTAGCATTATGGCTGCCGTGAAGATTAAATCTATGGAGGGTGGTCCTTGGATTCGGATTATGGAGCAGTTCACAGGTGTTGATATGTCCCCTGAGATTTAGGAACGGCCACGCAAGTCTTCACATGGTGAAAAACGGAGTTCTGTCACCGTAGGACTCTTAGGTTGGCCACTGCTTGACTACCTTTGACCACGGCCTTCTTTGGTGAATTCGACTGAGCCAATAGGACTCGGTCCATATCCATGTCATTTCCAACTTGCCCATGTGGCTTGATTTGCCTGAAGACACCTGCAATATAGACTTTAACAAAATGGTTGCGGAAAGTTGAAGCAGCTGCAGAAAGTGACAAGATTCCACAGCTTAATGAGCAAAAATCTAATTCAAACAACAGACACAAAACATAGTTAAAAACCACTTTAAATGCTCTTTTATGATTAATATGCAATGATGTTGATGACTTAGGAGGTCCAGGTAAATGGAAAAATTCTAGAAAGGTGTATAGGAAAGATGCAAGTTTGGGACTCAACATACCCCCACTGTGAAGGTGTTGCATGTCCCCATGCAACCAAAATTTTGATCATCCTCCTTCAATTCATATGCCCTGATACCTCTGCTAGTACATCCAGTCCTCTTCTCCTCTTTCTTGGTGCTACTAACATCTTGGGCTTCTTCATCAAGCATCTGAATTTGAGATTAATCAGTTCTCTACTTATCTTCTTGCATTTCTTCTTCAATTTCCTGTTCTTTTTGTGCCACAGTCCCAGATGTAGCATAGTGTTGTCATGAATGATCTTGTCCAATCTACTTTGCTCCTTTAATGCTTCATTTTCATTTTTAATATGTCTATTTAAAACCTCCAACTCAAAGACTTCTTGTTTCAACGATTGGACTAGAGCTTCTTGTGGTGTGTGAGGTTGAGTGGATGAAGTGCTGGGACCTGTGGTTGTTCTTTCTAAGGATTCTATGTAATCATACACCTCTTGCTGCTTTGGATCTATCTCAGGTGTCATTTTCCTTGGGATGTCCCCAAAATGCTGTGGAGGAGAATTGACTTCAAAATCTGGCCGAAAAGGACTCATGTCAACATCTTGAGGACTAGTTTCAACGTTTGGCTGAGAATGAGGTGGACTACGGCCAGCTGGAGTTTGTTTAGGTGTTCCTTCTCCCAAATCAATAAAATGGGGTCCTTTTTTTTGTGCTTTCCTCCACTTTCCTTTAAGCCTGGTGCTTCTTCTTACATGTTGTGGACTACTATCTTTTTCCTTCTGTTTTTCTTTTCCTTTCTTTTTGGCCATAGCTGACTGTTCCAGAAGGTGAACTAGTCTCTCAGACAATACTTGATGGTATTCTTCTGAGGAAGGGGTTTGATGCACAGCCTCAATGCTTCTTTTCTTTTTTGATTTTGTTGGCTTTTTACCCTCAGTCTTTTCCTTCCTACTTTTAGACAGTCTTTCTTCTCTACTAGTTCTTTCAACTGTGTTAGTAGGAGTGCTTTGAGTTTTATCACCTGTTCTCTTTCTTCTACTTCTTTTTGATGTACTGCCTTCAGGGGTTTCTTGGGGTTCTTCAAAGAAATTTATAATTAAAAACTAATCCCAGGTGTCCTTTTTCTCTTTTAATTGTTTTTCTATCAAGATTTTCACGAGACCATGGTGATACAAATGTGGTTCTACGTCCCCCAGATGCTTTTGGACGGTTACAGACATCTTTTTCAAACTGTTTAGTAAAAAGTATGGCAGATTGAGGGTCTGGTTTTCTAGGAAATTCATCAACAGTCGGGTATGATACATGTACATTGATCCAAAACGTCCCTCACAGGTGATAAAATTTTGAATAACCAACAGTAAACTGGCCCACTCTTCTTTTAAAGCATGGACAGGAATTCCCTTTTTGAAAATGGTGACATCCATACCTGGGTTACGTAGGATCACTCTCCAGGCTTCCTCACCAATGCTCTTGTTCTTGAACCAGCGTTCACCTTCTTGAGGGAGTTCTGTAGCAGCTGCTATGGATGCCTCAGTCACTGTAAATTTGAGGTCCCCAATTTCTACCTCCAGACTGTTGAAAGACCTCGCAAAAGCTTTTGTTACCTCCTTATTGTAGCCTTTAAACTTTTGAATAAACCAAAGCCATTTTGCCTTTTTCAATATGTCTTTGACTTGCGGGTATCCTTCCATAAATTTGGGTCCCTCTGGTTCTGTCCTCAACAACCGACCCATCCTTCCTTCTGTTCTTTAAAACTCGTCTGCGTGAGGAGGGTTTAGCGGAGGTAAGACGAATGAATTAGTGGAAATGAACAGGGTTTATGAAGGAGACCAGTGACTGTAAGCGGATATCAGAGAATAGGTACACGGAATGAAGCAGAACAGAGAACAAAATGGGGTGAAGGCTTATGTGAGCACGGTGGAAATGCAACCGTGAGGTCAATAGAACAGTAGGGGGAGTAAAGTGCATCCGGCAGTATTTAAAATTGGGTGGCTGCAGAGTAGACGCAAGCACGTTTATGAAACGGCTGCGGATTTTGTGCGGCTGAGAGAAGTCGTAGTCAAATCAACCACGTTCCATAATTACAGGTGGAGTATCAAAGTATAGCCGAACACAAGTGAAGACCAGAGGCTTGATTATGAGGCCGTTTAAAAATAAATGCAAGGATTGTGGGGGAATCGTATAGAGATCGTGGAACGGTTATGGAGTTATCAACGCAATCATTGCATATAATGGAGCTATGGTTTATAACTATGTAAAAATGTGTTTGAATGCCATTTGAAATAAATTTCTACTCATACCTTGGAATTCTTGCCATTTTTCATTAGTCTTCAATCAATTGCTCCTCGTTGATGCTTTTGAATGCCTCATGTCTTCATAATATGTCCTCATACCTACATTTGATTTCATGATTGTTGAACTAACATCTGACTGTAAATTTTTGAAAAACAGAGTGGTGGCTGCAGAAACTGCTTCTGACTGCGGAAACTGGTGTCAGCTGCGGAAACTGACACAACAATTATTTGGGTGAATGGAGATGGATAGATGATAACTGACTGAATGAAAATGGTCATGAAAGAAAATTTTTATTGGTGAAATGAAATGGAATAGATGAAATGGAGTGAAATGAAATGAAGTGGAGTGGAATGAAGTGGAATGAAGTGGAGTGGGTTGTCATAAAACTTGTGAAATGAGAGAGAGAGGGAATTTTTTTGGAAAATATAGGGTGTCAGGTGTTCCTGATTTTCACCCTACATTTTCTGTATAAGACTGCCAATCAGTGATTGGTTTTCAGGCTTATACAATTTTTTTTTTTTTTGAAACTGAAAAGAACAAAGGCTAGGCTGGTGGAGAAGAAGGATTCTTCTTCACCAGCCTTATTGCAAAATTATCTTGAAACATTTTGACAAATTCCTCTTTTGAGAGTGGCTTATGATAGATCTTTAATCTGTGGCCATTCACAATAAGAGGAGTTTGAGATTCATCAATGGTCTTGATTCTTACCGCTCCATTACTAAAGATCTTGTCAATCTCATATGGCCCAAGCCAATGAGTCTGAAATTTTCCTTTAAAATATTTAAACTTGGAATCAAATAGCAATGCCCAATCTCCTTCTTGAAACTTCTTCTCTTTGATGTATTTATCATGCCATTTAGCTCTTTGATATTGAACTAGATCAGTTCTTAGAATTTCCTCTTGTCTGATCTCATCTAGCTCATTCAACTGCTCCATTCTATGCTTTTGAGCTTCTGATAAATCCATCCCCAACTGAATTGCTATCTTGAAGGTCTTGACTTGGAACTCAATGGGGAGCAGGACTTCTTTCCCATAAACAAGTTCATAGGGAGAATTTCCTGTTGTATTTCTCCATGTAGTTCTGTAGGCCCACAAGGCTTCAGGAAGCCTTTCTGCCCAATCTCTTCTATGTAGATGAACAGTTTTGGTGATGATACTTTCAAGAACTTTGTTTGTAGACTCCACTTGACCATTTGCTTGCGGATGGTAAGGAGTAGATCTTCCGTGCTTGATTTTGTATTCTTCCATCAGCTTCTCCACCAGGTTGGATGTGAATTGGCTTCCCTGATCTGTCACAATTTCTCTTGGAACACCAAAGCGAGTAAAAATATCCTCATAAAGAAAATTAACAACTGAATTTTCAGTAGCAGACATTAATGCTTTGGCTTCCACCCATTTAGTAACATAATCAGTACAAACCAATATATAATTCTTTTGCTTAGATGGTGGATTAATAGGTCCAATGAAATCTAAAGCCCATTTTTCAAAGGGTTCGATGAGTACCTGTGGTTGCAATGGCATTTCATTTGAAAGGGGAGGTTTCCCTACTCTTTGGCAGTTGTCACACCTTTTGACATATTGTTTTGCATCTTTGAAGAGGGAAGGCCAACAATATCCTAAGGAGAGGATTTTATAGGTTGTTCTTTTGTCAGCAAATTGTCTGCCGCATGGTTCATCATGACATGCCTTGAGGATATCAGGCATTTCATCCTCCCTGACATATCTTCTTATCACAAGATCTGGCCCTGTTTTAAACAATTCGTTAGAAATCCATGAATATTTTGAACTCTCCTGAATAATCTTTCTTCTTTCACCTGGAAATAAATGTGGAGGCAGTTTCCCTGTAACCAAATAGTTAGCAATATCTGCATACCAAGGGGTATTAGTAGTTACTGCAAACAAGTATTCATCAGGAAACTTATCCTCTACAGGAGAATCTTCTTTAGTATTCTGAATCCTAGACAAGAAATCAGCTACTGTATTTTGTTTCCCTGGTCTATCCAACACAGTAATATTGAATTCCTGCAAAAGTAGGAGCCATCTTGTTACTCTGCCATTAGTAACAGGTTTTTTCATTAGATATCTAATCGCAGAATGATCAGTATGAATAAAATTTTCATAGCCTGTTATGTAATGTCTAAACTTATTGATTGCATGAACAACAGCTAAAAACTCTTTTTCAGTTACAATATAGTTCAACTCAGTGGGAGTCAAATTTTTACTGGTATAGTAAATGGCATAAGGGACTAAATCCTTTTGACCCAACACAGCTCCTAGAGCTGTATCTGAAGCATCTGTAGAAATATGGAAAGGGAGTTTCCAAATTGGTCCTCTCAAGATAGGTGCTTCAGATATTCTTGTTTTCAAAGTTTCAAAGGTTGATTGACAATCAGGATCCCATTTGAATTCACAGTCTTTTGTAAGCAGTTTGAAGAGTGGAGATGCTATTTTAGTGAAGTTTTCTATAAATCTTCTATAGTATCCAGTAAATCCTAGAAAACTTCTAACATCTCTTTGACAATTTGGAATAGGCAACTTGGAGATGACTTCAAATTTTGATCTATCAACCTTAATCCCATCTCCTGAAATATGATGCCCCAAAACAATACCTTCACTAAACATCATAAAGCATTTTTCATGGCTTAATGAAAGGTTTGTTTCTTTACATCTTATAAGGACTTTTTCCAAATTTTCTAATGCCTCTTCAAATGAATTACCATAAACTGTAAAATCATCGATATAAACCTCTACACAATCATGGATTAGATCAGAAAAAATTCCTAGTACTGCTCTTTGGAATGTTGCGGGTGCATTACATAACCCAAAAGGAAGCACTCGATAGGCAAAAGTCCCCCATGGACAGGTAAATGTGGTCTTATCTTGATCTTCAGGTGCTACCCGAATTTGATTATAGCCACTAAAACCATCCAAAAATGAAAAGTACTTTTTGCCTGCTAATGTATCTAATACCTGATCGATAAAGGGCAAAGGAAAGTGATCCTTCAAAGTTTCTTTGTTCAATTCCCTGTAATCAATGCATACCCTCCATTTACCATTCTTTTTAGGTACTATAACCAAAGGAGAAATCCATCGGCTATCTGAAATTGGATAAATGAAGTTTACATTGAGTAGTTTTTAGAGCTCTTCTTTCACTATCTCCCTAAGGTTTGGATTCAACCTTCTCTGAGGTTGTCTGATTGGTCTACTGTTTTCCTCAATATAGATATGATGGATGCAAGTCTTAGGATCAATACCTTTCATATCAGTATACTCCCATGCAAATGTAGTAGAATGTTTTTGCAAGATTTTGGTTAGTTCTTCCTGTTGTGACTTTTCCAAATTTTTGTTGATATTCAATGTTTTTCCTGGAAAAATCTCAATGGTAGAACTACCGAAATCTTCCATAGAGTAAAGAGACATTTGTCTTGATGATAAATATTCAATGTCAGATTCCAACTGAAATTGTGTGGGGTCATATTCTGAAGATGTCTCAAAATTTTCTAATGTGTTCAGAATTTGACTATCCTCACTGATTTCAGAAATGGTAAAGACAGGTTGTATAGTTTCCTCATCATCGACCCATTCATTGTCTCCTACTTCTGTGATTGCTTTTGCTGGAGGATAAAAATTGAATTTCTTTGTCTAATTACCATTATAAATGTACATATCCCCAGATCTACAACTAATTAAAGCATCAGTTGTGGCTAGCCAAGGTCTTCCTAAGATAAGTGGGTTCCCTCCTAGATTACTCTTGGGAGTCAAAATCATAAAATCTACTGGATATTCCCAAGAATCTGAGACTGAAATATATTCTAATACACCATCTGGTTTGATAATTGATCGATCTGCAAGTTGCAGTAAAGTAGGTGTAAAAATAAGATTAGGAAGTTTTAGCTGTTCCATAGTCTTTCTACTCATAATGTTGATAGCATCCCCTAAGTCAATCAATGTGTTTGGAATTTCTATCCCATTTATATGTGTCTTGACAATTGGACTACCTGGATCTACATACTTCTGCATGGTAATTTTTCCCATCATGATATCTGCAATTTTTCCTACCAAGTGGATTCTTCTTGTATCTCTTAGTTTCCTTCCTGGTCTTTTGAGACTCAACTCCTTTATTGTTTTTGCTAGAATATGAATCTCTCTAATGGCTTGTAGCAAGGGAATATTTATACAAACATTCTTTAATTCATCTAGAAAATCATAGTTAGGCAACAAGATTTGTTTTTCCACCCCTTTTTCAATTTGTAATATTTCAGGGAAAGGAAGTGTGGATGAAGATGAAGGTTGCTCAACTATAGGAGTTGTGGGGGTTAAATTTTCTTTCTCTTTTTGAATGTTTGAGTTTTGAAGAGATGCTTCCTCAGAACCCTTATTGACTTTAAGAGAGTCCTCCTTAGAGGTATCTTGCTCTTGGAAATCTATAGAAGGTTTTTCTAAAACTCTACCAGACCTGAGTTGTACATCATTGAGAGGAACAATCATATAGGTAGGAAATTGTTGTCCTTCTATCATGTAAGTATTTTGAGGATTTTTATTGTTAGGATTTGGCAATGGCTGAGCTGGAAGTTGATTTTTCTTTTGTTGGAATGGAAGCATGAGTTGAGGATTTGGATTTTGTTGAGAAGGTTGTTGTTGTGGAAATGGCAATGAAAGTTGTAGATTTGGGTTTGGAAGTTGTGGAGCTTGTTGATTTTGAAAAGATGGAGGATATTGATAAAATTGAGCAAATCTCCCATAATGATTTTGCATACCTTGTACCCATGACTGATATGGATTTTGAGGTTGGGGCCAAGGTTGTTGCCAAGGATTCCAATTTGGTGGGGGTTGAAAATTCATAGGGTTGTTAAGCCCTTGAGTTTGTTGCCCCTGCCAAGGTCTTCTTGCAACAAAACAGAGAGATTCTACCGAATTTGGATCTTCTTGAAAGACAGCTTTGAGTCCAGGAATTGAAGGACAATCCTTGGTCTCATGATTCTCTGAGAAAATCATACATGTTTCTACAACTTTTGCATCCAAGGGACATTCCCTTAAAGCATGTTTCTTCCTACATTTCGGACAAAAGATGGCTAGAGCATCTGTTTTTGCTTTCTTCTTGTTTTGTATTTTAAGGGTGTCTAGTTGTTCACTAAGGCTCCCTAGGATATCAGTTTTGAATTCATCAAGCATATTTCCAATCTCTGCCCTACTTACTGATCCAGTTGCAGATTTGTTAGCCCTGATAAGAGAAGGATCTCTAGGCCCTTTTCCCGTTTTAGATTTTCCCCTTGAGAGATGGACACATAGTTCTGTTATGTCACGAAGTGGAAGTTGAGAAATGTCTCCTTTCCCCATCATGTTTAAAATATCTATCCATTCATCTCTGATGGATTTTAATAGAAGGGCTTTCAAATTTTCCTCATCTAAGTTTCTCATCTTTGCTCTTTTTAAGTTGTATTGAAATCTTTCAAGTAAATCTTCCAAATTTTCATCTTCTTTTTGCACCATTTTGAATACCTCATCCTTGTGATTGGTGGGCATACAATAGTCCAAGTATCTGTCCAAAAATGTTTGTTTCATATCATTCCAAGTCCTAATAGATTGAGTGGCTAATCCCATGAACCATTTCAAAGCGGCTCCCTTCAATGTTGAAGGAAACAGTTTGAGTTTTTGAGAGTCTTCCATATAGTCATAGGTTCGGCACACGACTTCAAACTTAACCAGAAATGTTTCAGGATCCTCACTTCGCAATCCATAAAATTTGGGGAGGAAAGATGGTAAGATGTGTTTCATCGTTGTATGAGTTTCCTCATCAACTATAGGGAATCCAAATGAGTTGTCTCCTTCCCTATTTCTTCCATTATTACCTCCACCTCCACCATTGTTGCCTCCATTATTTCCTCCTCCTCTACCTCTACCTCTACCTCCAAATCCATCTACTACTTCCTCTGTCATGATAGTTTCTTCAGAGTCCTTAGAGTCCTCTGGTTCTTCTATCAAGGGAGGATGAGAGGGAGTTTCTTCCTTTTCTTCTTCAGGTGATTCTACTTCTTTAATTACAATATACTCTCCCGTAGAAGTAAAGAAAGGGTCTTCTTCTAAATGAGATTTGGTAGATGGTGTAGGAGAATCCTCTAATTCAGCTGCTCCTTGAATTCCAGGAATCTTAAGGCTAGGGGTAGATGGTGGTGAATCTTGTCTATGCCTTGAAGAAGATGGAGTTGTGAAAATCGAACTCTTGGCTCTAGCTATAAACCTTCCCCTAGAATCTCTTGCTCTATGCATGTCATTTTTTATTTTTTAAGTTGGGCTAATAATTCTTTTTCTGATCTTCCAGGTCACACTAGGTGCAAGAAGAGAGCATACTTAAGAAATTATTGAACCAATAACTCTCTTTTCTGATCCTCCAGATCACACTAGGTGCAAGAGGAGAGCATACTTCAAGAAGTTATCAATTTTTCCCTTCTTTTATTGTTTTTTTTTTAAGAAATTGGCTACCTAGTTACACTTCCCCGGCAACGGCGCCAAAATGTTTGGTCAATTTAGTGTGTCCTAAATTGCTACATTAATTTGTCAATCCGGGATTCGTAAGCTGACGAAGTGTGGCGCACTATATGTGCAAGATAACCTATCTCTTACTTTTTGTCGTTTTTGGGTTTTTTATTTATCTTGGGGTTTTTATCTTGGTTGGTTTCCTAATGTGAGATGGAAATTCTAAAAGACAAGTATGGATATAAATGTTCAAGGCAATGATGTCCTTTATAATGATTTCCCAAACTTCAAACTTCAAAAGGGTTTTTAAAACATGCAATGACAAAATTAATTCCTAAAAGAAAATGAAAATGTGCCACTATACTAGTCAAACAAACAGTGAACTATTGATCATGAAACCCATTACCCTTGTTGCTGTCTAAATACAAAAGAAATTGTGCTCAAAGAAATCCAAGAATTGCAAGCAAAGTAAAGCTAAAATCAAATTACATCAACTCATATTCTGACCCCTCACCATTAGTCTCGCTATGGATTTCGGAGGTAATCATAAAAAACTTGAGCAATCTGATATCTAATTTGCAGAAAAATAAACTAATATCAAATTACACACTCATACTTCAATCCCTCACCATTAGTCTCGCTATGGCTTTCGGATGTAACTGATAATGACATGAGAAATTTAATATCTAACTTGCAGAAAAATAAACTAATATCAAACTACACACTCATACTTCAATCCCTCACCATTAGTCTCGCTATGGTTTTCAGAGGTAACTGATAATGACATGAGTAATTTAATATCTAATCTAACTAATAAAGAAAATGTACAAAACTGAAATAAATAAAACAGTGCTGAAATTAAAAGCTAAGAAAAATAAATCAGCAGAAGGACAAGACTGATTCCATGTCATTAGTCATTGTAAAACTATGTGCAAATGCCCGGGCTGCCTACTGTAATCTGGAACAAAGACACTGATCAGTTAACAGCAGTATAAAGCATGAAAATTTATGGACAGAAATAAAACGTTAATACCATAAGAGATGTAATATATACACGTGAATAACTATGGCATAATGAACGTAAGGAAATAAAGCATGAAACTATACAATAATAAACAAAACCTACGCATGTGCAGGGGCCCTCTGCACAATCCTCGGGCAACAACTATCAACCACGAATTATGCTTATGAACAAAGTCTTCTCATGTATTCAAAACGCAGTCATAACAAGGAAATAATGTCACGCCACAGTGGGCTTTCTTTTCAGCAAAATTACATTATAGAAGCTAACTACTATGCGTATGAGAACGCATTATTTATAACAGAGGATGACATAACTACTTTCCTACAATCTGCGCTGATAAAAGACACATGAACAACCACGTCCAGAAATCTAGCATTATGGTTGCCGTGAAGATTAAATCTATGGAGGGTGGTCGTTGGATTCGGCTTATGGAGCAGTTCAGAGGTGTTGATATGTCCCCTGAGATTTAGGAACGGCCATGCAAGTCTTCACGTGGTGAAAAAAGGAGTTCTGTCACCGTAGGACTCTTAGGTTGACCACCGCTTGACTACCTTTTACCACGGCCTTCTTTGGTGAATTCGACTGAGCCAATAGGACTCGGTCCATATCCATGTCATTTCCAACTTGCCCATGTGGCTTGATTTTCCTGAAGACACCTGCAATATAGACTTTAACAAAATGGCTGCGGAAAGTTGAAGCAGCTGCGGAAAGTGATAAGGTTCCACGGCTCAATGAGCAAAAATCTAATTCAAACAGCAGACACAAAACATAGTTAAAACCCACTTTAAATGCTCTTTTATGATTAATATGCAATGATGTTGATGACTTAGGAGGTCCAGGTAAATGGAAAAAGTCTAGAAATGTGTATAGGAAAGATGCAATTTTGGGACTCAACAGGCTGATAGGCCATACTAAATTGAATATTTGTTCCCAATCCCATAAATAGTGTCTTCTAAAAAACTGATGTGAATTTTACATCTCGGTCTGAGATGACAACTCTCCGAATGACATGCAGTCTAAAAATTTCTCTCATGAAAATGTCAACAATCTGAATAGTCTTGTAGGTTGACTGAACGAGAATAAAATGAGATACTTTATTGAGCCTATCTACCACCACCATAATTGAATCATTGTGTCTTTTGCTTCTAGGTAATGATGTGATGAAGTCAAGGGATATGACTTCCCATTTCCATTCCAGTATAGGAATAGGTTGAAGCAATCCCGCTAGGTGTTGGTGGTCTACCTTAAATTACTGATACTCTAAACATTGGGTCAAATATTCTGCAATGTTTTTAAGCATTACACGCCAATGATAGTCTTTTCTTACTGTTGTCATCATTTTATGATAACCGAGATGTCCTACATAGGAACTTTGATGGTATTCATCTAAAATCAACCCTTTCAAGCTCATTTTATTTTGTATGAATACCTTCCCCTGAAATAGAAAAAAAAAAAAATTATTAATTTCGCAATCTAATTATTTTCTTTATTTTTCTGCCACCTTTTCTTTCTGCCACGAAAATTGATATTCAGGTTCCTTTTTCGCTGCTTCCATAATTTTCTCCTGAAATCTAAATTCTTCTTAATTATAATAGAGTTTGTAGATGCAATGTAGTTTCCTAATTAAGGCATCCACTACATGGTTCTCCTTCCCTTTTACATGTTTAATATCAAAGTAAAATTCACTTAGGAATGAATTCCATATTTCTTGGCGAGCATTCAAATCAAATTGTTTAAAATAATTGTTCAAGCTACTATGGTCGGTTCTTAACATGAACATTTTTCCCAATAAGTAATGTCTCCAGATTTGGAGGGCATGCAATACTGGAGTTAGCTCTAAATCATAAGCGTACTATCGTTGTTCGTGATCCCTTAAATTCCTCAACTTGTATGCTATCACTTTTCCATCTTGTGTTAATACTGCCCCTACCCCTTCCTTATACGTGTTTGTGCAAACTTCAAATTTCTTATTTAAATTTGCCACCTTCAATCCACGAGTAGTAGTTAATAGTTCTTTTAGCTGTTTAAAACTGGCTTGACACTCCTTGGTCCACCTGAAGACTCGTCCCTTTCGCTGCAAAGAAGTGATGGGAAAGACTATCTTAGAGAAGCCTTCAATGAACCACTGGTAATAACCAGCCAAACCCATGAAAGATCATATATCTGCTACATTTTTAGGAAATCTCCACTCCCTTATTGTCTTTATCTTTTCAAGAACTATTGAAATCCCTTCAGCATATATTACATGACCCAAGTACTATATCTTATCTTTGTATAAATCAAATTTTCTAAATTTGGAATAGAGATGACATTCCCGCAACATCTTCAGTACCAACCGAAGGTGTTCCTTGTGCTCTTCAACATTTTTAGAATAGATCAGTATATCATCAATAAAGATTAAGACAAATTTATCCAGAAATGGGTGAAATATACCATGCATCAGGCTCATGAAGGTTGTTGGTGCATTGGTTAACCCAAATGGTAATACCACAAATTCATAATGTTTGTACCTGGTACGAAATGTTGTTTTGGATATGTCTTCTTCTTTAATTCGGATCTTATGATATCCAAATCTCAATCAAAATTTGAAAATTTTTTCGTTCCTTTCACTTGATCAAAAATATTGTCTATTCGGGGTAATGGATACTTATTTTTGACAGTCAGATTGTTAAGTTGTTGATATTCCATGCACATCCTCATTTTACCATCTTTCTTTTTAATGAAAAATATAGGTGCTACCCATGGGGATACACTTGGTTGAACGTAGCCTTTATCTAATAGCTCTTGTAGCTACATCTTCAACTCTGTCAATTCCGGCACACTCACTCGGTATGACGCTCACGATACGGGTGTTGCTCCAGATAGCAACTCTATATTAAAGTCAGTGTCTCATTTTGGGGGTAATATTGGAATATTATCTAGAACTACATCTACAAATTCCTGCACAAATGTAATATTCTCCAACATAAGAGTCTTATCTTTAGAATTAGTAAAACCCACTTGAATAGCATAGAGCTGACACCCTTTTCTAATACATTTATTTAATTGAGATAATGTAATGGGGCACAAATTAAGGGGTTTCTTAATTACCTATAATTCTTGGCGAGCTCCATCTTTTGCCTTGAAATGAATGATTTTCTCCTTACAATATACTAGTGACCAATGGCTTTCTTGCCATTCCATTCCCAACAGAATATCGTAGGAGCCTAAAGGCAGAATGTTTAGGTCAACAATTATTTGTTGCCTTCCAATTTCCATAATACAATTCAAGACTTTTTCACTAACTCTTCTCTTTACCCCAGTAGCCAGTTGTACCAACCAGGGAATTCTAAATTTCTAACTCTATAATTTACTGTTTTCAAATATTTGAGGAGTTATATAACTTAAACTAGCGCCTGGATCAACCAAAATGGAACCATTTTGGGAATAGAACTTACCTTCTAGTTCTATAATTGTTGGTTGGTAATCCACTTTTCAGTCCTCTAGTGCAGCATTGATTATGGGTATGTTTCATGCAACATTGCCGACTATAGAAGCCTCTCATAAATTGGTTGTAACTCCGTTCCTTCCACGATGAGGGCAGTTCTTAAAATAATGTGCCTCTCCACATCCCCAACATTGTAGTGGTGGCTTCTAGGACTGTCCAAGTTCTATCCTGTTGGTGCTTCAGTGGGCCTCTCATCTGTTGTCGATTTAGACTTTTGCTGATTTTTCCCAAATGGTCTATTTGTTGGGTTCCTCTCAGCATTCTTAAAATTTACAGGTCTACTATTTTTGAAATTTGGGGTGCTTTTCTGCCCTTTCTTTAATGGCCAACTTCTGCCCACTTCTCCTTTAGCCTTAGACTATTGATAGCACATTCATGATTTTTGGATCACCTCATCCATGGTCTTTGGATTCACAAATTCGATTATATCCTTCATGTGAGTAGGTAGGCTACTCAAGAACCTATGTACCTTTTCTTTCTCGTCCCTCAAATATCGTATTACCTTAACAAGGAGGTGAATTTAGTGATGAATTCATCCATGGATAGTTGTACCAGCTTAAAGTCATGAAAATCTCGTGATTTTTCATCATAAAATCATTTAGTTAGATACTTGCCCTGGAAATATTTCTAAAACTCATCCCAAGTCACATTTTGATCCTCAATTTCCCACACATTATTCACTTCCCCCACCATAAGGTGGACTTCTCCCGCAACTGATAAATAGTTAGTCGAGCTTTAAGCTTGCTGCTATATTCATAAACTTGAAAATATTTGTTTATGTTTATTATCCATTCTTCCATAACTTATTCCACTTCTCCAGCAAAAGTAGGTGTTTGAATCTTCCGTAATTCACCTTGTAATTCTACTTTATGTTTCCTCATTTCTTGTTGTTTTGAAGCACTTCTAGACTTTGTTCCATGATAATTTCTATTTTTGTTACTCTTCTAAGTATGACCTCCTTCCATATTATCATTAATTTGTTGTTGTTTCTCTTCTTCATGAGTATTCCTTTCTAGACTAGGCTATGATGTAGGATGGTTCTGTCTATCTGAGAAGCTTTTAAGGATTCTTTCCTGCTCTTGCATTAGTATTTCATTGTCACCTCTTACTCGAACCATATATGTCTGGAGTTGTTGCATTGTGCCCAACAATCGAGTCGTATGTCAATTTTGTTCCTCTAGTAACCTACTAGTTTGTTGATGTTGGTCCACGCTCAATTGTATTCACATTTCTCGATTCATCTCCAAATTTGGCTATGGGTGGATTTCCCCTCTAGTCCTTTGTGTATGTTGGCTTGATACTCTCCTCATTTAATCTTTTAGTAGTTCTGTTATGTGCATAATAATAACACCAATGAAACATCTAGAGTTATTTAGTTGGCACAATCTGGTCCAACGTGTAAACTTCACTCTGATACCACATGTCACAGTCATATATAAAAAAATTAAAAAAAAAATTATTCACTTAACTAAAGCTTACATGGTTAACTTATGATAATTGGGTTTAATTATAGCTATAACTATAATATTGTAAAGGTTTAGTTCTCATTGTAATTATGACTATAACCATAGTGCAAGGAATTTGATTTTCTGACACACTTTGATATTATCCATTTGTTAACTCATATATATATACATTTAATCTGGAATATTTATTTGAAGCTATCCATAACTTGTTGGTTAAACTTCGAGGTTACGATTATGATTCTCATTCCACAAACATTATAAAACTTTGGATACGTTTGTTGACTCATGTCTGCCGCAACTTATGATTTACATTTATATGCTTATTCATTGCATTCATGGCTTATCTATTAAAGTACATACAGCGGATATGGAATGTTATTAATAATCAATTGTTATAAAAATTTAATTGATTTCTTATCCTAAATAATATTTTATACTGCCAAGTGTCTCGCAGTTGTACTCCACCATTGTTTGTTTTAAACCATTCATCTTCCAAACCCTTCTTTGGATAGTGTTGATCCTGGAAAATTGTCTTAGGGTAACTACTGCCCCCATTGTCACTCTGTTCTGCTCATTTGCTTCGTCGTCCATTGCAGCCCTCCTCTGCGAGAGGGTCTGTAATGAGTTTTATCCTTATCATGGTGTTGGTTATCCACCTTTCAAGATCTCTCCTGAACTGGTGAGAAGCACCTATGTTAAACATGATTTCATTGTCAGTTTTATGTGTGAGGTTTGACTCGCTGCATAGAAATTAACTGTCCTTGCTCTACTCTGTTCGGCGCAAAAGGTTTTATTTGACAAGGTAAGCTCTCGAACTGCCTAGTTCCTTTGTGATTCTCTTTATTTTCTATTAAGCACCGATTCTTATCTCACATTTCTTAAATTTTATTTTCATGCAGGCTCATAACCCTCCTAAGGTCGGTTCTTCGCTTACAACGTCCATTGAGCTTCTTGCTCATTTAGTCATGGATGGTTGGTCTCTCCCTAGTGTTCAAGAACAAAGGTGAGGGTTTCTCACAACCAATAGTTCCAGGTTTCTCGTTTGAGGTTTTATTTTTATCTAGTTTTGGAATTCTTCGTTCTGTACTCATATTCTCTGTTCTCATTTATTTGCAAGGCCCCACCACATCTGAGTTCTCATTGATGGCTGTGTTTCCTAACTGTGATCATGACCGCCTCCATAAGTTCTAGGTGAGTTAAGCTTACCTTGGCTTTTTTATCTATAATTCGGTTTATACTCGGTCATTAAGTTCTGGCCTCTGAGGAACTATTCCTATTGCATGTAAAGGTTTTTATTTTAATACCCTAACTGGGTCTCTAGTTTGCAAGGCGAGGCCTCCAGATCCTTCACGTAGCGGCTTATCTTGGTTCATTTCTAGATAGTTATTTTTGAGACATGCTAAGATTTTCTTTGAGTTTTTGAACCCTTGGGGTTTGTTATTGTTTAAGTTTCATTTCTCTGTTTGTAACATTTCAGGGTCGGGCAGACCTATAACTTTGAAGTTCCTTTCCAATCGATAATGATCATGTATTAATTTACAGCTAAATTTGATAAAAAATACTTCTCCTTACGGAGATTTGGTTACAATTGTAGCTCGTTTTATTTGGAAGGAATTAGAGTCATCCTTTGTACAGATTTTTTTTCTTTTACCATTGTAATTTTATTACTGTTTGTAATTATTACTCTATTATAATAGTAGTATTGATCTATACATGAGGGTTTTACCTTTCTTTGAATATGATAACATTGTTACTCTAAAGCTTTAACCTTCAGTGGCTAGAGGACTGGACCCAACTCGGGTCTAAACCTTTGTGCAAGTCTGTAATCCCTGAGCTTCGTAGAGTTTTTAGAGTTTCCAAGTTTACTACAAAGTTATTGTTTCATATCATGGTTGTCTGTTGTAAGCTTACATTTCTGTTATTTCTGTCTTTTCTTGATGAAATGTATTTCACAGAAAAAATTTCTTTTCTCAAGGGTTATTATGATTTGTAAGCGTTAGAACTCTACTATTCTTTGAAAATTTAGTTTACAAGGTTATGTGTTTAATCTTTTCCTCAATATAATTTAATAAAAAATAAAGTTGTTATATCTTTTCCTAATCTTTTTTGGCTCATTATTTTCCTTAATCTCTACTGAGAAATTTCCAATTCTTTGCTCCAGAGAATAGTACAATAACAAATTTAACATTCTATGAAAATAAGAGAAATTTCCATAGTAGTTTATCAGATTGCAAACAAAAGTTTATATACTTATCTCAGATTCTCTTGAGCTTAAATAAAGGCTCCTCCTGAACTTAAAGAGAGGCTATTACATCCTTTGCACCCCCCGAGCTCTACACCAGAGTTCTTCAGAGAGCATTATATTCAAGAGTCAGGCCTCAGGACCTTCGTCGAGACTAATCTCTTGTCAGGTTACAGAGCTCCACTTGTTCTGGACAAATCCTTTTTCCACACCTTGTGGATTTTAACCTTCCTTTCTTTCTTTATGAACAGACCCCCTTTCCTCCCTTAGGATTTATTTTTATCCTTTTTTGGGGAAAGGTAACTGCAAAAAAAAAATTGCCTCCCAATCTTTACTTTGGATCTTGGAATTCTTAATTAAAATTCAAGTTTTCTTTTTCACTAAAGAATAACTATACTCGTTAATTTCCTTTTACTAGTCAATTCAAATGTATCATTAACTTAAGAAAAATAAAAGGTCTTTTAATCATCATGTAAAAATGAAACTGGGTTTTACTTATGAGATAACGTTGAGTGAAACATGAGCAGCTCTCATCGAAGAAATTGCTATGGTGCCTCTTATAAGGTATCTAAATGGAATTGAGAAAATGGGAGGAGTTAGATGGCTGGAAGTTATCTTCAATGAAGGTATGAGTGAAAGAAAGAAATCATCGATGAGGCAAAACAACAAATGGATGAAAAAATGGAATATTTGTCGTAATTCATGTCCCACAAATAGAAAGGAGTTAAAGAATTTTGTGATCTAGAATTTCTATAAGGGTATATGGGGTAAATAGTTGGGTAGAAAGAAGAAGTACTAACAAAATGAGTACATTGGAGCTATCATTCTGTGGAGAGAAAAAATTCTTATAGCTCAATTAACAACTAACTCACATCAACTTAAACAGATGGTGGAAGAGACCTAAAGAAGCTTGGGAAGAAAGGGTGTGTACTTTTTGCACTTCTAGGTTAGTGGAATCAGCAAAACATTTCATTTTGGAATGTGATGCTTTCAGAGACATTAGGGACAGTTACCGTAGTATATTAGCATTGATTCCCTCGCATTTCCTTTTCACTGAGGGAACTGTTAGAAGGTTGGGTCAACTCATCATCAATTTGAGTAAGAAAAATATTGACTTACAGAAGGAAAAATTAAACATGCACACAATTCGAAAAAAGAAACATGCACACAATTAAACACTTTAATTATAAAAGCATAGTCTACATTAGCTACAATTTAGTAGGCAAAATAAATATAAAAAATTGGTTAAATTTTTGCAAATTTAGTCTTTATATTAAGTTTCAGGATTTTGGGTGCTCTAAAATTTTGATTATGCTGAATCCTTCTTAAACACATCCAAAATAATAATTAAAAATAAAAATAAAAATAAATCCTTCAATTCGGCTGGACAGAAAAATTGTGACTCAATTAGACATCTCCAATTATAAAAGTAGAGATATAATTAATTTAATTTCACGTAGCCTATAACAGACCGTGTAGAAAAATGTCAAAACACATATTATTAGTGACGTCGAAATTGCCTTCTCAAAGTTTAAGGAGACGTGCTTCGTCACGTTCAACACGAATGTTAAGCTGTCCAATAAATGGAATCCGAATTACATCCCGGAGGACCTCAATTTCCAGGGTAGCCTCACCCATGCAAATCCAACGTCGGCAATGTCAATCACTGCCAAATTCCTCGAAGAAACCGAATGCAATGCATGAATGATGATGAACGAAATGATGACCTATGAATCATGACTCATGATGCCTCAGGAATTCTCGTTGTTTTATCAATATAGATCTCCTTGTCCAACCCTACTGCAACAATTATAAATAATTTGGTTTTGTTCATTGGTGTTATTGGAATTTGCATCTCTTCCGATCGTATCGAAGATAGGACAATGTTGATTGAACATTTCATTTTCGGGATCATTGGTGCATATACTCAGCATGTCGACTTCAGTTTCTTGGTTGTCATAATTTAGCTTCTTTAGGGGGAATGAGGGGTCTGTGCCTAGTCTGAATGTTAGTATTTTCCCTAAATAGGTCGGAGGCACACAATCGGAGCCTTTTTTGCCTTTGTGCTCTCTCCCTGTATCGGATGATCAACCTTCTGTTTATGTTCTTCCGCCGGGTGTTGGTCTGGGCACCACTGTGGATTTGGGAACTAATACTAGGCAACCTGAAGTGTCGGGTGGGGTTGTGGAGTCTTTGCCCATATTGAATGCTTCTGTGAGTCTTAAGCCGTGGGGAGGTTCCATATTGGCGTCTGGATCACCATCCAATTCAGGTGATTTGGCGGTTCTTCTGGGTGATAAGTCTTTTGATACGTCCTCGTAGTTTCAGCCGCTGTCACCACGAAATTCGGTGGGCAGTGAAATTGAACTCCTCCTGCAAAACCTCGAGGCAGATTTGACTTCCCTTGCTGTCAACTCTGGAAAGCCTTTGTCGCCTACTATTTGCATAAGCCCTTCGTCCGCTTCTAATGTGACTGTGCGGAAGGGAAGGGGTAGGCCTCAACTGACAAAGGTGGTGATGGTGGCGGACATCAGGGATTCTGATCTATCGAGGGTAGTTTTAGGGATATTCCGGTAACCTTTGCTTTGGATAGGGTACTTAGAGCCCTTAAGCCATCCAAAGTGGTTTCTAATGATTCTGTGCTCGCATAATATCAAGGGTTTGGGGGAAGTGTAAGTTTTTGTCTTTAAGAGATTGTGATGTGAAGTTGAAGCCTTGTCTTATTTTTATTCAAGAAACGATGTCCACTGCTGAAAATTCGATAGTTTACTTCCGGAAAATGTTTCTAGATTGGCACATCACCGCAAAGGATGTGGATGGACAGTCTGGTGGGCTGGTGGTGATTTGGGACCCGAGATGGGCCTCATTTCAGGCATTTTGTTTTTTTGGTGGCATTTTGATTTCTGTCCGTTTGAGGGGTCTTAATCTTAGAGTTAATTTGATTAATATGTATTCTACCCATCATGATAGAGAGGGCTTCTGGAGGCGGGTGGAAAGATGTGGGTTTCTATCTCTGTAAATCTCTATGCTATTGGGAGATTTTAATTGCACCATGCGCAGGAAGGATGTGTGGGGTGCTGGTCGAGAGGATCTGTTGGCGGATTTCCTGATAGATTTGTTCAAAGACAACAGTTTAAAGGAGATTCCTCTGGATATACATGGGCCAACTTTGTATAATGGGAGAAGGGATGAGGATTTCATAGCAAAGAGGTTGGACCAGGCTTTTTTTCAGGAAGCTTTACTGTCTTATATGGGAGGGGTTGAGGTTTGTGTAATGGATCTGATAGTGTTTGATCATTGACCAATAATTGTTAAATGGAACTTTGAAAATGCAACGATGGGCTATCCTTTTAAGTTAAATCGTGCATGGTTGGAGGATGTTGATTTTAATGTTTTGGTTAGAAATTTATTTAAAACCAACAGGTGAGAATCGGGTGTTTCATCTATGGAATTCTATCTAAAATCCTAAAAATACTTAAGTCGAAGGTTAAGTTCTGGGAAAGAGGAAAATGGGCCAAAGACTCATGGAGATCATGGCTCAGACCAACAGACCATTAGAAGTTTTAAAAAATGGAAAGCCACAAAAAGTTGTCGGGAAGAAGATCAGGGAATTGGAGACTGAAAGGAAGGATTATCTGCATGTTGAAGAACAGTCCTGTCACTTAAAGAGCAGAGAAACTTGGCTCAAAGTGAGGGACTGTAACACTAAATATTTCCACAGCTATGCAAGCGGAAGGAGGAGGCAAAATGCTATCTGGCACATTAAAAATGAAGATAGGGATTTTCATAATACGGAAAGCATAAAGCAAGAGGCTGTTAAATTTTTTTCTGATGTATATAAGGCTAGAGATGGGGCCTACATTATGGATCAAATTTGGGCAATGCATTGTTATCCAGGGATGTTTAATGATGCAGAGAGTGAGATGTTTTTTAGGAAAGTGGAAGCGGCGGAGGTAGAGGTTATTTTGAGATCCTTTAAACTAGATAAAAATCCAGGCCCAAATGGCTGGAATCCCATTTTTTCCTTGCATTTTTCTGATATTATTTTAGAGGAGCTGACAGCGATGGTTGAGGAAATCAGAAGAGATGGGAGGATTCTGAGATCGGTAAACTCTACTTTTATTGTACTCATTCCTAAAAAAAGGAATTTTGATCTTTTGAGGATTATCGACCGATTTCTTTATGTAATACTCTTTATAAGATCACTTCAAAATTGATTGTTGAAAGACTAAAGGGGACTCTTGCTAGGTATATTAAAAAGGAGAAATCAGGGTTTTTGAGTGGGCGTATTATTCATGATGCAGTGGCAATGGTAGAGGAGGTAATGCATTCGATTCATGACAGAAAATCAGAGGCAATTCTTATGAAGATGGATTTAAGTAAGGCATACGATAGAGTTGATTGGCCTTTCCTTAGAATGTTACTTTATAAGATTGGTTTACACATGAATGTAGTGGAATGGGTGATGGGCAGCATCACATCTTTGGTGATGGAAGTTATTATTAACAGGACTGCTTCATGTTTTTTCAAGCCATGCAGAGGGTTGTGCCAGGGGTGTGCTCTTTCTCCCCTACTCTTTATTTTAACTATGGACACTTTAAGCATTAAGTTGAATGAGGCCATTGCTCTGGGTTCGTTCATGGAGATCAAGATCACTGAAAGAAAGGAGATTTCTCACAGTTTTTATGTGGACGATGCTATGTTTTTTGGGATGTTGATTCAGTCCTGTTGGGTGACGATGTCACACGTTTTTCATAGATTCAGTCGGGCTACTGGTATGATTTCTAATCAGCAGAAATCTTGTATTTATTATGAAAATGGGGAGCAAATGATCATAAATGAGATAGAAGCTCTTTTTAATTTTAATTTGAGGCCAATTACGGAGGGGATTACTTATTTGGGCTTTCGAATTAAATATGTGTCATATAGAGTAAAGGATTAGCAGTGGATTGTTGAAAATTTTCGTAAGCGCATTCATGTATGATCTCTAAAATGCTTATCAAAAGGAGGTAAGCTAATCCTTATCCAGGCGGTCCTGCAGCAGATCTCAATCTTCTGGGCTCATTTATTTCTGATCCCAAAAATTATTCAACAAAGGATGAGAATGTATGTTACAAACTTTTTATGGAACAGTTTCAACAGTGATAGGAAAATTCATTTGGTTCAATGGGATCTCATTGTTAAGCCTAAAGAACAGGGAGGCTAGGGGTTAATGAACATGGAGATATTTAGAAAATATTTACTCATAAAATCTTTGTGGAGAAGCATGTAAACGGATGGCATATGGAGTGAGAATACTCATTTTAAGTACATAAAATCTCAGAATATGGAAGATGTATTTACTAGCAAATGGAACAGAAAAAGAAAGTGCTCGCAGATTTGGAGGGGATTTTTAATTATTTGGCCAGTTTTCAAAAATATCCTGAAATGGAATTTTGGGAGCGGACATAAATTCTGATATGTGATGGTGCAATCAGGGGTTTACAGCCAGTGGTTTCCCTGGAGGAGAATACTCTAGATTTCGTGCATAGAAGGGGTCTCTTTTATATGTCACAAGTTATAAAGAAGTTGTAGGATGGTATGCCAATTTGGTATGAAGCGGTGGAGCTCGAGTTGCATGGCCAGATGAATAGGGATTGGAATAAGTATTTAGAAAGAATTAGGAGATGGGATGGATGCATTCAAAGGAAGGGGACTCCATTACTTGGGGTGGAATTTTAAATAATGGAAACATTGTCACTCATGAAATTTACAGGGAACTTATGATTAATTATAGCAGACAGGGGGTGGAATGCTAGTTTAATAAGATGTGGAAGGTAAATGCAGAGCTTAAAACTGTCATCTTTTTATGGTGCGTTTGGCAGGAGAAAAATCTAACCTAGACCAATTTAAAAAAAAGAGGTATGAATGGCCCAGGGAGATGTTCACTGTGCAAGATGGAGGATGAGGATAACCAACACTTGTTCTATAATTCTGCTTTCTCAAAGGAGGTTAGAGTTCTATTATGCAAGTTTTTCAATTTCTGTGGAAGTGATTACCAATCTGCAAAGGAGTGTTCGTCATGGTGAGTCTCAAAGGGCAAATCTTTCTACATCATTCCCATTATCTTCCATTGGAAAATATGGAAGTGCGGGAATTTAAACATTTTCAAGGACCGTTCTTGGTCTCAGCTTGAGATTGCATCACAAATTTTGCAATAATGGGAGGGTTTCAGAAGCCACCAAAGGATCTGTCGATCAGATTGAGGCCTTTTGATTTCTCATACCAGGTGGGTTTCTTCGATGGTGCAACTCAGAATGGGAAGTGTGGATGTGGGGCATGGTTATTGATTAATCCATTGTGCCATTACAAAATTTTCTGGAATGGTGGAATGGGTTCTAATACGATCGCCAAGACAATGGCATTATGGGGCTTGCTCTGGTTTGCGAGGCATTTATGCATTGACTCCATTCAGATTTACGGTGATTCAAAAGTTTTGATTGATTACTTAAACAAGAGAAACATACTGGCACCTGTGCATATTTTTTCTTGGATGGAACGGATAAAAAAGCTGGTTGATACTTTCTTTTCGATTTCCTTCTCACATATACAGAGAAAAGTATTGCATAGCTAACAAGCTGTCAAAATTGGGTTTGAATGGTGGGCTGGGCGAGATCAATTATGAACTCACTTGAGGAAAAGGGGGCTGGTGCTAAGGGCACGGCGCATTTGTTCTGAGTATGGACCCACTTTTTGGGGGTAGAAGATGATCTTTGGAATGCTGGTTACTGTCTTTTTTGGGCGAATGAAGATGGCACTAGGAGTCGGTTAAGTTTTCTCTTGGTTTTTTTATGATGCGACTGTATGCTGGCATGTACAGGAACCACTTTGAAGGCGCGGAGGGATGAATGACCTTTTCGTTTTTTTGTTTTTGTTTAATGGTTTGGTTTTATCCGCACAACTGATCGATGGATGATGGAACAGACACTATAGTTTTTCATTTATGTTTTTATTTTTGCATATGAGATATAGAATGGATGATGTAAGGCTCACAAGACCTATGATTATGATGACTTTTCATGATGTATGTAGGGATGTTTTTTATTATTTTGATCTGGTACATTTATATAAACCAGAAGTTTTTCACGCTGGGAAAAAAAAAAAATCAAGTTGGGACATCACTGCCCTCACACTCTTCTTAGTTCCCATCTGAGTATTCCCCAACTTATGTCATGAGAAACTTTATTAATGCTCATATAATCCATAGTTGATGATCGGAATGGTGCTGCAAAATGGCGGTGTGGAAGATTATTAAGAACAAATCGACGGAACAGTTTTCTCCATTTCCGTATATTTTCGCATTTATGAGTTACTCTCTTCTTGCATAGTACGGGCCGCCATTTATATCTGAAAAGAATTGAAACATTGAAAACGAACTGGAGCAGAGAGTTGCTCTTCTCAAGATTACGAAATGGTTAAATAGATTACATTGGAAACATTGGCAATAAATAACTAGAGATAAACTCGACTAAACTGAACTGACTTAAACTAAACCGGGACACTTGGACAGACGGATTTGACACCTAGCAGGTGGTTGAGATTACGTTCTTTAACACTCCCCTTTAATATCAACCACAAAAAAAAATTAATTAAGATACCTGCTGGTCTATGTCTCAGCGAGGTTTACATTTAAAAAAAAATGACTTCAATTAAACTTAGTTTTCTTCTTCTCTTTTTCCATATTCTGTAGCCTCTAAATTGTTTCAGACTTTTCGCTTTGTTATATCCTTGAGAACTTTGTTTCTTCATTTGTTGGTGCAGGTCTTCTATTGTTCTAGGTTGTGTAAGCATGTCCTGGACTTCTTCAAAAATTGACTTGTATGTGGGCTGCTGCCACATATTGTCCTTTGTAGTGTGCTCTTCATCATCAATCTGCTGCAACATAAGATTAGAACAATATCTTATCTCTTCAAAACTCCAATGCATGAAAATTTCATTGACATGTTCATCATGCATGTCATCTTCATCATTCATATCTACATCTTCTGTGTAGATCTCATCAAAACATGGTGTTGCAAGCCATGTTTCAATAAACTTTAGCTCTTCTTCATAATTAATCTGTGTACCTGCACACTGAAAATCAATGTTAGAATAAAAAACATTTTCAGAACGACATTGGTTCTGGTCTTTTTGCTCTGTAATGAGAGCTTTCTTCAGTTGTTTTTCCTTTTCTGCTTCTGCGTCTATCTCTGTTTCTGCATTCCCTTTGCAGACATATTTCTTTGCTTCTGTCTCTTCTTCTTTCTCTGTTTCTTCCTTCTGCTCTGCAATGAGAGATTTTTGCTGTTGCGCTTCCTTTGCTGTATCTTCCTCTGTCTCTGTCTCTGTCTTTTTTTTTGCCTCTTCTTCATTGACCTGTGCTGCTGCAAACAGGTTGTCTTCCACTAACTGAAGTGGGGTAATCTCACCAAATAGCATCATGTCGATATCATATTTTTGTTGCATCATCTGCAACCAATCATCATTAGCAAAAATTTCATTATCAAAGTTTACATCAGCCATATCAATCATTGGATTTACCATTTCATTAGCAAGCTCTGTTGCTGGTATCATTAAAACTTCGTCAGCAATCTCTGTTGCTGGAATCTCTTCATCCACTTGTCGCTGTGCACAATGGGATTCACGAGCATCTTCATGCTGCTTTTTTGCTTCTTCTGACTCTTCATCTGGCTGTAGCTCTGCTGCTACAGATCCACCTTCATCTTTATCTTCAAAGCTCCCCTTTGCTTCAATGCTCCCCCTTGTACCAAAACATCTCTCAAGGGTATCCCATGCCTCCTTGGCTGTCTTGGCTTCTGAAACCAAGGGAAGTATACCTTCATCAACTGATTCTTTTATGCATCTTAATGCATAGGCATCTTTTTGCCTCTTGATTTCCAGATCTAGAAAGATCTCGAACATAATCTGCTTTTGCTTTAGCCTCTTGGCTTTTCCCATGATCTCGTTGTCAAACTTCCACAAACAAACGAGTTTACATATTCATCAATACCTTGCTTCTTAAAAAAAATTTGCTGCTCTTGAATGAGTCTTATGCAACTTCACTTCTCCAAAAATTTTGCTGCTCTTGAACGAGTCTTATGCAAGTTCACTTCTCCTTCTAAAAAAAAATCTTCCTCAAAGAATTTCCTGTAAACTTTCACTTTCATCTCACATCATAGCTTTAAGTTTTTTTTGAAAAAAAAACTCCAACAAAAAATTATTTTAAAACTCTTCAGCACATGTTCTTGCATAATCTCTTTATAAAATACCTTTGCAAATTCTAAGTTTTTTTTTTATAAAAAAAACTTTAATAAAAAAAAATTTTCTTTAATGGGCTTCCCCCTCTTTTTAAGTTCCTTAAGATGAAATCTTTGTAAAAATCATATACCTTTTTTTTAAAAACTCTCCTCTTTTTAAAAAACTTCACCTTCACCACTCTTTATAAAAAAGGCTGCACCTTTTTAAACTCACTATCACCACACGTTTTATGTTTTTCCCTTTTTTTTTTAAAATCAACACATCGAAAATATGAGAAGATTTCCTTTTGAATCGATTTTGAAAAACCGTGTTGACCTTCGCACCTTTTGAAAAAAACAAATTTTTTTTGAATATCTTTCATACGAACGGTTCGTACCTTAGCATGTATGCGCATGCGTCTTGTGACTTTAACGCAGATGCGTAAAAAATTTTAGT
This sequence comes from Pinus albicaulis, assembly GCA_034641835.2. NCBI lineage: Eukaryota > Viridiplantae > Streptophyta > Pinopsida > Pinales > Pinaceae > Pinus > Pinus albicaulis. The sequence goes on from CM076580.1 coordinate 1,749,979,445, forward strand.
GGGGTGGGTGGCGCGATCCCGATTGAAACAGTCGCGCCTTTCTCAAAAACAATTATTTATGCTTGCGGAGTGGCGCGGTCCCGAGTGTATATAGTCGCGCCTTTCTCAAAAAGCGTGTAAGGCACCGAACATGGCGCGGGTATGGCGTGTATTCCAGCGCCAATCAACTCACAGTCGCGCCAATTGACTATTCTTCTCTTCTGCTCCTTCGTGGCTCTGTTGCTGCTCTCTAGGGAGACTTATGCACGCTGGCTCCGATACCATGAAAAGAATTGAAACATTGAAAACGAACTGGAGCAGAGAGTTGCTCTTCTCAAGATTACGAAATGGTTAAATAGATTACATTGGAAACATCGACAATAAATAACTGGAGATAAACTCGACTAAACTGAACTGACTTAAACTAAACCGGGACACTTGGACAGACGGATTTGACACCTAGCAGGTGGTTGAGATTACGTTCTTTAACAATATCACCCAATAACTTTCTTATGACCCCAGTTACTGGAGCTGGGGCCTTCATGGAACTCTGCTACGTAATTGTGTTCATCCTCTATGTTAACGACAATAAATACAGGGTCAGTACACTACTCATTCATAAATTACTTTCGATACGGTCATCCCCATTTGAATGACGGTGGATTAAACAGGTGAAAATATGTGGAGTTCGGGTAAGTGCTCTGCTTGTTGTTGCAATGGTAGCTTTGGTGTCGGTGTTGGCACTGCAAGGACAAGCAAGAAAGTCCATTCTGTGGTGTCGGTGCCGCCATATTCTCCATATGGATGTACGCGTCTCCTCTGTCAATAATGGTAAATCGGTCTACTTCCTCCTTACGAAAAAGAAACGAAATTTTGTAGAATAGTATATCGAGGATATCTTGGAAAATAACTACAATGTTAGAAAGATTGATGTAATTCAATCTCATTAAAAATATATCCATTTTACCTAAACCTATAAAAATAGATAGCTGCCAAAAATGAAATAATAGTTTATATGTGAAGTGAGCTGAAGCGAGATTTAGATGGTATGCAGAGGACGGTGATTAAGACGAAGAGCGTAAAGTATATGCCGTTCTCGCTGTCTTTCTGTGTCTTCCTATGTGCCGTGTCCTGGACTATATTCGGCCTCCTCGGAAACGATCCATTCATTATTTTGTAAGTTTAAGAATACATTCATACATTAGTGGAAGTTTAACCATACTTACACTAATAGATATAGATGATAAATATCATTGCACGATAATTATAAACATTGAGCTTTACTATTTTTCGTATGTTTTATAAGAAAATAAAATTTGTATAATAGGTAAATATTTATATTATATGTTTTGGATTTATCCAGCTTTAACGTAGATTAAATTTCTCAAAACCCAAATATGTTAAATTTGAACAAAGTTTATATATTGAGAAGTTTCATTCTATTATATAACACAGTTGATATTAAAATATTTTATTTTATAATTGATTTTCACATTAAAATATTAATACATATTCAAACACATATATTAGCTATTTATTTATTTATTTATCATTATGTATGTGTATGTATATATTGAATTATTTTTATTTTTATTGTTTTTAAAATATTACAAATCAAAAGTCATACTAAACATTTGAAGAAGTTACAAAGCTTCCTTATACATTAGATTATAAAGAAATTATTAATAGAATAAGAATTATCTTATGTTTTCTTTTTATATATAATATTTGAGGTTAAAAGTTTTTAGTCAAGTAAATTCATATTCAAATATTTAATTTATAACCTATTTTAAACTTTTTGTTGGTTATTAAAAATTTTTAAAAGTTACATATCAACTTTATATTAACAATAAAATAAATTATATATGTTTTAAGATTTTTTTAATTATATTATTTTTTTTCATATAAATAATGAAGTAAATTACACATGATATGTTTTTTATTTTAAATTATATTATTTTATTTTTTCTATATTAAGTTGATATAAAATTATGTTATTTAATATGGACATTTCATTTATAGTTAAGTTTTGTTTTAAATATTAGAAAACAACTACATACACACTATGTAATATCAATATTTTTTTTTTTTACATCATCTTTTAACTCCATATTAAATGGAAAATTATATATCAAAAAATAAATTAATTATCTCATTTTTGTTATTTATATAGTTTTGTTTTATATATTACAAGTCAACATAATATACTGTTTTCGTTTGAAAATTGTATGGTGTAAGGCTATAAAGATATAGGGACGGAGAGCGTGTCGAATGATAACGAGCATATGTGAAGATAATTTGCGTAACCATCTATTATCGGATAACTCATGTCTAAGCGAGAGATTATGGTATATTCCATGAGAAAAGTCGTATATATGTTTGCATAACTCGCAGATGTCTGATATCTAGCATACCCTTCTCATATAAATAGTATATCTGCAAAAACAAATCGTATATTGGGTGCAACAACTCGCATGTTCAACTGAAATTACTTGTCTCTGAGATAATTCTCGGAGGAAACTCTGACAACCGAGAGAGAACTCGGAGAGATAATTCTCGGATATCACCTGAAGATAATTCGTGCATCCTCTCTGGTAGCGATCCCTAGGTCCCATTCTTCCCCGCAGCGCATCCTTCTGTCGCAGCAGTGGCGAAGTATATCTCCTACGTGATATACCTCTCTTCGATGGTGAAGTATATCTATCTACATGGTGAAGCATTTGAACCCTAATTTATACGGTGGCCTCTCTGTGATATCTATCTTCGGTGGAGATATATCCTTTCGAACATATTTGGTGTTCTCTACATGTTATGTGTCTTCAGTGGTGATACATCTATTACATAAAACGATCCGCATAATGGTTTTGAAGGTTCACCTCTACAATTTTCGGCCCTTCTAGGGCGTCAACTTTGAAGCAGAACTGACATATTTCTAAAAGTTCTCCATAATCTCGACAGGAAAGAAGTAGGGCATAAAGGTCAAGCAACAGTCGTTAAAAAAATTATGCAGCTCATATCATATCCATTTTTCTGCGATCGTTGATTTGGTACAATACCTTTAGTGTAGCCTCACATTGGTTCTCAATACATCCTCTAAGATTTTCGCTGATAGAAAGTCCTTCCGAACTTCAATTTTGGGAAAACAGGAGCAAGATTTATATCTGCTAAAGACTCAACCTCCAAGGTGCTGTGACAACCTCACATTAGTTCTATTTTACAGGTGCATAAGTTCTCACTTACTCTCCTCGCGTTAAGTTTTGTATCCCTAAGCCTGGTTTTAGTGCAGTACTTCTTATTGTTAATGTTATTTCCTGTTTTCCACTTTGTTCCATCATGCTTTGCTTACAATAGGATAAAAAGTTTAGGCAGAGAAATATATCTTAGCAGCACCTCTGACTTGTTTATCCTTCACTGTTTATATGTTTTCTGCTACTGAATATGACAGGGTAGTCTAATAGCTCTCTTAAATGTTCAGTTTGTTTTATTTCAAAAGTGGTAAATTCGATTGTGTTAAAGATTGTTTAGGCGTTCCCTCTTTCTTTGCCACTGAATATCGTATCTGAAATCTCCCTTTAATTATTAATGTTTGCAGTTTGACAGAGAGGTCTGTTTCAATCATACCCTCTGTTTCTTATTGTAATTATTGTGTTAAAGGTCCCTATAATTGCAGTCCTAGATGTCTAAGGCGTTCCCTCTTCTTTGACTACAATTGTATGTCTTTGTTGATTAAGCTCTCAACAGTGAGCTTACTGGAGGAAATAGGGCGTTCCTCGAATCCTTTAAGTCATTGTGAGAGGGTTTAGTTTGCATTTCTCCTCTTCTTTGAGTGTTTATGTTAATTAGGTCCAAAGCAGTGAGCTTACTGGAGGAAATAGGGCGTTCCCTGAATCTTTTAAGCCATTGTGAAAGGGTTTAGTTTTCTTTTCACTCTTAGTCCTTAATGTTCATCCCATTTTACCTATATTATTCAACAGATCCTCAACCAAGTTAGATTTGCCCTTTGGTTTCCCTTCCTTCTCAATCAGAACTATTTGGACTTTCACATGATTCCATTGCCCAATGGCTTGTAGATTCCCATGCTCTATCTATACCACATGACACGCATTTGTCCAACCAAACAAAACAAACAACCCTGAACTTCATAACTAGCCTAAAATTAACTACCCAAAACTTTCAAGACATATCTTTATAAAAACATTGAGAGATCCCTCTCTGAGACTAGGAGGGCTAGATCCTAGAGCTCTAAAGATTGGTTCTGATGTTGCCTTGTCTTTTGGCTAGCCAATCTACCAAAACACAGGACCCCAACAGATTCTTATCTTGTCCATATCTTAATGCATTAATATATTGAGGAATTATGGTAAGAAATGAAGGAATTGTTTGCAGTTACGATGTAACTCACTCTTACCTTTCTTTGTGCAGGAAAGTGAAAAAAGGAACGATTGTTGTTCCCTGACGTTGGAGCAGCAGAATCTGAGAAGGAAAAGAAGGAACGCATCGGTTGTGGAAAAAGCTGAGAGTAAATTAGAGGAATCAGCATGGAATAGAAAAGTTGTCTTAAGTTAAAAATCAGTTGTGAATCCCTCAGGATCTCCCGATCCTGAGGGATCGCATTTACTATTTACTTTTTACCCCTTTCTGATTATAAAAGAAAGCGATTGTAGGAAGAAGGGAGAGGAACCTCTGTTATTTTTCAAGTTGTAAGTTTAATTATAGACTGCATCGTTGGAGAACGTGATTATACTGTAATGTTACTCAAGTTCGATGATTAATATATAATTGAAGTTTCTGTTCTCTCGTATTATCTGAAGTAATTCAACAGTGCTCGCTGGTGGCTAAGGGTCCGGCCTCTGGTGAAGTTAACTGCTTCCTTGTGTTATATTTCCAATTCTGTTAGAGTTTGGTTTGGTTGATAATTCATTGTTTCCGTGAGTTTATTTCCTTAGTTGTTCATTACTTTCTTATATCACAATGATATATGTTCTGTTTATAATTTACATTGTTGCCATTTGATTTAAGTTTGGTTCATTACAACGCAAATCATCTAGACAGTGTATTGTATTGATTTAATCATCTGCAAGAGTTTGATTATTGCTATTAGACTCTCAGAAGTGATATTGTTCCTATCTTGATTGCTTTATAAGATTTAGCATAGTTTAGATTGAATCAGCTAAGTAGAGGCGAGTTATTGTTACTGTGCTCTCAATTGATGATGCTATTGTTTGAATTGTTGTATGGTTGATTTTAGTAGAAGATTGAGCTGTGATATTTCCTTTAATAATTGCAATTGGAGTTTATTAGATGCTTCCATTTATTATTGTGTCAAGATCTGTACTACAATTTAGGAAACATTACTCTCTGAATTAATAGCAGCCACATACTATGTACACTCTTGAAATAAGAGGACTTGCCCAGATTGATGATTAATGTGGGATAATTAGGAGTTTTAAAAGGCACCTTTTATCAGTCAACATTTTGGCGTCGTTGCTAGGGAGAGTGTAGTCATTTACAAAGAGTGATGCATACCTGATAATTGTTGTTGAGGAAGAACTGGGTATTGAAAACAGAAGGTAAGAACCTACGTAACGAGCGAGTAAAGTGCTTTCTCCTCCGCCCGCTTTTTAGCACAATTACAGAAAATTGAAGTAGGTGTTTGATGCTTGTCTGTTGAGAGAGAACTAGGCATTAAAAACGGAAGGTAAGAACCTGTGTATAGAGCAAGTAAAATGCCTACTCCCCAACCCGCTTTCCAACAGAACTATTAGGAACCTAAGGTATAAATAAACATTTGAATTTTTTGCATGAATGACTAAGAAACCTGACAAGGGAAAAATTATTCCTCCTAAACCTGAAAAATCTAAGGGATCGGTGACCCTTGGACGATCAAATTTTATTGACGAAATCTTAAGAAAAGTTGAGTCTCAGTCATCAATAGGACCTTGAATTATTGCTGCCAAACATTCTATTGACTTCCTTCAAACTGCAGAATCACTATCTGTAGCTAATGCTGAGATTCATAGTCAAACCGAAAGGGCTGAGCAGAGTTTTCAAGATACTAAGAATGCACAACCCTGCCCTCCACAAGAAGGAAATTCTTGCAACCTCCGTGAAGAAGGAGAAACAGGTAAGCCTGAAATTGAATTACCAGAACCTAGATCTCTTGAAATAGTGACTGGGCAAAGGATACCCAGTCTTCCAGATCATGGTAGTGCTGTTAAAACTTTTCCAGCCTCCGGTAGGCATCCTAGGAAAAACTCTCCAGCTCTGGAGATCCCTGAAGGATATTGGCATATTTTTGACCAAATGGCTCATAACCAGCAAACTCAAACTTCTACATTGTAATACCTTATCGTTGACATAGCTGTCAATGCTCCCATGAAGGCTATCCCATTATAGAACATTCCTACCTTTCATGGGCTAACTTGAGAAGATCCTGATGCATTTCTTTTCGAATTTGATGTCTTATGTAGGGGTTATGATTACACTACTGACCCCCAAAAACTGAAACTATTCCCCTCTACTTTGAAGGGAGTAGCTCTGCGTTGGTTCATGGGACTTGGTGAAGGCACCATCAATGATTGGGAACAAATGAAAACATATTTCCTAAAAAAATACCAAGATTATTGCCAAACTAGAGAACTGAAAGATGAAATCTTTCAAATGGTAGCCAAGCCTAGCGAGACTTTAGAAGAATATGTAGAACATTTCCAATATAATCTGCAAAGATCTCCTTATACAAATCTGCCTGATAATGTTCTAAAAACCACACTGATTAGAGGTATGAAAGACCAATGGGTAGAGATGCTAAATATAATGGGTAAAGGTGATATTTATCAAGAAAATTATAACGATATTGTAAATTTGTGCATCAAGTGTTCCAGGGGCAGTTCAAGGCTGAAACCAGTCTGACGTGATGCAAACTTCGCAGACAGTAAAGCTTCAGGAGAAAGCGTTACACGAAGTGAAATCGGCAATCTGTTAAAGGATTTCAAGACGGATATCCTGGGGACCTTGACAACACAATTGGATGTCATGCAAGCTAAGCAAAAGTAGGCTATAGCAGAACAGAACTTGGCTATTTTTTTCCCCCGCTGCAGACAAAAGCACAGTCATAAAGAATGCCCTCTAGATGCGATACAAATATGCGCCATATGTACTAAAGAGCACGCCACAAAAAGCTTCCCATCACTCCTGAGATTAAAAGAAGTATTCAAGGAAACAGAAGAAGAAGTAGAACCAGCGTATCTGTTGAACCAGCGTCGCCAATGGCAAGCACGTCAGACAGGTATGCCCACCGATCCATCTTTGTTTTTTCCTTCCTCGCAATATAATTCTCAGTAGTATTCAGGGGCAACATGGCAGAATCAGCCATCCTTTTTGTCACCTGAAGAATTTTTTATGCCACCATGGCCTAATCAATCAAATTCAAATAACAATAGTTGGCCAAATTTCTCTTACCCACCACCATTTTGAAAAACAACCCTTATTCTTCCTAATGGTCCCCTTCCACTTCTGATAGCAGGCTACCCTGCTAATACCCACATTCACCTTCCCTATGCATATTAAAATGCGTCAATCATTTTCAAGCTGCAAAATTTCCAAATTTGATCTACCCCAAATTTCGGAAGCTCAATACATATAAAAATGCATTCTCATTTCTAGATCAAATCATTCATAAGCTAGGCAAATTATTTTAATGTAGAAGCTTCTTCTACAAATCTGCTGATTATAAAAACCACCAATACAACCTAGATTCCATGAATATCAGTTAAACATTTGAATTTGCTATGACCCAATGCTATTCTTCGGCCATACTTACCCAGTATTCATATGCAGAGTTCTTCCTCCTTCATGCTCTATGGTTATAAACCATAGACATTACCTTATTTCATGAAATGGAATCAATATTCTAAATTTTGGTTATGAACCAACACAATTTTCAACCAGCAAACTTTTATGTGAAAGTTGTTTTTCTACCATATACTCTATGGTCCAAAACACATCTTATGAAATTGAAATCAACATTTCAATTTGGCATTAATATCAAATAAAACTTTCGACCAATACATATATTAATATATGTACCCAAGGCTCTCATTAACCATGCTTGTTCAACTTGATATTACTCTTTGCATAACCCAATGCTCATCCATTTCCTTTGTAAACAAATAAATACAAATCACATCCATAACTTTAGCAACTTACCTCTCCACCGACGACTATACACGTCAGTCCATCTCGTTGAATATTCAACGCTCGTGGTTCAACAAACCTACACCAATTCTTCATTAATCGAAGGGTCTTCGCATTACTGTTCCCAATCCAACGACAATCGCAAAACAAAGTTGCACGGGTTTTAATTCTTAATTTTCACAAGACAAAAGCTGTTTCTAATTACCACACTTGCCACGTGTCCTCCAACGGATGCTATCGCGTTCCCTTCAAGCAAATCCACTTACCATTTTGAATTTGTGTGATACTGCTGGGTTGAACCTTCGAAACCGCTCTTACTATTTACCATTCTGGTTCCGCTTAACTTCTAGTTCCATCCTTTCTTGCTTCTTCAGCAATTCGCACAGAGATTTAAACAAACCTATGCATCTTCATGTTTCGGGGAAAAACACCCTAGAGGTTTGTTGGGTCAAAACCTCCACAGATCAGGGCATGCTATTCAGAAGGACTCACACACAACCACACTTAGATGCTAAAAAATAGATAACAACGATAGTAAAACTCACCCGTATTCCTACGTTCGATGTAGATCCCGCGGGGTCCAAACCCCCAACAACCCTTCTTCCTCTTCAACCTGGAAAACAAGAAAGAACATGCACGAAAACCTATTTGTACAGCATATATTTCTCCTAAATGTTAGTGTAATCCATGTGAAACATTATATAAACAATAATAAATGCTTAAATGATAATCTTTTCACATATACAAGTAGATGTTAACAAGTGAATTCAGGAACAAGATGGTTCTTCTCTATTACAAACAGCATGTACAGTAATAAAAAGTGGAGAGATCACCTGAATCCTCCCACGATCTTCGAACAGACCGTCGTCCAGATCCGTCCCGCCCGTGCCTTGCTAAGATACTTTCAAGACTTGTGCACTCAAGATGGCATATAAATGGATGAACATCTCCAGGAAACAAGGGTTTCCTGTAAAAATCTGGGAAAGTGCAAGAGGCACGGGAATTCAGACTTGAATTGGGATTCCAACAGAGTATAATGTCTATAAAATTTCTCTCTCCCTTAGGCCATGCACATGAGGGGCTTTTATACTCCCTCAAAGTAGTTTCAATCAGTTGGAAACAGTTGGCCACGTGATGGGGTGGTTGAACTACTGGAGTAACCATCAACCCAACCCGAAAATAGGGAATTTTTATATATTTTTTAATGGTTTTAATGGCATACACGGAAAAGTACATGTGGACTCGCGTATACACGCGGAAAAGTCTGGGCATACTCGCGTATGGGAATTTTAACACTGTTTTTTAATGAATTTGTTCAAGTCTGTGGGAATGGGTGCCCAAGGCCATAGAGACAATCATGAATCACATGAGGGTGAAAAATGATGCTGTAATAAAGTCTGCCATCCAATTGTCAGCTCGAGGAATATGAAAGAAAGTTAAAAATTGAAATTATCTTTGTAACAAACGTACCCTCAAGAACAACCGGAGTAAAAATGGATCTCGAACCCGATAAGTATTGTTCAACTGCGACACCACCAGCTGAGAGTCCAAGAAAACTACCAACGAATCAACACCGAAAGATATTGCGTCCGAGAGTAGATAAATAACTGCAGTATACTCTGCTATATTATTGGAAGCAGGACCAATGCAAACCCCTCTTGATACTAATAGCTGACCGGATGGATAATGAAGCACCCAAGCCGTGGAAGCCAAGTTCCGGGTGTGTCTACTAGCACCATCGGCGAAACCAAAATGACTCATGACATCTGACACAACCTGCCAAAGCAGATCAAAAAACATCACCATCCCATCAAAGATCGAAAAATAATCAGATATGTACAAAGTAAAACTACTATATACAAAAGCAAAATGTCAGGCCGAAGCCTAGGCATGATACTTTTTCAAATAGAGCCCATTTCTGGGCTCCGACAACTCGTTTCCTTCAAAATCAACCAAGTTATATGCTCCTTTTTTAAGGACTTTTTAAACGATGAAGGGGCCATACCACATAGAATGAAACTTTCCTGCCCCCGGGGCATCTTTTTCTTGGGCATAGACCAAAACAAGGTCACCTTCCGAAAAAACCCTAGGTTTGACCGCTTTATCGTACTGAACTTTGACTCGGTTTTTATGCGCTTCATTCATCGTGGCAGCATCCCGACGTTGCTCATCAAGATGTTCCAGATGAAGGAGACGTTCTTCAAGACTAGAAGTGTCAGGAAGAAGTTCAACAACTAACTTAAGAGAAGGAATCTCACATTCAATGGGAAATACGGATTCCAACCCGTGAACTAGCTGAAACGGAGTAAAGCCAGTTGCAGTTTTCACTGACGTCCTGTATGCCCAAAGTGCAGGATATAGCATAATATGCCAGTTGGATCGAGCTTTATCAATTTTCCTTTGAAGAATTATCTTCAAGGATTTATTCACGGCTTCCACTTGCCCATTGGCTTGAGGATAATACGGATATGAATGCTCCTGCCAGAATCCTAATTTTAGAGCCAACTCAGCCATCATGCTATTCTGAAAATGACTGCCATGATCAGTGACAATCTCTCTAGGAATACCAAAACGAGCAATAACCTGGTTGAAAAGAAAAAGAGCTGCAGTCTCACCATCATTCCCAAAAGTAGGCATAGCCTCGACCCACTTTGTAAAGTAGTCTACTGCTACAATAATGTACTTGTGATCTTTAGTCGAAGGCAGGTTACAAGTAGTATAATCAATACCCCACTTTGTAAAGGGACCGACAATAATGACTGGAAAAAGCGGAGCTGGATGAGCGCGCATTTTTCGAGTATAAACTTGACACGAATGACACTTTTTGACCGACTCCATACAATCTTTGAAAATCGAAGGCCAAAAGTACCCAGCACGCAAGATCTTTTGGGCTGTAGCAAGCCCAGATAAATGACCACCACAAGCTCCACTGTGGCAATCATTCAGCACAGCCTCAGCTTCTTCGAGAGTTAAGCAACGTCTCAAGATTGAATCAACCCCTCGACGGTATAAAGCATCACCAATGATCAAGTAATTCTTAGCCAAGTGACGCAACTTACGACGCTCATATTTCGAAAAAGTAGAGGGAAACTTCGCAGTCTGGAGATACACAATGATATCTCCATACCAAGGATCCTGTGAAGAGATAAGAAACAAATGTTCATCCGGAAAGGATTCATCATAGATCATCTCTTCCCCACAGGGCAACTCGGAGATCAATTCTGCGAAAACCAATGATTTCTTGGACTTGGCAGACATAAACTCAAGATCAAATTCTTGCAAAATCACAATCCATCTATTGTATTTGCCCCCAATCACTCGCCTACTGAGAACAAACTGAAATGGATTGGCTGCTGCCAAAACATAAGTTTTTCGTAGAAGAATATAATGTCGGAGTCGCTGCACAGCATGAACAGCTGCTAAAGCTAACTTTTCTATCGGAGTATACCGGAGCTCAGGACCTACCAATCCTCGACTAAGATAGTATATAACATGCTCTGCAAGAGCATCATCTTCCTGAACCAGAACCATACCAATAGTAGATTCTGCTGCTGCAAGATACAAAAGGAAATCCCTGCTATAATCAGGTGGACTCAATAAAGGAGAAGAGGTCAATGCTTTTTTCAAAGCATCGAATGAGCGTTGAGCGAAGTCATCCCAAAGAAATGGAACTCCCTTCTTCAACAATCTCATAAATCCCTTGGTAACTTCAGCATAATTTACGATAAATCTCCGAAGAAAATTAGCCTTTCCTTGTAGACTTTGAATTTGATGAATAGAGGACGGGGGAGGCAACCAAAGTATTGCCTCAACCTTGAAGGAATCTACCCTAATCCCTTCCCTAGACACAATGAATCCCAATAACCGACCGGATGTAACCGCGAAAACGCACTTGTTTGGATTCAACCTAATCTTATAGAAACGACATCGTTCAAATATTTGACGGAGGTGAGCAGGATGATCCATCCTCTTTCGAGAATGATCAGCTAAATAATCCAAATACACCTCGATAATCTGTTTGATGTCGTGGAAGGCATATGACATGGCCCGTTGAAACGTAGCCCCAGCATTTTTAAGACCAAAAGGCATCTTCTTGTAAGCAAATGTACCCCAAGTACAAATAAAGGCAGTCTTATGCTGATCTTCAGGACGGATAGTAATCTGATTATATCCGGAGAAACCGTCCATGAAGGAGAAAATTTCGTTACCGGCACACTCATCGATGATTTGATCTATAAATGGTGTGGGGTAATTATCTTTAGGACATGCTTTATTAAGGTCTCTAAAATCAATGCAAACTCGAATTGTTCCTTGTTTTTTATCTACGGGAAGAGGGTTTGAAACCCATTCAGTCAAAGGAACAGGGAAAATGAATCCCGCCTTAAGCAGCTTTTCCACCTCAGCTTTGATAGCTGCAGCCTTCCTAGGATTAACCGGACGAAGTTTTTGCCTCACCGGCTTAGCGTTTTCGTAAGTCTTGATCTCATGCTGGACAATAGATGGGTCTATACCAGGAATTTCCTCATAAGACCAAGCGAATACATCCCTATACTCTTTAAAGAGATCGGTGTAAATCTGAATCTCTTCAAGGGAACATTCAGCTCCGATGAAGACATTCTCAATAACATTTGGATCCCTGGAAATGTTCACCGGGATAGTTGGAGAAATCACAGCCATGTTCCCTTCAGCATATACCTGTGTTGGTGCTAAAGGGTTCAGGAGTGGGCGAACAGGACCAGGAGACGGAGGACTTGGAAAACTTGATTCGACTTCGCTCAAATCAGAAAAAAAAGTAAGACCGATGATGAAAATCATCCCACGGTCTATCTATACTATTCATAGCTTCCAGGATGGCCTCTTCAGATGGAAGAGTGGTATCAAGGCAATCCTGGGCAGAAGAATAACTAAGTGTCCAAGCTGGGGCCACATCTCCATCCAACTCTTCTGGTGAAAGAGGAGTTGGGATGGACTCTGCAGAGTCAACAATAGACTGATAAGCAATCTCAGCTGCAGACATTGGAAATGCCATTCCACCCACTTGACCTTCCGCTAATGTAGCGGTAGGGGAAGGTAAGGTCCAAGGGTCTGAAAAATAATGAGTTTTGAAGAACTCTCTTCGAAGAGGAGCCCTAGAGGATGAAATTGCATTTATATGAACCATAGGAGGAGGAATATCGAAAGTACCCATCAAGGAAGAATACATTCCAACCCCTAAATTCTCAGTAGGCGACTTGGTATTATCCAACTTTGGAATAGTTGAGTCAGTAGATGCATTCGGGTCTACAGGAGGACAGTCCAGTTGGTCCACTGTAACAATCCTCCCTTCGTGAGGGAAACAAATAATCCGAAACAATGAAGATGCAATAGCATCCATCTCATAAATCCAGTTTCTCCCCAACAGAAGGTTGTAGTCCAAGCTTGCATCAACTATCTCAACCTCTATATTTACAGTTTTTCCCCCAACACAGATGGGCAAAGCTTGGACAATACCATGCGGTCTGTGAGAATGACCATCAAACGCAGTCAGAAGAGTCGCAGATGGAACAACTGTGGGAGATCTAATTCCCTTCCAGCATGTGAGAGACATCACACATGTGGAAGCACCCTCATCAACGACCGTCCGAAAAATATTGCATTTTCGGTACGATGATTTAATATGAAAAGCCATATGATGGGGGAGTCTCTTTTTAAAATTAGTCATATCAAAAGTAATCATAAGAGAGTTCTTTGGATCGATAGCCCCAAGTGCAGTAAGCAGAGCACTGCGCTGAGCCAGACAAGACTGGAGCACCTCAAGAGCCGACATGGCACAAGGACTCTGTGCCAGATCTTCCACAATAGAGTAGTTCTGGGCAGCCCTAGCATTTGGATTAATCGTCGTACGCTTAGTAGATGCTTTTGGCATCCGAGGTATAGGCTCAACAGTAGGCCTCGTAATATGAAGCGGCTCAGTAGCATCAGGAGCACCCTTAGCTTTCGAAGACTCTTCTTCGCCATAATCATGGGATCTCGTAGCGACATCCACGTGAGCACTCATCATGTATATGTTTGATGGAATTTCCCCTTCCTGGGTGCCCCCAGAGGAAGCCCCAGTATTTTGATTCGCGCCAACAACTAGATGTTGCCCTTGGGGAAAAGGGTTTGTCAACACAGCCTGGGAACTGGAAGAACCCTACTGAGCTAACAAGCGCTGTGCATCCTGAATTTTAGGGAAAATGTGTGTAAGATGGTCTCCAGCACACAACTTGCATGGAAACTTCACCTCCTTTTTATCCTTTGGACCCTCACCAACATGCTCATTGGTTTTATTCGCATTACCCTTCCCATTCTTACCCTTTTTCTTATTATTCCGTCCCTTCTTCTTCCCTTCGGATTGTTGATTTCCTTTGGGATCCGAAGTTTGGACGGAATTTACCGACAAAGATTGGGAAGGCGATGACTCAGTAGGCACAACCTGACCAGAAGGAGCAGATTGTATAGACAACTGCTGCAATTGAGTAAGCAGGTTAGCTGCACCACTATTGATCGACCCAATAAGTCCATCACCATGAGGACCAGGCTTAGTCTTGGATAAATCTAATTTGGAGCGAGGAGCATTGGGCAAATATTTATGAAGGACTCCAGACTGAGAATATATCAGTTCCAGCTGCTGGGCCCTAAAAATAGCTTGTTCCTCAGAAAATACCCCAGACAAGGATACATCCTTAGAAATGTCTAACTGTAGAGATTTCAAAAACCAAATTCTCCTGGAATATGAGCTTTAATAAGCCTCTTCCTTCTCCGCCATTCCTAAATATGGTCAGAAATGTGGTTTGCATCGTCCTGTTTAAAATTAGCTAGGAGTTCAGTTCCAGCGTCATAACGGACGGGCAACTGGAAATGATTTAGAAATGTAACAGCCAGATCTCCAAATGTAGAAAAATTTCCCCCAGTTAACTCAATATACCACTTGGCAGCATTTCCAGTTAAGGTGCGTTGAAACAATCTCAACCTAATTGAATCATCGATCAGGGAGTTAGAAGAGCACCATAAATGGAAGGTGGTGATGTGATCAGCCGGATCTTCTCCATTCTTGCCTTCAAACTTTGGAATGTCTGAAGGAAGTTTGGTGGGAACTGGAGGCCACCTCGGACTGTACCGGATCGGATCATTCGTCAATTTCGACAGATCTGGCAAGTTTAACGTTGCCAGAAAAGGTAAACGAGGCGGAGCCTGAGGATTCCATCCTTGATGGGATGAATTCCCTACATTCTGAAAAGAATACCCTGGATTTGATAAGGCACCAGGTTGCCAGAAAGAACTCGTAGAAAAAGGAGAAGAACCTCCTCCCAATGCAGAGTTACCAAAGACCGGACCAGTTCCCCCTCCAGAAGTATTGAATGAAGAGGAAAGCCCCTGATAGGGGTTCCAGGAATTAGAAAGAGGGGAAAAATTCTGATAAGCACTCAACGAAGGGAAATAAGTATTCCCTTGGTGACCAGTGTAAAACTGATTCCCTGCCCCCGCTGTAGTGAATACAGGGTTCCAACCTGTAAAAGTAGTCGAATTCTGACCTCCAGACCAAGGGTTGAAACTCTGAGTCTGAGAAGTAAATGGAAAGGACCCTAAAGAAGGATTCGAACTAGGAATATGCCCAGTTCCGAAGGGGAACCCTTGAAAAGAAGCTGATCCACTAGCCATGGAAGACATGGGTGTAGATCCAGCTGCAGCAGCGGAAAAGGAAAATGAAGGAATCCCAATAGTGGGCATTCCAAAACAAAAGGGAACAGATTGAGAAGCTTGTGCTTGGGTCAAAATAGATCCAAACACAACAGCACTAGAAGCAATCGAAGATATAGCAATAGTGCCTCTTCCTTCAACTGAAGCAGGATTCTGAATGCCTGCAGCACTCACAGCTGAAGCCGCGTTCCCAGTCGTGGCCATCGAAAGGTATGAATAATATGGAGGATCTTCGTCTTGCAGACTCAGGTCCGATGTACTGAACAACGAATGGATAATCAGGAGGAAGAGGAGATGGAAGTGACTCAGAGGGTTGAGGTACTTCCTCTACTTGTACTTCTTCTTCCTGCGGAAATAAGACTCTCGAGGTGAGCGGAACGCTCCTCTCGGAACCAACACCGGAGCCAATTACAAAACCTTCAATCCCTTGTGGAGGATCTCTCTCCACTGCGTCAGACGCCACAGGGTGATACTCACCTGCTAAATTACTCCTACGCCTTCTTGAAGAAGGCTCTGGACTCTCGGGAGATAACCCCCGTATTCTCCTCGATCGACGAGGTGCTTGATCGGCCACTTTAACAAATTTTAATTAGACTCAAAAAAGTATAAAGCTAGGCAAGCTAGGAGCAAAGAGCACTCACTACAAAAAATCCCTGAGATACAATCAAGCAAACAGCCTTCAGGTATTTCCGCTCCGGGTGATTAGGACCAGACACCAAAATACAAGAAAGCGAAGTAAAGGACCTCCCGAAAGTAGTCTGGGATAATTACGGCCCAGACCTACTAGCGAAGGTAATAGAAATAGTTACGCCGACCTCCTAACAACAGCCTTTGTCGGCACAAGTACCCAAGCTTCGCAAGGGCACCCCCCAGAAGTACTGCTGGAAGTGATACGACGTCTGCCTCAGGTACCATGGGTATTCCCCCCCGTAGTCACCTATGTGGAACCTAGGAATGGAAACTATGGGCACCAATCCGTGTCAGAAGTCGGTCGGAACGGTCTTGAGGTCAGATCCAGCAAATCAGAGAGGGGGTATCTCTCTTCTCGGCCTTCACTTCCCCTTGCGCTTGACTCTCTGGAGGAGAGCTTTCCCGGTCCACCTAACGGAGTTGGATTTCGCTCAATTAATAAACTTCTATGTTTTTGTTTGAGCGGCCTTGGAGAGTTAACTCTCCACTCACCTAATCCAAGGCCCTACAACCTAGCTAGTTGGTGTATGACACTTAATAAAAGACTTGCTAGTTGTTTTTAAATTATAGCGCTTATTTTAATCGGTTGTTATATTAAATCAAAGGGATACGGAAATGAAACTCGTGGTGTTTTGTGACGCAGAAAAGAAATTAATGAAAACCAAACTACATGCAAATGCAGTAATTGCCTTTCGATGAAAAGAAATTTCTACACGGGTTCTACGAGATTTTTTTTTTTTTCTTTTCAAATATCAAACTCACACTCGCAAAATCTATGAAAATGACTACAAATGCTTAAGTGCACCTAATGCAAATATCTAAGAGCATGCAAATTCTAAGATTCAAATCCTAACAAAGCAAAGAGAAATTTCCCAACAATCCTTCAGTTTTATCACTTTTTTTATTGTCCACAAAACTAGTTCCCAAAAGTAGAAACTCTCAATATGAAGACATCAAAATATGCTTGAAAACAAGAGGAAGAAACCAATGACAATTCCTTTCCAAAATCAAGTCAAAAACCAAAGGCAATAAATCTCAACAAAGCTTCAAAAGATGTAGCAAAACGAAAACAAAAATGCAAAACAAAAGCAAATGACAAAACAAAATGTTTTTTGAGCTTTTGAATTTTATAAAAATAAGAGCTCGAAGAGACCAAGAATACTATCCAATTACCAAGCCAAACAACTCTGAATTTCAAGCACAACTCCAAAAAAGCTCCAAATCTTATAGTGTCACTTTAGTAGTAGGATTTATATGAGCAAAAGAAGACAAGAAACTCAACAACTCAGCCTAGAAGAATAGTACAATATTGCAGCAAACAAAAACTTCAAAGAACCAAGAAAGACTCTTCAAAAATTGCAACAAGACCTAGTCAACTGAACTCAAGAAAACCAACCAAAAAAATGGGCAAAAATCGAAGTGCAAAGCAAGACACAAAGCTAGGAAAGAGTATATGAGTAGAAGCTCTCTGTCCTGATGAAGCAGAATAGCCAAGAATCCCCAGGAAGAGATCTTGGTACTCGAACCAGAAATGAAAGCACTAAAAACAAGATTTTCCAGATAAGTTAGTCTTCAACCAAACAAGAGAGAGAAAAGACCAATGACCAGTTTCAACACAATCCAAGGGATATAAAGACACTGCAGGAACAAGTCTCCACAGGCAGACAAGACTAGAAAGTCAAGAAATCAAAAATTTCAAAATTTACCCAGGCATACGCTACTTGACAGTTTTGAAACAAGAGTGCATACGTGACTGTGTCAAAGGAAACCTGCGTATACGCAACTTCCTTTGAAGAAAACTGCGTGTATACGCGTCTGTGTATAGCCAAACTCGCATATGCAAAGGTAAATAATGAAAAATAAAAAAATATCAAGCCTGGATAAAGAACCAGGTCTTCAGTCTGACTGAGAAAAAGTTAACTGGACTGGAAATAATAGTTAAAACTGTCGGAAACCTTTCAAACAGCTGAAACCACCCAACAGGGGAATCACAAGAATGTGATCCCCAGCGGAGTCGCCAGTTCTGTTTTGGGGAAAAACACCCTAGAGGTTTGTTGGGTCAAAACCTCCACAGATCAGGGCATGCTATTCAAAAGGACTCACACACAACCACACTTAGATGCTAAAAACTAGATAACAACGATAGTAGAACTCACCCGTAGTCCTACGTTCGATGTAGATCCCGCGGGGTCCAAACCCCCAGCAACCCTTCTTCCTCTTCAACCTGGAAAACAAGAAAGAACATGCACAGAAACCTAGTTGTACAGCATATATTTCTCCTAAATGTTAGTGTAATCCATGTGAAACATTATATAAACAATAATAAATGCTTAAATGATAATCTTTTCACATATACAAGTAGATGTTAACACGTGAATTCAGGAACAAGATGGTTCTTCTCTATTACGAACAGCATGTACAGTAATAAAAAGTGGAGAGATCACCTGAATCCTCCCACGATCTTCGAACAAACCGTCATCCAGATCCGTCCCGCCCTTGCCTCGCTAAGATACTTTCAATACTTGTGCACTCGAGATGGCATATAAATGGATGAACATCTCCAGGAAACAAGGGTTTCCTGTAAAAATCTGGGAAAGTGCAGGAGGCACAGGAATTCAGACTTGAATTGGGATTCCAACATAGTATAATATCTATAAAATTTCTCTCTCCCTTAGGCCATACACATGAGGGGCTTTTATACTCCCTCAAAGTAGTTTCAATCAGTTGGAAATAGTGGGCCACGTGCTGGGGTGGTTGAACTACTGGAGTAACCATCAACCCAGCCCGAAAATAGGGAATTTTTATATATTTTTTTAATGATTTTAATGGCATACGTGGAAAAGTACATGTGGACTCGCGTATACACATGGAAAATTCTGGGCATACCCGCGTATGGGATTTTTAACAGTGTTTTTTATGAATTTTGTTCAAGTCTGTGGGAATGGGTGCCCAAGGCCATAGAGACAATCATGAATCACATGAAGGTGAAAAATGATGCTATAACACTTCCTTCCATTGCACATTCGATCCTGTATTGACCGATTTACATCCTCTGTTGAGATTACACTCAGTTGCCTAGCTTCAATTCACTTAAATTCAAATCTGTGTAAAGAGAATTGAATCCAACTCACCTCTCGCTAACTTAATTCAAGCCTGCACTCTTTCGCTCTTCAATCCGAATCACTATTCGATCGAATGTTCTATCGATACATATGAACAATGTATCCAAGGAACCCAATTTGAACACAGTTCAAATTATAACATTTTCATCTACTCATGGCTCATATTCCAACAACGCATTCTTCGAAGTTTTCCTTCGGCAAACAGAGATATTATCTCCGTTGGATTTCATTCATCAATTAAATATTCTACTGCACCACTACGATGTACCAAATGCCAAATTCTGAATTGAAAACTCAATTCCAATTCCCTTCCTGCGTGATTGATCCTTCTAGTGATCGATACACCTCAATTTATATCCTCTCAGATATGTACGCAAACTCTTCTTGCTCTAAGTCACAATATTGATATTAGTCCAGTAATTTAAAATAAATTTACTCAATCATATGCAAAATCTCAATTAAGCCTTGGCATAGAATTTGTCCACGCATTGCCCATAAACTCTGAGTATTTTCCACAAATAATTCAAATAGTCGACGCCATATAATTCAGAACAAATTCCTTCATATATACATATGAAATCAAATACAAAAACGTTCTTGTCTCTGGCCAGATATTCAAATCATTGGCCCTTTCTATAATTGCCTGTAGGCTTACAAACAAACCCTATGTTTGTTAAAACTCTATACTATCTCCTATCTGTTCTATTTTTCCTTTGAGGCTTATTAATTTGTACAAACTAGGATGAACCAATTTAGGTTCAGATCCTTCAATCTCTCAACAAAATCCCCTATATCCTCAAGTCCTAAGATTTAGCTTTTATCCCTAATAATCCTCACAAAATCATGGAACTGTTTCCAACTTAAGATTACAATAAATTTCCAAATCTTAATTATCATATCTCCCTCATGTTCTCCAATCATTCGGGAACATTTACAAAATCCTCACAATAATTAAAATCTTTCAAAACCCATTAATAATTACATAAAAATCAAATTTCTCTTAAAAACACAAGACCCCTATGTTTATAAAAATACAAAGTATTTTCAGAACCTAATGCCCCTGCATCAGACTCCCAAGGTTAAAAATAATCATCATCTCCTGATCATGTGCTTTTATTCCTTGTCTTCCTGGATCCCACACTTTGTTCTACAAATTATCATCTATATATGTTGTTGTTTGCTGCTTTTCTCCAGGTCTCCATATCTTATGTTGTCTTGCTCCACTAGCTACACTTTCACATTCTTTCATTGTCTTCCTTTTGCTGTTGTTGCTACTTTTCTTTCCTACTGATTTCTTCCTCTGAGACACTTTCATCATTATTATTCTGATCAATTCAATCTCTTTGTCCAATAATTCTTCTGATTGCTAATTTCTTACTCCTCTTGATTGTTGAACTTTCATTATTACTTGCTCAGTTCTTACTGCCACTTGCCGATCTCTTGTTGTCACTTGTTGATCTCTTGTTGTCACCCAATCAACCTTACCCTCTTGTTTTCTGAAACTAAAAACTTCTTCTAAATTGTCACTTAAGACAATTTCTCTGCCTTCTCCTATCAACAATTTACTGGACTGGTACATTGTGTACTTTCTTCTACTGTCTTCATCTCTTTGCATCTACAATTCCCAATTCTGAAATTGAGATTTCTCTTCCTGCACTGAATTCTGATTATTCAACATAATTTTGAGCAACTTAATTTCTTCATTCCATGGATTAGATAATTCCACATAATTTTCTTCTTCTTCCCTCATTTGATTGCGCAACTATGTCAAATGGTCTCCAGTATCTGCAACAACACCTACATTCATTAAACAATTATTAAAACAAAAATCATAAGGCCTCAGTGCCTTTCTTTCTCCTGCCAACATTTCAGTATGTTGTCCTGAAATTTCCTCCTCTATCAGCACATCAGTAGGCTGATTCAATTTTCCCAAAGAATTCTCTGAAGAATTCTCAAGACTATCAACAAGTCTCTCTTTTACACCATCTTCTTCCATGATGTTTTCCTGTTCTTGTTCACTGTATTGAACTCTGCCTTCTGCAATCTCCCTGTCATATTCGGAGTTTTCCAACAAATATTCCAGCAATGCAATTTCTCTTTGGCATTCTTTAAGTACTTCATCATCATTTACAATGTCTACATTTTTACACAAATTTTCCATTTGAAAATTACAAATTTCAATAGTCTCAACTATTGCTTCACATTTCAATGCTTCAGATTGAATTTCTTCTCCTTCTTTCACAATAATTTCTTCTTGGGTTGTAACAAATGCATCACTGCTTTCCTCATTCAAGAGACATTCTGCTTCAGAGTATTTATCTTCTGAAAGATTCTTCCCCATACTCTCAACAGCTTCAAAAGATTGCTCATCCTCTTCTACAAAACCTGTAATCACATCAAAATCAGTAGATTCAAAAATACAAGGCTTTACATCATCCAACTGATCTGAACTTGCCCAATAGTTCAGGAAATCATCAATAATTTCCTCTTCTGCTTCACAAATGGAAACTTCCATATTTAACTAAACTGCTCTGAGTTTTGTACATCCCAACTGTACATTCATCCTTTGTTCAAGCTTTCTTAGCCCTTTGGCTAACTGCATATTCATTTGCTGCTCTCTCTTCTATTTTAGCCACTTTACTCTCTTCTTCATGAGCCAACCAACTCTATGGCTTTCCTCTATCATCAATTTTTATTTATTAAATTGGTTCCTTACCTCAGCTAATTCTTTCTCATATTCTGCATCAGCTAACTGTTGCCTTATGCTATTTTCCTTGGCATCTGCTTTCTCCTTTCTTCTGTTGTGGTCTCTCTCTGAACCTCTACCATCTCTTCTATGACTATCAGTAGTCATCTTCTTCTCCATGAGTTCCTTACCCATGAGCTGCACTAAGCCTCTGTAATAACAAGTTCTCCTTGTTACAAATTACCTCACCAATCCCTTTCTCTGGATCTGGTCTTTTGGCAAGCACTGCTTCTCTATCTGCTGGAACCTTTTGAGCATTTATTCACTGCTCCTTCTAAGCTTTAACCTATCTGCAAATTCCAAGAACAAAATTGTCCTATTCATTCAACCTCTGTTGAATTTCTTCAAGGTTTTGCCACACTTTCTTCTTCCACTTAGAATCCTCTGCTGGACTCCTTCATCACTGCTCTCAAAGCTGTGATTTGCTTCTTCTGAGATTTTATTCAATCTTCCTGCAACTTGAATTCTGCAAACACATTCTTCAAACCAGAGTTAAAATAACATTTTTCAACTCGCCTTCAAGATCTTTGTTGATCTTGTTTTACCTCTCAATTGCACTGCATCTTTGTATGTTGCAATTTATCAATTTTAAAATCTGATCTCTTTTCATTTCTCCATCACACATGCATTCAATTAGAAAAAAATTTAACTTCAAAAAGAGCTATTTCCAACTCTGATACCAATTGATAGCAGGCTACCCTGCTAATACCCACATTCACCTTCCCTATGCATATTAAAATGCATCAATCATTTTCAAGCTGCAAAATTTCCAGATTTGATCTACCCCAAATTGTGGAAGCTCAATACATATAAAAATGCATTCTCATTTCTAGATCAAATCATTCATAAGCTAGGAAAATTATTTTAATGCGGAAGCTTCTTCTACAAATCTAGTGATTATAAAAACCACCAATACAACCCAGATTCCATGAATATCAGTTAAACATTTGAATTTTATATGACCCAATGCTAGTCTTCAGCCATACTTACCCAGTATTCATATGCGGAGTTCTTCCTCCTTCATGCTCTACGGTTATAAACCATAGACATTACCTTATTTCATGAAATGGAATCAATATTATAAACTTTAGTTATGAACCAACACATTTCAACCAGCAAAATTTTATGTGAAAGTTGTTTTTCTACCATATACTCTATGGTCCAAAACCCATCTTATGAAATTGAAATCAACATTTCAATTTGGCATTAATATCAAATAAAACTTTCGACCAATACATATATTAATATATGTACCCAAGGCTCTCATTAACCACGCTTGTTCAACTTGATATTACTCTTTGCATAACCCAATGCTCATCCATTTCCTTTGTAAATAAATAAATACAAATCACGTCCATAACTTTAGCAACTTACCTCTCCACCGACGACTATACACGTCAATCCATTTCATTGAATATTCAACGCTCGTGGTTCAACAAACCTACACCAATTCTTCATTAATCGAAGGATCTTCGTATTACCGTTCCCAATCCAACGATAATCGCACAACAAAGTTGCACGGGTTTAATTCTTCATTTTCATGCAACAAAATTTGTTTCTAATTATCACACTTGCCACGTGTCCTCCAACGGATTCTATCGCGTTCCCTTCAAGTAAATCCACTTACCATTTTGAATTTTTGTGATATTGCTGGGTTGAACCTTCAAAACCGCTCTTACTATCTACCATTCTGGTTCCGCTTAACTTGTGGTTCTGTCCTTTCTCGTTTCTTCAGCAATTCACACAGAGATTTAAAAAAACCTCTGCGTCTTCCTTCCATTGCACATTCGATCCTGTATTGACCGATTTACATCCTCTGTTGTGATTTCACTCAGTTGCCTAGCTTCAATTCATTTAAATTCAAACCTGAATAAAGAGAATTGAATCCAACTCACCTCTCGCTAAATTAATTCAAACCTTCACTCTTTCGCTCTTCAATCCGAATCACTGTTCGATCGAATGTTCTATCGATACATATGAACAATGTATCCAAGGAACCCAATTTGAATGCAGTTCAAATTATAACATTTCCATCTACTCATGGATCATATTCCAACAACGCATTCTTCAAAGTTTTCCTTCGGAAAACAGAGATATTATCTCCGTTGGATTTCATTCATCAATTAAATCTTCTACTGCGCCACTACAATGTATCAAATGCCAAATTATGAATTGAAAACTCAATTCCAATTCCCTTCCTGCATGATTGATCCTTCTAGTGATCGATACACCTCAATTTATATCCTCTCAAATATGTATGCAAACCCTTCTCGCTCTAAATCACAATATTGATATTAGTCTGGTAATTTAACATAATTTTCCTCAATCATATGCAAAATCTCAATTAACCCTTGGCACAGAATTTGTCCACGCATTGCCCATAAACTCTGAGTAATTAAACTTTGAGTATTTTCCACAAATAATTCAAACAATCAATGTCGTATAATTCAAAACAAATTCCTTCATATATACATATGAAATCAAATACAAAAACCTTCTTGTCTCTTGCCAGATATTCAATTCAATGGCCCTTTCTATAATTTCCCGTAGGCTTACAAACAAACCCTTTGTTTGTTAAAACTCTATACTATCTCCTATCTGTTCTATTTTGCCTTTGAGGCTTATTAATTTATACAAACTAGGATGAACCAATTTAGGTTCATATCCTTCAATCTCTCAACAAAATCCCCTAAATCCTCAAGTCCTAAGATTTAGCTTTTATCCCTAACAATCCTCACAAAATCATGGAATTGTTTCCAACTTAAGATTACAATAAATTTCCAAATCTTAATTATCTTATCTCCCTCATGTTCTCCAATCATTCGGGAACATTTACAAAATCCTCGCAATAATTAAAATCATTCAAAACCCATTAATAATTACATAAAAATAAAATTTCTCTTAAAAACACAAGACCCCTATGTTTATAAAAATGCAAAGTATTTTCAGAACCTAATGCCCCTGCATCAACTTCACAAAATCAGAACTAGCAATCAAATTGGAAAAGAGCTACAAACCAGCCTATGGGAACAGTCCCTCTCCCTCAACCAACTTTACCAGCACCTTACACATTGCAGCAGAACCCTCAACCCAACCTACGACCATAGCTCCCAGCCCAGCCCAACCCGAATCCCAACAATAGACCAGTCCAATCCGTACAAATTATGGAAGGACTGGAGCCAGAAATTGAGTTGAGGGAGTGTAATGAACTCGAATTAAGGTCTAGATGGATAATTGAATCAAAAAGGGATAAGAATATACAATTAGAAGATCCATTACATGTAGAACAAACACCTCAAGTAGAGAATACGGTTAAACAAAAAAGCCACGATCAAACTATTACCTCTTCTCCACCATTCCTAGAGAGATTGATTATACCCTGCTCAATAGAATATCTTGATTTTGATCTTCTAGAAGAATTAAAAAATATTTGCGTAAAAATACCTCTCCTCCAGGCTATTCAGGACATTCTGATTTATGCAAAAACTATTAAGGAATTGTGTAAGAAAAAGCCCAAGAGGAAAATAAAAACAACCCCAACTGTCCAAGTAGTCGAAATTTTGTCTGATTTATTATCAAGCAGAGAGACACCGATAAAATATGAGGACCTAGGAAACCCTATAGTCACGGTACAAATAAATGGATGTTCCTTCCCCAATGCATTAGTCGATTTAGGAGCAGCCATTAATATCCTCACAACAACAACTTGTCAAAAACTTGGCATTACAACCTTGGATCCAACCACGACCTTGCTGGAATTGGCTGACCGATCGGTTGTCAAACCTGAAGGGACATTACAGGATGTAATGGTGTCTGTAGATTCTTGGGAATACCCAGCAGATTTTTTGATCATCAATCCTAGAAACCGGCTAGATGGACATCCTTTAATACTAGGAAGGTCTTGGCTAGCAACTGTCGATGCCTATATCAGCTGTTGGACAGGTAGTATGACTATAACTAGGGGAAATGATGTGAAAAATTTAGCTTTATACCCCCTGCTCAGCCGAGCTTGACTATTATGAAAACCAGGAAACAACCTGCAACATACTTTACAGAAAATATTCGGTCACCATTAACTGTGGGAGATGCCCTTGAATTCAAAAACCAAACCAAAGACGATATTATTAATACTTTTATCAATCATCCTGCCACAGTATCAAGTCTGAAATGCCACATGATTGAAGCAATCCTTGACAATTAAATTGAAGAAGATCCCCTGAGAGAAATCAATGACCAAACAATCCTTGCAACCACTATTTATAATAGCAAACCTATCGAAATCAAGCCAGGGAAAATCCTGAACATTAACAATAATCTGAGTAATGACCAGCAACAAAAACTTACTCAAGTTATTAGAAAAAATAAAGAGGCTTTTGCTTGGGACTACTCAGATATGAAAGGAATCAACCCTCAGCTATGCATGCATCACATCTACACTGAGAAAGATGCAAAAACCATTCAACAACCTCAGCGTAGATTAAACCCTCACCTAAAAGACATTGTTAAAGAAGAACTTCAAAAACTGTTAGATGTCAATTTTATCTGTCCTATATCTGACAGTCAATGGGTTTCCCCATTAGTTTTGGTTCCCAAAAAGAATGGGAAATGGAAAATATGCGTTGACTATAGAGAACTCAACAAGGAAACACAAAAATGCCACTTTCCCCTTCCATTTATTGATCAGGTCCTAGATACACTGGTAGGGAAGAAATTTTTCTCCTTCCTGGATGGCTTTAGTGGTTGTAACCAAATCCAAATTGCCCCTGAAGACCAGGATAAGACTACCTTTACCTGTACGTGGGGAACATTCGCCTACAGGGTATTACCTTTTGGGTTGTGTAACGCACCTACCACATTCCAACGAGCCATACTCAGTATTTTCGCAGAATTGATAAATGAAGGGTTAGAAGTATACATGGATGATTTCACACCCTATGGAGATGACTTTGAGCAAGCATTACAGACATTGGAAAAAGTCTTGGAACGGTGTATTGCTAGCAGCCTATGTTTAAGTCACGAAAAGTGCCATATGATGATGACAGAGGGCCTGATCTTAGGTCATTATATCTCAGCAGCTAGAATTCAGGTAGATCTGGAAAAAATACAGGTAATTCTCTTACTAGCTACTCCCTACACTCAAACAGAGGTACGTAGTTTTTTGGGATTTGCTAGATATTATCATAGATTTATCAATAATTTTTCACAAATTGCTACACCATTATATGCCTTAACAGGAAACAATGATTTCATATGGACTGACAAATGTGACATTGCCTTTACAAATCTAAAATAGCTACTATCAACAGCACCAGTTCTATAAGGACCGAACTGGGATATACCATTCCAGATCTCATCAGATGCATCAGACACAGCCATTGGGGCAGTTCTTGGACAAGAAGAAGAAAAAGAAACCCTACGCTATATATTACATTAGCAAAAACTTATCCCCTGCTGAATTAAATTACAGAGTAACAGAGAAAGATTTTTTAGCCGTTATTTATGCTATTAACAAATTCAGACACTATATAACAGGATACCCTGTGGTTTTGTATACTGATCACTCTGCTATTAAATATTTAGCTAATAACCCTGTTACAAATGGAAGAGTGACACGATGGTTGATCATTTTGTAGGAATTCGACATAACAATCAAAGATCGACTAGGAAAGGACAATCCGGTACCAGACATCCTCTCACGTGTGCCAAAGACAGATGACTCAGCAGTAGTAGAAGACCAATTCCATGATGAGCACTTATTTGCTGTAACAGTGAAAACACCGTGGTATGCAGATGTCGCAAACTACCTAGAGTGGGAAAATTACCCAAGCACCTGACGCCCAGTGAAAGAAAAATAATAGTACAACGTAGCACTCAGTTCTCCTGGATCGGAGGATATCTCTTTCATACAGGAACCGATATGCATATTCGAAGGTGCGTCAGGGAAGATGAAATCTTCGACATCTTAAAAGCTTGCCACAATGGGCCTTGTAGTGGACATTTTGCAGACTGCAGAACTGGACATAAAGTCTTACAGATGGGCTATTATTGGCCCACCATTTTTAAAGATGCTAAGAAGTTTGTCCAAGCATGCGATAGTTGCCAAAGAATGGGTCGCCCTAGACAGTCTGACGAGATGCCCCTGCATCCACCGTTAGTCATTGAACCATTCGAACGATGGGCGTTAGATTTCATTGGCCCATTAAACCCGTCATATAATCAAAAGACATATATACTGGTTGCAATAGAATGTGTGACTAAATGGGTGGAGGCGGAAGCATTAACAAGGGCAACAGAGGACTCAGTAATCCACTTTATTTTCCAATTTTTCATGCGGTATGGCTTTCCTAGAGAAATAATCATGGATGGAGGGCCACAATTCATAGGCCATAAGATTGCTGCAACATTAAAGAATCATCATTTCATGCACATAATCACATCTCCATACCACCCGTAGGAAAACGGCCAAGTAGAAAGTACTCATAGAGTAATCGAAGCAATACTTAAAAAGACAGTCACATCTCATAGACGTGACTAGGCTACCCAATTTCTAGAAGCCCTGTGGGCATATCACACAACATGGAGAAATACAACAGGATACTCCCCATATCAGTTAGTGTTTGGCAAAGAACCTATCTTCGCAATAGAATTTGAAATTCAGACATTGAGGATAGATCATGAAGTAGGCTTGGACTTGAATGAAGCACAGATCAACAGGCTACGTCAAATCAATGAATTGGATGAAATCCAGCTATCAGCTCTGCAGCATACTGCACTAATCCAACAACAAAGAGCAAAATGGCATGTTGCCCTCATCAAGAAGAATATCTTCCATGAAAGTTATTGGGCACTTTTATATGATTCTAGGTTCCAGGATTTCCCGAGCAAACTCCAGACTGATGGTTAGGCCCCTATGAGATACAAGAGGTGCATGATAATGGCACCCTTACATTAACCACCATTGATGGGTCTCGCCACTCTTTTAAATCAAACGGACATCGAGTACGCCTCTATCACAAACCGCTTACAAGGGAATATTTTTACCAATAGATACAGGAAGATTCCACAATACAAATTCTTGTTGAGGAGGGCAACCCTTCCACAGCACCAGTTCCGTGAAGAAATGTTTTTTTTCTTGAAACTTGTACATAAATTTAAATTTTTGTTTGATTGGATTTGCTTGATAAAGAGTGTACTTTAGTTTTTCTTTTTTCTATTTTTCCTTTGTTGTTCCCTCTAGGGAGCAATTGTCGTTCCCTCCAAGGAACATCAATTTTTGTGTGCATTTTTCTTTGTTGTTCCCTACAGGGAACAATTGTTGTTCCTTACAGGGAACAACATTTTTTTTTGTGTATTTCGCTTTGCTGTTCCCTATAGGGAACAGTTGTTGTTCCCTACAGGGAACAATAATTTTCGTGTGAATTTTGTTTTGTTGTTCCCTACAGGGAACAGCTGTTGTTCCCTCTATGGAATAGCAGTTTTGGCATGTATTTTTCTTGTTGTTTCCTACAGGGAACAACAATTTTTGTGTGTAGATTGCTTTGTTGTTCCTTACAGGGAATAGTTGTTGTTCCCTATAAGGAACAACAATTTTTGCGTGTGTTTTCTTTTGTTGTTCCCTATAAGGAACAACACACCTTTTTTGCGTATTTTCTTTTGATGTTCCCTATAGAGAACAACTGATATTCCTTTTAAGAAACAACACTTTTTGTGTGGGTTTTTATTTTGCTATTTCTTTCAAAGAATAGCACTTTGTGAATGTTTTTGAGAACATCTTCTTTCTCTTCCTTGCATAATCATCCCTAGACCACCCCAGTTTCACTCTTTATAATTTTCTTAATGGCATGGAAGGTACAATATATATTTAAAGACAAAAAATAGGGAGGTCTAGTGGAATAGGCAAATACCATGAATATTGTCATATTTAACAAGATTTCTTTGTGATGGTCCAAGAAAAGAAAAAGGAAAAGGACACAGTTATCTATTTCACGTTACCACCCTTATTTCCACTATAAATCAAACTGATTGATCATCTATACCATGTTGGTTATCCCTTGCCTGTATAACTCTCTCTATATATTATCAATAAGATTATGGGTATATATTTTTTTTATATATTGATATGTCAAACTTCTTCCACCATCCCTACTCTTGAGTGATGAGCCACCCTCTATGTATAAAATGGGGACTAAAAAGAAAAAAGAAATGAAAAAAAAATAAAAATGAAAATATATATATATATATATATATATATATATATATATATATACTCATGTTGAAGCCTAGAAAATCTCTGCTTCAAACATTGGGGAAAACCACCCGGTCGAGACCTTAGGACAGCTCCTTTTCCGTTTGGTATGGTGGCTCCGACTGGATTTAAAGGACCAGTTTCCTTATAACTAAATGGGTTGGTTTGGATGGGTGAAAATGGGACTAAATTAACTGAAATAAAACTATCTAATTTAAACTAAATATTGATACAGAAATTCTAACACTAACCCGAGTAATTATATGTGAATACAACTTAAGATTGTTCCAATTTAACAATAACCATGAAAATGTATTATTATTTAAATTGAAATGTGTAGATACAAATAAAGATAACTCTGTTTTAGAAATTAAACAGAGTTGTATTAGCATATTGCATTCATCATTGTATACCATCTATATATACTTATGAAAGATAACGTTTCAATTATACTCAGAAACGATATATAAAAAGAAGCGTTGTGAAAACAAATATATATAAATGATAGCAATTTTAAAGCGAATATCATAAGACAAAAGAAATCAACAGTGAATAGATAGAAATACCTTATTCATCTTGAAGACTTTCAAATGAAATCTGATACTCTAATCCAGTAACTCTGATGCAAAATCAAATTCCAAGGTACAGAAATGCAACACTTCAAAGATAATTCCGCATAAAAATCACCAGATGTGATCCTTTTTAAAAATATATAAGACAATGGAGTACAGAAATGCAATATCCAAGTCAAAAATATTAAAATCCAAGACCCTTCTCTAAATGCATGAGAAGGGTTTAAATACTACTTAACTAAATCTAAAAATAGTCTATTACAAAAATTGAGGATTCGGTTCAATGACCGTCCTTTTCCTAGGCTAAAATACAGTAAAATCAAAACTAAATCTAACTATATATGAACTTGATCTTTAAACTTGCAGGCATCTAGCATAGTTTTGAGAAGATGTGGTTGACCGACTTCAGCATTCAACTGTCCTGAAAAGACAGAGTCGGCAAGTGTAGGCACAATCTTCTCTGTAGCATTGATGATACAATTGAGCGCACTGTGCTGACTGTGTGGCTTCACCAAGTACACCCAGTATGAGTCCCAATTTAATCTTGTCAGCCCTTGGATAGATTTTGCTCTTTCTTCTGCCTTTTGCCTCCATTCTGTTTGCAGTTGATGTGCCTGTGGGAGATATCCTGGAACAGTTTCTGGAATCAAATTAGCTTTGTGTAAATTGTCATTTACACAATCAGTAAGAGTGTTTTCCGCTATAGCCGCCTCCTCTGCTGCCTTCTCTGCCCTTCTAATTTGTGCATCCCAGTTATTAAAAAGTATTTCTTTATGATTTTCATTAATAATGGGTGCACCAGCTTTTCTGCCTTCTTCTGTTTTTTGCCATGCTAAATAATCATTGATCTTTTCATTAATCAAATCATAATCATTTCGTAAATCTACGACATGATTTGTGATTTTATCGCTCTCTTGGCACAAAGAATTCCATTGCAAGATTTTTTGGCAGAAAACTTCCTCTTGTTGCAGTAGTTGATTATTTAAAGAGATAGTTTCTGAAATGAATTCTGGAAGCTTAGGATCATCTTTATGCTGATCTTGGATAATCTGTATTTGTTTGTCTTTATCAGCCAAGCTTTTTTGATGTCCTATTTGCATTTCTTGAAGTTGTTGTTGTATCTCTTCAAGTTTCAACTGTGCTTCATTATTGGCCTATACCTGTTGCAATTGCTGTTGTGGAACTTTTATCTGTTCTTCTTTTTCATTCAAAAAAAGTTGTATCTCAAATGCTTTGTCAATTGTTGCAGAAGCATAAGCCCCTGTCATTTGAGATAACTTAGTAAGATTCTTAGAAGGCTCTATGGAAGGATCCTTCCACAATACATCTAGTTGTTCTGCTTCAATAGCAATTGAACTTTCTAACTTTCTCTTTTTCCTCTGTCTCTTCACTACTGCTTTGTATTTTGGGCTATAGAATACATCTAGAGGAGGAATGTCCTCCACATTAAGTACAATTTCAGAGGAGGGTGTGATTGGTATGTGCTCTGTCACTGTGACTGTGCTGCTTGTTCCTGTGTTCAAAACTTTGGTTGTCTGGACAGGGGTTTGTACATTCTGTCCTTCTACATTAATCAATTGGTTGAAGGTTTCCCATTCTTTGTCTAATTCAATAATTACTGGTTGTTGTTGTACATTGGTTGGAGGAGGATTTGTCTGTTGAGAAGTCAAAATTTGATGTTGAGTAGTTTCTTTTGATTGCGCAGAATCTTTCATGGATTCTTCCATTGTATTTTCCTTTTCATTAGACTTATTGGAATGTTCAGAAGTCTCTCTGTCAGATTTTGATTTATATTTATTTGTACTTGAACTGCCGTTAAGACTAACACTAGGAGTTTGCTCCCTTGCGGGCTCTAAGCGTAGATTTTCCAAAGGAATAGGAGTTAGTCTTCTTTCTCTGTAAAGTTTGAATTCCTAGAATTCCTCTGGAGATAACTGCATTTGAGCTGAATTCAAAACTTCTTTAAATGAATTTCTTGCTTGGAACATATCATCAAAAAGATCGTGTTCCCCGGAAAGTTCCCTTACTCTGATTGCATTGGTAAAATTCTTAACAATATCATTTGGGTCGAATAACCTTCTCGAAAATTTGAACAGTTGTAGGCATGTAATGTTGCCTATCTCTTGGAATGCATGACCAATATCGAACAGTGAAAATGTTCCACATTTTACGGGAAATTGTGGCCAAATGCCTTTTTTCTTCTCTTTTAAATCTTTTGTTATACCTCCTTGGCCACAGGTCTGATAAGCAATTTCTCGAGCTACAAGTCTATCTGGAACATATAGGGGTAAAACATGGAGAGAATCATAACTTCCAAAAACCCTAATATAAGTGAACAATTCTTCTCCAAACCATCTCGCGACGGGGAGAATTTCAACCTCTGTTTCTGGGGATAACCTTGGGGCATCCTTATTATGCAATGTTCTGTACAATGGCAGCATTATTCCATGACAAATTTGGTAAAAATGGGGGACAAACTTAGACTCCCATAGCTCTTTATGGTACACATGAATAGGCAAAGGATCATGGATAGTCCATTGCCAACCCATCACAGGGAATTTAGAGACATAACAGATAGCGTCCATGACATAAGCAGATAAATAAAAAGGCGGATAAACCCGCTGAGAAACATTTCGTTTGGACCGGTAGTGAAAAATAGCAATGGTCAAATTATCAGATAGGATTTTGGCCCAGTCTACAATTGTAGAATTAACGGCCGCATTCAACAAAGGAAGCCATTCGGGTAAGATCATATTTATGTCAGGCTTTCCAAAAAGCCTGCATAACATGGCAGCAGTGAAACAATAAGGAGAGGTAAGTGAACCCGTGCTATACATACCTTGTTTGTTTTTCTTCAATGGTTCACTTCTTTTGGTCCACTCCTTTGTGCATTCTGCCAAATTTGCATGCTCTCTGGAAAAATCTTCCATGAATTGTTTATTGTAAGTCGCCTGAGGTTCCGGCAACTTATACATTAGTCTCAAATCTTCCGTGGTGAATGACCCGATTAGCTCTTGAGCTGGAGTTCTGAATTGTCTGTCTGAAATATCGGTGTTGTCCAGCACCCATTTCACCATGTCCATATATGGGAGAATCCTTGGCCTTGCCGCTATCCTATGCAGAAATGAACAAGCCAATTCTTTGAGGGTTGCTTCAGACGTATTACTAGAACCTGCTGTAGCCACAACTTTCATTACCACAGGATTTTCTTCTTCTAACAGATTATACATTCCTTCCCAAGTGGATATACCAGCGTCCTTATTACAAGCGGTGTCTACGTACAGTGAAGCCATTTCTCTGTTTTCAGAATTTGAGCTCTTCTCCTTCTTACCCATAGTGTTTAGTGAAAGCTTTGTATAGACGTTTGCTCCTTCGTGCCTGCGTTTTACGAGTTCAATGAGAGTAATGGCATAAGAAAGGTGATGAGACTGTTTTAAATGTGAATGCGGATGAAATATAATATTTTAATCGTGAAACGACTTTCAATCAAAACAAAATTTCATTTACCATTAATTGTCAATCCAATCATTTAATCTAATCATTAAAGCGCATAACAGATTTGATATATGGGAAGATTGCCTTTGAACAATGCGCCTACATGAATCTGCGACATTGCGATCTGCGATTTGCTGCGCAATATCGCAATATCGTAATGTCGCAATATCGCAATATCGCAAAATGAAGCCATCGTAGTTATGTAAAATAGTGCAAAAGCGCAAATTGCGAAATAGCGCACATCGCAAATCTCGCAAAAGCGCAAAATTGTAAATAGCGCAAAAGGTATTCGTTTATCATTTCTGTTTTCTGCGTTATGCGATCTGCGACCAATATGTTTATTGTATAGGATTTTTGGGATCGCATTATCGCAAAAGTGCAAAATTGCATTTTCAGTTTTATAAAAAATATATACCATTTTGCTATGGATGCGCTATTTTGTTTAAAGAACAATTTTATTGTAATCTATCATAAACTTAAGTGTTTCTTAATGTTCTTTCTAAGGGATTTCTCTAAGTTTATGATATAAAGTTTTATTTGAAAAGGAAAACAAATCTTAATTGATTTTTTTGGATTTTTAAACTAAGGGTCCCCATTTATTTAGAATTATTACTAATATTAAATAAAAAGGGGGGTTGTTGCTGGTCACAACAACTCACTAACAATTTTATGATTTTTTCAGATGGAGGATAGGGGGTCCCATCATGAGCCAGCCTACCATGATCATAAGGAAGCAGCGAAGTGGCATTCCCACTATAGCCACCACACCAGGGATATGATCCAATGGATGCTTAAACAAATAAAGTCCTTGGAAATAGGAGGTCTCATCATGAGCTGGCCTGACCACTTTCGCTACTTCCCAATGAATGGAAATGTGTTCACCTAGTCACCAAGCCAACACATTGGTCTCTATTATGGACATCATAAGACACTTCCCCAATTATACATTGAGGACCATGGTTCCCAAGGGTTAAAAAGCAACTCTTTCGAGGCTATGGATGCCTGCGAGCAGCAAAAGCTCTGTTGATGGTATTGAATCTTTATTTTATATCAATAATTATTATAATACCCTCTTCTTATAAACTTTATTTACGGAGAGATTATGGTCCTAACATATCTTGAAGCTTTATGCATGAATTTTTTTTTTTTTTAAATCAATCACAACAATTTAAGTGGAATAATGGCACTAAAGTGTTATTTCTTGCGCATGCTGTCCCTTTTTCTTTATCGTATCACATCACGACAGCTTATCATTTATTCATAATTCTCAGTACAAGCCTTGATTTCACCACTCCCATATTCTTTGTGGTCCTCTCATTAATAAGCGTGCCTTGCCAATCCATTACCCTTGTACTTCACTGCCAATGCCTTGCCCTTTCATTTATTCAATCGTAGGCGACCTATCACTTCGAGAGGGGCAGGACCTCCAGTGTACTTATGAATGCACTGTCATTTTCACATTGGATTTTGCAGAATGATACGACATTCCATGGTCATAGAGCATGTGGTAAGATAACAGCCCTCAATAATGGTATTTATATTTATTTTTTGTTCCATCACTCAACTCTGTTCGTCACTGTGTTTTTCCTACTACACTTATCATTTGTAAAATTCCAGCGCTATGGGAGGAAGAGCAGTATGCAGAGAACCACTAATACTGGCTGTTTCTGATGCAGCTAGGGAAATTTTAGCTCAAGTCGGGTGGATAACATACTTTACGAGATTTCAACCACCCAACGAGGAAATTTCCATCGAGTTCTTATGAAATTTACAGAATAGATAATCTATGGTAAGGGGTAGGAAAATCATTGTATCAGACGCATTGATAGCAGAAGTATCTGGGTTACCGGCAAAAGGACCTCTATGGGTTGATAAGTAGTTGAAGTTGCAGACGTTATCGAGGCTTTTAGAGAAAAAGGACAGGAGCAAGTCAGAAAGGGTAAAGGCATTCGGCTATCTTCTCTCGAAGAGCCATGGGGAGAGCTAGCAAGAATCATCCAGAACTACATTATATGCGACGAGTGAAAAGACGTGGTAAGGCCGCGTCAACTTAAACTCTTAGCAGTTCTAAAACAAAAGTGCTTTGTTAATTTACCTGCATATTTGAACTCTTTATTGCATGACACCGCTGAAAGGTTAAGACGGTCCCAACACAGAGAAGTCGTAGTAAGCCACCATTGTCTGATCAGGCTGATAGTTAGTTATAACCTTTCCTAGCAACAATCAAGCTGGGATGACCTAATAGTAGCTCTCGAGGGCGGTTCAGACCTGCATGCACTTAACCCGGTTCAGAAAAGAAAGACAAATACCCTTCCAAGAAACATACCTCAAAAGCGCAGACAATCCACAAGGTTGAGGTCAAGACTACGAGTGGCCGAAAATCCTTAAGATAGTACCAGTCAACCTATAGAATTACCTAGCCCAGTAAATGAACAACACTTACAGATAGAGTCAGAAGGCTAGGATAACCCTGAATCAAACCATGAGGAAGAAGCAGCGCATTCTAGAGATGAGCAAAGAAATGAATCAATACCAAGTATGAGTCCTCAAGGTGATTTGTTGCACGATTTCGAATTGGCCCAAGTCCTGGCTAACATGAACGATTACATGCAGCCTGAAAGCCCGCTCAATCCTAACTTAGGAGCAACCCAATCTCCTGAAAATGCTGGCGATACCAGAAGTCTACCTCCCTCAAAAGATGCAAGCCATGAAGAAGAAATCGATGTAGAGGCCATTCAAGAAGCAGTGCACCAATTCGGTGACACACTTCCAGTAGGAAAACCTAAGTACAGAAAACATAGGCCAAGGAGAAGAAGTAGAGATAGAGATGCTTCGGGAAGCCGATATTCAATAAAGAGACACGGTCCCCTTAGATAGGAGCTAGGATGAGCAACCAGCCTCTTTAGAGGCAGAAACTATTAATGAGATTGTCAGCAGAATAGTTGCTCCTCTGAAAGAGTATAGAGCCAATTGAAAAAGCTTAAGAAAGAACGACAGAAGTTGCACAAAATAGTAAAAAGGCTCAAAAGAAAAATAAAGGAAATCACAAGAGGAAATGTCCTAGATAAAACCATAAAGACAGCAAACACAGCTGTGAAAACAAAATTACATGAAGGGAGGGCTACAGGGACTCAAACTGAGCCCATACCCATTCAACCAGTCATCATTAAAGAATAACAACATGAAATTTTCGTAGATATAGCTACTCAGACAAAGGATGTACCCTCTCACAGCACGACTACTCAGACAGAGGCTTGGACCTCCCATGATAAAGAGACTTAGACAAGCATACAAGCTAAAGACATCATGACACACGATGAACCCATTGTTCTAAATATTTAGGAAGAATTAGCACAGGCTCGGCTCACATTAGAATGACTTGAACAAGAAACTGTTCCCTAGCAAAGATATCAAGCATTGCAGAGACAGCTTCAGGAAATTAATGTGATAGAGAGCGAGACCTTCGATAGATACAGAAAAGCAGAAGAGAAAATAGAGAAAATCAAGCTTAGATTATATAGGGTCATAGCTCGGACAGATACTATCTGCTCATTATATACAGACATCTTGGCATGTAGGGCTCCCGCCACTAACTACGCCTTGTTTTTATTAGAACGATACTTGTTGTTGAAAATTAAAGCCGTAAGAGCTGGAAAACCAATTGAATTAAAAATAGTTGAAGATTTTATAAATTGTTGCAAACAGCATGGTGTAAAGGTTCAAAGGTTGCTTTGTGAGTTTTACCTGCATAATTTTGTATTAGCGGATGAGGTGGAAAAGAACCCTAACCCTTTTTTGGGAGATATCCAATTCCAGGCCTTTATCTCGTTTGCATTTAATAAACTTAAATGGTTCAAAGCTCATAAAGCCTTCCAAAGACAAGAGCATAGATTGGATCTTTGGGTAAGAAGTGAGCCCAAGCACCCTTTGCAAATGCTTGCCAACCACAAGAATCTAATGAAAAGGGAAGAGGTGATTAAAATTTTAGGGCCTATTCATACAGAGATTGTACAAAACGGAGTATCGTATTTTCAATCCATTCGAGAAAGCTCTCTGGCCGCATCCAAGGTTAGGTGGACAGTCTCTAATTGTAGTGTGCAGGATAGGGAACCATTTAATTACAGAAATTTTAAAGTAGTTGTATCCCGTTTAATCACATATAGCAACCTCATTTTAAGAGAAGGACCCTATTGGTTAGGATGTCGGTTTTATAGCCCCATCATTTGGTATCCTCCTGAAGGTTACAGGGCTATCTATGAATTGCCTGAAGGTAAGGAAGGGCCCACTTTTGCACTCTTAGCTCAACATCATGGTTTCAGACCAATTTTTTATGCCCCTTCTCCAGCTTACTCGTTAACTGCACTCCATCAGAATCATTGCTTTTCATGAGGACATGAAACAGGGTAAGTAGGGGAGTATGTTGAGTTACGAAATGGGTATGTATTTACTATTAAGTTTTCTATCGTTTTCCTTTATTCTTATCTTGTTCATATCTTAATGCGTTAATATATTGAGTAATTATGGTAAGAAATGAAGGAATTGTTTGTAGTTATGATGTAACTCACTCTTACCTTTCTTTGTGTGGGAAAGTGACAAAAGGAACAATTTTTGTTCCCTGATGTTGGAGCAGTAGAATCCGACAAGGAAAGGAAGGAACGCATCGGTTGCGGACAAAGCTGAGAGTAAATCAGAGGAATCAACACGGAATAGAAAAGAAGTCTTAAGTTAGAAATCAGTTGCGAATCCCTTAGGATCTCCCGATCTTGAGGGATCGCATTTACTATTTACTTTTTACCCCTTTCTGATTATAAAAGAAAGTGATTGTAGGAAAAAGGGAGAGGAACCTCTGTTAATTTTCAAGTTTTAAGTTTAATTATAGACTGCATCGTTGGGGAATGTGATTATATTGTAATGTTACTCAAGTTCGATGATTAATATATAATTGAAGTTTCTGTTCTCTCACATTATCTGAAGTAATTCAGCAGTGCTCGCTGGTGGCTAAGGGCCCGGCCTCTGATGAAGTTAACTGCTTCCTTGTGTTATATTTATGATTCTGTTAGAGTTTGGTTTGGTTGATAATTCATTGTTTCCGTGAGTTTATTTCCTTATATGTTCATTACTTTCTTGTATCACGATGATATATGTTTTGTTTATAATTTACATCATTGCCATTTTATTTAAGTTTGGTTCATTACAACACAAATCATCTAGACAGTGTATTGTATTGATTTAATCATCTGCAAGAGTTTAATTATTTCTATTAGACTCACAGAAGTGATATTGTTCCTATCTTGATTGCTTTATAAGATTTAGCATATTTTAGATTGAATCAGCTAAGTAGAGGCGAGTTATTGTTACTGTGCTCTCAGTTGATAATGCTATTGTTTGAATCGCTGTATGGTTTGATTTCAGTAGAAGATTAAGCTGTGATATTTCCTTTAATAATTGCAATTGGAGTTTATTAGATGCTTCTATTTATTATTGTGTCAAGATCTGTACTACAATTTAGGAAACATTACTCTCTGAATTAATAGCAGACACATACTGTGTACACTCTTGAAATAAGAGGACTTGCCCGGATTGATGATTAATGTGGGATAATTAGGAGTTTTAAAAGGCACCTTTTATCAGTCAACATATATTGTGATTGTGCATCGTTAACGCTTACCTATGATATTTGCACATTGTTACATGAATCTTCTTCTGATGATAGATGGGATGCTCCTGTAATCATTCTATAAAAACCTTGACCTCTAACAATTTTAGAGGGTCTAATTTCTACATCATATTTTTGTAAAGTGGTCACCCAGTTAGCCCTCTTTTCTCCTAATTCTCTTTGCATCAAGAGTTGTCTCACTGTAGAGAATGGAACTATGATTTTAGTGTGGGTCTTTAGGAGAAAAGTTCTAAAATGATTTACAGCCTTAAAGATAGAAAATGCTTGCTTTTCAACAGATGTATAATTTAGTTTTGCACCTTGTAAATTTGAACTGAAAATGTTATTGGTGCTTCAATTTGTTGGTCATTAAATTGTGTTAAAACAGCAGCATATGATGTATCCGATGAAAAAGTGTATAATTTAAAAGGATTAAGAAAATTGGGGGTAGTCAGGAATGAAGCATTGATAATTGATTGTTTAATCAAATCAAATGCTTCTCTTTCATTATTTCCCCATTTAAAGACATAATTTTTCTTAATCGTGTTCTGTAAAGGTAAAACAATTTGTGAAATGTCAGGGATAAACATTTTAACAAAATTAATTTGCCCAAGAAATGACTGCATAGTTTTCTTGTTATGAGGGAAATGAATTTGTTTGGTTTCTTCAATTCTTTTAGGATCGATATAGATACCACTTTTTGACACAATGAATCCCAAAATTTTTCCTTCATCTAAAGCAAAAAATGATTTCTGGATTCAAAGAGATTCCATATCTTTTGCATCGCTCAAAGACTTGCTTTAGGTCATTTACATGATTAGTTACTTGTTTAGAAAAGATTGTAATGTCATCTAAATAAATAAATATTTATTTGTTTATGAGCCCCCTAAAAGATGTGTCCATAGCTCTCTGAAAATTTGCGCCTACATTAATTAATCCAAAAGGCATCTTCTGATAGGTGTAAGTTCCCCACTTAGTTTTGAACGTAGTATTTAATCTATCATCTGGATGTACGAGAATTTGATTATATCCTGAGAATCCATCTAGAAAGGACATGAGTTCATAACCAGCTACTATCTGCAGTACTTGTTCCATGGTTGGTAATGGAAAGTTGTCCTTCTGAGAAGCTTTGTTTGAATTTCTAAAATCAATGCAAATTCTAATATCACCATTCTTCTTCCTGACAGGTACCAAATTTGATACCCATTTAGAATGCCTGACTGGAAAGATGATTTTTTCTTTGAGTTTGTTCAATTATGTTTTAATTTGATTTTCCATATTTGGATGAATCTTCCTCAATTTCTGCTATATAGGCTTCTCTTCTAAGATCATAGGAATCATATGTTGAATCACAAAAGTTTCATCTGTTTTAAGATCAGTATAATCCCAAGCAAAGACACTTTTGTACATTCTAAACAATCTGATAAATGGTAATATTTCTTCGGAAGATAGACCAAGACCTAGATTTACATTTTGAGGTTTTTCATCAGTTCCTAGATTTACTAACTCAAATCTTAAGGTGGAGCTTTGTGTTATTGATTTAGTCACTCTTTTAAACCTGTCTTTTAGATCATATAAGTCTTCTAACTTGACAACAAATTTAGGAATAGGATTTTCATCTTGCTCTTTCTTAATCTGAATATCATGTTCATTTTCATCCAAAATTTGACTATCATAAGATCCTTCAGATGTTAAAAAAACTATGATATCTGAATCGTTATTTAATACTCTCCAATTTGTAATATTATTAGGAATAGATGGCCTAAAAATCAATTCAATAGAAAATCTATCGGGACTAAATTCTTGGGATGGGATTAACTTCGAGGCTACATTAGCCAGTAGATCTGCACTAGCATTATGCATTCTAGGTACAGAAGAAATGTTGAAGGCTAAGAAATGAGTGGTTAATTCTTGGACTAATGATTGGTAATGCTTTAAATGTCCAGAATTACAATGAATAGTATCTCTTACCTGTCCAACTATGATTTCTGAATTTCCTAGAACTTTCATAGATTTGATATTAAGATCAATGGATTTTAATAAGCCTTAAACTAATGCTTCGTATTCAGCTACATTGTTTGTACAATCAAATTCTAATATGCAGGCTAACATGGTCTTCTCTCCTTCTGGGTTTATTAAAATACAACCCGTACCTGCACCATCTTCGGATTTCGAACCGTTGAAATAAAGAGTCCAAAACAATGAATTAACTAATTTTCTATCTTTCCGGATGCGGATGTTGAGGTGGTTTGATGGGACTTGGGTCCCTGCGCAGCTCCCGAAGGAGCTCGCATGGGACGCCCATATGGCTCCCAGTACCAGTCTTAATGTTGCCATTAATTCGCCACCTCGGGCCGGCGATCACCCTCTTAATTGTCCCGCGATGCCATACCATATGGTGGTTCTCCTAACCTCGGCTCTCAATATGGCTTGCGCGCATGACTGTAGCTGTTGTGGGAACTCTCCGACTCCCCTCCGTGGTGAATTCCCTCCTGGCTTCGCAGATTCCAGTGTTAAAACTCCAACCGATCGCCGGTGCAGTCTCCTTGCTTGCCTAGAGACTCTCCCTGGGAATCATTTCTTTAACAGCCCCTTTTGCAGAGTTAATTCTCCTCCAGGCATTTCTGCAAAGCTTTTTGAAGGACCTGACATTCCTGTCAGTGCTCATTTGGCTCTCCTCTGTCGTTTTCATTCTGCTCTCAGGCCTCCTGTGCTCTTCGGCGATCCATCTTCCCCGTGTCTCCTCTGCCCTGCTCCCTTCTCCATGCCTCGTCTTCGACAGAGGATGCGGTGTCAGCGAGGAGTTAGGCAGGGTCTTGCCTCTTTAAATCGCCCTGCGACCTCCTCAGTCTCTGGTTCCTCCTCTTCCAGTGAAGAGCCTGTCCAGCCGCGCAGGGGCAGAGTAAGAGGACGTGGGTGCATCCCTGACTCTGGTCATGCTGGCCCAACCATCCCTCCTTCGAATTCTGATCCTTCCAGTTGTGCTCATACTGGGACTTTCATTCGACAGACCACCCAGCATGCTGAGCTTCGTTTCGATTGCACTTCTATCCAATCCATCATTTCTACTCTAATTACTGTCACCCTCCGCGAAGAGATCCCTTATCCTACTCCTGCCTGCCCAGCTTCTCCCTCGCCCCCTCGTGCCCCTTGCTCCATCAGCCGAGAGAGCCTCCCGGCGTCTTCCACTATCCCTCCTCAGTCTGCGCTACGCCAAGAAGCTGAGGACACCAACTTGAAGGTTGAGAGTCATGCTGGCATGGACGAAAACAGCCGAGAGTATGAATATGCTTGCAGGATCATCGAGGAACTGATGTCTCCAACTCATGAAGGGTGACCCGCTTAGTTTTCAAACTCTCCAGGTTTCCTTGTTTAAATATTGTTGGATTTTTTTGCTTTCTGGTTTCAAGGCTCAGCCGGAATGGCTGATGGATGTTTTCAGTTTCTATATCTATGTTACTTTGGTATGCATGAACTTAAGGCCGGTTTCCCTTTTACGGGCAGCCAAGACTTTGATGTTAATAGGATCGGTTTCCCATTCTGGGTGATCCATACTCTCTATGACCAGCCTGTCTATCAAGCCCAGTGGTCTGGCTTTCACAGCAGACGCCGAGGCA
Source organism: Pinus albicaulis (assembly GCA_034641835.2). Lineage (NCBI taxonomy): Eukaryota > Viridiplantae > Streptophyta > Pinopsida > Pinales > Pinaceae > Pinus > Pinus albicaulis. The sequence continues at coordinate 1,750,023,479 of CM076580.1, forward strand.
GTTTTGTACTAGTATTTTTTACACTTAATAGAATTAGTCTTACTTAGAAAAAAAAAACTAATTTTCTATCTGAAAAATTTATACATTTGGAATTATATGGCTGAGAAAAATTCTCAATTTGAGAAACAACTGCATTATCAAAGAAAGGTGATGGTTGGGCATTGAAATTTCCCAAAAATGACCTGCTGATTAGTTTCCGATAATGTTGTTATTGAACACTACTGGCTCATTTACTCCTTCAAGATCAATGACTGTATGCTTCATAAACTTTTCACGGTCTACTGGAATTTGATTTGGCTTTCCATTATATGGTAACCACATATGTGACTAGTATTTTGAAAAATAACATGAAGTTTTTCAGACCAATCTCGGCTTAAAACTAAGCCGTAAAATTTAGGAATATCAGCCACTAGAATGTCAATTTTTTGAGTAACATTGGGGTTTTATGACAATCTGATGGAAACAGAATTTATTTCTCCTACCACCTCTACTCTGGTTCTATCAAGTTGTACTATATGAACAGGTGAACTTTGTGGAGTTATGTTCAATTTAGCACAAACCGATTTTGGCATTATGTTGAGGAAGCACCTGAGTCTATCAAACAGTTATGAACATTTTTGTTGTAGATCTCATAAGTTAAAATAAAAGGATGAGTATGAGAGATGGATTGATCACCTATCATAATCAAGTCTATAGCATCAATTTTCATTGAAGGAAAAGGTGGCTTACCCATTTCATTAGCATCTTGTACTATTACTGGAGTAGGTAAGTTTGAAGGAAGAACCACATTTAAGTCTCTAAATAAGATTTTATGTTGCTACTTCAATTTAGTAAGCTCATAGATTGAAATTTTGGCCCTGGTTTTCTTCATATCTTCAACTACATTATATTCAATGATGTCTGAGACAACCATTGTCTTAGATGTAGGTGGAGTGTCTGAATTAATGGGGCTTGTTTGTGTATCCTTTGAATTAGACTTTTTTCTTACTGATTTGTCTTTAGCAAGAGTTGAAATCTTATGTTGTTGATTTGGCTGTGTTGCTTCAGTAGTCGTTTTGCTCCTTGTGCTCATAGGTAAGGCTTCAAGTTGTTCTTCATTTGGTAGGATGAAATCCCACACTCCATTTAGTTCAACTTCTTCTTCTTCGTCATCTTATTCTTCCTCTGTCTGCTCTTCCTCTTCTTCTTGATCAGATTCAACATTAGATATGATATTTGGAGGTTCACTATTAGAGGATTGACCTTTTTTAAAAATTTTGAAAGTCTTTTTCGAGGTATCATTTTCAGCGACTTGTTTCTTGATATCTGCCATCTCGTTGGTCATGGTTTTCAAAACGTTTTGAAGACCTTCTACATCGAAAGGAACTTTTGGTGCCTTCTTTTTAGAATCATCTTTGAACGACACTTTCTTTGATTTTCGATCTTCTTGAGAATTATTTTTCTCAAGAGCGGTTATGTGTTTCTCTACAAATAGATATTCTTTCATATTTTCTGCAAGTGTTGCCAGTTTTTCTCTATCAACAAAAATAGCTATATTAGATGGAAGAGATGAAATATACCACTCAATTTGAACTTCTACACTAGGAACTGCTGTAGTAAGAATTTTATTGAGTAATTTATTAGATCTTGAATTGAAATCCTTTATCTTCTCACCTATTTTGGCTTTTAGATTTGACAAATCATTTATGAGTGTAGCAATGGTCCTGTCATCCCCAAACCTAGCTAGAAATTGTTCTTCGAACATATTCCAACTAGATATAGACCGGGCGGGGAGTGAAAAATACTATGATCTTGGAAATCCTTTTAGAGTATATGGAAACAATCTTACAATGCAATCCTCTTCAACTACTCCATTTAAATTGACAGCTAACATAAAATTGTGAATGTGTTCTTCTGCCAGAAGACCATCATTAGGATTAAATTTAGGTAGCCATTTTTCAGGATTTTTGGGAAGAGCATGAAGTGGAGCGGGAATGTTTACAACCCCTAGATTGCTCCATGGTTTTACATTTGGTGGAGGTGGTTGACCTACAATTATATTTTGGATAGGTTGGTTGGGTGGATTTTGAGTTGAAGAAGAGGCAGGCTGAGTGCTAGGACTAGTTGAAGGGATAGTAGTTTGAGTACTGGAACTAGTCAAAGTAATACTGATTATTGGAATGGAAGTTGTGGAAGTGAGCGGAGGTAATGGAGGTGAATGGGATAAGATCTCGCTAGCGATTGACTCTGATTAGGTATGGGTCCTCCACTGTGCGGGACAGGGAATGGTAGGGACGATGACAAATTAATGTGTAACAGATGCCCCCTAAAGTATGAGGCCCGAGAGAGAGAGAGGGGTGAAATTCTTTACGAGAACATGTTCAACTGAAGCCCTGCTGTCAGAAAACCTGCGCAGAAAAATACAACTGATATCTCAAGTACATGATGTATATGTGGTATGGGCGCAGCCATCCGGGAAATAAGTACACTATAATCCAGAATCCGGGAGTGTGGCATGACCATCCAGTAGGGATCAAATAAATAGATTGAACAGGTAGCGACCATCCAATTAGTGAGTCATGTAACCAATCATAATAATCCACAAAATCGCAGCCTGGATCCTAACAGACAAAATCCAGGGTCTTGCACTCCATCTCGACCCGAAAAAAGTACAAGTTCAAGCATGTGAATAAGTGAGCTGAGGTCGAACATGCAAGAACATTTCCTGATTACCAGCCAATGATGAAAGCTGTTAACAGACGTGAGAGGTACCACCAATAATGAAAATGGCCCTCAAGGTACTACAGGTACAATCTACGGCGTGTGAATCAATGAGTTGGCGTCGAACACCTGCAGAATCACTCGATCGGAGGCCAATGATGAAAACCTCACGTCGAATGCGACGAACCTGCCATTGAGGCATGCAGGCTCCAAGGTACCATAAAGAGTCTCTAGATCAACTTC